>LR738710.1:367398878-367633304 GCA_902687465.1 Secale cereale
GGGGCTAATTTATAGATTCTGGGAGCTAGGAAGGTCCAAATGGGGTGTGGTTTTCGCCCACATGATCACGATCCAACGACCGAGAGGATGGGAGTGGTTGTGCTGGGTTAGTGGGCTGTTGTGGAGAGGTTCTTGGGCCAAAAGGAAGAGGAGCTTTTAGCCCACTAGGTTAACCATTGGAGTATCAAACGAACTCCAAACGCGATGAAACTTGACGGGCGGCCTACACGTACCAAAACAACAAAGCACGACAAGTCTCACCTCATTCCGAGAACGTTACATGGCCACATACGAAAGAAGGACTCGAGGGTGCCACGGGCACGTGTGTGAGTGTCGGAACTCGAAACGGACAACGGGAAGAGATGGGCATGACCGGGTGTAAGTGATAACACGAATGCAATGCAATGCACATGACAACATGACATGGATGGAAGGCACACACGCACACGCAAAACGAAGAAACCCGAAATGAAAGAAGAGCCCAAAATGGAATTGAAGAAGTCAATGTTTCATATATTGCCATAAATGGAAGGTATCACATATGGGGTGTTACAAACTCTCCTACACTACAAAAAGATCTCGTCCCGAGATCTAGGACTGAAAGAAGGAGGGATACTCGGAACGAAGGTGATCTTCTCGTTCCCACGTAGCTTCTCGGTCGGTATGGTGTGACCACTTTACTTTCAAGAACTTGATGGACTTGTTGCGGGTTTTGCGCTCAGTTTCTTCAAGAATAGCAACAAGGTGCTCACGATAAGACAAGTCTTGTTGAAGATCAATCTCCTTGAACGGAATGCTATGTTCGGGTGTCTTGAAGCACTTGCGGAGTTGAGACACATCATGAACATTTGCAAAGTTGGAGGGAAGCTCGAGTTGGTAGGCTAGATCGTCTCTTTTGCCAAGAATCTTGAAAGGCCCCACATATCTCGGATCAAGCTTGCCTTTGATACCAAAACTTTGGGTGCCTTTCATAGGAGAAACGCGGAGATAGACATGATCACAAATGTCGAAAGCTAAATGACGATGCTTGCCATCATAGTAGCTCTTTGGACGCGATTGCGCGGCTTTGAGATTCTCACGTATGACTTTGCACATTTCTTCGGCTTCTAAGGTCAAATCATTACCAAGAAGTTGACGTTCACCAGTCTCGGACCAGTTGAGAGGAGTACGACACTTTCTGCCATAGAGGATTTCAAAAGGAGCTTTGCCGGCACTTGCTTGGAAGTTGTTGTTGTAGGAGAATTCGGCAAACGGGAGACAATCTTCCCATTTCATACCGAAAGAGATGACAGAAGCTCTCAGCATGTCTTCGAGGATCTGGTTCACTCTTTCGACTTGACCACTAGTGTGAGGGTGAAACACAGTGTTGAAGCGAATTTTTGTGCCCATGGCTGACTGAAAGGAGTCCCAGAACTTGGATGTGAACAAACTTCCACGGTCTGAGGAGATGACTTGAGGAATGCCATGCAAAAAAACAATTCTGGAAGTGTACAACTCTGCCAGCTGAGCTACGTTGATTGATTCTTTGACGGGAAGGAAATGAGCTACTTTAGTTAGCTTATCAATCACTATGAAGATAGCATCATTCCCCTTCTTGGACTTAGGAAACCCAGTGACGAAATCCATTTCAATGTGATCGAATTTCCACTCGGGAATAGGTAGAGGTTGAAGGAGACCGGCTGGACGTTGATGCTCTGCCTTCACTCTTCTGCAGACATCACATTCATTCACGAATTGGGCAATCTCCCTTTTCATGCGAGTCCACCAATATGATTGCTTGAGGTCTTGGTACATCTTGGAACTTCTGGGATGAATGGAGAGGAGGGAGTCATGTGCTTCGTTCATTATGAGCTTCCTGAGATCACCCTTGGGAACCAAAATTCTGTCCTCAAAGAACAAGGTGTCTTTCTCATCAACGCGATAGCACTTGTATTTGGGAGTACCCTTAGCAATACCATGTTTCACTTTCTGCACCATAGCATCACTGAGCTGGGCCTCACGGATTTGATCTTCCAAGGTAGGAGCAACTTGAACGTTTGCAAGAAAGCCTTGTGGAACAACTTGGAGGTTGAGCTTCCTGAATGATTCACAAAGTTCAGGCTGGAACGGTTTGAGAAGGAGATTGTTGCAATATGCCTTTCTGCTCAAGGCATCTGCAATGACATTGGCCTTGCCAGGTGTGTACTCAATGCTTCGATCATACTATTGGATCATCTCAACCCAACGAGTCGGGCGAAGGTTAAGGTTTGGCTGTGTGAATATGTACTTCAAGCTCTTGTGATCGGTGAAGATGTCCACTTTTTTGTCCAACAGAAGGTGTCTCCATGTGATCAAGGCATGTACAACTGCTGCTAGCTCGAGATCATGTGTGGGATAATTCTTCTCATTTGGTTTCAACTGACGCGAAGTGTATGCCACAATCTTCTTTTCTTGCATGAGAACACCGCCAAGACCTTGTAAAGAAGCATCACAATATACTTCATAGGGCTTGGACTCATCCGGAGGAGTAAGAACCGGAGCAGAAATGAGCTTCTCTTTGAGTGTTTTGAATGCCACATCACATTCAGGAGACCAGGAGTACTTGACATTCTTCTGCAACAGGTTGGAAAGAGGCTTGGCTATCTTGGAGAAGTTCTCAACGAACCTTCTGCAATAGCTAGCGAGACCAAGGAAGCTTCGGAGTTACTTGACATTCTGCGGGGGTTCCCAGTTGACAATGGCTTCAACTTTCTCGGGGTTCCCAGAAATGCCCTCGGCAGAGATAATATGGCCAAGATATAAGACTTTATCCAGCCAGAATTCACATTTGGAGAACTTCGCATAGAACTTGTGTTCACGGAGCCTGTCAAGGACCAAACGGAGGTGCTTGGCATGGTCTTCTTCATTCTTGGAGAATACCAAGATGTCATCCAGATAGACGAGAACAAATTCATTGGTGTAGGGGTTGAATATGAAGTGCATCATCCTTGAGAAAGTGGGTGGAGCATTTGCAAGGCCAGAAGACATGACTGTGTATTCGTAGGAGCCATAGCTTGTTCTGAATGCGGTCTTGTGAATATCGTCTTCACGGATACGAATCTGATGGTAACCCATCCGGAGATCGAGCTTCGAGAACACCTTTGCTCCTTTGAGCTGCTCGAACAATTCATTGATATTGGGGAGCGGGTACTTATTCTTTATTGTCTTCTGGTTCAATGGCCGGTAATCAACGCAAAGGCGTTCCGTGCCATCCTTCTTCTTGACAAATAGAACACCACAGCCCCAAGGAGAAGTACTAAGCCTGATTAGACCCACACGTTCTTGCTCATCGAGTTGTTTCTTCAGCTCCTTCAACTCATCAGGGGAAAGCTTGTACGGACGCTGACATGCTGGCTCGGTACCGGGTTCGAGTTCAATGACGAATTCAACTTGAAGATGGGGAGGCATGCCTGGAAGCTCTTCAGGGAAAACATCCTCATATTCATTAACCACCGGAATCTGAGAAATGGCATTAATCTCGCCCTTGTCATTGAGAGAGAATAGCCTGATTGTGTTATCTCGAGAGGCGAAGATAATCACGTCTTCGTCAGGATGAGTAAGCTTGACTTCCTAATTTGCACAATCAATGTTTGCATCATGCTTGGAGAGCCAATCCATCCCAAGAATAAGATCAATGTCTGAGTTACCGAGAACAACCGGAGAAACTAGAAAACGGTAATCACCCATATGAATAGATACATCCGGAACAACTAAGTTGAAAGTCATTTGCAATCCCGGAGAAATAATCTTTAAAGGTCTAGGTATGCTCTCCGAAACCAAGTCATGCTTAGCAACAAATGGTCTTGAAATGAAAGAAAGCGAGGCACCCGAATCGAACAAGACTTTAGCAGGTATAGAGTTAATTGGAAGGTTACCAAGTATCACATCTGAAGAATTCTCTGCTTGAGCTGCATTCATCAGATTCACTCTTGCTGTCTTGGGATTGTGCTTGACAATAGCAGTGCTGACAGGTGGAGGAGGCGGAAGGCGGCTTGGGTTGGGACACTTGTTGGCATAGTGACCCTTCTGGCCACACTTGTTGCAAATCACTTCTGAGAGAGGCCGGTGATAAGGACCACTAGATCTTGAAGCTTGAAACTGAGGCTTGGACTGATTGCTTGGGTTGGGTGGGTGGGAGAAACCATGACCACCTGAGTTCTTGTTGTTGTTTGGAGGACGGAGCACTGGAGGAGGCGGTAGCCAGAACTTCTGCTGCTTTGGAACCACTCGGGAAGAAGAGGAGGAGCGAACAACATCTCTGGTCCTCTTTTTGGAAGCTTCAATCTTGAGCTGAGCTGCCTCTTGCATAAGAGCCATATTGTAGAATTGGTCAAATTCATCCGGCTCGAACAAGGTGAGAGCTAGTTGGAGTTCATCCTTCAGACCACCACGGAACTGATAAATCTTGCTCTTGGCATCTAGGATGTCTTGCTTCGCATAGTGGGCAAGATTATGGAACTTGACATTGTATTGATAGACGAACATGGTGCCTTGCTTCAGGTTGCAGAATTGCTCACGCATGCCTTCAATGACACTGGTTGGAATGTGGTGAGAGCGGAAATCCTTGCAGAAGTTAGTCCACGAGATCTCACATCCACCTCTGGAATCTTGGTACTGTTGCCACCAATCAGCAGCTTGATCTTTGAGTTGGAAAGTGGCAAACTTGACATAATCCTCAGGTCTCACGTTACTGCATTCAAAGTGATTTTTGATGTCTGTTATCCAGTCTTCAGCATCTAGCGGATCCACACAGTAACTGAAAGACTTCGGTTGGTTTGCCAGGAATTGGTTGAGGGTTGCAAAGTGAGGTTGATTGAACAGATTGCCTTGGCCTTGGTTCCCATGACCACCTTGATTTGCTTGGTTGGCCTGAATGTTCTGCATCATTTTGCATAAGCATCTGGGTGTTCTGGTTGATCGCTTTCATAATTGCTCTCCATGCTTGAGACGGAGGAGGAGGGGAAGGAGGTCGGTCTTCTTCACCCTCTGGGTTAGCATTGGGAACCTTCTTAGGAGTCATCCTAAATGAGATGACAACTATTAGCCATTGATGGAAATATATAAGCTGAATCAACGGCTAGAAATTTGCAACATAAGTCTTCACAACAAACATTCGAATACAATGAACGAATGAATTCCATAGTTTAATGGTACAACAATCTTCTCGAGAAGCCACTCGGGAGAACAAAAGGTAAATAAAACAACAAGGAGTAGATAGAACAAGTACAAGATAAAAGTTTCGTTCCACATGTTCGTGCTGAAAGCTCATGGAACGTGTTACAAAAGGGTTTTACAATCCCCGGATCAGCATAGCCAAGGACCCTTTAAGATGCAACTCCCGATTGGAACAATGCCCATAAAACCTCTTCACTTGATGTTGAACCCCGAACTCCATATCATGCACTCGTTGGAAGAATGCCTACGAGCTACTAGAAGAACCCACCTATTAACTTCCGAAGGTTTCCGGTTATGCAATCGGGTGTTGGGGATACAGGGGAAGCACCGCGCACTCAACTCTAATCCTACATCCAGCTGTATGCATCCTTCAACACATAACCTGTCATCCTCGGAAACTGTTTACCTCGGACCTTCAAAACACATCTGCTATACAAGCTGTGGTAATACTCCCGAACTACCTCCCCAATACTGGGTGATGTCGGGGTTATCTCATCACTAATCGCATAGAAGAGTTTTCGATGTCGGCCGTCTTAAGTATTCTAGAACCGATGCGATACATTTGTGACGACAACACCTCGGAGCTCAACTCCCCGGGACACTGTCACAACCCCTAAATGACAGGAGGCATCGAGAACAATGTTCTCGTCACAAAGATATCGGAACAATCCAAACAATACTCGCGTGATCCTAAATTTTTTTTAGTGAATTTTTGAGAGTAGAAGAGATAGAACAACGCTAGGAGTCCTCACCAGAGCGATGAAGGGGTGAGGAGTAAAAAGAAATCCTACTCTCCGATATATATATATATATATATATATATATATATATATGACTCAAAACATTTTCATGTGTGTGCCTAGACTCAACCGTGAACGATTCGATCAATCAGGGGGCTCCTAATCGGAGAAGGCTCCGAATACCAACTTGTAATGCCCAGTATGTGACTATGCCTCCCACGTGTCGAGGCACGACTTAAAGGCATAATCACATACTAGAATGATCTCAAGTATGGTATCTTTGCACAACTCATGTAAAAGAGGGGATGAAAATGTAAAAGAGTAGTTGGCTTACACTCGCCACGTCACACAATGAAATACATTAACATACATCATCCAATAACATCAGAGGCAGACTACGGACGAGGATCCAAATGATATATACCATAAATAAAGCAACACAAGGTCTGATCGCCCCTAGTAGAAGCCACTACTGATCGTCGGGGTAAGACACGTAGTATCGCCCACGCTCTTCATCGAACTCCCAATATAACTCTGAACCACCACCTGTGTAGTTCTCAATGGTACCTGCATCTGGTGGTGTGTAGAATTTGTGAGCCACGGAGGACTCAGCAATCCCGTTCCCGGGTAGCAATACTATCAAAGCCTTAGGTGTGGAAAAGGCTTAAAACAAGGTTGCAGCAGCACTAGCACTAACTTACGGGTTTAGAGCGAGGAGAGAACAAGTGCCAACGATCGACAAAGTGATCACGAAGTGATCCTAACTATTCACGGCCAAACATAACCCCACCGTGTTCACTTCCCGAACCCCTTCGGAAAGAGACCATCACGGTTACTCACGCTGGTAGTGCATTATGAACATGGTGTCAAGTTATCTACAACCGGATATTAACAAATTCCCATCTGCCACATAACCGCGGGCACGGCTTTCGAAAGTTCAAACCCTGTAGGGGTGTCCCACCTTAGCCCATCACAAGCTCATGATCTGCGGAGTCGCAACTCCAAGGTGGGAAGACCCGAGTATTCTCGGAATCTCATGCTCAAGATATTCCGACAAAGGTAAAACTAATCCAGCAAGACCTCCCGGCATGCCGACACCCTGATAGTAGCCGTGCATATCTCGTCTCAGGCCACGACCGGATGAGCACTACGTACAGCAACCGAAGATCCCAGCGAACTGGGTGGCACCGCAAGTGGCTCTAGTTTGGACCAACACTCATGAGGAGCACTGGCCCGGGGGTTGTTAATTAAGTCCTCGGGATAGCTAGTCCCTATGCAAGTTTTTAGTTATTAGGCAAATGTAAAACCAATGTTGGGCCTTGCTCGAAAAGATTTAGCTCTAAGCGGGTTATCGAGGGGGGCCCATAAACCCCAACCGTGTTAGGGACGCAAAATCAAGGAACATAACACCGGTTTAACGGTTCCTAGGGTGGCATGAGTGGAACAAATCACCAAGCAAGAAGCTTAGCCTTCCACCAGTTACCAATATATAGATGATTTAGTTTAACAGTTCATATATTGTGATATCCCAACAATAACTTCATCTCGAAGAAAGAATCTTCAAGTCTTCACCTACAACTAACAACACTATAAGAGGGGCTGAGCGAGGCATACCTAGCCAATCATCGGTTTGCTAGGAGGGTGGTTAAAGAGTTTCATGGCAACAATAGGAGGGCTGACAAACAGACATAGGCATCGAGGCAATATCTAAAGAGCGAGACGTCTAGCATAGGCAAAGATAGTAGTGATATCTGGGTATGGTCATCCTGCCTGTTGATTCCACGGAGGGATCGTAAGACGGCTCCTCGTACACAGTCTCGGCAAGATCCTCGAACTCGGTCTCGGCTCCTGGCTCTACTCAACACAAGAACACAACACGACACAATATCAAACACGGTGCCATGCAGAATCAACATGATGCAAGTCATAACAAGGTATGCGAGTATGATGTGCGTATGCATGTGGAAGCACTCGAGCCTAAGGAGAAGATGAAGGAAAAGGCCTCATCTTGGAAAACCAAGCAAGTCAATGGGTAGAGGGGAAGATTGCGGTTGAAATCGATATAAAGATCGCCGGAAATGGATGCACAGTTTGCAAATGACAAGGAAAACAATATTCAAGCAAAACTGCAGTTTTCAGCAACATGGCATCTTTGGAGCAAGAAATAATTATGCTACAACACTCAAACATGGAGACAAAGGGCATGGATGTGAAATAGACATGATACTTAACAAGCATGAACTTAGAACACACCCAAAAACCTACTGGAACACAATTAACCAAGCATGGCAAGTTGCAATAAATTTACAGAATTCTCAGACTTAGTGAAAATTACAAGGCACGACATAATTACAACGGAATGGCATGTTTACAAGCTTGTGCAACTCAACTCAAAGCATAGCATGGCAAGTTAAGGTAACCAACAGCAAGAAGACATATTGGAGAAGCTACTCAAAGCAACAACATGCTCATAGGGCGCATAGAACACTAGCTACACTCGTGGCAAAACTGAACTTGTTGATAACATGCTGACAGATACATTTTATAGCCTCTTGAGAGCATGAAAACAACAAGTTACATCAAGCAACCATGCAAACAAAAGGCATGGCAACAACATACATATCATGCTCTTCAATAATAACCAAATTTCTACTTCTACCACATACTAGAACATATTCCAAACACCATGGCAAAAGAGCAAAAGTTTATCCAAACTTAGCAAAATCTGGGCATGGCAGGAATTACAACATGAAGGCATGTTAACGATCTTGTTGCACTCATACCAAGACATATCATGGCATGGGAATGAATCTAACATGTAGAGCACATACTCAAGAGGAAAACTCATGATGACACCTAGCTCATATGACACAAGGGTAAATAAGCACAAGCATGGCAAAACATGAACTCATAACAAGTGCAGAAACTTATCAGCCAAATGCACTTTTGCAACAAAGATATACATGGCAATATGACCTCTAACAAGAATTCTACAACAACCATCATGTAGTGCATTTCACAACGAAGATTTGGACATATCATTCACTCCATTCGGACCAACAAGCACAAAGTTATCACATCTCAAACATGGCAACAAATTTACACAAACAACAAGTTACAACAATATGCAGTCTTGCCACGAAGATTAAGTCAACAAGATGAACTCAAACATGCATGAAACTGGTACTATCATGTAGAGCATGACGAGACGAACATTTCAACATATCATATGCGCAAAACAGAGCTACGAGCACAAAGTTATCACATGGCAAATGAGGCAAAAAAATTACGGAATCCGGTACTTAGTGGAAATTACCTCTGCGAAAAGTCAACGTGGGACGGGACGGAGCGGGACGAAGGGATCCGGGATGGAGCGGGGGCGTTTGGTTGGTGGAGCTGGTGGATCTGGTCCAGTACCAGAGCCCGATCCGGACCTCGCCGGAGTTCGCCGGAGACGAGGAAGAAGAAGGCCGAAGAGGTGGTGAGGGGGCCGGCGACTTGGGGCGGCGGCGGCCGGCGGGCTCGGGCTAGGAGGCGGAGGAGACGGCATTGGTTGATCACGCCGGTGACGGGCGGAGGCGTGGGGCGCGCGGAGCTGGGCGGGACCGGCCGGCGGCGATGGCACGACGGCGGACGCGGGCGAGTCGGGCCGGCGGGCCGGCTACGGGCCCCGCGGGCCCGCGCGGCGCGGAGGAGGCTGGGAGCTGGCGGCGGTGACGTGGCAACCCGTGGTTGGTCCGGCGCGCGGACGGACACGTCCGGCGGCGGGAGGAGGACGAGAGCTATGGTTTTTGCCCGAAATTTCGGGGGGAGGGGCTAATTTATAGATTCTGTAAGCTAGGAAGGTCCAAATGGGGTGCGGTTTTCGCCCACACGATCATGATCCGACGACCAAGAGGATGGGAATGGTTGTGCTGGGTTAGTGGGCTGTTGTGGAGGGGGTTTTGGGCCAAAAGGAAGAGGAGCTTTTAGCCCACTAGGTTAACCGTTGGACTATGAAATGAACTCCAAACGCGATGAAACTTGACAGGCGGCCTACACATACCAAAACAACAACGCACGACAAGTCTCACCTCATTCCGAGAACGTTACACGACCACATACGAAAGAAGGACTCGGGGGTGCCAAGGGCACGTGTGTGAGTGTCGGAACTCGAAACGGTCAACGGGAAGAGACGGGTATGACCGGGTGCAAGTGACAACACGAATGCAATGCAATGCACATGACAACATGACATGGATGGAATGCACACACGCACACGCAAAACGAAGAAACCCGAAATGAAAGAAGAGCCCAGAATGGAATTGAAGAAGTCAACGTTTCATGTATTGCCATAAATGGAAGGTATCACATATGGGATGTTACAGCTTCCCTCGCCCGCGTTGGCCTCCCCTGTGTCCCGACCGAAGCCCGCGCCAAGTCCCACGCCAAGTCCCTCGCAAGCTGCTGCCCTGCCTTGCCTGCTCCTTCAAGAGCGTCGCTGCTGCCTAAGCATGCCTGTGCCGTCGTGCCTCATCGTCAGCCGGCCGCGAGTCCCTGCTTTGCGCTGCCGTTTTCCTGCCCACCTGCCGCAAGTCCCTCACCGGAGCGCTCGTCCCCAACTCCCTCCTCCGCTCGACGCCGCTTGCTCTGCAATGGATCTGGATGCCCATCGCCGACGAGAGACGCCCTGGGCCTTTGGGTCCTCGCCGGACCTCTTTCCTCCATCGCCAAGCCATGCCGCTGCCAACTCCAGCTTCCGCCATGGCATGCCCCTGTGCACGAGGGCCAACGCCTCGTCCTTCTCCTCTCGTTGACCGTGCAAGTCGCGTCCGTGGGTCTAACACGCGCTTAGGCCCAACTGACTCCCCTTCAGCTCCTGGGCTGAGCCCATGGGTGAGCTCTGTAAGTGCATCTAGTGCCCCTTAGTGATTTTGGTGTATTGAAGACTTATAGGTTAAGGGACTAATGCGTTTGTGAGTGTACACAAGTCTATAAGTCTACGAGGAGTTTGATATTATAGAGAAAGTCGACCCCTAAAAATAAATGTCTTCAATTGAAGAATTTGGATTTCTGAAGACTTTCTGAAGATTTTGGAAGTGAAGAAATTGGTGTAACTATGAAGACTTGATATTCATGCGAGAAACATGAAGCGTGAAGACTTTTGTTTTCGTAGTTTCATTTTCTCTTTCTTGAGTCATAGGAAACATCGTACTGTTAAAGGGGGTCGAGAAAAACTAAGGAAACATATTTCCAAGTGATGCTCAACTCAAATCCTACATCTACCAATCCTTTCGAGTGAAGCCATTGGAAATCTTATACAGTTCAGTCAAGTTCTTCAGTGACAGAGACGAAGTTCTTCTGGTCTCTAAGGAATTTGCTCTGACTGAGGAGGTAGGAATTCACTAGTGCGGATTGCCTACCAAGTGAGGAACACGATAGCCCTGAGGAATTTGATACTCAAAATTCCGACCGTTGCTGTGCTATGCGCCAGCTGTCCCAAAATATCTACCTACCTAACGGTCATATCATTGAAGGGCATTCATGTCTTATCATGTCGGGCTGCTCCCTAGGCTATAAATAGCTCCCCCCTATAACCACTAGCTGGTTGGCTGCTCCGAGAGAAACTGACACTTGTCATAAGAGCAACCCACCCTCCGAGGACTTTGATCGAAAATCATCAAGTGAGGAAAAACCCAAAACCCAAACACCTAAAACCCCAAAGTGACTAAGCATCACTTAAGAGATTGTTCCTGTGTGGAACTGATGCTTGTTACCTTTGAACACTGTGATCTTCCAGACTGTTAGGCGTCAATGGTCTAGAGCATCCAAGAGGAATTGTGGATCGCCAGGTGACCGTGTCTGTGAAGGTTTGTAAGTCACCTGTGAAGACTTACCACGACTGATTGGGCGTGGTCTGTGTGACCTTAGCTCAAGGGGATACCGTGAGGACTTGGTGTCTTGGACTGTGTGTCCAGGACTGGGTATCCGGGACTATGTGTCCTCAGGTTTAAATACTAGCCGCCCCAACCAGACGTACAACTGTCACAACAGTTGGAACTGGTATAACAAATCATTGTCTTCATCGAGCCTACTGGTTCTATTTCCTCAACTCTTCCATTTACTCATTCATGTGTTGTTGAACTTGATCTGTACTATTTGAAGAGTTTGACTGAAGACTTTCTCAATTTCCTCAACCCTATTTCTTCAGTCCTCAGTCCTCATCCTGCTTATCCTGTTTACACGCTACTTGTACTCTGTGCTTGTTTTCATTTCATCATGATGACCATGCTATTGTCTTGTTATGCTTGCACCTGAGTATCTATTTCGCTACTAAGTAGTCCCTTGATTAGGAAATCCCCCAGCTAGAATTTCCTCAGTAACGAATTTGTAAAAAATCGTCTATTCACCCTCTCTAGTTGATATAACGCACTTTCAATTGGTATCAGAGGAAGGTACTCCCTTGTTCTGTGTGATTTTGGTTTAACCGTCTGGAGTTTTAGTTATGTCGACTGCAGGTATGGTCAAACTCTCGGCTGGGTGTCCTACCTTTGATGGGACGGACTACCCCTACTAGAAGAACAAGATGCGCATGCATCTTGAGGCAATTGACAATGATCTATGGTACGTTGTGGAAACTAGTGTCCCCTCTGTCTCACCTTCCGTGAACGCTGCTGATGTGAAGAGATTCAAGTAACTTGACTCACAAGCGAACAATATCATATGTGGCCATCTGAGCAAAGGGTAGTATGGCAGAGTGAGTGCTTTGGAGACTGCAAAGCTTATCTGGGACATGCTGTCCAAGGTCAACGAAGGAGTCTCAACTCAACGTGACTGTCGAGTTGATGTTCTTCACAATCTCTTCAACCGCTTCAAGAGACTTGACAATGAAAATGTTCAGCAAACCTTCGATCGCCTCACTGATATCTCAAATGAGTTACAAGCACTTGGTGCTACAGACATCACAGACCACGAGGTGGTGAAGAAACTGCTGAGATCACTTGACTCCTCAGTCGACACTCTGGCACTGATGATTCAAGAGCATGGAGACTACAAGTCGCTTGATTCTGCTGATATACTCGAGAGGCTAAACACTCATGAGTTCCAACTTGCTGAAAAGAGAGATCTCTATGGTCCAAACTATGGTAGTCTCGTGCACTGAAGGCCAAGGCAGTTTGCTCATCTGAAGGTGAAGAATCAGACAGCACCCTTGGCGATCCTAAAGAACTAAGTCAGGAGCTAGCAATGCTCGTGAGGAAATTTCAGAAGTTCTGAAGACATGGTCACTTTGTGAAATCTTCAAGAGGTGATGACTTAAGATCCGATTCTTCATCTCGCGATCCCAAGAAGAGGACCTGCGACAAATGCAAGAAACCTGGTCAATTTATCATTGATTGTCCTCAGTGGGCAAAGGAATCGAAGAAGAAGAAATACAAGGACTACAACTCAGACGACTCGAAGAAACATAAGAAATCTTCAAAGTCTTCATCATCAAAATCCTCAAAGTCTTCCTCTAACAAGAAGACCAGTTCCAGGAAAGCTCGGGCATTCATTGGCAAGGAAATGGACTCTGCTGAATCTGAAGAAAATGAGGAAGAGGAGGAATCTGAGGAATCAGGCTCTGGTGTGGCAAGCCTGGCTCTCGCTACCGCATTCGTCAGCAAGTCCATCTTCAACACTGAGGAAAAAGACTTCCCCGACACTGCTGATGACAACAACGATGACTACTGTAATGCCCAGGATGGAGTTATACCTCCTACGTGTCGAGGCACGACTTAAAGGCATAAATCCATCCTAGAATGATCTCAAGTTTGGTAATCTTTGCACAACTCATGTAAAAGAGGGGATAGTAAACTAAAAATAGTTGGCTTACACTCGCCACGTCACAGAATTACAGTACAAGTCTCAAACATCATACATTAAGAGCACTACAACCCTCTAAGGGCAAAAGCCAAAAGTCAAAGTACCAAACTCAGATAAAAAAACCACAGGCGGATCGAATCCTAGTAAGAGACTCCACTACTGATCGTCCGGGTACCGCACATAGTACCGACTACGCTCCTCGTCGTACTCCCAATCCAGCTCGGTGCCATCACCTGGATAGCTCACAGCTGGACCTGCATCTGGTGTGTGAAGTAACTGTGAGCCACAGAGGACTCAGCAATCCCGTTCCCGGGTAACAGAACTATCAAAGCCTTTGGGTGAGGATAAGGCTGAAGAAAAGAATAAGTCTGCAGCAGCAACTAGCATCTAGCTTACGTAAGTGAGAGCGAGAAGAGAAGGCCTCGGCGAGAAGTGATCACGAAGTGATCCTAGCTACAAGCTCCACAAACATAACCCCTCCGTGTTCAACTCCCGAATCCCTATTCGGAAATTGACAGTCACGGAACACACGCTGGTAGTGTATTAGTAACATTGTGTCAAGTTATCTACAACCGGAATTAACAAGCTCCCATCTGCCACATAACCGCGGGCACGGCTTTCGAAAGTTCAAACCCTGCAGGGGTGTTCCAACTTGACCCATTACAAGCCCACGATCCGCGGAGTCGCAACTCCAAAGTGGGAAGACCCGAGTATCCTCGGAATCCCGTGCTCAAGATATACCGAGCTAAGGTAAGGCTAATCCAGCAAATCCTCCCGGCGTGTCGACACCCTTATAGTAGCCGCGCGTATCTAGGTCTCAGGACACGTCCGGATGAGTGCTACGTATAGATACCGAAGACCCCAGCGAACTGGGTAGTATCCGCAAGTGACTCTGGTTTGGACCAACACTCAAGTCGAGCACTGGCCCAGGGGGTTGAATTAATTAAGCCTCGGGTTAATTACTCCCTCGGAAAGTTTTAGTTGTTTAGGCAAATAGTACCAAGGTTGGGACTTGCTGGAAAAGACTTAGCACTTAGCGGTTTATCGAGGGGGTCCCATACACCCCAACCGTGTTAGGAACGCATAATCAAGGAACATAATACCAGCTTATACGGATCCTAACGACATGAGTGGAACAAAACACCAAGCAAAAGGCTTAGCCTTCCACCCTTGCCAATATATAGATGATTTCATTTTAAGCATTTATATAGTGTGATATAACCCAACCAAACTTCAACATGGAGCAAGCATCTTCACTTCACCTGCAACTAGCAACGCTATAAGAAGGGTTGAGCGAAGCGTACTTAGCCAAGCAACGGTTTGCATAGGTAAGGTTGGTTAAACATGGCAATGGTTTACACGTAGGAGGCTGACAAGAAGAACATGGGCATTGAGGCAAAACTATAGATCGAGACTACTAGCAATAGGCAAAGATAGTAATGTTATCGGGGTTCGGTCATCTTGCCTGAAGAGAAGTCGTTCGGATCGTAAGAAGGGTCCTCGTGCTCAACCTCGTACCCGGTCTCAGCTTCCGGCTCTAAACAAAACAATCACACCAAGCACCAATCAACAAGATGCAATGCGCACTCGGAAAAGATGAATGCATGATGGATGCACTAAGGATGCACACGGAGCACGGAAAATATCACTCAAGCAAAACACCTCAAAACATGATAGCAATCTGATATTAATAATCTACACAGAAAATCAACCAAGTTTGATATAAGATTCGCTGAAATCGGAGTTACGGGCTAAAAGTTATGCCCGAAACAAGATTTGAGCGAAAGCTGAAAATTACAGCAACATAGCATCTTCGGAGCTCAAAATAATTGAGCTACAGCACCCAAAAAGCATGGCAAAGGACTTGAACACAAACTAGACATATAGTACAGCAACTAAGTCCAAAGTGCACCCCCAACAGAGTCACGGATCAATAGCAATGATCTTGGACATATTGAACTTTACAATAAAATTCTGGCAGCAGAATTTTATTGAAACTTTAGAGCAAAAGATAAACATGCTACAGCCACTCAAATGGACATGTGAGGACATGGATGGAAAGACAACAATATATACTACAAGGAACAATCAAAATCCACCCCAAAACTAACATGCTTTGTCCTAGAACATCACACGAACATGGCATCGGAACGTTACAGATTTCAGACTTAGTGAAAAATCACTAAGTCCTAAAACAGCAATATCATCATAGCATATAAAAGAGCATGTTTAAGTCACCTCGAAACTAAACATGGCAAAGGGTAAGCACCTCATCAAAGTGCATATGAAGGTGATCCCGAAACACACAAACATGCATCATTGAGGTGAACACAACGATTGCAACGAGCTCAACAAGATAGCATTTCATAACAAGTGAAAACACAACATATGAACATGGCACTTTGCAACGATGATAACAAGGCAACAATAAATCTACCATGCAACCTATCACAAGCAACACGTAGTTCGTGGCAAGACGAACACGTGGACATGTCATTTGCATCGTTTGGACAAACGAGCTAAAAGATATCACATGTCAAAGGTGGCATGAAAATAACACATAACAGCAGTTTATATCATGATGCACTCTTGCAACAGCAAAACAAGCCCCTAGATGATCTCTAACATGCATGACAACAACAGAGGAAACGTAGAGCACATCTCCACGAACGTCTGGACATATTACACGCGCAAAACGGAGCATCACAGTAAAAGTTATGCATGTAAGAAAAGTGCATCACAGATCAATAAAGTTGGGACTTAGTGAAAAGAGAGGGGATTCGACCTGAGTCCAGATCTGGAAAAAAACGGAGGCGGCTCTGGCCCGGTGCGGATCCGGCCTAGCGGAGGCAAGGCGGCGGCGCGGTGCGGCTGGGAGGCGGTGCGGGCCCGGCCCGAGTGGCGGCGCGGGGCGGCCCGGCTGGTTCGCGGCCTGGAGAGCTGAGCGGCGGCGCGGCCCAGCGATGCGGAGGATCTGGCGCGGCGGCGCACTGGAGGAGCGGAGGCCCGCGGCGAGGGGAGCGACCCGCGCACGGAGCGGGAGGCCCAGCCGGCGGCGGCCTGGCGCCTGGCGTCGCGGTGGGAGGCGAGCGGTGCTGGGCCGGGGACTGTTGCCCGCGGGGAAGTGGTCCCGGGCCCCGCGCTTGGCCTGGCTGGCGACGAACAAGGGCTGGGCCGACGATCTGGTCCCCCCCTTCGGGATCCGGCGCGGTCGAAGCCTGGCTCGGGTCGAGGTCGACGCGAAGCGAAGCAGCTGGCTCGGCGCGGTCGTTGGCGCGGGGCCGAGCCCAGGCGACCGTTGCGGCGACTCGGGACCTGGCGGGGCGCCTCGAGGCGTTGACCTACGGTGGATCGATCGGGATCCGGTCGTCTGCCTCGAGCTGCGGCTGCGGCTGCGGCTGGTTCCTTCGGGAACCAGGAGAAGTTTTGGGGATCTGTGATCTGAAAGAAAGGGAAAAAAAAGAGGGGAAGGGGGAAGAAGAAGGGGACATGCCAAAATAGACTAGGGTCTATTATATAGCAATTTTTAGGGTTAGGAGGGGATTTAGGGGCGCTAGGAGCCCTCCGATCGCGATCCGACGGATCCGATCGCGGGGATAGATTTAAAGGGCCTAGACGGAGATAAAAGACTGCAGTAGGGATGTTTCCGGGACACGAAGTAAAGGCACTTCGTACCCACACGAACAACGGATGGAAAAGTCAATGGAGTCCAAACGAGACGAGATTTGAGAGGCGGGTTGCACACAACAAAACAACAACACACAAAACAACCTCGTGGCACACCGGTAACGTAAAACGCCCGAACAACAAAGTAGGCCTACGGGACGTCATGGACACGTGAGGGAGCTCCGGAACGCGAAACGGACAACGGGAAGAAACACGCGGAACCGGATGCAACCCACAACACAATTGCAATGCAATGCACATGTCTACATGATATGAATGAATGCCACACACTCACACAACAAAAAGACGAAAACCCGAAAGACAACGAACCCGGAATGGAAATAGATGAAGCCGGAGATATATTATATACCCAAAAGGGAAAGTATTACATCCGGGGCATTACAAACTCTCCTCTACTACAAAAAGATCTCGTCCCGAGATCTAGGACTAGAAAAAGGAAGGGTACTCGGAACGAAGATGATCTTCTCGTTCCCAGGTAGCTTCTCGGTCGGTGTGATGTGACCACTTGACTTTCAGAAACTTGATGGACTTGTTGCGAGTCTTGCGTTCAGTTTCTTCGAGAATTGCAACTGGATGCCCTCGGTAGGATAGGTCTTGTTGGAGATCAATCTCCTCAAACGGAATCATGCGCTCAGGTGCCTTGAAGCATTTGCGAAGCTGAGACACATGGAAGACATCATGAACATTTGCAAAGTTGGAAGGGAGCTCGAGCTGATAGGCTAAATCGCCTCTTTTGCCAAGAATCTTGAAAGGCCCGACGTATCTAGGAGCAAGTTTTCCTTTGATACCGAATCTTTGGGTTCCTTTCATCAGAGAAACTCGGAGATAGACATGATCACCGATGTCGAAAGCCAAATCACGATGCTTTCCATCATAGTAGCTCTTCTGACGCGACTGAGCGGCCTTGAGATTCTCACGTATGACTTTGCACATTTCTTCGGCTTCTGAGATCAAGTCATTGCCAAGAAGTTGACGTTCGCCTGTTTCAGACCAGTTGAGAGGGGTACGACACTTTCTGCCATAGAGAATTTCAAACGGTGCTTTGCCTGCACTTGCTTGAAAGCTGTTGTTGTAAGAGAACTCGGCAAATGGAAGGCAGTCTTCCCATTTCATGCCGAAGGAGATGACACAGGCTCTGAGCATGTCTTCTAGAATCTGATTCACACGCTCGACTTGACCACTAGTCTGAGGGTGAAAGGCAGTGCTGAACCTGATCTTAGTGCCCATGGCGGACTGAAAGGAGTCCCAGAACCTTGATGTGAACAAGCTGCCACGGTCTGAGGATATCACTTGAGGAATGCCATGTAGGGACACAATTCTGGAAGTGTACAGCTCTGCAAGTTGAGCTGCATTGATTGATTCTTTGACTGGAAGAAAGTGAGCGACTTTGGTAAGCTTGTCAATCACCACAAAGATAGCATCATTGCCTCGCTTGGACTTAGGAAAACCAGTGACGAAGTCCATTTCAATGTGGTCGAACTTCCACTCAGGAATAGGAAGAGGTTGGAGAAGACCGGCTGGACGTTGATGTTCTGCTTTCACTCTTCTGCATACATCACATTCGTTCACGAATTGGGCAATTTCCCTTTTCATGCGTGTCCACCAGTAAGATTGCTTGAGATCTTGATACATCTTGGAACTGCCAGGATGAATGGAAAGGAGAGAATCATGAGCTTCTTCCATTATGAGCTTCCTGAGATCACCTTTGGGAACAACGAGTCTGTCCTCGAAGAACAAGGTATCTCTCTCATCAACACGGAAGCACTTGTATTTTGGAGTTCCCTTTGCAATCCCATGTTTCACTTTCTTCACCATGGTATCACTGAGCTGGGCCTCACGGACTTGATCTTCCAAGGTAGGAGCAATTTGGAGATTTGCAAGAAAACCCTGCGGAACAACTTGAAGGTTGAGTTTCCTGAATGCTTCACAAAGCTCAGGCTGGTACGGTTTGATAAGAAGGCTGTTGCAATATGCCTTTCTGCTCAAAGCATCTGCAATCACATTCGCCTTGCCTGGAGTGTATTCAATGCTGGGGTTGTACTCTTGGATCATCTCGACCCAACGAGTCTGGCGGAGGTTCAGATGCGGCTGTGTGAAGATGTACTTCAAGCTCTTGTGATCAGTGAAGATGTCGACCTTTCTGCCCAACAACAGATGTCTCCACGTAATCAGAGCATGTACCACAGCTGCTAGCTAGAGATCATGTGTGGGATAGTTCTTCTCACTTGGCTTGAGCTGACGAGAAGTATATGCCACAATTCTCTTATCTTGCATAAGCACACCACCAAGACCTTGAAGAGAAGCGTCACAGAACACTTCATAGGGCTTGGTTTCATCCGGAGGAGTCAGAACTGGAGCAGAAACAAGCTTCTCTTTGAGGGTTTTGAATGCCACTTCACACTCTGGAGACCAAAAGTATTTGACATTCTTCTGAAGCAGGTTGGAAAGAGGCTTGGCAATCTTGGAGAAGTTTTCAACAAACCTTCTGCAATAGCTGGCAAGACCCAGAAAACTGCGGAGCTGCTTGACGTTCTGAGAAGCTTCCCAGTTGACAATTGCTTCAACTTTCTCGGGATTAACCGCAATACCGTCAGCTGAGATGATGTGGCCCAGGTACAAAACCTTATCGAGCCAAAACTCGCACTTTGAGAATTTGGCATAGAATTTATGCTCTCGGAGTCGATCAAGAACCAGACGCAAGTGCTTTTCGTGATCTTCTTCATTCTTGGAAAACACCAGAATATCATCCAGATACACAAGCACAAACTCGCCAGTATAGGGGTTGAAGATGTAATGCATCATCCTTGAAAAGGTAGGAGGAGCATTGGCGAGACCGAAGGACATGACGGTATACTCGTATGAACCGTAGCTCGTTCTGAAGGCCGTCTTGGGAATGTCTTCCTCGCGAATGCGAATTTGATGGTAGCCCATTCGGAGGTCAAGCTTAGAGAACACTTTAGCTCCTTTGAGGTGCTCAAAGAGTTCGTTGATGTTGGGGAGCGGATACTTGTTCTTAATCGTCTTCTTGTTCAATGGCCGGTAGTCAACACAGAGACGCTCCGTGCCATCTTTCTTCTTGACAAATAAGACACCACAGCCCCACGGAGATGTACTCGGTCTGATGAGACCCATACTCTCCTGCTTATCAAGCTGCTTCTTCAATTCCTTCAATTCATCCGGAGAGAGCTTGTAAGGACGCCGGCAAGCAGGTTCAGTGCCCGGCTCGAGTTCAATGACAAACTCCACCTGACGGTGTGGAGGCATGCCTGGAAGTTCTTCTGGAAAGACGTCTTGATATTCGTTCACCACTGGAATTTGCTCTATGGCATTAATTTCGCCCTTATCATTAAGAGAGAAAAGCCGAATAGTATTATCCCTGGAGGCGAAGATAATCACATCATCATCAGAATGAGTCAATTTGACTTCCTTTTGAGCGCAATTAATGTGAGCATCATGCTGAGAAAGCCAATCCATTCCGAGGATGAGGTCGATATCAGAATGACCAAGAATCACCGGAGAAGCCAAAAATCGATAATCACCCATGCGAATAGAAATATCCGGAACAACTGTGTTGGAAGTCATTTGCAAACCCGGAGAAATAATCTTCAAAGGTCTAGGAATCCTCTCCGAAACCAATTCATGCTTAGCAACAAAAGGTCTTGAAATGAAGGACAAAGATGCACCCGAATCAAACAATACTTTAGCTGGAAAAGAGTTAACTGAGAGGTTACCCAAAATGACATCAGAAGAGTTCTCTGCTTCAGCTGCACTCATCAGATTGACCCTTGCAGACTTTGGATCATGCTTGACAATAGCTGAACTCATAGGTGGAGGAGGAGGAAGACGCTTCGGATTCGGACATCTGTTGGCATAATGACCCTTCTGGCCACACTTGTTGCACACCACTTCAGAGAGAGGACGGAAAAGAGAGCCACTGGACTTGGAGCCTTGAGACTGAAACTGCTTCTTCGACTGGTTGCTCGGGTTGGGTGGGTGGGAGAAACCACGACCACTAGAGTTCTTGTTGTTGGAGTTGTTGAAGTTGTTGGAGTTGTTGTAAGGAGCTCGAATCACTGGAGGAGGAGGAAGCCAGAATTTCTGTTGTTTCGCAGCCAACTGAGACGATGAGGAAGAGTGAACAGCATCTCGAATTCTCTTCTTAGAAGCCTCCATCTTGAGCTGAGCTGCTTCTTGTTTCAAAGCCATGTTATAGAACTTATCGAATTCGTCTGGCTCGAACAAAGTGAGAGCAAGCTGAAGTTCATCTTTGAGACCTCCACGGAACTGATAGATTTTACTCTTTGCATCAGGAATGTCTTGCATTGCATAGCGAGCGAGGTTTTGGAACTTGACATTATACTGATAGACTGTCATGGAGCCCTGCTTGAGGTTGCGGAATTGCTCACGCATACCCTCGATGACACTTGTAGGAATGTGGTGCGAGCGGAAATCCTTGCAGAAATTCTCCCAAGAGATCACTTGACCCGGCCTTGAGTCTTTGTACTGCTGCCACCAGTCAGCTGCTTGATCTTTCAGTTGGAAGGCTGCAAACTTCACATAGTCATCTTCTTTCACGTTACTGCACTCAAAATGCTTCTTTATGTCGGTCAACCAATCCTCAGCATCAAGAGGGTCGACACAGTAACTGAAAGCTTTAGGATTGTTAGCCAGGAACTGGTTGAGAGTAGCATGGTGCTGCTGGAAGAAGTTGCCTTGGTTCACTGGAACACCCTGATTAGCTTGATTAGCTTGATTAGCTTGCATCAGCTGCATCATCTGCATCATCAACTGAGTGTTCTGAGCTGTAGTCTGCATAATTGCTCTCCAAGCCTCAGGCGGAGGAGGAGGGGAAGGAGGACGTTCTGGAACCTCTTCACCCTCTGGGTTGGCGTTCGGAACCCTTTTCGGAGCCATCCTGTAAGAGATGACCACGAATCAGCAATTGATTGACAAAAGGAATAAGCTGAATCAATGGAATGAATTGCAACAAGTCTTCACAATAATCATTCGAACAATAAGAACGAATGAATTTCTCAGTTAATTGATAACATCAGTCTTCACGAGAAGCCACATAGGGATCAAAATGAAAATAAGAAAAACAACAAGGTACGGACAGGAACAAACACAAGAGAGGAGTTTCGTTCTAACATCTTTGTGCTGAAAGCATATGAACGCGTTACGAAAAGGTTTTGCAATCCCCGGATCAGCATAGCCAAGGACCCTTTAAGATGCAACTCCTGATAGTAACCTCGGTCATATAACCCCTTCACTCAATGTCGAACCCCGAACTCACTAACCTGCATTCGTTGGAAGAATGCCTACGATCTACTGGATAAAACCCACCTATAGATTTCCGAAAGATTCCAGTTATGCAATCAGGTGTTGGGGATACACGGGAAGCACCGCGCAATCAACTCTAACCTACATCCAGGTGTATCCATCCTTCAACACATAACCAGTCTTTCTCGGAAACTGTGTACCTCGGACCTTCGAAAAGCATCCACTATAACAAGCTATGGCAATACTCCCGAACTACCTCCCCAGTACTGGGTGATGTCGGGGTTATCTTGCCACTGGCCGTATAGGGGAGATTTTCGATGTCGGCCGTCTTAAGTATTTAGTACTGTCGCGATATGCTTGTTACAATGATACCCCGAAGCTCAACTCCTCCGTAACAGGAGGCATCGGGAACAATATCCTTGTCACAAGAACATCGAAACAATCCCAGAATACTCGCGGGATTCCTAAAAAAAATTTTGTGCAAATTTTGAAGATAGGAGAGACAAGAGTAGACGTCAGGAGTCCTCACCAGAGAGAAAGGGGATGAGAAGCAAAGAAATCCTACTCTCCAATATAATATAGGACTCAAAAAGTTTTCAGTGTGTGCCTAGACTCGACCGTCAACGATTCGATCAAACAGTGGGGGCTCCTAGGTCGGAGAAGGCTCTGAATACCAACTTTTAATGCCCAGGATGGAGTTATACCTCCTACGTGTCGAGGCACGACTTAAAGGCATAAATCCATCCTAGAATGATCTCAAGTTTGGTAATCTTTGCACAACTCATGTAAAAGAGGGGATAGTAAACTGAAAATAGTTGTCTTACACTCGCCACGTCACAGAATTACAGTACAAGTCTCAAACATCATACATTAAGAGCACTACAACCCTCTAAGGGCAAAAGCCAAAAGTCAAAGTACCAAACTCGGATAAAAAAACCACAGGCGGATCGAATCCTAGTAAGAGACTCCACTACTGATCGTCCGGGTACCGCACATAGTACCGACTACGCTCCTCGTTGTACTCCCAATCCAGCTCGGTGCCATCACCTGGATAGCTCACAGCTGGACCTGCATCTGGTGTGTGAAGTAACTGTGAGCCACAGAGGACTCAGCAATCCCGTTCCCGGGTAACAGAACTATCAAAGCCTTTGGGTGAGGATAAGGCTGAAGAAAATAATAAGTCTGCAGCAGCAACTAGCATCTAGCTTAAGTAAGTGAGAGCGAGAAGAGAAGGCCTCGGCGAGAAGTGATCACGAAGTGATCCTAGCTACAAGCTCCACAAACATAACCCCTCCGTGTTCAACTCCCGAATCCCTATTCGGAAATTGACAGTCACGGAACACACGCTGGTAGTGTATTAGTAACATTGTGTCAAGTTATCTACAACCGGAATTAACAAGCTCCCATCTGCCACATAACCGCGGGCACGGCTTTCGAAAGTTCAAACCCTGCAGGGGTGTTCCAACTTGACCCATTACAAGCCCACGATCCGCGGAGTCGCAACTCCAAAGTGGGAAGACCCGAGTATCCTCGGAATCCCGTGCTCAAGATATACCGAGCTAAGGTAAGGCTAATCCAGCAAATCCTCCCGGCGTGTCGACACCCTGATAGTAGCCGCGCGTATCTAGGTCTCAGGACACGTCCGGATGAGCGCTACGTATAGATACCGAAGACCCCAGCGAACTGGGTAGTATCCGCAAGTGACTCTGGTTTGGACCAACACTCAAGTCGAGCACTGGCCCAGGGGGTTGAATTAATTAAGCCTCGGGTTAATTACTCCCTCGGAAAGTTTTAGTTGTTTAGGCAAATAGTACCAAGGTTGGGACTTGCTGGAAAAGACTTAGCACTTAGCGGTTTATCGAGGGGGTCCCATACACCCCAACCGTGTTAGGAACGCATAATCAAGGAACATAATACCGGCTTATACGGATCCTAATGGCATGAGTGGAACAAAACACCAAGCAAAAGGCTTAGCCTTCCACCCTTGCCAATATATAGATGATTTCATTTTAAGCATTTATATAGTGTGATATAACCCAACCAAACTTCAACATGGAGCAAGCATCTTCACTTCACCTGCAACTAGCAACGCTATAAGAAGGGTTGAGCGAAGCGTACTTAGCCAAGCAACGGTTTGCATAGGTAAGGTTGGTTAAACATGGCAATGGTTTACACGTAGGAGGCTGACAAGAAGAACATGGGCATCGAGGCAAAACTATAGATCGAGACTACTAGCAATAGGCAAAGATAGTAATGTTATCGGGGTTCGGTCATCTTGCCTCAAGAGAAGTCGTTCGGATCGTAAGAAGGGTCCTCGTGCTCAACCTCGTACCCGGTCTCAGCTTCCGGCTCTAAACAAAACAATCACACCAAGCACCAATCAACAAGATGCAATGCGCACTCGGAAAAGATGAATGCATGATGGATGCACTAAGGATGCACACGGAGCACGGAAAATATCACTCAAGCAAAACACCTCAAAACATGATATCAATCTGATATTAATAATCTACACAGAAAATCAACCAAGTTTGATATAAGATTCGCTGAAATCGGAGTTACGGGCTAAAAGTTATGCCCGAAACAAGATTTGAGCGAAAGCTGAAAATTACAGCAACATAGCATCTTCGGAGCTCAAAATAATTGAGCTACAGCACCCAAAAAGCATGGCAAAGGACTTGAACACAAACTAGACATATAGTACAGCAACTAAGTCCAAAGTGCACCCCCAACAGAGTCACGGATCAATAGCAATGATCTTGGACATATTGAACTTTACAATAAAATTCTGGCAGCAGAATTTTATTGAAACTTTAGAGCAAAAGATAAACATGCTACAGCCACTCAAATGGACATGTGAGGACATGGATGGAAAGACAACAATATATACTACAAGGAACAATCAAAATCCACCCCAAAACTAACATGCTTTGTCCTAGAACATCACACGAACATGGCATCGGAACGTTACAGATTTCAGACTTAGTGAAAAATCACTAAGTCCTAAAACAGCAATATCATCATAGCATATAAAAGAGCATGTTTAAGTCACCTCGAAACTAAACATGGCAAAGGGTAAGCACCTCATCAAAGTGCATATAAAGGTGATCCCGAAACACACAAACATGCATCATTGAGGTGAACACAACGATTGCAACGAGCTCAACAAGATAGCATTTCATAACAAGTGAAAACACAATATATGAACATGGCAGTTTGCAACGATGATAACAAGGCAACAATAAATCTACCATGCAACCTATCACAAGCAACACGTAGTTCGTGGCAAGACGAACACGTGGACATGTCATTTGCGTCGTTTGGACAAACGAGCTAAAAGATATCACATGTCAAAGGTGGCATGAAAATAACACATAACAGCAGTTTATATCATGATGCACTCTTGCAACAGCAAAACAAGCCCCTAGATGATCTCTAACATGCATGACAACAGAGGAAACGTAGAGCACATCTCCACGAACGTCTGGACATATTACACGCGCAAAACGGAGCATCACAGTAAAAGTTATGCATGTAAGAAAAGTGCATCACAAATCAATAAAGCTGGGACTTAGTGAAAAGAGAGGGGATTCGACCTGAGTCCAGATCTGGAAAAAAACGGAGGCGGCTCTGGCCCGGTGCGGATCCGGCCCAGCGGAGGCAAGGCGACGGCGCGGTGCGGCTGGGAGGCGGTGCGGGCCCGGTCCGAGTGGCGGCGCGGGGCGGCCCGGCTGGTTCGCGGCCTGGAGAGCTGAGTGGCGGCGCGGCCCAGCGATGCGGAGGATCTGGCGCGGCGGCCCGCTGGAGGAGCGGAGGCCCGTGGCGAGGGGAGCGGCCCGCGCGCGGAGCCGGAGGCCCAGCCGGCGGCGGCCTGGCGCCTGGCGTCGCGGTGGGAGGCGAGCGGTGCTGGGCCGGGGACTGTTGCCCGCGGGGAAGTGGTCCCGGGCCCCGCGCTTGGCCTGGCTGGCGACGAACAAGGGCTGGGCCGACGATCTAGTCCCCCCCTTCGGGATCCGGCGCGGTCGAAGCCTGGCTCGGGTCGAGGTCGACGCGAAGCGAAGCAGCTGGCTCGGCGCGGTCGTTGGCGCGGGGCCGAGCCCAGGCGACCGTTGCGGCGACTCGGGACCTGGCGGGGCGCCTCGAGGCGTTGACGTACGGTGGATCGATCGGGATCCGGTTGTCTGCCTCGAGCTGCGGCTGCGGCTGCGGCTGGTTCCTTCGGGAACCAGGAGAAGTTTTGGGGATCTGTGATATGAAAGAAAGGGAAAAAAAAGAGGGGAAGGGGGAAGAAGAAGGGGACATGCCAAAATAGACTAGGGTCTATTATATAGCAATTTTTAGGGTTAGGAGGGGATTTAGGGGCGCTAGGAGCCCTCCGATCGCGATCCGACGGATCCGATCGCGGGGATAGATTTAAAGGGCCTAGACGGAGATAAAAGACTGCAGTAGGGATGTTTCCGGGACACGAAGTAAAGGCACTTCGGACCCACACGAACAACGGATGGAAAAGTCAACGGAGTCCAAACGAGACGAGATTTGAGAGGCGGGTTGCACACAACAAAACAACAACACACAATACAACCTCGCGGCACACCGGTAACGTAAAACGCCCGAACAACAAAGTAGGCCTACGGGACGTCACACACACGTGAGGGAGCTCCGGAACGCGAAACGGACAACGGGAAGAAACACGCGGAACCGGATGCAACACACAACACAATTGCAATGCAATGCACATGTCTACATGATATGAATGAATGCCACACACTCACACAACAAAAAGACGAAAACCCGAAAGACAACGAACCCGGAATGGAAATAGATGAAGCCGGAGATATATTATATACCCAAAAGGGAAAGTATTACATCCGGGGCATTACAACTACTCTCCCACCTATTGCTTCATGGCAAAAGGTGCCAAGGTACTCAACCATAATATGTCTGATTCTAGTGAAGATGAATCTGATGAAAACCTCAAACCTAGCTATTCCAAACTTGCTAAAATTGCCATAAAACAGCAAAAAGCTTTTGATAAGGTTCAAAATATGCTAGAAAGAAGTGATGATCTGTTGGGTGAACAAATGGATCGATCTAAAATCTTGACTGAAAATCTTCAGAGACTTAAGTCCAAGTTTGATAACCTTCAGGATAATCATAACACTCTCTTATCGGATCATGAGAAGCTTTCCTATGAATTTCTTTAAAGAAAGCAAGATTTTGAGAAGCTAAGGGAGAGTTATGAAGATATTCCGAAGGAATGCGATTCATTGCTTGCTCAACAGATCAGCACTGCTTAGGAGGAATTCATTCCCCCGTGCCTTAAATGCATTGAACGTGAAACTACAAATTCTTCACCTGAAAGTTCAAATGCTTCTACTGTTACAAATTCTTCAACTGTTACAAATTCTTCAACTGTTTCTCTAGTGACAATTTCCTCAACTGAGGAAAACACCAATGCTGCCGACGAAAATGCTGGGTTGAAGGAATTGTATGTGACAGGCATGTACAAAAGCCTCAAAGGTCATCAGACTCTGTGTGATGTTCTTAAAAAGCAGATTCTAAATAGGAACCCTAGGAAAGAGGGTATTGCCTTTGAGAGGAAACTCAATGTTGATGGGACCTACTGGAAACCTGAGCAGTATCCCAAAACCTCATGGGTTTCTTCAAAAGGACCTCCCGTAGATCCATCTACCTTATCTGGCTTTACTTGTGAAACTTCACTTTCTTCTCATGAGTCATTTGACTCCAACTATAAACTGTTCAAAAATCAGAATGGTGAAGTATTTGCTAGATATGTTGGAGCTAACTACAGGAATGGCCCCCCTATGAAGAAAATCTGGGTCCCTACGAGGCACCTTGAAAATCTTCAAGTGAATGTCCTCATGACACCTCGTGTGAGGAACGGGAACCCCAGATCAAATTCTTCATATGGATCAAAATCTTCATATGGATCCAAATCCTCATATGGACCAAATTCCTCAAGTGGATCAAATTCCTCATATGATTATCATCGTGCTAACACATCTGTTTCGCAGGGAAAGAAGGATCATGAATATGTACATTATTCTTCAAATCATTATGTTCATAAGTCCTCGAGCAATTTCTCTGCTTACTCATATTCATACTCTAACCCCTCTCATGTGAAACAAGGTGCACTTGCTTCAATGCCACCATTCTCAATTGGTGCTCGTCGAATGATGAACTCTTTACCACCCCTCCAGATGTGGGTGGTGAAGAAAAAGAACTAATTTCTTATGCAGGGTCATGTCTCCAGATGAACATAAACGTCTGAAGAATTTGCTGGAGACCTGAAAAGTGCTTGAAAGGACGCAAGCTAATCATGCAAAAATGATTCATTCATTTCTCACGTCCTCATTCTTCATATATTGATCTTATTGATGAAATTCATTCTGATGAAATTGATGTCATATTCTTCGCAATGAAGCATATGAGTTGTAAGATGTAATAATTCTTCTACATGATGACTCTCTCAAAGCTATTGAGTGGTTCCTCGACAGTGGATGCACAAATCACATGACCGGTGAGAAGAACCTACTGATGGACTCTGCTTTATCTCCGTCTCACCTGAAGCATATCACATACGCTGATAAAGGAAAAAGCAAGGTATTGGGTCTAGGTAAGGTTGCAATCTCAAAAGATTGACACATGGACAAAGTCAAGCTTGTCGAGTCTCTTGGATTAAACCTCATGTCTATCTCAATGCTTTGTGACCTTGATATGGTGGTTCTCTTTGGCAAATATCACTATGTTGTAGTCTTAGAATCTGATAATTCCAAAGTCTTCAAAGGCTTTAGGAGAGCAGACTTGTATATTGTTGATTTCTCTACAGGACCACAACCTCCCACATGCCTACTTGCAAAAGCTTCAGAAGGATGGCGACGACATCGACGACTCGTTCATGCTGGCATGAGGAACTTGCACACACTTGTGAATAAGAAGCATATCCTTGGAATTGAGGGTGTCAAATTCCTCAAATATCATCTTTGTGGGGCTTGCGAAGCTGGGAAGATGACCAAATCCAAGCATCCATCGAAGACTATCATGACTACCACTCGTCCATTTGAATTGCTTCACATGGATCTCTTCGGCCCTACACATTATTCTGCATTCACAAATGCAGCATCTCTTTATGGCTTTGTCATTTTTGATGACTACTCTCGTTATACACGGGTGCATATCATCACATTTAAGCATGAAGTGCAGGAAATCTTCAAGCGATTTTCAGGCCTCGACGAATTTCGGTGTGAAGATCAAGCATATCCAGAGTGACAATGGGACCGAGTTCAAGAACACTGGTCTTGATGACTATCTTGATGGTATTACTCATGAGATATCAGCCCCATACACTCCTCAGCCGAACGACATTGTGGAGCGCAAGAACATGACTCTTGTTGAGATGGCTCGCACCGTGCTTGATGAATACAAGACGCCTCTTAGGTTCTAGCCTGAGGCTATCAACACTGCATGCCACATCATCAACATGGTATATATTCACAAATTCCCCAAGAAAACCTCATATGTACTCACCGACAAGAAACCCAATGTGAGTTATCTCAAAGTCTTCGGTGCTAAATGCTGGGTTAGAGATCCTATCACAATTCCAAATTTGCACCAAAAGCACATGAAGGTTTTATGCTTGGTTACGGAAAGGACTCGCACACATACAGAATCTTCATCAATCACCTTCACAAGATTGTTGAGACTGTAGATGTGCGGTTCGATGAAACTAATGGCTCACAAAGAGAGCACCTGCCTTCTGTGTCAGGTGAAATACCTCCCGAGGAATCCATCAATTTCAAAGCTACTGAAGATATCATCCCCACTGAAGAATTAGCTGAAGAAGTCATTCCTGACAATAAAGAAAATCATTCTGGTGCTCTTGAAGAAAATGCTGCTGAAGAAAATGCTCAGCTAGACCAAAGTCGTCAGCCAGCCCATCCTCGTGTCGCAAAAGAAGTGCAGATCGGGAAAATCATCGACAACCTCAATGCACCAGGTCCTCTCACACGCTCAAGAGCTTCACACTTATCTAACTTTTGTGGGCACTTTGCTTTTGTCTCTATCACAGAGCCCACCAAAGTTGATGAGGCATTTCTGGAACCTGATTGGATTCAAGCTATGCAAGAGGAATTGTATCAATTCAAGCTCAACCATGTGTGGGAACTCGTCAAGCGACCAGATCTTCGAAAGCAGAATATCATCGGCACAAAGTGGATCTATTGAAATAAGAAAGATGAAAATGGCCTTGTGGTGATGAATAAGGCTCGTCTCGTAGCTCAAGGCTACACAAAGGTTGAAGGAATTGACTTCGATGAAACCTTTTCTTCTGTTGCTAGACTTGAAGCTATTCGCGTACTACTTGCTTATGCTAACCGTCATAATATCATTTTATATCAAATGGATGTGAAAAGTGCATTCCTCAATGGTAAGCTCGAGGAAGAAGTATATGTTGCTCAACCCCCAGGTTTTGAAGATCCTAAACATCCTGACAAAGTCTTCAAACTCAACAAGGCCCTCTATGGCCTCAAGCAGGCCCCTCGGGCGTGGTATGATACTTTGAAGGAATTCCTCACGAAGAAAGGCTTCAAACCCGGTTCACTTGACCCAACTCTTTTCACTAAGTCATATGATGAAGAATTATTTGTGTGTCAAATCTATGTGGACGATATTATCTTTGGCTGTACTGATGAACGTTACAGTGACAAATTTGGCTAAATGATGCGTGAAGAATATCAAATGTCCATGATGGGAGAACTGAAATTCTTCCTAGGCCTTTAAATTCGTCAACAATGCAATGGCATCTTCATATATCAAGAGAAATACCTCAATGATGTTCTGAGGAAATTCAGCATGCAAGATTGCAAAGGTGTCAACATCCCTCTGCCCACAAATGGCCAACTATGCACCAATGAAAATGGTAAAGACTTCGATCAAAAGTTATACCGCTCCATGATTGACTCTTTATTGTATCTATCTGCATCTAGGCCAGATATTATGCTTAGTGTTTGCATGTGTGCCCGATTTCAAGCTACACCGAAGGAATCACACCATAAGGCTGTGAAGCATATTCTTCGATATCTAGCTCACACTCCAACACTTGGATTATGGTATCCCAAGGGCTCTGATTTTGATCTCATTAGATATTCTGACTCTGACTATGCTGGTGATCGAGTGGATCGCAAGTCAACATCCGGCACATGCCATTTCCTCGGACGATCCTTAGTATGTTGGTCCTCGAAGAAGCAAAACTGTGTATCACTCTCCACTACTGAAGCTGAGTACATAGCTGCTGGGTCATGCTATGCTCAATTACTATGGATGAAGCAAACCCTCAAGGACTATGGCATCAACATGAAGAATGCGCCACTCTACTGTGACAATAAGAATGCCATCAACATTGCTCACAACCCAGTTCATCACTCAAGGACAAAGCACATCCAGATCCGTCATCATTTTCTTCGTGATCATGTCTTCAAGGGCGAAATTTCCATCTACCACGTGAAGACCGAAGACCAGCTGTGTCAGACCCAAGATGCGATTCTATCCCGATCACGTGACACTTAGGTGATTGGGGCACAACCGCATTTCGGGTGCTTAGCAAGATGGATATCATTACATCGTACCATTACATACATACATGTGGGATACAACAATACATACCAGTCACATGAATACAACAACATCAATACAAGTCATCCGACTACGGATGCAAACATGAAAAGCACAACGACATCCATCTGCTATCCCAGGCTGCCGACCCAGAACCTAACCCAAGACTGAAGAAGAAGAAGAAGAAGAAAGAACTGCAACACAACAAACATCGCTCTCACGTCAAGTCATCGGAAACCTGCACCTGCAACTGTTGTTGTAGTATCTGTGAGCCACGAGGACTCAGCAATCCCATAACCATGCGTAACAAGACTAGCAAAGCTTAAAGGGTAAGGAGAGGTAAAGTGGTGAGGTTGCAGCAGCGGCTAAGCATATATATGGTAGCTAACTTACGAGTACAAGAATAAGATGAGCATCTACGCAAACGGTCGCAAACTAGTAATGATCGCTAAAGATCCTGAACTACCTACGAGTCAAACATAACCCCACCGTGTTCTCTTCTCAAAGTGAAAAGAGACAGTCACGGTTACTCACACAGTTGTGTGTTGTATTCGGATCCTCTGTCAAGTTTTCTACAACCGAACATTAACAAATTCCAGTCTGCCACATAACCGCGGGCACGGCTTTTGAAAGATCATAACCCTGCAGGGGTGTCCCAACTTAGCCCATTACAAGCTCTCACGATCAGCAGAAGTAATAACAATATTACCCCTTATCTTAGGGACAATCCGATCATGCTCAGAATCCCGGTGCACAAGACATTTCGACAATGGTAAAACAAGTCCAGCAAGACCTCCCGGTGTGTCGACACCCTGATAGTAGCCGCGCGTATCTCATCTCAGGCCACGACCGGATGGGCGATCCTATAGGTAAAACCAATCCTCGAGTTTCCCCGTGGTGGCCCCGCATAACCCCCGTTTGGGACCAACACCATCAGCACTGACCCCCACTGCTATGTAGAAAGAATCCTCGGGTAGCGCTAACTCCCTATGCAATTAATTAATTAATTAAGTTTTTATTATGTTGCAAATTAAAACCAATGTTGGGCCTTGCTGGAGGAGTTTTATTCAAAGACGAACTGTCAAGGGGTCCCCATATACCCAACCGTGTAAGGAATGCAAAATCAAGGAACATAACGCCTGTTTATCGGCTCCTAAGGTGGCATGAGTGGAACAAAACACCGAGCAAAAGGCCCAGCCTTCCACCCATGCCCAGTATATAGGTGTGTTAATATATATAAGACATATTGTGATATTCCCAAAGCATCAAGTTCTGACATGGAACAATCTTCATCTTCACCTGCAACTAACAACGCTATAAGAGGGGCTGAGCAAGCGGGTAACATAGCCAAACAACGGTTTGCTGGGAAGGTATCAAAGGTTAAAAGTTTCATGGAAACAAAGAGAGGGGCTGACAATAAAGATGGGTAGCGCGACATATAACGATAGCATCGAGACAACTAAGCATGGCAATGGTAGTAAAGGTATCCAAGGGTATGGTCATCTTGCCTGAGATCCCGCAAGGAAGAAGAATGAATCCGTGAAGTAGACGAAGAAGAAGCTTTGAAGACGAACCACGTGTAGTCGAACGAATCCTCATGATCGCAACGGAAAATAACTAGCGAGAAGAAAGCACACAACAAAGTAAACACCCAACACAAGAACATGATAAGTTGCTCAACCAAGTATGATGCAAGACAAGTCTATATGATGACATTCATGGCAAGGGATGAAGCACACAAGAACAACCCCAACCAACAAGTTTAAATGAGGCGGAAACTACACATAACAAATCCGGTAAGTCCTCATATGCATAATTTGAAGGGATAATTAATTTGGTGCCCTTAGTTGTGTCTCACTCGGAAAGTTTACCCCTAGTTTCCGAAAACACTTGTTCCTGCCCAAACCACTTTGCTCCTCTTATGCTTTTGCCCTTTGACCGTTTGATCATCACTTTGAAAACTTCATAAAAAATTCATACTAACTCAGAAAAATTCAAATAAGATATCTAAATGTTTAGAAAAGCATCACCTATATGTGCATGGCATTTGCATTCATGGAAAAAGTGTTGGCTAGTCCCCATGAATGCAAATGGTCAAAACTGAGATGGGGACTGGACAACACTTTTTTCATGAATGAAAATGACATGCACATATAGGTGATGCTTTTCTGAACATTTTGATATCTTATTTGAATTTTTCTGTGTTAGTATGAATTTTTTATGAAGTTTTCAAAGTGATGGTCAAACGGTCAAAGGGCAAAAGCATAAGAGGAGCAAAGTGGTTTGGGCAGGAACAAGTGTTTTCGGAAACTAGGGGTAAACCTGCCAAGTGTGACCCAACTAGGGGCATAAAATCAATTATCCCTAATTTGAAATTAGTCCAGATCTTAACAAACCTTATGTTCGAGTTGTTAAACAGCAAGTTAACATGCACCATGATGATCTACACGAAATTCTAGTCAAGTTTCACACAACTTGTCAAACAAGTCAACGGTGCAAAATGCACCCAAACATCAAGCAAACACACTCCAAAGAGGTAAATAACATGATATTATGCTTCTACATGCAAAATCACACAAGTTTCATATAGGACACACTCAAAACAGAGCAACGGTTCAACACATACACACGAAACAAGATATAACAACAAGCTGAAGTTAACAGCCACATAACAACTTTGGAGCAAGGTAAATATATGCTACAACACCCAAACATGATTACAAGAGGCATGGATGTGAAGTAGACATTATACTTAACAAGCATGAACTTAGAACACACCCAAAAGCTTGCTGGAACACAATTAAACAAGCATGGCAAGTTGCAATAAATTTATCCAGACTTAGCCAAAATCTGGGAAGGCAAAAACATCATCACGATGCTGCCTTCGGAGGCACAAAACAACAAGCATATCATCTCTACTAAGTATATAAAGAGCATGGACATGTAGTAGACATATCATACAACAAACAACTCCATTGGAGCATCTCCATAGGAGGCATGGATCAATAACAACAAGCTCCACCAAATTGAACATGCTGATAAAAGTCTGACAGGTAAACTTTATAGCAACTCGAGAGCAAGAAATAAATAAGCTACATCAGGCCATATGTGCAAACAAGGGCATGAAAGGATAGACAATAACATGGAGAACAAGGCATGATCATTGGCCACTCCAAAACAAGCGTGGATTGGAGTCGGGCATCAAGCAAACATAGCATCAGGTTAAACAGATTCCAGACTTAGCACTTTTTTCACTAAGTATAAAATAGCAACAACAACATGGCATGTTTACAAGCTTGTTTAATTCACCTCAAGGCATATCATGGAAAGTGAAATGCACCACAGCAAAGACCATATGATTGTGCTTCTAAAACATATAGGCATGTGGCATGTAGACAAACACATCAATAGCAATGAGCAAGTGAAATCAGCATCTCATAATAAGTTTCAGCACTTAACAACCAAATGCACTTTTGCAACAGAGATTAACATGGCAATATGACGCCTAACATGAATGCTACATCAACCATCATGTAGAGCACTTCACAATGAACATTTTGACATATTATATGCTCCATTTGGATAAACATGCACAAAGTTATCACCCTCACAAGCATGCAACAAAATTATAGTTAACAACAGTTTTAACAAGTAGCACTTTTGCAACAGAGATCAGGGCATCGAGATGAACTCAAACAAGCATGGCAGAATGGAACAAAGTGAAGAGCATATCACCACGATCATTTTGACATATCATTCACTCAATTTGGACATACACACATCAAGTTACAACATCACAAAGTATGCATCAGAATATGAAGTTTTGGGGACTTAGAAGAAAAAAACAACCTCCTAGGGGTGGACATGTCCGGGCCAGATCGGACATGTCCGTCGATCCGGCTGGACGCGGGTCCCACTTGGTAGGGTCATAGGACAAGGCGGCCGGACATTGTCCGTGCTACAGGCGGACACGTCCGCGCCCGGCGGGATCGCGGGGCCCACCTGGCAGCGAGACAACAGAGTCAACTCAGGGCGGCTGGGCGAGGCAGAGACAGAGGTCTCGACGGCGGCGGCCGGGATCGAGCCGATCTCCGGGGAGGGAGGACGCCGGCCGGGTGGAGGCAGCAGATCCGGGCGGCGGCGGCCGGGATCTGGCTGGAGGCGGCGGTGCAGAGGCCGGCGGCGGCGGCTGGTTCAGGCGACGACGGAGGGAGCGGCGGGGAGCATCGGGCGGTGCTGGCGCCTAGGAAAGCGCGGAGTCATGGCGCTCGCCGGCGGCGGCGTGACCCGACGGCGGAGGGGCCGGAGTTGGGGAGGAGGCCGGCAGCGGCTGTGCTGACGAAGAGGAGCAGCGGGGGGCGAAGCCTCGGGGTGACGGGGCTGGCTCGGGCCCGGTTCAGATTCGCGGCGGGCCTGGCCCGGGCCGAATGGGCTGGCGGCAGTGGGAGCCGGCTGGGGACAGCTGGCAGTCCGGGAGAGGCTGCAGGCGCCGGCTAGGAGGCTGCTCGGCCAGTGGCCTGTTGCCACATGGCGAGTGCGGGTGGGGTGAGCCGGTTCTGGAGGGAAGGCGGCGGCGCGGCCCTTGAGGTGGGTGAAGGAGCTGAGAACGAGGGGGGAGAGAGGGTAGGCTGCCAAAAATGGAATATGGGGGGTTTATATAGGGAAAGGGGGCTAGAGTTAGTGGAATTGCTCCGTTTCGGAGCCGTTCGACCGCCATCGGACGGTCCGGAGCGAAGGGGTTTTGTTGACTGGGCCTAGGTGGAGGTAGTGGGCTGTGTAGGACGGGTTGTGGGGAGAGAAGAGAAGAGGCCCACGGGGTTTTCCGAGACCGAAAATGTCCGACGTTTAAACCGGCGACTAGTGCCGCTATATAAATCCGTTGGGCTATCAAACGAGCTCCGAATGCGATGAAATTTGGCAGGCGGCATGTCTACACTATAATAAGACCACACGCCAAGTTTCAACCCATTCCGAGAAAGTTTTCCGGCCACTCATAAAATAAATATCCGGAGGTGCCGCGGGCACGTGCGAGTGTGTGTGGGCTCAGAACGGACAACGGAGAGGACGGGCGGACTCGGACGGATGCAAGTTTTGAAAACATGCTGATGCAACACACATGATGACATGGCAAAAAGCAACACGCAAGCAGATGACAAGGCAAGAACAATGAATAACTGGCTGACACCTGGCGTACCGGTCTCAGGGTGTCACAACACTCCCCTACTAACAAGAGATCTCGTCCCGAGATCTTAGGAACGAGACGGAAGGAAAAAAAAGGAAGAACAAAGTTCTTCGAGGACAAAAGAGTGAAACCAAAGAACCTTGAACAATATGAAAGAAAGATACAAGGGAGATGAACGAAGTTGCAAAGACTTTGTTAGACAAGAGGAACCAGTTATATGATGAGAATCAAGGAGGTTGAAAGGCAGGAAACAAGAGCTGAAGGAACCAGAATGAATTCGAATCCACTCCGGTTGATAAGAGATAGAAAGGAATCCGAACAAAAGAATTCGGGTAGCACTCCGGCTGAAACGGAAAGAAATAGCACACCGGTTGAATGTGAATGGAATGGAACAAGAACTTGAAAAGATGAAAATGATACTCGACGAGAGCAACGGCACAATGCCTCCGAAAGAATTGGAAAAATGGAGAGAAAAGAACGGAGAAGAAGATGACAACTTCCACCACGGGTGAATTAGAAAGATCATCTTCAAAGAAAGACTCGAACGGAGTTGTTGAGAAAATCAACAACAAAAGAATAAGCTATTGTGGACTTATGAAAATCATCCCAAACTTGAGGTGAAATTATGCCGCAACGAAAAGATGGATTAGTTGAGAATGAAGAAATGCAAAACTCCACTTCAAACGAATACGGAGAATTATTTGCATCTCGGGACACAAAAGAATAATGCTTGAACTGCTCTAGAAAAAATTAGCTGAACGATTGAAGAATGGATTATCTCATGAGGAACTACCAAGAGGAACTCCGGTAACAAAAGGATGATGATATAGAAATGATGGGTGAAAAGAATAAGATTAAAGCCTTGAGATTTATTTAGACGGGGTTCCGATGAGAAGGCCGAGAAACTATGAACTCCGAGAAGAAAAACTTAAAGCATTTGGAACTAGGATTTATTCATCAAGAATAAACTCCGAAGGAAGGGATTAAACAACTTGACGAGAATGAATAAGAATTATGTTATGCTTATCCTCCATCAATTAATTGATGAGAAGCAATGGATTCGCATACCACTTATTCCCGTTGAAATGATTAAAGAGGAATATATCGCGAACTTGCGAAATATTCATGAAACACCGGTAGGATTGGAATAAAATGAATGAATTGATATGATGACACCGGAAAAGAACTCTTGAGCAAACCACCATAAGAATTTGAAACCGAGTGAAGAAAAGAACGAACCACCATGAAGAATTAAAATCGAGTGATGAAAAAGAATAAACCACCATAAGAAATAAAATTGAGTGAACACAAGAGAATGAATCTCCAGGAAGAATAAAGCACTTGAGGACAATTTGAATGCTGAGAACGAAGAGATTGTGAACTGATTAAAGAATACTTGAACAAGCACCGGAAGAATGTGAGATGAACGAAGAGGCATCAATGAAGAATATTTGGAGGACGAAGTTGAAAACTGAGAACGAATAAATCTTCTGAAATGATGGCCTTCGGAGGAACACAGCGGAAATAATTCATGGAATACTCCGGATGGTAAGGAAAAGAATTAAGGTTGAACCAATGATGAAAAGAATTAAAAACGATCTTGGGGAAGGCATATGACTGATGGAATCCATACTTACGTCACACTTGAAAAGAATTTCGGAACACTCCGGGAAAATTAGAAGAGTTAGGTAAGATCCTGGGAAAAGACCTGTGGGTTATGAGCCCACCGAAGAGAAATCCACCGTTGGAAATGATCGAAAAGGAGATGATGCACCAGAATTATTAAAAGACTCGAATGAGGTGACAACTTCAGATTAATTGGAATATAGACGAATCTCCTGAGATGTCTTCAGAACTCCGGATAATTACATGGCGAGAGGTAAACGAGCAAGGGGAAACACTTTAGCCGAGGGAAAAGAATATGAACAACACCGAATATTTGAGTTGGATCCACCGAAACGGAAGAAGAGGTGAAGAATATCGATGAGAGGAGAATTCACCAGAGAAAAGAGATGAAGGATGACGAACTAGCCGAGAATTCACCAGAGAAAAGAGATGAAGGATGACGAACTAGCCGAGAATTCACCAACTGAAACAATTGAGGAAGAAAACAAAGGCTTCGCACGAGTAGGATGGATACTCGCTTAAGGACTCCGGCTCCAAGAAACAAAAGGGTGGGCGGGAGGGAAAAAGAAAGACCACATCGGACGGGGAAACACCGTCGGATGGAAAAAACTGAGGATTGAACTTGCAAAGAAGAAGAGGGTCGAATCCACTTGACGAGAGATGCACCAGATGCAAGAACTAACAACGCAACGAACGGAAACTAATCGCGGAATCCTAAAAAAATTTGAAGGGGAAGAGCAGTAATTCAAAACAACTACGTCAAGATTCCTCACCAGAGCGACGAAGGGACTGAGGAGTAAAAAGAATTCCTACTCTCTGATATAACTAGACGCCGAAAAAGTTTTTCTGCTAGACTCGACAACGGCCAGACTACGATCAATCAAGGGGGCTCCTATGGTCGGTCGAGGCTCTGATACCAACTTGTCAGGCCCAAGATGCGATTCTATCCCGATCACGTGACACTTACGTGATTGGGGCACAACCGCATTTCGGGCGCTTAGCAAGATGGATATCATTACATCGTACCATTACATACATACATGGGGGATACAACAATACATACCAGTCACATGAATACAACAACATCAATACAAGTCATCCGACTACGGATGCAAACATGAAAAGCACAACGACATCCATCTGCTATCCCAGGCTGCCGACCCGGAACCTAACCCAAGACTGAAGAAGAAAAAGAAGCAAGAACTCCAACACAAAAGACATCGCTCTCACGTCAAGTCATTGGAAACCTGCACCTGCAACTATTGTTGTAGTATCCGTGAGCCACGAGGACTCAGCAATCCCATAACCATGGGTAACAAGACAAGCAAAGCTTAGAGGGTAAGTAGAGGTAAAGTGGTGAGGTTGCAGCAGCGGCTAAGCATATATATGGTGCCTAACTTACGAGTACAAGAATAAGATGAGCATCTACGCAAACGGTCGCAAACTAGTAATGATCGCTAAAGATCCTGAACTACCTACGAGTCAAACATAACCCCACCGTGTTCTCTTCTCAAAGTGGAAAGAGACAGTCACGGTTACTCACACAGTTGTGTGTTTTATTTGGATCCTCTATCAAGTTTTCTACAACCGGACATTAACAAATTCCAATCTGCCACATAACCGCGGGCATGGCTTTCGAAAGATCATAACCCTGCAGGGGTGTCCCAACTTAGCCCATCACAAGCTCTCACGATCAGCAGAAGTAATAATAATATTACCCCTTATCTTAGGGACAATCCGATCAGGCTCGGAATCCCGGTGCACAAGACATTTCGACAATGGTAAAACAAGTCCAGCAAGACCTCCTGGTGTGTCGACACCCTGATAGTAGCCGCGCGTATCTCGTCTTAGGCCACGACCGGATGGGCGATCCTACAGGTAAAACCAATCCTCAAGTTTCCCCGTGGTGGCCCCGCATATCCCCCGTTTGGGACCAACACCATCTACACTGCCCCCCTGCTATGTAGAAAGAATCCTCGGAGTAGCGCTAACTCCCTATGCAATTAATTAATTAATTAAGTTTTTATTATGTTGCAAATTAAAACCAATGTTGGGCCTTGCTGGAGGAGTTTTATTCAAAGACGAACTGTCAAGGGGTCCCCATATACCCAACCGTGTAAGGAACGCAAAATCAAGGAACATAACGCCGGTTTATTGGCTCCTAAGGTGGCATGAGTGGAACAAAACACCGGGCAAAAGGCCAAGCATTCCACCCATGCCCAGTATATAGGTGTGTTAATATATATAAGACATATTGTGATATTCCCAAAGTCTGAACAAGAGCATATAGTTCCTTATCATATGTAGAATAATTCAGACTAGGCCCACTCAATTTTTCAGAAAAGTATGCAAGAGGTTTACCATCTTGTAATAACACACCTCCTAACCCAATTCCACTAGCATCACATTCAAGCTCAAAAGACTTATTAAAATCAGGAAGTTGGAGTAAAGGAGCATGTGTCAACTTATCTTTCAATACCGTGAATGCTTCTTCCTGTGCAGTACCCCAAACAAAAGGCACATCCTTCTTTGTAAGCTCATTGAGAGGTGCAGCAATGGTGCTGGAATCTCTCACAAAACGCCGATAGAATCCAGCGAGGCCAAGGAAACTCCTCACGTGTGTGACCGTTTTGGGCTGCGGCCAACTCTCAATAGCTTCAATCTTGGCTTTATCAACCTCAATTCCCTATGGAGTAACAATAGAGCCAATAAAAGAGACTCGGTCCGTGCAAAAGGTGCACTTTCCAAGGTTACCAAACAAACATGCATCACATAGAGCAATAAAAACAACACGTAAATCTTCCAAATGTTCCTCCAAAGATCTGCTAAAAATCAATATATCATCAAAGTATACTACCACAAATCGTCCAATGAAAGCACGTAAAACTTCATTCATTAATCTCATGAAAGTACTAGGTGCATTAGTTAACCCAAAAGGCATGACTAACCACTCATATAATCCAAACTTAGTTTTAAATGCCGTTTTCCATCCATCTCCCAATTTCATACGAATTTGATGGTATCCACTACGCAAATCAACTTTGGAGAAAATTGTAGAGCCACCCAATTCATCAAGCATATCATCTAGCCTAGGAATAGGATGACGATAACGAATAGTAATATTATTAATGCCTCTACAATCAACACACATACGCAATGTACCATCCTTTTTCGGCACTAGAATAATAGGAACATCACAAGGACTAAGGGATTCGCGTATATAACCTTTGTCGAGTAGCTCCTGTACTTGACGCATAATCTCCTTCGTCTCTTCTGGATTGGTACGGTATGGTGCGCGGTTGGGTAGCGATGCATCGGGAATTAAGTCAATCTGATGCTCAATCCCTCAAATTGGTGGTAACCCCGGTGGCACGTCTTGTGGAAAGACGTCGACGAACTCCTGCAAAATGTTAGTGACAGCAGGAGGCAAAGAGGAAGGCACGTCCTCGAATGAAAATAATGCCTCTTTGCATACAAAAGCATATCAAACAGATTTGCTAAAATCTAGCTCATCAATATCAGATTTGGTGGCAAATAAACATGCAGTTTTCAATTTAATTTCAGAAGCAACAGTAGATGGTTTATTATTAGGCTTCATTTGTTACTCAAATTCTTTTGCCACAATCTGATTTCCACTCTTATTTTTCTCCTATTTTGCTTTATTAGCTCTATTAATATCATCTTTCAAAATGGAATCAGGATTCATAGGAAGCAAAGTAATATTTTTATCCTCATGAACAAGAGTATACTGATTGTTTCTACCATGGTGTACAGAATTTTTATCAAATTGCCATGGTCTACCAAGTAATAAGGAACATGCTTGCATAGGTACCACATCACAATCAACATAATCAGCATATGTAGAGATACTAAAATGCACACGAACAGTACGTGTTACCTTAACCTTGCCGCTGTTGTTGAACCATTGGATGTAGTAAGGATATGGATGTGGTCTTGTGGTGAGAGATAGCTTCTCCACCATCTCCATGCTAGCCAAGTTGTTGCAACTCCCTCCATCAATGATCACGCGAACAGAACGTTCCTTCACAACTCCCTTTGTATGGAACAAATTATGCCTCTGATTTTGCTCAGCTTGTGTAACCTGCACACTCAAAACACGTTGAGCAACTAAACATTCATACCTGTCAGCATCTTCAGGAGCCATGTATTGCGTCTCATGATCAGAATCGTCTCCACCGTGTTCTTCACGTGTAATAAGAGCCAAAGTCTCCTCATCATAGTCACTAGCGGATTCATATCCACCATCCTCAGTAGCAATCATCACACGCTGAGATTTGCATTCTCTCGCAAAATGTCTTCTTCCCTTACAACGACGACAAATAATATCACTGGTGTGCCCTGTTGATGTCATGGAAGAAGAAGAACTCTGTGCAGGCCCAATAGGTGTGCTCTTGGCAGATAATGGTGGTTGTGCCTGCTTCCTTGTATCACGGCTGGAGGTAACAGCTGATGGAGGTGTCGGTGCAGTATAATGTGTGGAAGTAGAGGATGCACGCGGTGTCCATGATGAAGGTCGACCTGCAAAAAAGTTAGTCCGCGCCAATGCCTGTCGATCCTGCACTTCACGTTCAGCTTTACAAGCAAGATGGAATAAACGAGTGATATTATTATAATCCTTATACTCTAGAATGGTCTGAATCTCTCTATTTAATCCACCCATAAAATGTGCAAGCATAGCTTCATTCTCCTCAACAATACCACATCTAATCAGGCCAGTTTGTAATTGCTGATAATATTCTTCTACAAAAAATTTTCCTTGTCTTAAGCGCTGCAGTTTTTGAAGTAATTCACGTTGATAATATGGTGGAACCCAACGAGTACGCATAGCAGTTTTCAAAGCAGCCCAAGTACCTGGAATAGGATATAATCTACAATGTTCAGACCACCAAACACATGCAAAACTAGTGAAAGCACAAACAGCAGCAGGAAGACGTCTCTCCTCGGGATAATGTAAACATGTAAAACGTTGTTCAGTTTCTAACTCCCAAGTAAGATATATATCAGGAACATATCTACCCTCAAATGGTGGAATATTCAATTTCAGTTTAGGAAGATGGTCATGTACCTCAGGTGGTGGTGCAGCCCTACCGTTGCGATGATATGCATGAGAACGACCTGGTGGTGGTGGTGCTGGTTGTTGCACGTAGTTATGATTTTGGTCAACCTCATCCTTGTTATGGTCCTCCACCGTTGCAGTAGCAGCAAGAGCTACAGAAACATCAACAGCAGCACCAGAAGCTTGACCAGGCTCAAGGGGAACGCGCTGTGCTCGTCCCACTTGATTTGGAAGGCGATGTTGTTGTTGTTGTTGTTGTTGTTGTAGAGGTGGGACAGCTGCAGCAGCTGGTGGTGGTGGAAGACGCGAAAGCAATTCAGCAAACTTGTTATCCAGCTTTGTTTCAAACGTCTTCTCCATGCCATCTATTTTCTCCATGGCCTCTTCCAATGTGTTTAGCACATCTGCTGAAACTTATCATGAAGCTCCTTGTTCATCAAGTTCTCCCAGTCAGTCTCGTCGACTTGTGATCCTGGCATGGTTAGCAGCAATAGAAACACACAAGAATATGATCCTACAGACTACTAACAAGTGGTGGTGGTGGCGGGTGTCACAAATCCGTCAAGCAAATCTCAAATTCTTACTAGTTCTTACCCAGCAGCAGGCGGTGATCGGCAACCGATGTAGTCAAAACTCTCAAAGCTTGGATAAAGCGATTACCAGGGAGAGTCAAACGCACGATGTAGATGTATGTGGAGCTGGGATAGCTTATAATATGGTAGCAAAAAGGGTCAACAATAATCAATTCAGAGATGCAAAGGTGAATAAACGCTCAACGACGGTACTGTGCTGGTCCTAGGCTAGACTGTACCAGAGACGCGAGCCTAGAACACTAACAAAATCACGGCGCTGCACGTAATCAAGGGGAAAGCACACTCTGATTTTTTTTTCGCCTCTTTTTTTTGCGCTGTTTTTGTTTTGTGCCGAAAATCACTATAATGGCGAGTGTCTCAAAACACTTCCCAAGTCAAACTAAGATGATAGCCACGAAATTTTTTTTGATGATTTTTTTTTCGGAATCAGGGCAGCGACGCCGAAAAAGTGCGGTAAAAAAACAGTATGGTGGCACGTGTCTCAAAAGACTCAGAAAAGCCCAAAAATAGGATAGGGAAACAATATTTTCACGTGTCGAAATTTTGGCCTAAAAACTGCCCGGGGGTCTCCAGACTTTTTTTTCGAGACCTACGCAGGCAAGGAAACACAAATCCGAAACCTAGATGGATTTCGAGAACAAACCTAATATGAAAAGAACTCGGATTGGTGGTGGATATATGGTGGTAGGATATGGCAGCGGTGGTAGGTTATGGCAGCAGTGGTGGTATATGGATACGGATTGGTGGTGGTATGTGGCAGTAGCGATGAAGATGTTGCGGCGGCGGCGTGACAACTTATGACCAGAACTCGAAACTCTAAAAGACTAGACGCTAAGACCAGCAACTTGACACGACGATGCAACCGCAAATTCAACTAAGCAAACACGGAAAAGATTATGCAATGGCTCAGACTGGTTCGGATATGATGAACTAACCCTAATTTTTTTTGGCTTTTTCGTGGACTGTAGGTATGAAGAACAGACTCGATCTAATCTACGAAAACTGTAAAATCTCACCGAGCAACCTGGAAACCTAATACCACTTGATAGAGGCAAAGGTGTCCCGTCTTTCGATGAGATGGTGGCTATCGTTTGGATGAAGTCGACTTTGACGATCCGACTACGAACGTGTGTGGACGTCGCGCCATAGCAATCGCTAAACCAACTCCGAGAGGTTACCGACCACACCGAAGCACGATCAACCTGACCACGAAGGTCTGTTTCCTGCAGGCAAACGAAGAACAAGCAAGAAACTAAGATTGCAATCTGGATATTGCGAATATAATAGGAAAGCTTTATTGATCAAGGTGGGGTTCTGTGACGCCTTTGTCTGGTCGTTGAACACAAACGAAGTACGCGAAGTTGCAGCTATGGCGAACTTTTAATCTAAACAAAACCCCCAAAGTCTAAACGACGCCCTAAGGGCTGTATATATGGGGGAAAGAGGGGGGAATTTTGTGGCCCTTGGTGGAGGGGTCCGAAACCAACCCTAACTCTTGTTTCCCCACACATACGGACTCTAAGAACAACCTATACTCAAGTATTTCGAAATTACATGGGCCTGGCCCAATAATAAGGTGACGCAACACCTATAATAGCCTCTGGACGAAATTTATGAAGTGGCATCTTGTATATTTCGTCCAAGGCTTCTCGGACTTATTATGGTGGCTTCAAAGTCCTGATATCATCAACTGAAACTCCATTCTTGTTCCCCTTGCGCATGCCATCATCTCCATGCTTGATCTTGCTCCAATGTTCATCCTTCTTGTCCAAGCTAGGCCCTTCATTTGTAAGCAAGACAAATGTATCCAATTTAGGCAGCATCATATTCTCATGAACATTATATTCATTACCAAGAAACGAAAGTACCTGGTAATTTAATTGGCGTGCGCGAGCTCTAGTAATTGGTCTTGTATATGTGTCAGTTGGAGCTGTGGGTGTAACCTTGTTAGTGATGTCCTCATCACACGGCTTTCGAAAGATCATAACCCTGCAGGGGTGTCCCAACTTAGCCCATCACAAGCTCTCACGATCAGCAGAAGTAATAATAATATTACCCCTTATCTTAGGGAAGGCCCGATCAGACTCGGAATTCCCGGTGCACAAGACATTTCGACAATGGTAACACAAGTCCAACAAGACCTCCCGGTGTGCTGACACCCTGATAGTAGCCGCGCGTATCTCGTCTCAGGCCACAACCGGATAGGTGATGCTATGAGTAAAACCAGCCCTCGAGTTTCCCCGAGGTGACCCCGCAGTCTCCCCGTTTGGGACCAACACCATCAGCACTGGCCCCCCTGCTATGTAGAAAGAATCCTCGGGTAGAGCTAACTCCCTATGCAATTAATTAATTAATTAAAGTTTTTATTATGAGCAAATTAAAACCAATGTTGGGCCTTGGTGGAGGAGTTTTATTCAAAGACGAACTGTCAAGGGGTCCCCATATACCCAACCGTGTAAGGAATGGAAAATCAAGGAACATAACTCCGGTTTATCGGCTCCTAAGGTGGCATGAGTGGAACAAAACACCGAGCAAAAGGCCAAGCCTTCCACCCATGCCCAGTATATAGGTGTGTTAATAATAATAATAGATATTGTGATATTCCAACAACAAGTTCCAACATGGAACGATCTTCATCTTCACCTGCAACTAACAACGCTATAAGAGGGGCTGAGCAAGCGGGTAACATAGCCAAACAACGGTTTGCTAGGAAGGTGTCAAGGTTAGAGGTTTCATGGCAACAAGGAGAGGGGCTGACAATAAAGATGGGTAGCGTGACATATAACGATAGCACCGAGACACTAAGCATGGCAATGATAGTAAAGGTATCCAAGGTGATGGTCATCTTGCCTGAGATCCCGCAAGGAAGAAGAACGGATCCATGAAGAAGACGAAGAAGAAGCCTTGAAGACGAACCACGTGTAGTCGAACGAATCCTCACGATCGCAACGGAAAAGAACTAGCGAGAAGAAAGCACACAACAAGGTAAACACACAACACAAGAACATGACAAGATGCTCAACCAAGTATGATGCAAGACAAGTCTATATGATGCAATACATGGCAAGGGATGAAGCACACAAGAACAACACAAACCAACAAGTTTAAATGAGGCCGGAATCATCATATAACAAATCCGGTAAGTCCTCATATGCACATTTTGAAATTGGTCCAGATCTGAACAAACCTTACATGAAAGTTGTTAAGCAGCAGGTTAAGATGCACCATGATGATCTACACGAAATTCTAGTCAAGTTTCATATAAAGTTTGTTTAATTCGGAGCTACGGCCTAGAATATATGAGCAAAACAAGACAAGCATGGCAACGGTGCAAGATGCACCCAAACATCAAGCAAACACACTCCAAACATGTAAACAACATGATATTATGCTTCTACATGCAAAATCACACAAGTTTCATACAGGGCACGCTCAAAACGGAGCAACCGTTCAACACATACACATGAAACAAGATACAAGGCAAAGCTGAAGTTAACAACCACATAGCAACTTTGGAGCAAGGTATATATATGCTACAACACCCAAACATGATAACAAGAAGCATGGATGTCAAATAGACATGATACTTAACAAGCATGAACTTAGAACACACCCAAAAGCTTGCTGGAACCCTTTTAAACAAGCATGGCAAGTTGCAATAAATTTATCTAGACTTAGTCAAAATCTGGGAAGGGAAAACATCATCATGATGCTTCCTTCGGAGGCACAAAACAACAAGAATATCAACTCTACTAAGTATATAAAGATCATGAACATGTAATAGACATCACATACATCAAACAACTCCATTGGAGCAACTCCATAGGAGGCATGGATCAATAACAACAAGCTTCACCAAGTTGATCATGCTGATAAAAGTCTGACAGGTAAAATTTATAGCAACTTGAGAGCAAGAAATAAATAAGCTACAGTAGGTCATATATGCAAACAAGGGCATGGATGGATAGACAATAACATGGACAACAATACATGATCATTTGACATACTAAAACATGCATGGATTTGCGTGGGGCATCAAGAAAACATAGCATCAGGTTAACAGATTCCAGACTTAGCAGTTTTTTCACTAAGTATAAAACAACAACATTGGCATGGCATGCTTACAAGCTTGTTTAAGTCACATCAAGGCATATCATGGAAATTGAATTGCACCACAGCAAAGACCATATGATTGTGCTTCTAAAACTTAGTGACATGTGGCATGAAGACAAACACATCAATAGCAATGAGGAAGTCAAATCAGCATCTGATAACAAGTTTCAGCACTTAACAGCCACATACACTTTTGCAACAGAGATTAACATGGCAATATGACACCTAACATGAATGCTACGGCAACCAACATGTAGAGCACTTCACTATAAACATTTTGACATATCATATGCTCCATTTGGATAAACATGCACAAAGTTACAAGCACCACAAGTATGCAACAGAATTGTAGTTAACAGCAGTTTTAAACAAGTAGCACTCTTGCAACAGAGATTAGAGCATCAAGATGAACTCAAACAAGCATGTCACAATGGAACAAAATGAAGAGCATATCACAATGATCATTTTGACATATCATACACTCAATTTGAACATACACACAAAAAGTTACAAGCATGCAAAGTACGCATCAGAAGATAAAAACAGAAAATGACTTAGTAGAAAACAACCTCTGGGGGAATGGACATTGTCCGAAGTGGGTGGACGTGTCCGGACGGCTGGGTCCCACGGGTCAGAGACACAGGCAGAGGAGGACCTGGACATGTCCGGTTGACCAAGCATCGGGCCCTCCGGTCAGAGACAGGGGAGGCTCGCGTCCTCCTCTCGACGAGGGCGAGGCCGGGACGCTCCGACGGCTAGGAGCGCCGGTGAGGGCATCCGGGGAGGCGGGAACGGCGAGATCCGGCCGTGCCAGGCCGGATCTGGCCGGAGGTAGGCTCGGCCAGCGAGTCAGAGGCCGGGGCCGGCGGAGCTCAGCGGGAGCGGCGGCGGGACTCGGAGGAGCTCAAGGCGGCGGGGCCTCGCTCGCGGCGGCGGCGGATCCGAGCGGGGCCTGCGGCTGGCAGCGGGGAACGGTGGTCCTGGCGGAGCAGCGGTGGCCAGAGAGAGGCGAGGTGGGGAGGTCGCCGGCGGCGGGATCCACGGCGGCGGGGTCCCCGCTTCCGATCCGCTCGGGATCGAACGGAAGGAGCAGGCGACAACGCTCGAGCGCCTGCGGGCGCGGGGCGGTCGGGCCCTGGGTCGGCTGGCGGCGGGCCTGGCGGGCCTGGTGCGGGAGGAGAGAGAGACATGATTGGGTGGCGGCTGGAGAGAGGTGGGGTGCGGAAAACGAGGCAACGGCTAGGGTTTCCAGAATAGGAAGGCTAGGGCGTCCATATATAGGCAAGAAGGGCTAGGAGAGGGGGTTTAGTCCATCTTCGGACCCTCCGATCGAAATCGGACGGCACCGTAGCGGAGAGGGACTAGGAGAGGCCTAGTGGGTTGTGTAGAAGGCCTTCGGCTTAGGTAAGAGAAGAGAGAGGGAGGCCCGCTGAGGTTTTCAAAGACCGAAAACGTCCGACGTTTTATCCGGCGACTAGTGCCGCTATATTTAACGGTTGGGCTATCAAACGAGCTCCGAATGCGATGAAATTTGGCAGGCGGCCTGTCTACGCTATAATAAGACCACACGCCAAGTTTCATCCCATTCCGAAAACATTTTCCGGCCACTCATAAAATAAATATTCCGAGACACCGCGGGCGCGTGCAAGTGTGTCTGGGCTCAGAACGGACAACGGAAAGGACGGGCGGACTCATAGGGATGCATGTTTTGAAAACATGAAGATGCAATGCACAAGATGACATGGAAAAATGCAACATGCAAGCAGATGACATGGCAACGACGACGAATAACTGGCTGACACCTGGCGCACCGGTCTCAGGGTGTCACACACACCAGCACTTGGATTATGGTACCCCAAGGGCTCGACTTTTGATCTCATTGGATATTCAGACTCTGACTATGCTGGTGATCGTGTGGATTGCAAGTCAACATCTGGTACATGTCATTTCCTCGGAAGATCTTTGGTCTGTTGGTCTTCGAAGAAACAGAACTACGTATCACTGTCTACTGCTGAAGCCGAGTACATCGCTGCTGGTTCTTGCTGTGCTCAATTGCTGTGGATGAAGCAAACTCTCAAGGACTATGGCGTCAACGTGAAGAATGTGCCTATCTTCTGTGACAATGAGAGTGCCATCAAGATTGCTCACAACCCAGTTCAGCACTCGAAGACAAAGCACATTCAGATTCGTCATCATTTCCTTCGTGATCATGTGTTGAAGGGCGACATTTTTATTGAGCATGTGAAGACTGAAGAACATCTAGCCGATATCTTCACAAAGCCCTTGGATGAGAAGAGATTTAGCAAGTTGCGGTGTGAGCTAAATATCTTAGAATCTTCGAATGTTCTTTGAATAGGACACTCATCCTAACACTTATGAAAAATTGATGACTTAGATGTGCAACACATGAAGAAATGTTTTTCTTCAATCAATGAAGAATAACACTCTAAGTGTGAAGAAATTAACGAAGAATTTGATTCTTAGAACCCTACGACAATTGTATGCGGTGTCTGAAATCATCATTCTTATACGGTGGGTCACGCCACCACCAAAGTTGAAAATCTTCAATTTGAGTTTTTTTGTTTTGAAATTCCTCAGTTGTTCATGTTCTTCAACTTTGCATTGTCTTCACCTTTTCCATCAATTTTCTTCATTGGCTATATATATGAGTTTATGTCCTCTACAACATTCACTTATTGCTAATTCTTCATGCTGTTTTTCCTGCTAAGTGAATATGATCGGACCCTTCCCCCTCTATGCTAAAATCAACCCATTCAATTCACAAATTCTTCATGTGCGTTTTATTTGAAACTCGTTCAAAATCTTCACTGTGTCCTTGTCAGCTCAAGAATTTGCGAATGCAACGTTAAAACTTATATTTTCCAAAATTTTCGGTTTTGCCGCTCAAATCGTTCCGCATCCCACGATAATACTAATCTATTCACCCACGATCTCACACGATCTCCACTTCTTAGTACGTGGGTGACACTTGTCAAGCGAATGAGAAGGGTCAGGGGCACGTTCGTCCCATTTCTTCGGGCGAACAGTTTTTCACCATGGCTATAAATACCCCTCCCCTTCCTCACTTCTCTTTTACTCCGCTCGATCTTACTCCCGCTCGAGCTTCTCAAACCCTAGCGTCGCCGCTACTTCATCGTCGCCGGTGAGGAAGAGCTTCACTGCCTCGACCTCGTTGCCGTCGTACTCGCGTCGGCCGCGGATTTCTTCACTCCGCCGCTACCGTAGCTGTCTTCCTCAGCGAAGTTAAGGCGTGGAAGATCTGCACCGACGAACTTCACATCTCCACTTCCCAGTTCGTCGTGTTCTTTGTCTAGGGTAATTAAAAGTTACTTTTACTGCCCTCTTTGATTCAAATGATTTCTACAAAATCCTCAAAGGTGTTTTTCTTCAAATCTTCTCACACTAAACACCTCACATGTCATCTGTTCTTGATTCATTTCTCTAAGCTATGTGTTTCTTCAAGATACCTCAATTGTGTGGATTCTCAATCTATACAACTCTGGAACTTAAGGCAAAGAACGCTTAGTGAAATTCTTCAAGACTGATCTGGTCAATTTCCTCAAACTTGTTCTTTTTCAAAACCTTTTGAGAACGCATATGACCTCTCCAAATTCCTCGCAACTATACTCTATTCATAGGTACCCATGTCCGCTGCTGAATCACTAGGTTCTCATCAAGTTAACTCATTTGCAGCGTTCCTCGAAGAAAAGTTGCATACTTCTTCAGAGAATTCCATTGTTCAAATTCCTCATCTGAAGAAAATGGCTGATGGAAAGAAGCCGCAAAAGGGAGGAAAGAGGCCTGAGGTTAACACTGTTTTTGAAATCCCTGATGACATATTTGCAGATTACTGCACTCCTGATGAGGCCAAGTTTGGAAAAGAGGACAAAAATCAGCGCAAGGTGCGCATACAGAGGATAGAGGGGAGATGGGCAAGAGAGTGGAGGGAGTACAGGTATGTAACTCCCAAGTACATGAAGAAATTCGCACTTAATCCTCCATGCCCAAGACCTCCATTGGCACCTGGCCAAGTAGAGGATCCCACTATCCTCAAGCGCGGTGAGGATTATCCTGATGAATGGGCCAAGTGCTAGGCCAAGTTGGCCACACAAGCAAAAGAAGCAGTGAGGAAATTCAACGAAGACTCTGCTACTACTGCTGCCACTCCTGAGGCCTCTGCTAGCAAGATGAAGAAGGCCATGGCAAAAAATGCTGCGCATTAGCCAAGTGCTTGACCTTCAATGCCCTCAAGGCCAAGTTCCTCAACAATATCCTCACGCCCAGTTTCCTCAAAACCCTCACGGCCAACTCCTCAAACTGTTCCTGCTCCTCCAAAGTCCTCAGCTCCTCCGCCAAAGTCTTCGGCTGCTCCTACCAGATCCTCTGCACCTGTGCATCTCGCCACGTGCCAAAGGACTACTCGCATATCTATTGCCTCAAGAGCCTCTGCAAGTTCCTCAACTGCTCCAAGTTCCTCAGCTGGCCCCTCTCTGCTGAAGAAAAAGGCCGCTGCTGGACGAGGTCCTCGACCAAGTCCTCACAAAAAGCAGGTCGCCTTCCACGTGCCCTCTGATGATGATGAGGCTGATGATGAAGAACTGGCCAAAATCATCAGAGACAGACAAGTCAAGGCCGCTAGAGCCAAAGGAAGCAATGTGACACTGCTTTTGAATCCATAGCTGATCCTAAACTTCATCGATCTCTGGCACCAGGATCCCAACACTCCTATGCCTGACTTCAATCTGACTCCTGGCCAAAGTCACGTGCTAACCGCCTTCATAGGCGAAGAAAAGTGGAAATTTGAGAAGGCCAGGCAGACGAAGAAATCTCAGTACAGGAATGAGTGCTACCTGAAGAAGAATGTTGTCAATATGACAACTGATGAACTTGTGAAGATTTAGGGCGAAATCAAAGCCCTCAGCAATGAATTTGACTCATACCGTGCAGACTGGATGGGAGCCAAAGTCAGATTTGTAAATTTAGCAAAAGGATTTTCTTCAAATGTTGCACCTCCAACGCACATTGAGATTCCTCAGGCTGAAGCATCTGTTCAGTCTATAGAAGAACATGCCAGCACCGTTGAAGAAAATCAGGCTGCTGAAGAAAATGAGAATACCAGGGCTGATGACTACATTCCAGCCGCTGAAGAAATTGCCAGGGCAACCTCTAGTGTTGCGCGTGAAGAAAATGTCAGGACAACTGAAGCTTCAATGGCTGTTCCTGAAGAAAATGAAGAAGTCAGGGCAACTGCAACAGTTGTGCCTGAAGAAATACAACCACTTTCCTCTGCTCCTCCTGCACCTACTCCAACTCCAATCCTTCCATCTGCATCAGATGTGAAGAAGACCAAGGCTGCAGAGCGTGCATCTGTGAAGAAAAGGAAGGCATCAACTTCATCAGATTCTTCAACCCTGAAAAAGATGAAGCCATTGACAAGCTCATTTGACAACCCAACTGATGCTGCTCCTATCTTAACCATGTCATCAGAGGACCTTGTTCCTATTGATGAAGATTATGTGATTCCAAGTGAATCCAATGAAGACATTCCCTCTGCTGCTTCCTCAGAGCAGATGGATGAAGAAATTGAAGTGGATGAAATCCCTTCAACACCAATTGTCTCCTCGCCTATGCCTCAGTTCACTGCTGAAGAGGCCGGCGTTTAGGAATTGGATGAACAAAATTCTGAGGTGGACATTGGGAATACTACTCCATTGATGAATGATGATTTTTGGGATAGTCAACATCCCAACACCTCTCTGTTCACTTAATTGCAACAAATCCCTCAATCCCCAGCACATACTGTTCCATTGGGCTCTGAAGAAACTCACCCCACTCCGTCTGTACATGAAGACATTCCAGCCCCTAGTGCTGAAGAAACTGCTGCTGCTGAATCATTGGAGACACAGACTGGCACTGAAGAGGAACCATAAATTCCTCAGCCTTAAGAACCTGAGATTGCGATTCCTGAGGTTGTGATGCAACTGACTAACACTCCTCAACCCAAGCCAAAGGATCCATTCTCAAGGAAGCAAAAATTCAAGACTGCTGATTTCTTCGGCGAGCACATATTCTTCACTGATTACAACCCCTATGACTCTGCTCGCATTAGGAAGAGGCGTTTCTGGACTGCCAGCCAGGCCAATTTTTATTCCTCATTGCTGATCAACAAAGACAAAGTCTTCGATCATGAGCACATTCCTCACGTGGATATGGAATCTCTGCCATGCTTCGTGCCATTCCTCAATGTTCTTCACGATGCTGGACTGTTAACTTTCTGCACTGACATCTGTGATTGGAATGAAGAACTCATTCTTCAATTCTTTGCAACGCTGCACATCACTGGAGACTCTGAAGATGTGAATTCATGGGTGCTGGACTGGATGACTGAAAATACTCACTACAAGGGCAAGGCTTCTCCTGTTATTGATGAAGGCATTCGTCCATTGGATGGTCAATTTCGCAAAGCTGCATCCTAGTCCACCAATGACGACTCTGCCACCCATGACTCTGCCGCCAACACACCCAAGCAAAATCGTCAAGGCACAGCTCCCAGGATGATAACTTACCGTGAGCTTCTCCTTAGTGTTCACCAGAAGGTTGATCGCAATCACAAATGGGTCAAGCGTCAGTTTGGTTCAATTCTTCACAACATGACTGCTACCCACAATGCAGTGAAGAAAAACCATTACTACCTCCATGAAACCTTCAACCGTACCTGGGCTGTTCTGTCTCACATTTATAGCGAAGAAGATCAGAAGAAAATGGGTCTCAAGGAAGATTTTGACTGGCCTGCTCCTCCACTGAAGAAATACAAGAAGGTCAAGGTTCCTTCCTTGGTGGCCAGCTCCTATTCTTTATTGCGCGACACCGACGAGCATGAAGACTTGGACGACACTGCGGCAGGCCCTACATCAACCAACGACCCCAACAACGCCTGTGCTCCTTCATCAACTTGAGATTCTTTAGGGGCGTTAGTCCTCAGTTTTGATCCTTTTGGTCATTCGATAACAAAGGGGGAGAAATTTGACTTAATCTTCAAGCGGGTATATTTATATGGGCATTTTTTGCTAAGTTACAACTCTCGTTCTTCTGATGACTTTGCTGGATCGAGTTGTACACTTAAACTCTACGGCGGCCCGATACTTTTGCTGTGGTTTTTCTGCATGCTTATTCCTTATTAATGTTTATGCACGCATGCTGAATTACATCAGTCACCATATTTCATCATGCATTTCAAGTTCTTCATATTATATGTCAAATGCGTGTATGAATAACAAGATATAGGGGGAGATCTCTGTAATGCCCCGGATGTAATATTTTCCCTTTTGGGTATATAATATATCTCCGGCTTCATCTATTTCCATTCCGGGTTCTTTGTCTTTCAGGTTTTCGTCGTTTTGTTGTGTGAGTGTGTGGCATTCTTTCATATCATGTAGACATGTGCATTGCATTGCAGTTGTGTTGTCGGTTGCATCCGGTTCCGCGTGTTTCTTCCCGTTGTCCGTTTCGCGTTCTGGAGCTCCCTCCCATGTCCGTGACGTCTCGTAGGCCTACTTTGTTGTTCGGGCGTTTAACGTTACCGGTGTGCCGCGAGGTTGTTGTGTGTGTTGTTGTTTTGTTGTGTGCAACCCGCCTCTCAAATCTCGTCTCGTTTGGACTCTGTCAGTTTTTTCCATCCGTTGTTCGTGTGGGTCCAAAGTGCCTTCACTTCGTGTCCCGGAAACACCCCTACTGCAGTCTTTATCTCCTCCTAGGCCCTTTTAAACTACCCCCGCGATCGGATCCGTCGGATCGCGATCGGAGGGCTCCTAAACACCCCAAGTCTCCAAACCCTAAAAATCCTGCTATTTATAGACCCCCTAGGTCTATTTTGGCATCTCTAGCTTCTTCTCCACCCACTCCCCTCCATTTTTCAGATCTACCAACCCCTCTTCCACTTGGCAGATTTCCTCCCGAAGGAAAAAACCTGCCTGGAAGATCTCCCTCGAGCGACCCGAGCGCCGGGGTCAACGGCCGATCGATCACCGCGCCAGCCTCGTTTTCCCTTCCGACCGGACCCCTTCGTCGATCGCCAGGGAGCCCGGTCCCCACTTCACTGGAGGCCCGCTTCGCGCCCCCGCTTCGGGCCCCTTCCGCCGATCCAGCCGGATCCCGCCGCTCGCCTCCCGCAACGGCCTGACGGCCCAACTCCAGCGCGCCGCCTCCGCCTCACCATCGCGCGCCTGGGCCGCGCGCCGGGCAGCCCGATCGCCGCGGGTGCCGCCTTCCGGTCGTGGGCCGCGCGCGTGCCGCCTCACCGAGCCGCGCCAGGCGCTGGGCCTCGCAGCCACGGGCCGCGGTCTAGCCGCCGCTCCTCCCTCGTGGGCCGAGGCGCCGCGGGCCTCCGCTTCTCCAGCCGAGCCGGCCCGTCCCCGTCCTCCACCGAGCCGCCGCTCCTGGGCCGCCGCGGTTCCCACCAGGCCCATCGCCAGATCCGAGCCCGTTACTGTTCAGATCTGAGGTTGACTCCCCACTCCAAGTCCCTGTTCTGTTAATCTGAGATGCAATGTTTGACCTGCCCTAACTTTGTGCCTGTTGCTCCGTTTCGCGCGTGTAGCATGTCCAGACGTTCGTGGAGACTTGCTCTACGTTTTACCTGTTGTTGTCATGCATGTTAGAGGTCATCTAGGTGCTTGTTTTGCCGTTGCAAGAGTGCATCATGATATAAACTGCTGCTATGTGTTATTTTTATGCCACCTTTGCCATGTGTTATCTTTTAGCTCGTTTGTCCAAATGATGCAAATGACATGTCCACGTGTTCGTCTTGCCACGAACTACGTGTTGCTTGTGATAGGTTGCATGGTAGATTTATTATTGCCTTGTTATCATCGTTGCAAAGTGCCATGTGGCCGTGATGTTATTTCACTTGTTATGAAATGCCATCTTGTTGAGCTCGTTGCTATCGTTGTGTTCACCTCCATGATGCATGCTTGTGTGTTTCGGGATCACCTTCATGTGTACTTTGATGAGGTGCTTACCCTTTGCCATGTTTAGTTTCGAGGTGACTTAAACATGCTCTTTTATATGCCATGATGTTATTGCTGTTTTAGGACTTAGTGATTTTTCACTAAGTCTGAAAACTGTAACGTTCCGATGCCATGTTCGTGTGATGTTCTAGGACAAAGCATGATAGTTTTGGAGTGGATCTTGATTGTTCCTTGTAGTATATATTGTTGTATTTCCCTTCATGTCCTCACATGTCCATTTAAGTGGCTGTAGCATGTTTATCTTTTGCTCCAAAGTTTCAATAAAATTCTGCTGCCAGAATTTTATTGTCAAGTTCAATATGTCCAAGATCATTGCTATTGATTCGTGACTCCGTTGGGGGTGCACCTTGGACTTAGTTGCTGTACTATATGTCTAGTTTGTGTTCATGTCCTTTGCCATGTTGTTTGAGTGCTGTAGCTCAATTATTTTGAGCTCCGAAGTTGCTATGTTGCTGTAATTTTCAGCTTTCGCTCAAATCTTGTTTCGGGCATAACTTTTAGCCCGTAACTCCGATTTCAGCGAATCTTATATCAAACTTGATTGATTTTCTGTGTAGATTAATAATATCAGATTGTTATCATGTTTTGAGGTGATTTGCTTGAGTGATATTTTCCGTGCTCCGTGTGCATCCTTAGTGCATCCATCATGCATTCATGTTTTTCGAGTGCGCATTGCATCTTGTTGATTGGTGCTTGGTGTGATTGTTTTGTTTAGAGCCGGAAGCTGAGACCGAGTACGAGGTTGAGCACGAAGTTTTAACGAGGTTGAGCACGAGGACCCTTCTTACGATCCGAACGACTTCTCTTCAGGCAAGATGACCGAACCCCGATAACATTACTATCTTTGCCTATTGCTAGTAGTCTCGATCTTTAGTTTTGCCTCGATGCCCATGATCTTCTTGTCAGCCTCCTACTTGTAACCAATTGCCATGTTTAACCAACCTACCTATGCAAACCGTTGTTTGGCTAAGTACGCTTTGCTCAGCCCTTCTTATAGCGTTGCTAGTTGCAGGTGAAGATCGAAGATGCTTGCTTCATGTTGAAGTTTGGTTGGGTTATATCACACTATATAAATGCTTAAAAATGAAATCATCTATATATTGGCAAGGGTGGAAGGCTAAGCCTTTTGCTTGGTGATTTGTTCCACTCATGCCGTTAGGAACCGTATAAGCCGGTATTATGTTCCTTGATTATGCGTTCCTAACACGGTTGGGGTGTATGGGACCCCCTCGATAAACCGCTAAGTGCTAAGTCTTTTCCAGCAAGTCCCAACATTGGTACTATTTGCCTAATAACAAACTAAACTTGCATAGGGAGTTATAAACCCTTTTTCTTAATCAACAACCCCGGGCCAGTGCTCCACATGAGTGTTGGTCCGAACTGGGGGTCCTGCAGGGCCACCTCGAGGAAACTCAAGGTCTGGTAAAAACCTGTAGCATCGCCCATCCGGTCGTGTCCTGAGACTTAGATACGCGCGGCTATTATCAGGGTGTCGACACGTCTGGAGGATTTGCTGGATTAGCCTTACCTTAGTTCGGTATATCTTGAGCACGGGATCTCGAAGATACTCGGGTCTTCCCACTTTGGAGTTGCGACTCCGCGGATCGTGGGCTTGTAATGGGTCAAGTTGGAACACCCCTGCAGGGATTGAACTTTCAAAAGCCGTGCCCGCGGTTATGTGGCAGATGGGAGCTTGTTAATTCCGGTTGTAGAAAACTTGACACAATATTTCTAATACACTACCAGCGTGTGTTCCGTGACTGTCAATTTCCGAATAGGGATTCGGGAGTTGAACACGGAGGGGTTATGCTTGTTGAGCTTGTAGCTAGGATCACTTCGTGATCACTTCTCGCCGAGGCCTTCTCTTCTCGCTCTCACTTACGTAAGCTAGATGCTAGTTGCTGCTGCAGACACTTATTCTTTTCTTCAGCCTTATCCTCACCCAAAGGCTTTGATAGTCTTGTTACCCGGAGACGGGATTGCTGAGTCCTCTGTGGCTCACAGTTACTTCACACACCAGATGCAGGTCCAGCTGTGAGCTATCCAGGTGATGGCACCGAGCTGGATTGGGAGTTCGACGAGGAGCGTAGTCGGTACTATGTGTGATACCCGGATGATCAGTAGTGGAGACTCTTACTAGGATTCGATCCGCCTGTGGTTTATTTATCTAAGTTTGGTACTTTGACATTTGGCTTTTGCCCTTAGAGGGTTGTGATGTTCTTAATGTATGATGTTTGAGGCTTGTAATAAATTGTGTGACGTGGCGAGTGTAAGCCAACTATTTTCTGTTTACTATCCCCTCTTTTACATGAGTTGTGCAAAGATTACCAAACTTGAGATCATTCTAGGATGGATTTATGCCTTTAAGTCGTGCCTCGACACGTAGGAGGTATAACTCCATCCTGGGCATTACAATCTCCATGATTCTACTCTTCAAGTGTGCATTGCTTCAAAAGCAAATTCCTCACTATGCACATCTTCACGGGAAGTTCTTCTATATCTTACAATCAAACTTCTCAATATCAGTATTTACACTTCATATGTTTATCCCTGTTGAAAACTTAACCTATATTGTCATCAATCACCAAAAAGGGGGAGATTGTAAGTGCATCTAGTGCCCCTTACTGATTTTGGTGTATTGAAGACTTATAGGTTAAGGGACTAATGTGTTTATGAGTGTACACATGTCTATAAGTCTATGAGGAGTTGGATATTTACAAATAAAGCTGACCCCTAAAAATGAAGTTCTTCGACCGAAGACTTTGGATTTCTAAAGACTTTCTAAAGACTTTGAAAGTGAAGAAATTGGTGTGACCTTGAAGACTTGGTACTCATTTGAGGAACATGAAGCATGAAGACTTTTGTTTTCGTAGTTTCATTTTCTCTTTCTTGAGTCATAGGAAACACCGTACTGTTAATGTGGGTCGAGGAAATACTAAGGAAAAATTTCCATGTGATGCTCAACTCAAAATCCTACACCTACCAATCCCTTCGAGTGAAGCCATTGGAAATCTCATATAGTTCAGTCATATTCTTCAGTGACAGAGACGAAGTTCTTCTGGTCTCTGAGGAATTTGTTCTGACTGAGGAGTTAGGAATTCGCCAGTGCGGATTTCCTACAAGTGAGGAACATGATAGCCCTGAGGAATTTTATACTCAACATTCCGACCATTGCTGTGCTATGCGCCAGCTGTGCCAAAATATCTACCTACCTAACGGTCATATCATTGAAGGGCATTTATGTCTTATCATGTCGGGCTGCTCCCTATGCTATAAATAGCTGCCCCCTACAACCACTAGCTGGTTGGCTGCTCCGAGAGAAACTGACACTTGTCATTTGAGAGCATCCCATCCTCCGCGGACTTTGAGCGAAAATCATCGAGTGAGGAAAACCCAAACCCAAACACCTACAAACCCAAAGTGATTGAGCATCACTGAAGAGATTGATCCTGTGTGGATCTGATACTTGTTACCTTTGAAGACTGTGCTTCTTCCAGACGGTTAGGCGTCATGGTCTAGAGCATCCAAGAGGAATTGTGGATTGCCGAGTGACCGAGTTTGTGAAGGTTTGGAAGTCACCTGAAGACTTACCACGAGTGATTGGGCGAGGTCTGTGTGACCTTAGCTCAAGGAGAATACAGTGAGGACTGTGTGTCTGGGACTGGGTGTCCTCAGGTTTAAATACCTAGCCGCTCCAACCATACATACAACTGAGACAACAGTTGGAACTGGTCTACCAAATCATTGTCTTCACCAAGCTTACTGGTTCTATTTCCTCATCTCTTTCATTTCCTCATAACTATGTTGCGTGCTTGTTCATATCTGTTTGAAGACTTTGACTGAAGACTTTCTCAATTTCCTCAGTTCAATTTCTTCAGTCTGTTTGTCTTCATCCTGTGTTATCCCGTATTTACGCTTTCTGTACTCTGTGCTTGTCTCCATTTCATCATGATGACCATGCTTGTGTTATGCTATGTTTACTTTTGAGTACTTATTCCGGTGCAAGTAGTTCTTCGCTAAGGAATTTCCTCACCCGCAAATTCCTCAGTGAAGAATTCATAAAGATCGCCTATTCACCCCCCTCTAGTCGATATAACGCACTTTCAGAACCTAAGTCAAAGAACGCTTAGTGAAATTCTTCAAGAGACAACTGGTCAAATTCCTCAAACTTGTTCCTTTTTGCAAAAAACTACTAAGAACGCATATGACCTCTCCAAATTCTTCGCACCTCTACTATGTTCACATGTACAAATGTCTGCTGCTGAATCTCTAGGTTCTAATCAACTTAACTCATTTGCAGCATTCCCCGAAGAAAAAATGCACACCTCCTTAGAGAACTCAATTGTTCAAAATCCCCAGCTAAAGAAAATGGCTAACAACAAGAAACCTCAGAAAGGAGGGACGAAATTGGAAGTCAACACTGCTTTTGAAATTCCCGATGATATCTATGATGAATACTACACTCCTGATGAGGCCAAGTATGGCAAGGAGACCAAGAATCAGCGCAAGGTGCGCATACAAAGGATAGAGAGAAGATTGGTTAGAGAATGGAGGGAATATCGCTATGTCACACACAAGTACATGAAGAAATTCGCTGTACACCCTCCATGCCCAAGACCTCCATTGGCACTTGGCCAAATTGCTGACCCCTCTAGCATCAGAAGAGGTGAGGAATTTCCTAATGAATGGGCCAAGCGTCAAGCCAAGTTGGCTGGAACGGCCAAAGAGGCAGTGAGGAAATTTAATGAAGATTCTGTTGTTGCTGCTACTGAGGCCTCTGCTAGCAAGCCTAAAAAGGCTATGCCCAAGAAACCAGCTCGCAAGCCCAGTTCTTCCGCCTCACAGCCAAGCTCCTCAGCAATGCCCTCACGACCCATCTCTGCAAATCCCTCACGGCCAATTCCTCAAACAGCTCCAGCTCCACCAAAGTCCTCAGCACCTGTGCATCTCGCCTCGTGTCAAAGGACAACTGGCATGTCTATTGCCTCAGGAGCCTCTACAAGTTCTTCGACTCCTCCGCATTCCTCAATAGGCCCCACTCTGCTGAAGTCTAAGGCCACTTCAGGACATGGCGCTAGATCAAGTCCTCACAAGAAGCAAGTCACCTTCCATGTGCCGTCTAATGATGATGAAACAGATGATGAGGAACTCGCCAAAATCATCAGATACCGACAGGAAAGGGCCGCTAGAGCCAAATGCAACAATGTGCCATTGATGCTAGATCCAAACTTGATACTTGATTTCATCGACCTATGGCATAAGGACCCCAACACTCCTTTGCCTGAGATGAACCTCACTCCTGGTCAAAGTCATATGCTGACTGCCTTCATTGGTGAGGAAAAATGGAAATTTGAGCAGGACAGGAAAACAAACAAGGATCAGTACAAGAAAGAAAGACTAATGAAGAAAAATGTCGTGAATATGTTTCCTGAGGAACTTGTGAAGCTGCAAGCTGAGATCAAAAACCTCAATGATGAATTTGAAAGCTACCATGCTGATTGGCTGGGAGCCAAAGTCAGATTCTTCAATCTGACCAAGGGATTCACCTCAAACGTTGCAGCACCAACGCAACATGCAACTCCTCAAGCCGAGGCATCTGCTCAGCCCACTGAAGAACATGCCAGCACCGCTGATGAAAATCAGGCTATTAATGAAACTCAAGTTACCAGGGCTGATGACTGTATTCCAGCCGCTGAAGAAATTGCCAGGGCAACCACTAGTGTTGTGCTTGAGGAACAAGCCAGGCCAGCTGAGACTTCGACCGCCGTGCTTGAAGAAATTGACCAAGCCAGGCAAAATGAAACAGTTATGCCTGAGGTAATTGAACCAATTTCCTCTGCTCCTTCTGCACCAAAACCAAGTTCAGTTCTTCCTTCTACATCAGAAGTGAGGAAAACAAAGGCTGCGGAACGAGCAGCAGTGAAGAAAAGGAAAGCATCTGCTTCTTCAGAATCTGTTGCACCTAAGAAGATGAAGAAATCGACTAGTTCGGTCAACAATCCCATTGATGTTGTTCCTCTCTCAAGCATGCCATCAAAGGAAATCATTCCTTTTGGTAAAGAATATGTGATCCCAAGTGGATCTGATGAAGATGTTCCTTCTGCTGCTTCTTCAGAGTAGTTGGACAAACAAATTGAAGTGGATGACATCCCTTCAACCCCAGTGATCTCATCGCCTATGCCTCAGTTCACAGCTGAAGAGGCAGGCATTGAAGAATTGGGTGACAATGATGAATACATGGACATTGAAAGCACAACTCCTGTAATGAACGATGACTTTTGGGACAATCAGCACCCCAACTCTCCATTGTTCACGCCTTTGCAACAAATTCCTCAGTCCCCAGAGCACACTGAAGTTCAAACAGGCTCTGACGAACCTCGCACCACTCCTTCAATACCTGAAGAAATTCCAGCCACTAGTGCTGATGAAAATGATGCTGAAGAAACAAAGACTCAGGCTGCAACCGAAGCAGAAACTGAAATTCCTCAGCCCGTGATTCCTGAGGCTGTGATGAAATTAACTGATAATCTTCAGCCCAAGACAAAGGATCCCTTCTCTAGGAAGCAAAACTTCAAGGCTGATGACTTCTTCTACGAGCATGTGTTCTTCACAGACTTCAACCCATATGACTCGGCTCGTCTTAGAAGGAAGCGCTTCTGGACTGCCAGCTAAGCAAACTTCTATTATGCACTGCTTTTTGATAAGGACAAAGTCTTCGACCATGCGCATATTCCTCATGTGGACATTGAATCACTACCTTGGTTCACGCCCGTCCTCAGCGTTCTCTACCATGCTGGAGTGCTCACCCTTTGCACATATATATGTGATTGGAATGAAGAGCTCATTCTTCAGTTCTATGCAACACCGCACATCACCGGAACTGCTGAAGATGTGAACTATTGGGTGTTGAACTGGATGACAGAAATCACTCACTTCAAAGCACCGGCCTCTGAATTGCTTCAGGCCCTACCTATCAGTCCCCCCCTTGAAGGTGCACGGTGTATTTATCATGAACCTGAACTCACTGACCATTATATGCAAGTATTGATGAAGCTGCTGAAGCCTGGTCAAGAACCAAGAACCAAATTCCTCGTGAATGAATTTCTATATGTGCCTCGGACTGTCTATCGTATTCTGACGAAAACATTGAGTCCAATCAAAGGCCACGACTCCAATGAAGAAGAGGTCGTTGGTATCATGAAGAATCTGCTGTTCAATATCATGCATGGGATCCCCATCAACTATCATGATTTCTTCATGAGGACCTTGGCCAATGTTGCACTGTCTCCTTTTGACTTGAAGCCTTATGCTCCCTGGATCACGAGATTCATCAGAACAAGGTCTTCAATCGCATACAAGGCTAATTTTCAGAATCATCTCAGCTACATGCCTCCACTTGAAGTCCTCAAATGGACAAATTCCTCAGTTGACGGAAAAGGCAAAGCTGTGATCATTGATGAAGGAATTTGTCCATTGGATGGTCAATTCTGCAAAGCTGCATCCTACTCTACCAATGATGACTCTGCCACTCATGACTCTGCCGCCAATGCCTCAAAGCAAAATCCTCAAGGCACAGCTCCAAGCGTGATGACTGATTTTGAGCTTCTCCTCGGTCTTCATCAGAAGGTCGATCGCAACCATACAATGTAGTGAAGAAAAACCACTACTACCTCCATGAAGTTTTCAATCGCACCTGGGCTATTGTATCTCATCTCTATAGCGAAGAAGATCTGAAGCAAATGGGCTTCAAGGAAGACTTTGACTGGTCTCAACCTCCAGCGAAGAAATTCAAGAAAGTCAAAGTTCCTTCTTTGGTGGCCAGATCATATTCTTCATCACGCGAGACCGATGAGTATGAAGATTTGGACGACACTGTGGCAGGCCCTACTTCAACAACTGACCCCAACATCACTGGCGCTCCTCCATCGTCTTCGTGATATTCTTTAGGGGCGTTAGTCCTCATTTTTCGTCCCGTTTGGTCATTTGATGACAAAGGGGGAGAAATTTGAGTTAGTCTTCAAGCGGGTCTTTATATATGGGCATTTTTTTGCTAAGTTCCAACTCTCGTTCTTTTGAAGACTTTGTTGGATCGAGTTGTAAACTTAGACCCGATGGTGGTCTCGTACTTTCGCTATGTTCTTCTGCATGCTACTTCATCATATATGTTAATGCACGCATGCTAAATTACATCAGTGACCATATTTCATCATGCATTTCAAATTCTTCATATCATATGTTAAATGCGTGTATGAATTACAAGACATAGGGGGAGATCTCCATGATACTACTCTTCAAATGTGCATTGCTTCAAAAGCAATTTCTTCACTATGCACATCTTCAGAGGGAGTTCTTCTATATCGTGCAATGAAATTCCTCAATATCAGTATTTACACTTCATACGTTTATCCCTGTTGAAAACTTAACCTATATTGTCATCAACCACCAAAAAGGGGGAGATTGTAAGTGCATCTAGTGCCCCTTAGTGATTTTGGTGTATTCAAGACTTATAGGTTAAGGGACTAATGCGTTTGTGAGTGTACACATGTCTATAAGTCTATGAGGAGTTTGATATTTACAGAGAAAGTCGACCCCTAAAAATGAATGTCTTCAACTGAAGACTTTGGATTTCTGAAGAACTTCTGAAGATTTTGAAAGTGAAGAAATTGGTGTAACTATGAAGACTTGATATTCATGCGAGGGACATGAAGCGTGAAGACTTTTGTTTTTGTAGTTTCATTTTCTCTTTCTTGAGTCATAGGAAACACCGTACTGTTAAAGGGGGTCGAGGAAAAACTAAGGAAACATATTTCCAAGTGATGCTCAACTCAAATCCTACATCTACCAATCCTTTCGAGTGAAGCCATTGGAAATCTCATACAGTTTAGTCAAGTTCTTCAGTGATAGAGACGAAGTTCTTCTGGTCTCTGACGAATTTGTTCTGACTGAGGAGTTAGGATTTCACCTGTACAGATTGCCTACCAAGTGAGGAACATGATAGCTCTGAGGAATTTGATACTCAAAATTCTGACCGTTGCTGTGCTATGCGCCAGCTGTCCCAAAATATCTACCTACCTAACGGTCATATCATTGAAGGGCATTTATGTCTTATCATGTCGGGCTGCTCCCTAGGCTATAAACAGCCCCCCTACAACCACTAGCTGGTTGGCTGCTCGGAGAGAAGCCGACACTTGTCATAAGAGCAACCCATCCTCCGAGGACTTTGAGCGAAAATCATAAAGGGAGGAAAAACCCAAAACCCAAACACCTAAAACCCCAAAGTGATTGAGCATCACTGAAGAGATTGTTCATGTGTGAAACCGACGCTTGTTACCTTTGAATATTGTGATCTTCCAGACGGTTAGGCGTCAATGGTCTAGAGCATCCAAGAAGAATTGTGGATCACCAGGTGACCGAGTTTGTGAAGGTTTGGAAGTCACCTGTGAAGACTTACCACAAGTGATTCGGTGAGGTCTATGTGACCTTAGCTCAAGGGGAATACGGTGAGGACTTGGTGTCTTGGACTGTGTGTCTAGGATTGGGTGTTCGGGACTGTGTGTCCTCAGGTTTAAATACCTAGCTGCCCCAACCAGACGTACAACTGTCACAGCAGTTGGAACTAGTCTAACAATTCATTGTCTTCATCAGGCCTACTGTTTCTATTTCCTCAACTCTTCCATTTACTCATTCATGTGTTGTTGAACTTGATCTATACTGTTTGAAGACTTTGACTGAAGACTTTCTCAATTTCCTCAACCCTATTTCTTTAGTCCTCAGTCCTCAGCCTGCTTATCCTGTTTACACGCTACTTGTACTCTCTGCTTGTTTTCATTTCATCATGATGACCATGCTATTGTCTTGTTATGCTTGCACCTGAGTATCTATTACGCTGATAAGTAGTCCGTTGCTTATGAAATTCCTCAGTAACGAATTTGTAACAATCGCCTATTCACCCTCTCTAGTCGATATAACGCACTTTCAAGCCCCCCACAGCCCCTCCTCTCTGTTGGCCCAGTCCGTGCAGATTCGGCCCCTGTAGTTTTTTCCCCGGACGAATTTCTCTCTTTGTCTAGAAACTGTAGTTTTATAGTTTGACCCTTCATGTTCATGCATTAATAATTAAATAACCATGCATCCAAATGTAACAAATTATATATATATATTGCTTAGAATTTTGTGTAGATTCATAATAACCAACTTTCATGCATGTTTAAAATGTTTAAACTGCTGTTTGCATTAATTTGTTTAAATAACATGCTAAAATGGTTTAATTAATACCTAAATAACCATAGCTCCAAATTTAATAAACTTTATATGTAAATGGGGTGGAAAAATGTGTAGAGTAACTTGGTGCACTTACTTTTTATGTTTGACAACTATAGAATATGTTTTTGGGCACAACAGTACCAAGATAAATAATTGCAGGTGGGGATTTTCCGGAATGGTTGTTTATTGTTTCCGACCCCATTTAAATTGCTTAGATAATGTAGTTTAGTTGTGTTGCACCTCTTGCCATGTTAACCAACATTTAAACTTGTTGTGTACATAAATGAGAGTGAACTAAATAATTGAATATGGTGTTTCGTCAATATGCAACCCGTTGCATACTGAGCTCCACTTAACTTGTAGTATTGTTTGTGCACTTTGCCGTGCCATGTATATTTAAACTAGACATGCATCATACTTGTTTGTTCATCATGCCATGGTTATGATATGTGTGTTTACCATGTTGTTTATTTCTTTCCGGTGTTGCTTATTAGTTCCGGTAACGTTGCGATGTGAGGATTCGTTCGACTACGCCCATTCGTCTTCTTCATGGACTCGATCTTCTTCCTAGCGGGATCTCAGGCAAGATGATCATCACCTTGGATATCATTACTATCATTGTTATGCTAGTTGTCTCGATGCTATCACTATATGTCGCGCTACCCACCACTTGTTCTTCAAGCCTCCCATTACGCCATGAAACAACCTTTAACCTTTGACACCATCCCAGCAAACCGTTGTTTGGCAATGTTATCGCTTGCTCAACCCCTCTTAAGCGTTGTTTGTTGCAGGTGAAGATGAAGATTGCTCCATGTCAGAACTTGGATTGTTGGAATATCACAATATATATTACTGTAATTAATGCACCTATATACTTGGCAATGGGTGGAAGGCTTGGCCTCTTGCTCGGTGTTTCGTTCCACTCATGCCGCCTTAAGGATCGATAAATCGGTGTTATGTTCCTTGAGTTTGCGTCCCTAACACGGTTGGGGTTATGGGACCCCCTCGACAGTTCGCTTTGAATAAAACTCCTCTATCAAGGCCCAACTTTGGTTTTAATTTGCAACATAATAAAACTATTAATTAATTAATTAATTAATTTGCATAGGGGGTCGCGTCCTCGAGGATTCTTTTCCACATACAGGGGGGCCAGTGCTGATGGTGTCGGTCCCAAACGGGCACCTTGCGAGGCCGCCTCATGGAAACTCGAGGTATCTGGTTTTACCCATAGCTTGTGAAAGCACATTTGCTCCCCGGGTGGTTTTGGTAATTAATGACAACATACTTTGTGGTTGGACTAATGCTTTTATCAAGTATGTTTCAGGAAATTCAATCACATAGGCATGGCAAAAGGACTAAAGAAGTGGACCCCTCAAAATGCTAAGGCAAGCATTGGCAAAAGCTCAAGACTCCATTTTTGGTTTAGTGATCCAAGATCACATTGAGTCCATAGGAAAAGCCAATACTATTAAAAGGGGATGAGGTTATGATGATGATCTGGTTGCTCAAGTGCTTAGTGATACATCTCCTAAACTATCAGCAACTTTCACTGCCGTATACACTCATAAGTAATCTCGGTCCCACCGATATTCCAAACTCAGTCACACCGAGATGAACCACCTCAGCCATAAGCCAAACCCTAGTAAACTCGGATTTTCCGATTCTGAACTCGGTCCCACCGAAACATGAGTTGCCAAGGTTCTGTAACCTTCTGTCATCAAATCGGTGTCACCGAGATGATGAAGTCGGTCCCACCGAAACTGGCATGCTCTTGTCATTGCACGAATCGGACTAACCGAGATTGTATATTCGGTCCCACCGAAAACCCCAACGTTCACATTATTTGAACTATCGGTCTCACCGAGTTGTCCACTTCGGTCCCACCGAGATTGCTCAAATGAGTGTAACGGTTGGATTTTGTGTGGAGGCTATTTATACCCCTCCACCCCCTCTTCATTCGTGGAGAGAGCCATCAGAAAGAACTACCACTCCTACCTTACATTTCTGAGAAGAGAACTACCTACCCTTGTGTTGAGATCAAGTTGCTCCACTCCCACCATATGAAGCTTGATCTCTAGCCTTCCCAAGTTGCTTTCCACTCAATCCTTTCTTCCACCACAGCCAAATCAGTGAGGAGAGTTGAGTGTTGGGGAGATTATCATTTGAAGCACAAGAGCAAGGAGTTCATCATCATCTACAACATCTATTACCTTTTGGAGGGTGGTGCCTCCTAGATTGGTTAGGTGTCGCTTGGGAGCCTCCGTCGTCGAGATGTGGAGTTGAACCAAGAAGTTTGTAAGGGCAAGGAGATCGCCTCCTTCGTGAAGATCTACCCCGAGTAAGGCTAGCCCTCCGTGGGCGTAGGCCATGATGGAATAGACAAGGTTGCTTCTTCGTGGACCCTTCGTGGGTGGAGCCCTCCGTGGACTCTCGCAGCCGTTACCCTCCGTGGGTTGAAGTCTCCATCAACGTGGATGTACGATAGCGCCACCTATCAGAACCACGGGAAAAATCATTGCGTCTCCAAATTGCGTTTGATCTTCTCCACTTCTCTTTACTACTTGTGCAATTTACTTTCCGCTGCCCATACTCTAGAATTGCATGTGTAGTGTGCTACTTGACTTGTGTGTTATGCAAAATCTGCCAAAATCTGTCCTTGATAAAAGACAGAATTTTTATTTTGTCGAGTAGTCTAATCCCCCCCCCCCTCTAGACACTCTCACCTTCTTCGATCCCTCAATTGGCATCAGAGCTTTGGTCTCCATTGCTTTGGTTTACACACCATTGGAGGAAGATGGACGTGTCTACGTTTGGGAGTGTTAGCCATAGAGTGCCTATTCTTAATGGAGTGTCCTATAACTCGTGGAGGATTGAAATGCTTATTATCTTTAAGACGTAAAATTTGCGCAAATATGTTGAGACCCCCTATGTGCCTCCGTTTGACCCCTTGCACCCTACCATGGATGAAGAGCTTGATTTGCTTCGTAACCTTAGGACTGTAAATCTTATCATTAGAGGGTTACCCGATAACTTGCTTAAGCTCGTTACAAACTTTGAGTGCGCCTATGCTATGTGGAAGTTCTTGGAAGAACTTTATCCGGACTACTCTTTGAGAGGTCTTGATAAAATTCTATACAAGACTATTGAATTTGATATGATGCGCCCCAATGATCCCAACTTTGATAAATGCTTCCTTGAGCTTCGTGATCTTATGAAAAAGAAGGGTGATCCCGGTCTTATCAATGTGTTAATTAGAAATGCTCTTGTATTGCATTCCGATGATTATTGTCACATTGACAAAACTAATGCAAGTAGTTATCAAATTGACCTAGGTGTTGATGATGAACAATCTATGGGTCAATATGATGATGAGCATGAGCATGATGATGATTACTCCGATTCGGACACCGAGCTAGACAAGATCATGAAGAGTCTCAATCTTATGGCAAATCTGAGAGACTACATGTCCGGCGGAAAAGAGTGGATTCTTGATAGTGGATTCACCGACCTCATGACCGGAGACAAAGACATGTTTCGAGAGCTTGCAAAGAACGATGGTCCACGCAAGTATGTGACTTTTGGAGACAACTCCAAGGGTAAGGTACTTGGCCTTGGTAAGGTGGCCATATCTCATGATAGCTCTATTCAAAATGTCATGCTTGTAGAATCTCTTGGATACAATTTACTTTCCGTGTCTAGATTAGCTGACTTTGGATTCAATGTGCTATTCACCAAAGTAGATTGCCAAGTCTTTCGTCGTGACAATCATAACATGGCGTTTACCGGTATCCGTAGAGGTGATCTATATATTGTTGATTTCACTAAGAAAGCCCAACCTAGAGCTTGCTTCATTGCTAAATCCTCTAAAGGTTGGTTATGGCATAGAAGGCTTGGACATGTTGGTATGCGTAATCTAGACAAGCTGATCAAAGGTGATCATATTCTTGGCGTTAAAGATGTTTTCTTTGACAAAGATAGACTTTGTAGTGCTTGTCAAGAAGGAAAACAAGTAGGTGGAAGTCATCCCGTGAAGAACATCATGACCACAAGGAGACCGCTTGAGCTTCTTCATATGGATCTCTTCGGTCCCAATGCTTACAAAAGCCTTGGTGGTAACTCCTTTGGTCTAGTTATAGTTGATGATTATTCCAGATTTACGTGGGTATTTTTCCTTGATGACAAATCGCAGGTTCAGAGAATCTTCAAAACCTTTGTCAAAAAGGCCCAAAATCAATTTGAGGTGAAGATCAAGAAAGTTCGGAGTGACAATGGAACGGAGTTCAAGAACGCCAATGTAGACTCTTTTCTCGATGAGGAAGGGATTCTACATGAGTTCTCGGCTACGTACACTCCTCAACAAAATGGAGTTGTTGAGAGGAAGAACCGAACGCTCATAGAGATGGCGAGAACGATGCTTGATGAATACAAGACACCGAAGCATTTTTGGGGAGAAGCGGTCGAGACAGCTTGTCATGCTATCAACAGGCTTTATCTTCATAAGCTCCTCGGCAAGACATCATACGAGCTCGTCACCGGTAACAAACCCCAAGTGGGATACTTTCGTGTCTTTGGTTCGAAATGCTATATCCTTGATAAGCATCGTCGGTCTAAATTTGCTCCTAAATCTCATGAAGGCTTTTTTCTTGGTTATGGAACAAACTCCCACACCTACCGTGTCTACAATAATTTCACCCGAAAGGTTGAAGAGACGGTAGACGTGAAGTTTGATGAATCTAATGGCTCGCAAGTAGAGCAAATGCCTATTGATGTAGGAGACAAGGACCCATCGGAAGCTATCCAAGATTTATCTATTGGAAAGATCCGTCCCATGGAAGTGAAGGAGAGTACCTCATCTACATATGTGGAGCCCCCTACCTCACGGCGAGATGAACCTCAAGGCAACATGGAGGCCTCCACAAGTGGAACTCACCAAGATGAGGAAGTGCAACAAGAAGATCCACCACAACCTCCTTCTCCACCGCCTCAAGACAACACCAACAACAATGAAGAAGAAGAAGAGGAAGATGAAGATGATGAGGAAGCTCAGCCACAACCTCAACAAAAGCTATCCCGAGTAAGGCTACTTCGTGAAGATCTACCCCGAGTAAGGCTAGCCCTCCGTGGGCGTAGGCCATGATGGAATAGACAAGGTTGCTTCTTCGTGGACCCTTCGTGGGTGGAGCCCTCCGTGGACTCTCGCGGCCGTTACCCTCCGTGGGTTGAAGTCTCCATCAACGTGGATGTACGATAGCGCCACCTATCGGAACCACGGGAAAAATCATTGCGTCTCCAAATTGCGTTTGATCTTCTCCACTTCTCTTTACTACTTGTGCAATTTACTTTCCGCTGCCCATACTCTAGAATTGCATGTGTAGTGTGGTACTTGACTTGTGTGTTATGCAAAATCTGCCAAAATCTGTCCTTGATAAAAGACAGAATTTTTATCTTGTCGAGTAGTCTAACCCCCCCCCTCTAGACACTCTCACCTTCTTCGATCCCTCAGCTTGACCTATCCGGACGTGGTCTGAGATGAGATACGCGTGGCTACTATCAGGGTGTCAGCACGCCGGGAGGTCTTGCTGGAGTTGTTTTACCATTGTCGAAATGTCTTGTGCACCGGGATTCCGAGTCTGATTGTGTTGTCCCTAAGATAAGAGGTTTTACCTCTGCTGATCATGAGAGGTTGTGATGGGCTAAGTTGGGACACCCCTGCAGGGTTATGACCTTTCAAAAGCCATGCTCGCGGTTATGTGGCAGATTGGAATTTGTTAATTTCTGGTTGTAGAGAACTTGACAGAGGACCCGAAATAAAGTACACCAACCGCGTGAGTAACCGTGACCGTCTCTTTTCATTTTGAGAAAAGAACACGATGGGTTTATGTTTGACTCGTAGGTAGTTCAGGATCACTTAGCGATCATTACTAGTTTGCGACCATTTGCGTAGATCTTATTCTTGTACTCGTAAGTTAGCCACCATATAATGCTTAGCCGCTGTTGCAACTTCACCAATTAACCTCTCCATACCCATTAAGCTTTGCTAGTCTCGATACCCATGGTTATGGGATTGCTGAGTCCTCGTGGCTCACAGATACTACAACAACAGTTGCAGGTATATAGGTTTCCGATGACTTGACGTGAGAGCGATGTTTACTTGTGTTGGAGTTCTTTCTTCTTCTTCTTCGTCAATCTTGGGATAGGTTCCTGGTCGGCAGCCTGGGATAGCAGGATGGATGTCGTGTGTTTTCATGTGTTTTCATCCGTAGTCGGATGTCTTGTGTATAATGTGTTGTATTCATGTGGCATTTGTATGACTTGTATGTATCCCCCATTTGTGTATGTAATGGTACGATGTAATGATATCCATCTTGGTAAGCGCCCAAAATGCGGTTGTGCCCCAATCATGAGTTCATCATGTGATCGGGATAGAATCACATCTTGGGCATGATAGACGGGGTGTGTGAGGGTAGTACCACCAAGATGTCCAAGCCCTACGAGCTCCAAGACGATGGTCTCAAGTTCAATTTGAAGGAAATATGCCCTAGAGGCAATAATAAAGTTCTTATATACATTTCCTTATAAATCATGATAAATGTATTTTATTCATGCTAGAATTGTATTAACCGAAAATTTGATACATGTGTGAATACATAGACAAAACAGAGTGTCCCTAGTATGCTTCGAATAGACTAGCTCGTTAATCAAAGATGGTTGAGTTTCCTAACCATAGACATGTGTTGTCATTTGATGAACGGGATCACATCATTAGGAGAATGATGTGATGGACAAGACCCATCCGTTAGCTTAGCGTAATGATCGTTTAGTTTTATTGTTATTGCTTTCTTCATGACTTATACATGTTCCTCTAACTATGAGATTATGCAACTCACGAATACCGGAGAAACACCTTGTGTGCTATCAAACGTCACAATGTGTTTCCGAAAGTGTTTGTGGTGTTGGCATAGATCAAGATTAGGATTTGTCACTCCGAGTGTCGGAGAGGTATCTCTGGGCCCTCTCGGTAATACACATCATAATAAGCCTTCCAAGCAAATGACTAATGAGTTAGTTACGAGATGATGTATTACGGAACGAGTAAAGAGACTAGCCGGTAACGAGATTGAACTAGGTATGATGATACCGACGATCGAATCTTGGGCAAGTAATATACCGATGACAAAGGGAAAACTGTATGTTGTTATGCGGTTCGACCGATAAAGATCTTCATAGAATATTTAGGAGCCAATATGGGCATCCAGGTTCCACTATTGGTTATTGACAGGAGAGGAGTCTTGGTCATGTCTACATAGTTCTTGAACTCATAGGGTCCGCAGGCTTAACGTTCGTTGACGATATAGTACTATATGAGTTATGTATGTTGGTGGCAGAATGTTGTTCGGAGTCCTGGATGTGGTCACGGACATGACGAGGAACTTCGGAATGGTCCGGAGATAAAGATTGATATATGGTATAATAGTGTTTGGCCTCCAGAAGGGTTCCGGAATTCATCGGAAGGGGTTCCGGATGTTTCCCGGAATGTTTGGGTACGAGAACACTTATTTGGGCCAAAGGGGAAAGCCCACGAGGCTTTTGGAAAGCGTAAAAGGAAGTTTTGCGGATACCAGAGGCTAGACGCCAGGAACCCTGGCGTCTAGGAGGTAGACGCCGCCAACCCTGGCGTCTAGCCCTGGAGTACGGGTGGGACTCTTGCCTTTTGGGCAAAACCGACTTTGAGGAGGCTTTTGCTCCAAGTTTCAACCCAGGGCTCAACATATAAATAGAGGGGCAAGGCTAGCACCCAAGACACATCAAGATTCACCAAGTCGTGTGCCGGCAACGCCGTCCCTCTAGTTTATCCTCCATATAATTTCTGTAGTGCTTGGCGAAGTCCTGCGGAGATTGTTCTTCACCACCAACCGTCACCACACCCTGTTCTGGAAGTCATGTTACTAGACCATGACGAACCTACGAACTATGATTAAGCGATGATGAGCCCAGATTCTGCAAAATGGCTTGAGGCCATGAAATTTGAGATGGGATCCATGTATGAGAACAAAGTGTGGACTTTGGTTGACTCGCCCGATGATCGGCAAGCCATTGAAAATAAATGGATCTTTAAGAAGAAGACTGACGCCGATGGTAATGTTACTGTCTACAAAGCTCGACTTGTTGCGAAAGGCTTTCAACAAGTTTAAGGAGTTGACTATGATGAGACTTCTTCACCGTAGCGATGCTTAAGTCTGTCCGAGTCATGTTAGCAATTGCCGCATTTTATGATTATGAAATCTGGCAAATGGATGTCAAAACTGCATTCCTTAATGGATATCTCAAAGAAGATTTGTACATGATGCAACCAGAAGGTTTTGTCGATCCTAAAGGTGCTAACAAAGTGTGCAATCTCCAATGATCCATCTATGGACTGGTGCAAGCATCTCGGAGTTGGAATATACGCTTTGATGAGGTGATCAATGCATATGGTTTTATACAAACTTTTGGAGAAGCCTGTATTTACAAGAAAGTGAGTGGGAGCTCTGTAGCATTTTTGATATTATATGTGGATGACATATTGTTGATTGGAAATGATGTAGAATTTCTGGATAGCATAAAAGGATACTTCAATAACAATTTTTCAATGAAAGACCTCGGTGAAGCTCCTTATATATTGGGCATCAAGATCTATAGAGATAGATCAAGACGCCTAATTGGACTTTCACAAAGCACATACCTTGATAAATTTTGAAGAAGTTGAAAATGGATCAGTCAAAGAAAGGGTTCTTGCCTGTGTTACAAGGTGTGAAGTTGAGTTATACTCAATGCCCGACCACTGTAGAAGATAGAGAGAAAATGAAAGTCATTCCCTATGCTTCAGCCATAGGTTCTATCATGTATGCAATTTTGTGTACCAGACCTGATGTGTGTATTGCTAGTCTAGAAGGGAGGTACCAAAGTAATCTAGCAGTGGATAACTGGACAGCGGTCAAGAACATCATGAAATACCTGAAAAAGACGAAGGATATTTTCTCATTTATGGAGGTGACAAAGAGATTGTTGTAAATGGTTACGTCGATGCAAGCTTTGACACTGATCCGGATGACTCGAAGTCACAAACTGGATACGTATTTATGTTGAACGGTGGAGCTGTCAGTTGGTGCAGTTCCAAGCAGAGCGTCGTGGCAGGATCTACGTGTGAAACAGAGTACATAGCTACTTCGGAAGCAGCAAATGAAGGATTCTGGATGAAGGAGTTCATATCCGATCTAGGTGTAATACATAATGCATCGGGTCTAATTAAAATCTTTTGTGACAACACTGGAGCAATAGGCTTGGCGAAGGAATCCAGGTTTCACAAGAGAACCAAGCACATCAAGAGACACTTCAACTCCATCCGCGATCAAGTCAAGGAGGGAGACAGAGAGATTTGCAAAATACATATGGATGTGAATGTTGCAGACCCGTTGACTAAGCCTCTTCCGCGGGCAAAATATGATCAGCACCAAGACTCCATGGGTGTTAGAATCATTACTATGTAATCTAGATTATTGACTCTAGTGCAAGTGGGAGACTGAAGGAAATATGACCTAGAGGCAATAATAAAGTTGTTATTTATATTTCCTTATATATCATTATAAATGTCTTTTAGTCATGCTAGAATTGTATTAACCGAAAACTTGATACATGTATGAATATATGGACAAAACAGAGTGTCCCTAGTATGCCTCTACTAGATTAGCTCGTTAATCAAAGATGGTTGAGTTTCCTAACCATAGACATGTGTTGTCATTTGATGAACCCGGATCACATCATTAGGAGAATGATGTGATGGACAAGACCCATCCATTAGCTCAGCATAATGATCGTTTAGTTTTATTGCTATTGCTTTCTTCATGACTTATACATGTTCCTGCGACTATGAGATTATGCAACTCCCGTATACCAGAGGAACACCTTGTGTGCTATCAAATGTTATAACATAACTGGGTGATTATAAATATGCTCTACAGGTGCCTCCGAAAGTGTTTTTTGAGTTGTCATAGATCGAGAATAGGATTTATCATTCCGAGTGTCGGAGAGGTATCTCTAGGCCCTCTTGGTAATACACATCATAATAAGACTTGCAAGCAAATGACTAATGAGTTAGTTACGAGATGATGTATTACAGAACAAGTAAAGATACTTGCCGGTAAAGAGATTGAACAAGGTATGATGATACCGACGATCGAATCTTGGCCAAGTAACATACCAATGACAAAGGTAACAACATATGTTGTTATGCGGTTCAACCAATAATGATCTTCGTAGGATACGTAGGAGCCAATATGGGCATCCAGGTTCCGCTATTGGTTATTGACCGGAGAGGAGTCTCGGTCATGTCTACATAGTTCTCGAACCCATAGGGTCCGCACGCTTAACGTTCGTTGACGATATAGTACTATATGAATTATGTATGTTGGTGACCGAATGTTGTTCAGAGTCCTAGATGCGATCACGGACATGATGAGGAACTCCAGAATGGTCCGAAGATAAAGATTGATATATGGGATAATAGTGTTTGGCCTCCGGAAGGGTTCCGGAATTCATCGGAAGGGGTTCTGGATGTTTCCCAAAATGTTTGGGTACGAGAACACTTTATTTGGGCCAAAGGGGAAAGCCCATGTGGCTTTTGGAAAGCATAAAAGGAAGTTTTGCGGAGACCAAAGGCTAGACGCCAGGAACCCTAGCGTCTAGGGGGTAGACGCCGGGAACCCTGCGTCTAGCGCTGGAGTCCGAGTGGGACTGTTGACTTTCGGGCAAAACCAACTTTGAGGAGGCTTTTGCTCCAAGTTTCGACCTGATGGCTCAACATATAAATAGAGGGGCGGGGCTAGCACCCAAGACTCATCAAGATTCACCAAGCCGTGTGCCGGCAAGCCCGTCCCTCTAGTTTATCTTCCGTCTAGTTTCTGTAGTGCTTGGCGAAGCCCTGCGGAGATTGTTCTTCACCACCAACCGTCACCACACCGTCGTGCTGCCGGAACTCATCTACTACTTCGCCCTTTTTGCTGGATCAAGAATGCGAGGACGTCATCGAGCTGAACGTGTGCTGAACGCGGAGGTGGCGTACGTTCGGTACTTGATCGGGACAGGTCGTGAAGGTGGACGACTACATCAACCGCGTTGATAAATGCTTCCTCTTAGTCATCTTCAAGGGTATGAAGATGCTCTCCCCTTCTCGTTGCTATGCATCTCCTAGATAGATCTTGCATGAGCGTAGGAAATTTTTGAAATTGCATGCTACGTTTCCCAACACAATTTCAGCACCATTCCTCTTTGTGGCATTGGTGATGCCGAGTCTACTTCGACTCTTTTTCAAGACGGTGCAGCGACGACTACGACTGCGGAGCCATTCGAGGACCATGTTTTGGAGGCAAGCGACAAGTGGCAAGCAAGGATAATGCTTCCATCTTTGGAGGCGAGAGTGATGATGTGCCATCTTCGGCCTTCATCCACGGCGACGATGACGAGATGATCGAGCATGGGATTTTCCCTTCGGTCTTGGAGGAGAGTGATGATGTGCCATCTTCGGCCTTCATCCACAGCGACAGAGACAAGATGGTTGAGCATGGGATTTTCCCTTCGACCATGGCGATATATGATGACTTGAGGACTTGTGCCACCGTATTGAGAGTGGGAGAGAGTTCACCACTAGCCCCATATATGATGAGTTGCCCTAGTTCTCATGTGAGGAGAGCCACAACCCCGACCACTTGAGTGAGATGAGTGACTCCACCATATGTGAGTTTGAGTGCACTTATATTGAGGGAGTGGAGTGAGCCACCACATAGAGAGAGTTGATTGTTAATAGCTAATGTGAGGACATTTTGAACTCTAGTGACTTGACCTCTCTACCTCTATTGTGTCTTCTCATTTGGTGCTAGGTCCCGTATATGATGACGCATCAATCCTCAACGACTTCGTCCTTCCTTTGGACAAGGCGATGGCCATGGTGGAATATGATGCACCCCCACATGGTTCCATCACGATGAAGATGACCACCATTTGGTCTTTGCCACCTCACCTACACCACTTGAGTGGAACATGAAAGGTAACAAAGGTGAAGGTGATGCTCTTGTCCCACTAGCGGACTATCTTGACATTGATTGCTTGCATGATGTTGGTCCACCTATTGCCACACTTCATGGTAGTTCGACTTCCCCATGTGATGATTTACCCATTTATGACGAGTTTGATGATTAACATGTGGAGTTTATTAGTTGTGATGCCATGTTGCATATGATTTCTTGTGACAATTCTCTTGGTCACATCATGTTTGGCAACCCGCTTGACTTGTCGTATGCTATGCATGAGATCAACAATATGTCCAATTTGCAATCTCATCGTAGTAACTATGCATATGCCATTAAAATGAAGCCAATTTGCACATATGCCATAGATGACAAGGCCATGTTATTGTCATTTGTTTCTCTTGTGATTATATTGATATGCTTCCTTTGCATCATTTATGTCATATGCCATGCCATGAACACCTAGTGTGGGATATGTGTTGTTTTGGATGTTGTTCATATTCTCCATATTATGATACCACTATTTCTCATGAGGAGACCCCCATAGTTTCCTCATATATTTTAGGAGATTTTGTTCCATCCTATCTGTTGCATGATTCCCATGATTGTGTGCACCATATGCTCCCCATGAATAAACATGATATTGACGTTCCATATAATTGCATGCTTAATTTGTGTCTCCATCGTATCAAACATAACAAATATTCTTTCATGATAGATGACATGTTCTTATACCATGCTTCAAACTTCTTTGAGTGATGCTTATCTTGTGCTAACTCTCACGTGCACATACACATCTTGATGGATGATGTGTACATTTACCACGCACACACTTTGTTTCGTTTGTGTTTTTCTAGTGTAGGTCCCCATACTTACTTGTCCACCTCGCAAGAGCACAAGTTGACGAAACGATCTCTAGAGAGAAATGATGACTTGGGAACCCGTGATATAGTTCACGCACCGTTTCCTCCATGCACCGACTTCGCGCATGTCCTCTACATGGCCCTCACATGGTTATGGGGTATTTTCCACTCCATATGTTATGCCCATCTTGCCATGTTCACTTTGCATGATATGCTCATTTCCATTTGGATGACATGCTTTGGTGACCCATGCTTCGCATATCACATGACACTTGATTGTAGTACTTCTATGTGTATTTGCAAGCTTGGTGGAGATATCACTTGTTATGACAATGTTTGCTTTGTGCCCAATTCCTATGATGACACTTTGATATTGCTTTGTGTTTTTGCTTGAGATATGTTATGTGCATTGCCTATGTGTATTATTTTTTCAATGACATGATTGCCATGTTTTCCTGTAGTGTATTGCAACTTTGCTCCACTAGTTGGCATGACCTAATTATTATGCTTGCTTCATGTAGTGCATCACCCATGATTCATATTTTGTCATTTCATGCGGTTGATAGCCACTATTGTCATGCTTTACACATGATTCCTATTGCTTCTTGTCATATGTGTTCATGTTTTTCCTCTTTCTCGCTAGATGATTTGCCATGTATCAAGTGCAACATTGATTTTCATCTTGCTAATGAGACTGCCCCCATAGCGTTCTCGCATATATTTGGAGGTTTTGATATATTTCTTGTGAAGCATGCTTGTGTTACTTCTTTGCACCATATACCTAGTGCGATGAATATCACAATTGTTGCATCATATTATTCATGCACTTGTGCTTCTCATGGTTATGTGCAAGAAAAGAGGACCATCATGATGGATAATGTGTTTATCTACCATGCACATACGTTCTTCTTTTTGTTGTGTGCATGTGTAGGATACTTGGACTTCGTGTCGACTTTCACTTCACGTGAGTTAACCATTCAAGCTCTTGAGAGCGAGCCTCATACATTCTACCACGACTCGCTTCTACATCGCATTTGCTCGCGCTTCGACATTGTGAAGGATGGATCGAAAACAATTCTTATGGATTAACCGTATACCACAAGGACACACTTACAAGGTGATATCATTCTGTTTTGAGAACCCCAAAACCATGATCATGAATATTGTGGATCATACTTCATGTGTTGCTTGCACCATGAGATTTACTGGTAATCTTGGACCACTTCATTGCACACATTCTAGAGGTCTTGCTTCGACTTATCATTGCCGCATTGCCATGCCTCATGATATATATGCCTTGTGTGTTGCATCTGACTTTTGGATTACATGCTCCTACACTACAAAAAAAATACACTTCCGTGATGATACGTGTTTGTCACAGTAGGTCACATTTTCTGTCATGCATGTACATCCATGAAAAATTGATGACAGAATCAAGATAGTCATACATGTGCAGTTGTAGAAGTGTTCCATGACATTACCAAAATTATCATCACGGAAGTGTCCACTTCCATGACGATAAATCACGAGCCACAGAAGTGCTTTTGTCAAGGGTGACCGACACATGGCATCCACCGTAATGGAACGCCATTAAGCTACCGGGTCCGGTTTTGGATCCGATAACCCGTTAACAGCTCCGACCAATGGGGATTTTCCACCTGTAAAATCATCATTGGCGGGAGGAAACACGTGTCGGCTCACCGTTGGGATAGATGTCGTCCACTCATTGGTCCAAAAGCGCTATGATACATCGACACGTGGCACGGCCCAACAGAGGCCCATTTTTGTGAAAAGGCCGGCCCGTTTGACTTGGTCAAAAGGTGGCGGCCCGGCCCACGGCAGGCCTATTAACGGCCTGTTCGCATATAGCCCATTTACAGCCCGCTAACCCAGGGCCCATTTACGACCTATCCGAATTAGGCCCAGTAGCATCATCTGGGCCGTCCAGTATAATTCCAGCCCGTTTTCACTTCCGGCCCATGTATGGGCCATGACGTCTTTCGGCCCATATGAGGCCCTTAGGGCATGTACAATGGTTGATAAAGTAGTCTTATCTTAAATCTTGCATGTAATTTAGAGATGACAAAAAAAACATGCATACAATGGGTCATCTCTTAGCCTTATCTTCAATAACTAGTTATTCCTAAAAACGTGGTGAGACATATTGTGCTAAGAGATCATCTCTTGTCTTCTCTTAATTAAGAGAAGACAAGCCTTCTCTTATGATTTCTCTCTCCTCCATCTCATCATTTTTCCTACGTGGCATTGCTAAGATAGAACCATTGTACATGCCCTTAGTAACCCTCGGCCCATTAACGGCCCGTGGTAAAACTGGCCCGTAATGAACAGTGCCCAATAGAGGCCCATTCCTGTCAAAAGGCCAGCCCATTTTACTTGGTCAAAAGGTGATGGGCCGGCCCATGGCAAGCCTGTTAACGACCCGTTCGCATATAACTCATTTACAGGCCGCTAACCCGGGCCTCGTTTATGACCTATCTGAATTAGGCCCAGTAGCGTCATCTGGGCCGTCCAATATAATTCCAGCCCATTTTAACTTTCGGCCCATGTATGGCTCATGACGTCTTTCGACCCATATGAGGTCCTTAGTAACCATCAGCCCATTAACGGCCCATGGTAAAACTGGCCCGTAATGAAAAGTGTTTCACTTTATACCCATTAACGACCCATTATTCCATTGGGCCGTTTCCAGCCCATGTTATCTTTCGGCCTTCTTAGGGCCCATTTATTCTTGGGCTCATTTCCATCATTTGTTTACTTTCGGCCCGTTACTGTCATTTTTTGCTTGTGGGCCAAATTCAGCCCGTGGTTATAGTTGGCCCGTTTGTGGCCCATTAATACGTTGGGCCGTTTTCATAGTGTCATCAAATACAGCCGATTAACGACGGCCCGTTATGGTCGTCTCATGAACGGACGATTTCAACTCTAGCCCATTTATGGCCATAATGTGGTCTGTTATTGGCCCATGTTTGGCCAACGGATCATATGACCCGTAGAAGGCCCATTGTGTCTACGGCCCGTATAAGGCCCATTGTTTCTATGCCCCGTAGAAGGCCCATTGTTTCTACGACCCTTAGAAGGCCCATTGTTTCTACGACCCGTAAGAGGCCCATGTTAACTACAGTAAATGTGTAGCCCATGGTTAATGTGGCCTAGTTTTAAAAAATAGGCTATTGCGGCCACTAGCAAATCGTGGAAAAAGAACAACACTGACTACAAGAAAACAAATAAACAAGACAATAAGGAAATAAACAGGCAAGCAACTTACGCTAGGCTATCACGGCTATTACACATATGACATCCACTCGGCATCAAAGTTCACCACCAGTGCAAATATAGGGAACAAAGCAGCATATAAACACCGCAGCAAAACAAGTCCAGAACTGAAACCACTTCAAAAGAGCTCAAGAAACAATATCCTGGGTACCCATAATGCTAGCAAGATGCTTAGCAAGATTATTAACTTTCTCTTGTTTGACGCTTAAATCCTCCAGCACTTGCTGTTGCACCTGAAAGTATGCATCTGAATTCTGCAGGGACTTCCTCAGTCCTTCGGCTTCTTGTCGCATAACATCTGATCGATATCTTTCTACTTGAAGTTGAGACTCAAGAAGCCGAACAAATTCAGGCAGCGACTTCGAAGAGCTGGTGCCAGCAGTAGTAGCCAGTAACTCGAACACTACATCAAGACATGACTTTGGGGTTGTCTCAGTGTCTTCAATATAGTTTTTATCAGCTTTGGAGAACAACAGGGATGTCTCACTATCTTGAACCCGATCTGCATTACTTCCTTTACCATTGCATAACGGGGTACTCTTCTCCAATATTTTATCCGCGTTCTAAAGGAGAAACAAACAAACACATCATAGATTTACAATGTAGTATATGAAACTCATTTTGGTAAACCACTTCAGTAGTAAGGTGGACAGGATAACAACATGAAACAAACATATATCGGTCACTGTATGGTCCATATCATTCTAGTTTATGTTGCCAAATCAAGATAGATACAGTTGAAATCATATCTCTTTAAGACAAAGCGGCATAGACAGAATATTAGTGTGGGAAACTACATAGCAATAACAACACTTGTAATGTGCATGGCATGAGAACATAACTGTTTATTCAATTGAAACGGAAATCAACATAGAACAAGTTACAATAGCAAACACGTTAAAGAAACATGTTTAAACTTACCCGTTGCGCCATTGGAGTTTCAATTGCATCCTTCAAATTTGAAATTAGTTGGTATGCGTAAATATAGTGATGCAAGAGCAAAGTAGTATGAACCATAGCTACGGAACCTGACCTGAGAACAATTCTTCTTCTGCTTTAAGCATTGACTTGGGATTCAGAGTGGTGGTCCTCGTGCTTTGGGCACTGCAGTTGCCTTACTAACTGCTCGTGTTTGGGTGCTCTGTGGTGGAGACGGTGCTGTGTCAATGGGAACTGGGTTACTATCTGCTGGGGTTGGGGTTAGAGGGGCCGTAGCTGTTTCTCTGTCCAACTGGGTAGGGGTACAATCTGCGTGAGTCTGGGGTATGCATGGTGGGGCTGGTTCTTGGGAAAGTACAACCATGGTTCTATCTCCATCGACAGGTAGCATGATCTTTTCTGTAGACCATGTTTTTACTCCCACAGATACTGCCATCACCCCCTCCAATTGAAATGGCTGATAAACGAGAAAAGTAATTGAATGTACAGACATTGTAAGATTGAGAGGTGCAATGGATAGTAGGGAAGAAAACAGGGCATGAAATAATTCACATTTATGTTGTCTAACCAAATAGAATAGCAGGACATAATTTCAAATATATGATGGCTAATTAAACATGATAGCATGACACAATTTCACATGTATGATGGCTAACTAAACATGATAGAATGACATACTTCGAAATATGATGACTTTGTAAACAGGATAACATGATATAACTATACGATGTGTCTGTTAAAGTGGTTGGCATGCCATAAATCACAAACATGCCGTCGATGGAAACATGATGGCATGATAATTCACGGATAGAATGCCATAATTCAAAATATGATGACTATGTGAACATGATGAGATGATATAACTATATTATGTCTTTACAAAATGGGTTGGCATGCCATAATTCAGATACATGCTGTCTATGTAAACATCATGGCATGATATAATTCAAATATATGATTTATATACTAAGGAAGTGAGCAAAGGGTAATCGCATATATGATGTGTCAACTAAGGAGATGGCATTCAATATCGTGTATATGATGTAAAAACTAAGCATTGCAATACAACATATGCATGATATGAGTAATATAACCCTGCCAAGTTTGAGCTTACACCTCAGGGGGATAATAGGACTGGTCATCTGCCTCTGAATCCTACTCTGAAGAGCTATCTATAACTAGCAACATATCTGCTTCACCGGGTAGCATTGTCTGCTATGAAGACCTTGTTTTCACTCCAGATGTCTCCATCACCAATTCAAATGGCTGATGCACAGGAAGAGCAGCTGAATATACAAATATTGTCGACAAAAGCAATGAGAAATACAAAAAAAGGACGGCATGATATAATTCACATATATGACGCTTGGCTAAACAACATGGCATTGCATAATTCAAATATATAATGCCTTGCAACAAGATATCATTGCATAATTCACATAAATAATGTATTGCAAAAAGATGGCATTGCATAATTCACATATATGGTAATTAGACACTAAACATGTGGCATTCACACAAATCATGTCTAAACTAAGAAAATGACATAGCAATGCAAGATACCATACGCATGATATGAGCAACATAACCCTACCAAGTTAGAGCATGCACCTTGGTGGGGGGATAGGACTGGTCATCTGTCTCTGAATCCTCCTCTCAGGAGTTATCTTCCTCTTGATTACGGTCCGAAATGGGTGGAGGGGGCTGCCTTTGCGCCCACCATGGAGTGACGTCTGCATGAAATTTTATTGCCACGCAAGGCTTGTCTCTTTTTCTCTACATGTTCAGTTCCATTGTTTACAATAACTAACATGCGTAGGAATAAAACATGGTGATATTATGTAAGGAGTGCATGCACAAATCTAGAGTGAAGGTTGCAAACTGTGGATAGACACAAAACCAATGATAGCAGGTAGATAATAGCTTTAGTTAAAAAATACAGATAATGGCTCCTTTAATGTTTGTTTGCACCCAACATGAAACTCATAGTAGACACCCGAGATTAACCAGATAGTAGACAGATAGTACCGATTGCTGCCCCAATATGTACACCAGAACCATTTAAAAACTCAAGTTTCAGCATAAGTTTGGACCTGAGTCGGAGTCGAATCGGTGAACATGACGATAAAGTAGCTTGTCATCATATTAAGCAATGCATAACGTAAGCAGACACAGAAGAGTGCGACCTCTCTTGGGGACCCGTGTTGTCCTCAAGGTCATCTTCTCAGTTGATGATGGTAATGCAGTTGTCGTGGCTGCCGGCGGCGGGGAAGAAGATCTGAGGCGGCGAAAGACAGTCTGGAGAGCGGATCCCTGCTGTGGTGAACCCTTCCGTCGTTGGAGCAGCTGAGCTGGGATGGAACACATCACCGCAGGAGCAGGACAAACCACACAAGGTTTTCTTTGACACATATCTGTAACAGAAGTAATTGTGTAAGGGCTTGTTTGAATTTTAGGATTCTAACAATGCAGGGATAGGAAATAGACAGGAATAGGATAGGAATGCACGTGCAAAACAAAGAATTTAAAAACACATGATTTCTGCCAATCTGGGTATTTGGTTCACAAGAATTGGATGATCACAGGATGCAAAGAAGCATGGTGAGATTAAGTCAAACCACAAGAAGTGTACAACCTCTTTGGTGAAGCCATGTTGATCCCAACGTGATTGGGTTGGCCGGTGAGGATGCTCTGGCTGACTTGGCTGTCAAAGGAGGGGAAGAAGATCTTAGGTGTGATGGAGCCCGAGGTACTGCTTCGCTGTGATGGAGGGTTTCGTCGTTGGAGCAGCTCCGGTGAGTTGTACGACGCCGAGGCTGAAGCGGGATAAGAGAGACAACGTTAACCTGAATGGAATTCTAATAGCATCTCCAATAGATGACGTAAAATACATAACCACAAAGTGCTAGATGTATACATCAGCCGCTCATCTCTGAACTTAACTGTCGAAACTGAATTTAACTGTCGAAACTGAACTTAACAGTCGAAACTGAATTTTGCTGTCCAAACTGAATTTAACTATCGAAACTGAACTTAACTGTCGAAACTGAATTTTGCTCTCGAAATTGAATTTTACTGCCGAAACTGAACGCACTAGAGGTGAGGCTACACGCCACTCGACTAACTTTTTCATCTCTGGCCAGTCGATTTTGCAGCCGTTGGATACGAAATCAAGGGCCTGCAGTTCATCTTCAACCTCCACCCCCTGAGCCGCCAGCCGCCACCGGCCAAACAACCGCCCCCCGCCGCCCGCCCCGAAAACACTCCCCACCACCGGTCCGCTGCTGCCCCGGCCATCCCTGTAGGCCCCCCATGCTGAGCTTTTTCTCCGGCGATCCCCGCGCCACCGCCCCACCACCGCAGGCGAACACCGCGCCCACCCTGAACCCTAAGATAGATAGTGGGGTACCTCTCCGGCGAGCCCCCCTCCCCGCTGCGCTGGTTCTTCCTTAACTCCGGCGAGCCCCCCACCCCCTGAAAATCGACTAACCCAAAAGTCGATTCTGTCGACTGAAGTGTAGCTAAATCGGAGTAGCATCGCAAGCAAGAGCAAGAGCGAGAGCAAGAGCAGACCAGGCAGGGGACCGAGAGCAAGAGCAGAGCAGCAGCGCGAGCGAGAGTTAAAGCAGCAGCAGCTCCTACTGATGTGGACGTCGCCGCAGAGGGAGCGACGCCGTGGAGGAAGTGGTCGGCGATGCCCCCGTGGATGGAGCCGCGCCGTGTCGGCTCGGGACTGAGCGTCGGCAGCACCGTGAGATCGAATCAAGAAGAAAATGCGGCGATTAATGTACAACCTCTTTGGTGGCGCCGATTAGGCCAAAGCTTCATCCGAGGAAACGGTGATGATGATGCTCTTCCAGTGGTGCAGGTGAAGACGGCGGTGTGGGAATGGAGGTGGCGTGAAAGACGAGGGGAACGTCGGGGCAGCTCCTTGGAGGTGGAGGACAGGGTGGCTGAACTGGCGGGACGACTAGATCGATGATGGATCCTCATCCGTTACGGTGGATGAGGGACGTCGAGGTGTTGCTGTGGACGACGTCGTCGGGGAAGAGGCTCCGGCTGGGTGGCGGACGGAGGAGGGTGTGGGGCTTCGCAGGTTTTGCTGGCCTCGGTGTACGAATGGGTGGGCGGATGGGATGGGAGTGGGGAACCATGGCTTAGGGACGCGCTTGTGTGAAATGTGCACCGATTTGAGGCGGTTCTTTCGGTTCAGGGGTATCACGGGCATTTCGCGTGTCGGGATTTCACAGGAGGTGGGAGTTTTCGCGCGCGTTGAAATTTTGGAATAGCAAGGCGCGGGTTGAGATGGAGGGAGTTGTCGGAGCACAACGAGACAAAGATATATCTTAAATATTTCGGGCTAACAAGGCGCGGGTTGAAGAGGCGGGAGTTTCGCAGCACGATAGACAAAGACGCTAGCTTGAAATTTCGGCATAACAAGGCGCGGCTTGAAATTTTGGGAGAACAAGCTTAACGTGTACCCAAAAAAAGACAATTTAGACTAGTATGCTATACTATCTACAATGTGTTTAACACGCACAACACACACACATACACCATTTAGACTAATAAGGTACACGTGCATTGCACGCATGAGATTTGGCAACCAAATTGTGAATAAATACCACATTATATCATGTAAGCTTTGAGTCATATATGCATGATGTAGATGTTCGTTTAGTTCTTATAGTTCATTTCATTCAAAATCATCTAGTTTTTATAAGAAAGCTAATCTATTTTAAGATTCATGGAATTGTGCGTTGTAAGGCATAAAGTAAAAACAAATCATGTAGAAAAACATTTGGGCAATTATGATACAAATGATTCTAGAACAAAGAAGAAGTGCTTGTGTTTTGAGGTTTGCGCATTATGCTTAAGTTAAACCATATAGTCTTCTAGATTGTACATGTGGCAAAATCTAGTGGAATCTAGATGATATCCAATGGCCAGTAGTGCTCAAATTTGCCAGCTCTGCACCATCGGATTGGCCTCATCCAACGCCATCTTTCAAAGTTAAAGTTATCCGCACACTATATAAAAAATAAAAAATATAATATATATGTAGGGGTATAGATATAGATATGTGATGCGAAAGCCACCCATCATCTCCAATTAGAATAGTGTGTCCATGCACGGATGCAATGTAGCCAAACGATGTCTGCCATCGGTATCTCAAATTCAAACCAATCTGACCTTGTTCAATGTGTATACATCGCAACATGCTCGTTTACAAACCACACCGCGCAGATCTCCGTTATATTCATGCATGCATGGGTTTCAAACATCATTATCTCGTATTCAAATATTTGAATTCAACTTTACATTGATTATGACCTCACCTAGTCTTTTACACCCACACATTGGTCTTCTCTTTATAATTGTACCACTAACTTTCTCTCGTGCATGCATGCACACACACTACTAGTCGGCGTTATCCATCGCACACATGCAATATTTTTCTTCAAGTCGGTCTCCCATGAAGGCACACACACACACATCCCCCTCTCCATCATATCGGGCATTCTTTATCTCTCATGTGCATGCACAACGATCGATGTTCCTCTATGTGTGTGTGTGTGTGTGTGTGTGTGTATAGCTAGGTCTTTCATAGTTCTCCACATAAACCGATCAATCTATATATCTAGTGAGGTCTCACCCTCTTTCCCACATCCACATCGATCAATCTATACCTCTCTATACAGGATTACATATATAGCTAATACACCCACATTAATTATATATCCAACGCCCCCCTATTATCGTCCATGCCTTCCGCTTCATCTCCCAGACGCGTGCACAATGGCGAAGACAGGGGCAGCAAGGGCCCTGCCCCCCTAACATCACTATATATCGAGGCTAATATGAATGTGATCATTAGACAATTGCTGGTAAAAATGGTTTAAGTTGACGAATTGGCCCTCCTCGTAAAGGATTAGCAATGCTTGGCCCCCTAACTCATCGGACATTTTTCATGGCTCCGCCACTGCGCGCAACATTGCACGTTCTCGCCCCCTCTCTCTAAATATCGATCTTGCAGTTATGCACTCCTTCATAGTCTCCCTCCACTCGGCCCCTCGCACCATCTTCTAGCCCCCACCGGATTTTTCCAACATGTACAATCTAGCAGACTCCATGGTTGAACTTAAGCATAATGCACAAATCTCAAAACAACAGTGGTTCTCCTTTGTTCTAGAATCTTCTGTATCATAACTGCCCAAACTTTTTTTCTAGTTGAACTGCCATTATTTGTTTATACTTTATGCTTTACAATGCACAATTCCATGAATCATAAAATAGATTAAGGGCTTCTTTGATTCAAAGGATTCTCGAAGGAATTTTGGAGGATTCTAATCCTTAGGAATTTTTCCTATCTTGGTTGTTTGATTCGTAGGATTGTAAACCATAGGAATTTTTCCATATGATTCATTTGCACTAGATTTCATAGGAACATCCCATCCACTCAAACCTCTTTGAAAGAATTCTGCGTTTTTTCTATGCACAATCAAACACTCGTACCATCCTGTAGGATTCAAGACGACATTCCACTCTAATCCCATGTTCTTCTTATTCCCGCGTTTTGGAAATCCTACGAATCAAACAGGCCCTAGGTTTTTTATAAAAACTAATTGATTTTGAATGATATGAACTATAAGAATTAAACAAAGGTCTACATCAGGAATATATGACTCAGAGCTTACATGCTATAGTGTGGTATTTATTCGTAATTTGGTTAAAAAATCTGACGCGTGCAATGCACGTGTACCTTACTAGTACTTCGAGTATGTTCGAAACACAATGGCACGCTACACAGTGTCTCTCTTACAGTTCATGAAGCCACGTGGCACATGTGGAGGCGTTGTCGTGACATCCTTGTGTGGATTGATCACAGTGACGTGCTGCTGGTTCCAGAAGAATGTACTCGTCCTCCCTGGGCCGCACGGGCCTTACATGCACGAAGCGAAGATGTGCACGCATGCCATGCACGCACTCATTCCCTCGCAGGCACACACGGGTACACGGGCGGACACAATTTTGTACCAAGATCCACCCCATGTGATAATTTGACGCGTGTAAAGTCCTTCACTTCATTTATGGTCAATTAATACAGCGCATGCAAATTGAGTGGAGGTGAGGGCGGAAGAAAGACATTACTACTCCACTGCGCGCATGCGAGTATTTAAATCATGGGTTGCTAGTAGTACTTCCATTGGTCTCCTTCGTATTTTGTGCGAAATTTTGATAGTAACATAATATTTACGCAACTGAGCAGTGTAGTCTACTTGCAATTTATGTTCCACTAAACTCATCGGGAGCCGTTTCGGGCCTCGAAACCAAAAACCATCAATTAATCTTTACCTTGTTCCCATCACATTCGAAAGTAGTACTAGTGCTACAATTAAGTGCAAGCCTGCTCACACCTACCAGTACGTACCAAACCTGAACGTGTTCCATGCAGGTTTTAGTACTAGTGCTAGTACTTAGGTTATAAAAAGAGGAGCTATATAATGCTCAGTATGAGACTATACCTCCCACGTGTCGAGGCACGACTTAAAGGCATAATCTCATACTAGAATGATCTCAAGTATGGTATATTTGCACAACTCGTGTAAAAGAGGGGATGAAAAAGTAAAAGAGTAGTTGGCTTTCACTCGCCACATCACACAATGAAATACATTAACATACATCATCCGCATAACATTAGCGTCCGATTACGGACGAAGATCCAAATGAAAGATACCATAAATAAAGCAACACAAGGTCCCGATCGCCCCTAGTAGGAACCACTACTGATCGTCGAAAACATCACATAGTATCGCCCACGCTCTTCATCGAACTCCCAGTACAACTCTGAACCACCACCTGTGTAGATCTCAAAGGCACCTGCATCTCGTGTTGTGTAGAATCTGTGAGCCACGGAGGACTCAGCAATCCCGTTCCCGGGTAGCAATACTATCAAAGCCTTAGGTGTGGAAAAGGCTTAAACAAGGTTGCAACAACACTAGCACTAGCTTACGTGTATAGAGCGAGAAGAGAAAGTGCCAACGATCGTCAAAGTGATCATGAAGTGATCCTAACTACTCACGTCAGACATAACCCCACTGTGTTCTTCTTGTCGAAACCCCTTCGAGAAGAGACAATCACGAAACTCACACAGGTAGTGTATTCTTAAGGACAGAGTGTCATGTTTTCTACAACCAGATATTAACAAATTCCCATCTACCACATAACCGCGGGCACGGCTTTCGAAAGTTCATAACCCTGCAGGGGTGTCCCAACTTTGCCCATCACAAGCTCTCACGATCAGCAGAGATAATAATGATATTACCCCTTATCTTAGGGACAATCCGATCAGGCTCGGAATCCCGGTGCACAAGACATTTCGACAATGGTAAAACAAGTCTAGCAAGACCTCCCGGCGTGCCGACACCTTGATAGTAGCCGCGCGTATCTCGTCTCAGGCCACGTCCGGATGAGCACTACGTACAGCAACCGATGACCCCAGATAACTGGGTGGCACCGGAAGTGGCTCTAGTTTGGGACCAACACCATCAACACTGGCCCCCTTGTTATGTAGAAGAATCCTCGGGGACATGACCCCCTATGCAAATTATTTAATTAATTAAGTTGTTATTATGAGGCAAATTAAAACCAATTTTGGGCCTTGCTGGAGGAGTTTTATTCAAAGACAAACTGTAAAGGGGTCCCCATATACCCAACGGCGTTAGGAACGCAAAATCAAGGAACATAACACCGGTTTAATGGTTCCTAAGGTGGCATGAGTGGAACAAAACACCGAGAAAAAGGCCAAGCCTTTCACCCATTGCCAAGCATATAGGTGTGTTAGTATATTTAAGAGATATTGTGATATTCCCAAAATATCAAGTTCCAACATGGAACAATCTTCATCTGCACCTGCAACTAACAACGCTATAAGAGGGGCTGAGCAAGCGGGTAACATAGCCAAACAACGGTTTGCTGGGAAGGTGTCAAAGGTTAGAGGTTTCATGGCAACAAGGAGAGGCTGATAAAAAATGATGGGTAGCGCAACGTATAATGATAGCATCGAGACATCTAGCATGGCAAAGATAGTAAAGGTATCCAAGGTGATGGTCATCTTCCCTAGGATTCCGCAAGGAAGAAGAACAAGTCCATGAAGTAGTCGAACAAATCCTCACAACTCCGCAACGGAACCGAAGCTAACAAGGGAAGCAACCGGAAAGAAGCAAACAACAGGGTAAACACCCAAGAATAAACATGTCTTAAGATGCACAAACAAGTATGATACATGTCCAGTTTAATTATGTATGGCATGGCAAAGTGCACAAACAACACTACAATTTAAGTGGAGCTCAATATGCAACGAGTTGCATATTGACAAAACACCACATTATATTTATTTAGTTGACTCTCGTTTATTTACAAGACAAGATTAAATGTTTTTTTTAACATGGAAAGAGGTGAAGCAAAAGCAAACTACCTCTTTAGGAAAGTTTAAATGAGGCCGGAAATAACAACAAAAATTCCGGAAACTCCCCATGTGCATATTTATGAATTTGGTACTGTTCTTCCTATTACCATATTTTAATGTTGTTAAACAGCAAAACAAAGTGCATCATGTTATTCTACACATTTTTCTACCCCAATTACATATAAAGTTTATTTAATTTGGAGCCACGGTTATTTAGTTATGAATTAAACCAATTTAACAAGTTATTTACACAAATTAATGCAGACAGAAAGTTAAACATTTTTAACAGGGGTGAAAATGGCATATTATGAATCTACACAAAATTCTAAGCATTTTTCATATATAACTTGTTTAATTCTGATGCACGATCGTGAAGTTATTAAATGCATGATCTAGAGGGACTATTCTATAAAACTGGCAGCCTCAGGAAATTAGCAAAATCGTTGGACAGGGAAAAAAAGGAATGGGCCGAATCAGACTGGCCCGATAGGAACAAGGGGCTGCTCACCCCTGGGCTGTGACCCTTCTGCAGAGGAGGCCGGCTTGGCTGCGGGGCTGGGCCTTGAGGGTCGCGGCCCATGGCGAAGAGTGGAGGCGCTGGCCTCGTGCGAGCGAGCAGGAGGGCTCGAGCGAGCGACGCGGCCTCGTCCAAGCTAGCGCTGGACCGGTCAACATGGGGCAGGCCTCGGGCGGAGCTTAACGGGCGCGGGCGTCGCTGTGGAGCGCTCCTCGACCTGAAGTAGGGGATGCAGGGGAAGCAGGGCAGGGGCTAGGCGTAGCGGCAGCCTCCTGGCGTCCGGACCTCGACGGAGACGAAGCAGGCGAAGCTGGAGAGGGTCTTGGGGGTCGGGAACGGGTGCCGCGGCGCCGATCTGGAAGGCCATGGCGGGGCTTCTTCAGCTGGCTCCTGGAAGAGAGACAAGAGGGAGTAGGGAGATGAGGAAGGCAGGAGAAGGACAAAGTAGAGGGTGCGACGGGGCCTCGCCTGGGTAGCAGAGGGCGTCGACAGGAGGAGCTCCGCTCTAGCGAGGTGGAACTCCGGCGTGGCACGCGAAGACGACGGTGAGACAGAGAACACGCAGGTGTTGGGAGACTCGCCGGTGGTCTCGATCCAGACGGGAGCGGGGCCTGGTGCTCGAGCGGCTGCTGCGCTCGTGCAGCTCGCGTAGCAAGGAGGGGAGGTTGCGGTGTGTGGCGAGGAGGAACTTCGTGGGGATCGGGATGGCTGGGATGGATTGGTCTGGTGGGGAAAACAAGGTGGAGCTCGGGCTGTGGTGGTTGGTGGGATGGGGATCCCGATGAAGGAGGGAATCAGCGGTGATGGGACAAGCACCCGAGGAATAAGGGAGAGTGGGTGGCGGCTGCGGGGAGGATTAGATGGATGGATGGGACATGGCTAGGGTTTCAATTGTATATATATAGCAAGTGGGTTAGATTAGGGGCTATTGGGTCCGTCCGATTGTAATCGGGCGGTCGAGAAAAATAGGCTAGGGAGTCCAAATGAGAAACTGATGATATTTTAGGGATGTTTGGAGATGATCCGGACCCAATGGTAACGACAGCCCGGTTCGGGTTCGGGTAAGTTTCGGGCGTGCAGTCGAGGGGTAAATGTGGACTGTGTAGAGTGATTGGGTTGAGAAGAGGGGGAGAGAGAGGGGGCCCGACGACTGTCTCGGAACACCGAATTGTCGGACGTTTATCCGGCTATAGTGCCGCTATATGCTTATCGGTTGGGCTATCGAACGAACTCCGAATGCGACGAAATTTGGCAGGTGGTCTACCTACACTATAATAAGACCACACGCCAAGTTTCATCCCATTCCGAGAACATTTTCCGGCTACTTATAAAATAAATATTCGGAGGTGCCGCGGGCGCGTGCGAGTGTGTCTGGACTCAGAACGGACAACAGAGAGAACTAGGGAACCTGAATGAGTGCAAGTTTTGAAAACATGTTGATGAAATGCACATGATGACATGGCAAAGTGCAACACGCAAGCAAAAGACATGGCAACGACGACGAATAACTGGCTGACACTTGGCGCATCGGTCTCGGAGCGTCACAAACTACCAAACCGAAAATTACTCTACCTTCCTCCTCATAAGTCCTCCTTCTTCGTCCGTCCTTGCAATGGCTGGTGTGCAGAGCTCTAGGTCGAGAACTACTCGTAACAAGGGAGCGGCAACCATGGGTGCGCAAAAAAGAGGGCTCGCCGCCATGCAGAGACCTCGAAAGATCTCTCACGGGCAGGCGATGGCTCCCAGGAGCGCCCTAGACGCGGAGGCGAACATGCCGAGCTAGCGGCGCTAGAGTCGTTATCCCTCGACGGCATGCCCGATCAGCTCAATAAGCACCTCAATTAGTAGAATGATTTCATCCATGGCTTGGTGGAGTTGCTGAAGGAGAGCCTTGACGACATGCCCGCTGAGCTCAATGAGCAGGGGAAGTTGACCGCCGGCTTGGTGATGCTGCTGAAGAAGAGCGTTGCCTCGGAGAAGAAGGTGACCGGCGAAATCCTGCAACTCCAGGAGGACAAGGCGAAGCTCTGCCACGAGCTCGACCTGCTGAAGGAGGAGAACGCCGGCTGGAAGAAGCTGCATGAGAATAGTAGTTTCTTGATGAAGATGTTGCAGGCCCTCGTCATGGAACAAAAGTAGGAGTTGGCGAAGCTCCGCATCGAGCACCCGGCTGCTGTCAAGGTACGTAATGCAGCCGTGGAACAGATGATGAAGGCTCGCGCCGAGAAATCCCGCATCATGGACACAATGATGAAGATGGCGGAGGAGACGCGCAAGGAGATGGAGGTCGTGGAGGCGATGAAGAAGCAGTTACGACTCCGTGGCCAGCAACCCTTCATGTTGTGAGAGCAGCACCCCATACTTGTGTGTGCCTCTTCTTTCTTTTTTGGGGTGATAATCCTCCTTCTTCTTTTGCTCCCGTGTTTCTTATTTTGCTTCGGGTGTTTCACCACATGTGTCACCTTCTCTGCGAGGCATGAATAGAACAATGCTAAAAATGAGATGACTAGCAAATTAGATCATTCTTTATCGCCAATAGAACAATGCCTCTTGCTAGTAATATATAATAAGAGTAGAGAGTAGAGGATAAGACACTAGGCTCCCGTGTTTCGTGCTCCTCCGTCGTACTCCAGTGGAAAACTTGAGTATACCACACGGTTCGTTGCTCCTCCTCAGGTCGTCGGCACATTTATATGAGCAGTCAAATCACAAGCCCCGCCTTCGAGTAGTAATGAGCCATCAAATCACAAAGGCCCTCGCCTATCGTGAAAAGGACCAAGCTAGACTGCCCCGCCCTCTAGCCTTTTAAAAAATGTATACATTTGTACAGTAGTAGTATCGACGGATTGCGCCATGGAGCAAAACTAACAAGATGTAATTAAAGAAAAAAGGTGGTACATATAGAGATCGCTCGTCGCCAAATTATGCATATACTATATGACACTACCCACTATGAAGGTACTAGTAACATAGACTAGTGACTGGTCTATGTTACTCTCCACTATGACCAGCCAAACTCGAGGCGTGGATACCAACGAGGGCCTGGTTGTGACTATACTTGGACAACTCACCCGACTGCATGCGCACCAGGTAGACGAAGATCGTGTCGTGTTGGTGCCGTGTGCGGCCCGCACATTAACTAAAACCTCGCGCCTCCATCTTAGCCTCCGTGTTTAAAACATCTCAATCTCAAGGCCAAGGAGCAACGTGAAACCTATGATAGAGCCAATCGGATGGTTGAGAACACTACAATTCTGTTGGGGAACGTAGTATTTTAAAATTTTCCTATGATCACGCAAGATCTATCTACCAGATGCATAGCAACGAGAGGGAAGAATGTGTCTACGTACCCTCGTAGACCGGGAGCGGAAGCGTCAAGTGACGCGGTTGATCTTGTCGAATTTCTTCGCGATCCAACCGATCAAGCGCCGAACGTACGGCACCTCCGCGTTCAGCACACGTTCAGCTTGATGATGTCCCACGAGCTCTTGATCCAGTTGAGCTTCACGGGAGAGTTTCGTCAGCACGACGGCGTGGTGACGGATATGATGTGTTCACCGGCGCAGGGCTTCGCCTAAGCTCCGCGACGGTATGACCGAGGTGTGATTCTGTGGAGGGGGGCACCGCACACGGCTAAAACAATTCAACTTGTGTGTCTTTGGGTGCCCCCTGCCCCCGTATATAAAGGAGCAGGGGAGGGAGGCCGGCCGGCCCTTCCTGGTGCGGCTAGGGAGGGAGTCCTACTAGGAATAGGATTGCAATCCTATTCCTAGTAGGATTCACCGAAAGGAAGAAGGGGGAAAGGAATAGGAGAGGTGGCGCCCCCCCCAAATCCTAGTCCAACTAGGAACCCTAGGTGGGCGCGCCGGCCAGCCCTATGGGCTGCCTCTCTCTTTCCCTTTAGGCCCACTATGGACCATCCCCTCTCGTAGGGGGTTCCGGTAACCCCCTCCGGCATTCCCGATAAATCCGAAACTTTTCCGGTATACTTCCGGTGTCCGAATATAGCCGTCCAATATATCAATCTTTATGTCTCGGACATTCCGAGACTCCTCGTCATGTCCGTGATCTCATCCGGGACTCCGAACTACCTTTGGTACATCAATACTCAAAAACTCATAATACCGATCGTCATCAAACGTTAAGCGTGCGGACCCTACGGGTTCGAGAACTATGTAGACATGACCGAGACTCATCTCCGGTCAATAACCAATAGCGGAACCTGGATGTTCATATTGGCTCCTACATATTCTACGAAGATCTTTTATCGGTCAGAACCGCATAACAACATACGTTGTTCCTTTTGTCAAACGGTATGTTACTTGCCCGAGATTCGATCGTCGGTATCTTTATACCTAGTTCAATCTCGTTACCGGCAAGTCTCTTTACTCGTTCCGTAACACATCATCTCATGACTAACTCATTAGTCTTTTGCTTGCAAGGCTTATTTTGATGTGTGGTACCGAGAGGGCCCAGAGATACCTCTCCGACACTCGGAGTGACAAATCCTAATCTTGATCTATGCCAACACCACGAATACTTTCGGAGACACCTGTAGAGCATCTTTATGATCACCCAGTTACGTTGTGACGTTTGATAGCACACAAGGTGTTCCTACGGTATTCGGGAGTTGCATAATCTCATAGTCATAGGAACATGTATAAGTCATGAAGAAAGCAATAGCAGTTAAACTAAACGATCATAGTGCTATGCTAACGGATGGGTCTTGTCCATCACATCATTCTCCTAATGATGTGATCCCGTTGATCAAATGACAACTCATGTCTATGGCTAGGAAACATAACCATCTTTGATCAATGAGCTAGTCTAGTAGAGGCATACTAGGGACATACTGTTTTGTCTATGTATCCACACATGTACTAAGTTTCCGGTTAATAAAATTCTAGTATGAATAAAAGACATTTATCATGATATAAGGAAATACAAATAACATCTTTATTATTGCCTCTAGGGCATATTTCCTTCAGTCTCCCACTTGAACTAGAGTCAATAATCTAGATTACAAAGTGATGATCCTCACACCCATGGAGTCTTGGTGCTGATCATGTTTTGCCCGTGGAAGAGGCTTAGTCAACGGGTCTGCAATATTCAGATCCGTATGTATTTTGCAAATCTCTATGTCTCCCTCCTTGACTAGATCGCGGATGGAATTTAAGCGTCTTTTGATGTGCTTTGTTCTCTTGTGAAACCTGGATTCCTTCGCCAAGGCTATGGCTCCAGTGTTGTCACAAAAGATTTTCATTGGACCCGATGCACTAGGTACTACACCTAGATCGGATATGAACTCTTTCATCCAGACTCCTTCATTTGCTGCTTCTAAAGCAGCTATGTATTCCGCTTCACACGTAGATCCCGCCACGACGCTCTGCTTGGAACTGCACCAACTGACAGCTCCACCGTTCAATAAAAATACATATCTGGTTTGTGACTTAGAGTCATCCGGATCAGTGTCAAAGCTAGAATCGACGTAACCATTTACGACGAGCTCTTTGTCACCTCCATATACGAGAAACATATCCTTAGTTCTTTTCAGATACTTTAGGATGTTTTTGACCGCTGTCCAGTGATCCACTCCTGGATTACTTTGGTACCTCCCTGCTAGACTTATAGCAAGGCACACATCAGGTCTGGTACACAGCATTGCATACATGATAGATCCTATGGCTGAGGCATAGGGAATGACTTTCATTTTCTCTCTATCTTCTGCAGTGGTCGGGCATTGAGTCTTACTCAACTTCATACCTTGTAAAACAGGCAAGAATCCTTTCTTTGACTGATCCATTTTGAATTTCTTCAAAATCTTATCAAGGTATGTGCTTTGTGAAAGTCCAATTAAGCGTCTTGATCTATCTCTATAGATTTTGATGCCTAATATGTAAGCAGCTTCTCCGAGGTCTTTCATTGAAAAACTTTTATTCAAGTATCCTTTTATGCTATCCAGAAATTCTATATCATTTCCAATCAACAATATGTCATCTACATATAATATTAGAAATGCTACAGAGCTCCCACTCACTTTCTTGTAAATACAGGCTTCTCCAAAAGTCTGTATAAAACCATATGCTTTGATCACCTCATCAAAGCGTATATTCCAACTCCGAGATGCTTGCACCAGTCCATAGATGGATCGCTGGAGCTTGCATACTTTGTTAGCACCTTTTGGATCGACAAAACCTTCTGGTTGCATCATATACAACTCTTCTTTGAGATATCCATTTAGGAATGCAGTTTTGACATCCATTTGCCAGATTTCATAATCATAAAATGCGGCAATTGCTAACATGATTCGGATAGACTTAAGCATCGCTACAGGTGAGAAAGTCTCATCGTAGTCAACTCCTTGAACTTGTCGAAAACCTTTCGCAACAAGTCGAGCTTTGTAAACAGTAATATTACCGTCTGCGTCGGTCTTCCTCTTGAAGATCCATTTATTTTCGATGGCTTGCCGATCATCGGGCAAGTCAACCAAAGTCCATACTTTGTTCTCATACATGGATCCCATCTCAGATTTCATGGCTTCAAGCCATTTTGCGGAATCTGGGCTCATCATCGCTTCCTCATAGTTGGTAGGTTCATCATGGTCTAGTAACATGATTTCCAGAACTGGGTTGCCGTACCACTCTGGTGCGGAACGTACTCTGGTTGATCTACGATGTTCAGCAGAAGCTTGATCCGAAGTTTCATGATCATTATCATCAACTTCCTCACTAATTGGTGTAGGAATCACTGGAACAATTTCCTGTGATGTACTACTTTCCAATATGGGAGAAGGTACAATTACCTCATCAAGTTCTACTTTCCTCCCACTCACTTCTTTCGAGAGAAACTCTTTTTCTAGAAAGGATCCGTTCTTAGCAACGAATATTTTGCCTTCGGATCTGTGATAGAAGGTGTACCCAACAGTCTCTTTTGGGTATCCTATGAAGACACATTTTTCCGACTTGGGATCGAGCTTATCAGGTTGAAGTGTTTTCACATAAGCATCGCAGCCCCAAATTTTAAGAAACGACAACTTTGGTTTCTTGCCAAACCATAGTTCATAAGGTGTCGTATCAATGGATTTAGATGGTGCCCTATTTAACGTGAATGCAGCTGTCTCTAAAGCATAACCCCAAAACGATAGTGATAAATCGGTAAGAGACATCATAGATCGCACCATATCTAATAAAGTACGGTTACGACGTTCGGACACACCATTACGCTGTGGTGTTCCAGGTGGCGTGAGTTGTGAAACTATTCCACATTGTTTCAAATGAAGACCAAACTCGTAACTCAAATATTCTCCTCCACGATCAGATCGTAGGAACTTTATTTTCTTGTTACGATGATTCTCTACTTCACTCTAAAATTCTTTGAACTTTTCAAATGTTTCAGACTTGTGCTTCATTAAGTAGATATACCCATATCTTCTCAAATCATCAGTGAAGGTCAGAAAATAACGATACCCGCCGCGAGCATCAACACTCATTGGTCCACATACATCAGTATGTATGATTTCCAACAAATCTGTTGCTCGCTCCATAGTTCCGGAGAACGGAGTTTTAGTCATCTTGCCCATGAGGCATGGTTCGCAAGCACCAAGTGATTCATAATCAAGTGATTCCAAAAGTCCATCTTTATGGAGTTTCTTCATGCGTTTTACACCAATATGACCTAAACGGCAGTGCCACAAATAAGTTGCACTATCATTATTAACCTTGTATCTTTTGGTTTCAATATTATGAATATGTGTATCACTACAATCGAGATCCAATAAGAATAGACCACTCTTCAAGGGTGCATGACCATAAAAGATATTATTCATTAAAATGGAACAACCATTATTCTCTGATTTAAATGAATAACCGTCTCGCAATAAACAAGATCTAGATATAATGTTCATGCTCAACGCTGGCACCAAATAACAATTATTTAGGTCTAAAACTAATCCCGAAGGTAGATGTAGAGGTAGCGTGACGACGGCGATCACATCGACTTTGGAACCGTTTCCCACGCGCATCGTCACCTCGTCCTTAGCTAATCTTCGTTTAATCCATAGTCCCTGTTTCGAGTTACAAATATTAGCAACCGAACCGGTATCAAATACCCAGGTACTACTACGAGCATTAGTAAGGTACACATCAATAACATGTATATCACATATACCTTTGTTCATCTTGCCATCCTTCTTATCCGCCAAATACTTGGGGCAGTTCCGCTTCCAGTGTCCAGTCCCCTTGCAGTAGAAGCACTCAGTTTCAGGCTTGGCTCCAGATTTGGGTTTCTTCGTTGAAGTAGCAACTGACTTGCTATTCTTTTTGAAGTTCCCTTTCTTTCCCTTGCCCTTTTTCTTGAAACTAGTGGTCTTGTTAACCATCAACACTTGATGCTCCTTTTTGATTTCTACCTCCGCAGCTTTGAGCATAGCGAAGAGCTCGGGAATTGTCTTTTGCATCCCTTGCATGTTATAGTTCATCACGAAGCCTTTATAGCTTGGTGGCAGTGATTGAAGAACTCTATCAATAACACTATCCTCGTCAACTTTGCAACCAAGTTGAGTCATATGATTGTAGTACCCGGACATTCTGAGCAAGTGTTCACTGATAGAACTATTCTCCTCCATTTTGCAGCTGTAGAACTTATTGGAAATCTCATATTTCTCAATTCGGGCATTTGCTTGAAATATTAACTTCAACTCCTGGAACATTTCATATGCTCCATGACGTTCAAAACGTCGTTGAAGTCCCGGTTCTAAGCCGTAAAGCATGGCACACTGAACTATCGTGTAGTCATCAGACCGTGATTGCCAGACGTTCAAAGCGTCTGCATCAGCGGAAGGGGGCTTGTCACCTAGCGGTGCTTCAAGGACATAATTCTTCTGTGCAGCAATGAGGATAATCCTCAGGTTACGGACCCAGTCCGTGTAATTGCTACCATCATCTTTCAACTTAGCTTTCTCTAGGAATGCATTAAAATTCAAAGGAACGGTAGCACGGGCCATTGATCTACAACGACATAGATATGCAAAACTATCAGGACTAAGTTCATGATAAATTAAAGTTCAATTTAATCATATTAATCTAAAGAACTCCCACTTAGATAGACATCCCTCTGGTCATCTAAATGATCACGTGATCCAAATCAACTAAACCATGTCCGATCATCACGTGAGATGGAGTAGTTTTCAATGGTGAACATCTTATGTTGATCATATCTACTATATGATTCACGCTCGACCTTTCGGTCTCCAGTGTTTCGAGGCCATATCTGTATATGCTAGGCTCGTCAAGTTTAACCCGAGTATTCTGCGTGTGCAAAACTGGCTTACACCCGTTGTATTTGAACGTAGAGCTTATCACACCCGATCATCACGTGGTGTCTCGGCACGACGAACTTTCGCAATGGTGCATACTCAGGGAGAACACTTATACCTTGAAATTTAGTAAGGGATCATCTTATAATGCTACCGTCGTTCTAAGCAAAATAAGAAGCATAATAAGATAAACATCACATGCAATCAAAATATGTGACATGATATGGCCATCATCATTTTGTGCTTTTGATCTCCATCTTCAAAGCACCGTCATGATCACCTTCGTCACCGGCTTGACACCTTGATCTTCATCGTAGCATCGTTGTCGTCTCGCCAACTATTGCTTCCACGACTATCACTACCGCTTAGAGATAAAATAAAGCAATTACATGGCGATTGCATTTCATACAATAAAGCGACAACCATATGTCTCCTGCCAGTTGCCGATAACTTTACAAAACATGATCATCTCATACAAAAACGTATAACTCATCATGTCTTGACCATATCACATCACAACATGCCCTGCAAAAACAAGTTAGACGTCCTCTACTTTGTTTGTTGCAAGTTTTACGTGGCTGCTACGGGCTTTAGCAAGAACCGTTCTTACCTACGCATACAAAACCACAACGATGTTTCGTCAAGTATGTGCTATTTTAACCTTCACAAGGACCGGGCGTAGCCACACTTGATTCAGCTAAAGTGAGAGAGACAGACACCCGCCAGTCACCTTTAAGCAACGAGTGCTCGTAACGGTGAAACCAGTCTCGCGTAAGCGTACGCGTAATGTCGGTCCGGGCCGCTTCATCTCACAATACCGCCGAAGCAAAGTATGACATGCTGGTAAGCAGTATGACTAGTATCGTCCACAATCTCATTGTGTTCTACTCGTGCATATCATCTACGCATAGACCTGGCTCTGATACCACTGTTGGGGAACGTAGTATTTTAAAAGTTTCCTACGATCACGCAAGATCTATCTACCAGATGCATAGCAACGAGAGGGAAGAGTGTGTCTACGTACCCTCGTAGACCGGGAGCGGAAGCGTCAAGTGACGCGGTTGATGTTGTCGAATTTCTTCGCGATCCAACCGATCAAGCACCGAACGTACGGCACCTCCGCGTTCAGCACACGTTCAGCTTGATGACGTCCCACGAGCTCTTGATCCAGTTGAGCTTCACGGGAGAGTTTCATCAGCACGACGGCGTGGTGACGGATATGATGTGTTCACCGGCGCAGGGCTTCGCCCAAGCTCCGCGACGGTATGACCGAGGTGTGATTCTGTGGAGGGGGGCACCGCACACGGCTAAAACAATTCAACTTGTGTGTCTTTGGGTGCCCCCTGCCCCCGTATATAAAGGAGCAGGGGAGGGAGGCCGGCCGGCCCTTCCTGGTGCGGCTAGGGAGGGAGTCCTACTAGGAATAGGATTGCAATCCTATTCCTAGTAGGATTCACCGAAAGGAAGAAGGGGGAAAGGAATAGGAGAGGTGGCGCCCCCCCAAATCCTAGTCCAACTAGGAACCCTAGGTGGGGGTGCCGGCCAGCCCTATGGGCTGCCTCTCTCTTTCCCTTTAGGCCCACTATGGACCATCCCCTCTCGTAGGGGGTTCCGGTAACCCCCTCCGGCATTCCCGATAAATCCGAAACTTTTCCGGTATACTTCCGGTGTCCGAATATAGCCGTCCAATATATCAATCTTTATGTCTCGGACATTCCGAGACTCCTCGTCATGTCCGTGATCTCATCCGGGACTCCGAACTACCTTTGGTACATCAATACTCAAAAACTCATAATACCGATCGTCATCAAACGTTAAGCGTGCGGACCCTACGGGTTCGAGAACTATGTAGACATGACCGAGACTCATCTCCGGTCAATAACCAATAGCGGAACCTGGATGTTCATATTGGCTCCTACATATTCTACGAAGATCTTTTATCGGTCAGAACCGCATAACAATATACGTTGTTCCTTTTGTCAAACGGTATGTTACTTGCCCGAGATTCGATCGTCGGTATCTTTATACCTAGTTCAATCTCGTTACCGGCAAGTCTCTTTACTCGTTCCATAACACATCATCTCATGACTAACTCATTAGTCTTTTGCTTGCAAGGCTTATTATGATGTGTGTTACCGAGAGGGCCCAGAGATACCTCTCCGACACTCGGAGTGACAAATCCTAATCTTGATCTATGCCAACACCATGAATACTTTCGGAGACACCTATAGAGCATCTTTATGATCACCCAGTTACGTTGTGACGTTTGATAGCACACAAGGTGTTCCTACGGTATTCGGGAGTTGCATAATCTCATAGTCATAGGAACATGTATAAGTCATGAAGAAAGCAATAGCAGTTAAACTAAACGATCATAGTGCTATGCTAACGGATGGGTCTTGTCCATCACATCATTCTCCTAATGATGTGATCCCGTTGATCAAATGACAACTCATGTCTATGGCTAGGAAACATAACCATCTTTGATCAATGAGCTAGTCTAGTAGAGGCATACTAGGGACATACTGTTTTGTCTATGTATCCACACATGTACTAAGTTTCCGGTTAATACAATTCTAGTATGAATAAAAGACATTTATCATGATATAAGGAAATACAAATAACATCTTTATTATTGCCTCTAGGGCATATTTCCTTCAAATTCGTAGCTACAGATGCGTGTGTGAGAGAGGACGAGTGCGTGCGTGCACCTCTTCTCAGAGTACAACTGTATGTGGGTGGCATCGACCTTGGGAGCAGTGATGGTGCATGCGAGAAGTCCCGAGAGATAGGTGTAATGCGTCTGAAAAAAGCCTAGTCTATAGCTCGCCACGAGGCTATTCCTGTCGAACGCCAAGCGTAAGATATGTATCCGACGGTGCCTATTTTTGCACGTACACAAAAGTAGAAAAAGAACTAGTACCATGGCATATGCTACACCACGGCCGAGAAAACGTGCCGGTGTTACACCATCCGGGAATAGTGCCGCACTTCGAAACTAGAACCGTCAATAAATTTTGAGCGCGTCTCGTCACATTCCAAATTACTACTACTACCACGCTATATTTACTTGCAAACCTGTTCACACCGATCACAACCTAAACGGTTTCCCACTTAGGAGTGTATTAGTAGTACTCGGTTAAAAGATGACTGCACATTCCTCCTCAATTCCTCATCCACAACAAACAATCAGGTCAATCAAGCCATAGCGAGTGTGAATTCTGGGTCAAGAGATTTCCACCAGGGAGAGGTGAGCATGGAAGAGGAAGCACGAGAGATGTCCCGCCTCGCCACGAAAGCAGCCGACATGTCCAGCCGCGCAGCAGTAGAAGCACAGAGGTCCCGCCGCGCCGCCGAAGCAGCACGGAGGTCCCACCGTGCCGTCGATGTAGCAGACTAGTCCGACCACGCCGCGGAAGCAGGAGAGATGTCCCGCCGCACCACCAAAGCAGCAGGGATGTCTCGCCGCGCGGCGACGGCCTGGGAAATTTCTCTCGGGCAGGCGAGGACTCTTACAGGCGCATGCATGCGATAGTCCATAGTCAGATGGATCACATCTTCGGCTGGGCGAGGATGCATGACGAGGCTACTAGCGTCATCCGGCAACTGAGGGAGGGCAATGCGAAGCTCCGGGGCGAGTGCAACCTGCTGAGGGCGAAGATCACCGGAAGGGCAAAGCAGGAGGAGGAGACCGCTGTCGTGTTGCAGAGGACGGGCGTCATCATCAAGAAACTTATGGACGAGAATGCCATGCTCCGCATCGAGCATAACAGGCAGGTGGAGGAATCCATGGATGCTGCCAAGCAGCGTATTAAGGACATGAAATTGATGAAAGAGATCATCGCCCGCCGCGAGAACTAGTCTCCGCGACCTGCAGCGCATAAAGAAAGTAGAGATTAGCGAGCTAGATCGTTGTATGCATCTTCCTTCTTCTTTTGCCCTTGTGTATTTCGGGCATAGCCGCATGTGGCTTTTCTAATTATCTTCCTAATTATGTAAGACAATTATTATCCACTCTCGTGGTCCTTATATATATTCATCAGTCTTGCTATAAGTCGCAGTAGATGCTATATAGGTCCGTCGGAACTTACATCAAGATCCATGCAAAATTTTCTTATCAGATTTTCTTTTTTCTCTCTTAAATCTCAGTCGAATGAGACATTGCCACGCCATTAAACAGAGGCTCGGGCACCATTAATGGAGACCTTGGGAGAGAGGTGGACAACCAATGGAGGTCAAAGGGCTCTCCTCCCGATAAGCACGCGCAGGGGTCTGATCGCACGCTTTACGTGCTCAAATAGCTACCCTGCACGGCGCCTCCTAGCTAATAAAAAAAGGGGATGCATGGCGGCACGTAGATGGTAAATAGAATGCCCATAGTTTCAATAATACTTGTGTTTCCGATTGTAACATGACAACACTTGTTCCAAAATGAATTTGTTGATTGTTAATGTGTGCGCCTTTGCAAATTAGACATCAAAATTAGCACAACATGTTGGTGCCATGTCATGGCACCAAGCCAAGTTTCATGATTTTCATGCGTGTTTCGGATTTATAGGAATTAAAAAACCAAGTTTCTCAATGTTTCCAGCCGAGCCATGACGCCCAGATGTTTGAATTTCATTCCCATTTCTGGCATGGGACCTAGAAATTTACCCGAGGACACACCTGTGATTTTTCAACCAGCTTTGCTGCACTGGAGCATGTGCTTGTATTTAAAATTTGAATTATGCACACAAAGGTGACACGTTCCCTCTCAGAACCACGAGCCTTCTTGAGAGAAGCTCCGGTTTGTAAGAAACTTATAGCAAAACTTGTTCCTATTCTGCAAATTTTTTACCACAACATGGTAGTACCATGACATTACACCATGCCAAGTTTCATGATTTTCAGGCGTGTTTTGGATTTACAAGAATTTTAAAACCAAGCTTCTCAATGTTCTCGGCTGAACCACGGCCTAGATGTTTGAATTTTATTCCCATTTCTTGCATGGGACCTAGAAATTCACCTGAGGACACACATGTGATTCTTCAGTCAACTTTGGTGCACGAGAGCATGTGCTTGTAGTTCAAATTGGAATTATGCACATTAAATGACCAGAAACTCAATTAATGTATAAAAAAGGCCAAACGAACCCGGAATAATTCCAAAATTTAACAGGTCACTCATATAGTTCTATGTTGCCTCTGTAAAGAAAATCTGGCGAGAGGCAGCGTATATTGTTTCGCACACAAAGGTATAAAGAAATAAAGAAATTAGCCCTACTTAATTCTTGGCTTCTTATTATTTAGGCCACTAGTTGTGTATCACTCTCAGTTTTGCCATTAGAAGTTACAACTACTCAAAATATGACATCGATCCGTGAGATGCCTGCTAAAAAATGCAATTAGATATCTAAAAAATGCCATCGTTAAGTTAGATGTTTGCTCAGAAATGCGAATGGACATTGTTATTTTCACGTCAAACCCGTTGACCATGTTACATGACAAAAATAAGCCGATTCTCACATTGATAAGTTAATGGTGTCCAGCACAACACACCCCTCAAATAAAACTAAGCACCCTGAAATTCTTTGACAAAACTAAGCACCCTGAAATTCTTTGGCAACTAAATTGTTGGCTATATGATGTTGGCCATATATATTGTACATATATAATGTCAAGAAACGAGTGGTAGTACTAGACCAACTAAAAGATGAAATGTACGAAATATAACGAGAAGAAACATAACATAGTTCTGCTGGGGGCTCAACACAACATACTCCTCAAATAAAACTAAGCACACCAGAAATTAAATTAAGCAACTAATCTGGTAGACACTGCATTAGAACCACCATTAGCAACGACACTGCCACCTTACTCGGAGTCCTCGTCCACGTCCTTGACTTCGTGCTTGTCCCTCTTCCTCTTGGGTGATACTTCTTTGCTTGAACCGCACACTTGGCTCTTGCTCTTCATCCAACCCTTGTAGATATTGAAACAAAGGTAGCCATCCATTGTAGCATAGTGGATGTGGTCTATATCTACTACAGTCCACTGCCATGCACGATGAAACATGTGCAGAGGTTTCTTTAGTTCACCATACATATGATGAACCATGGCTCCTGCTAGGGTTAGCATTGAAGGCTGATCAAGGGAGGGCACCAGCCCTTCCTTCTGGAGGTCGAAGGGGTCGCCTACAACGAGGCCTATCCGACCCAGGATTTCCTTGTCGTTCCTAAAGTCTACAGTAACGAATTTGACTCGGCCGCCCTTGAGGAAGTTCTTAAATTCCTCGCACTCAACGTCGACATGGCATATGTGGTAGACCAAGCATAAGTCATGCACACAAACCTGGATCATGGCGAGCTTCTTCTTCTCCGCCTCCTTTAGTTTCTTCTAGCTTCCCAGGACTGTGGTGTACTCAACATCTAGCCCAGCGACCCACTCATCAATTGAGTTTTCGAACATGCGTTTGAAGCGAGCAAGGCATTCTTTCACCGTTGCGGAAGAACGGGTGTAGATGACGTCGAACTCATCACCGGTGATGGTTCTAACCTTGTACTCACCGCAGATCATGGAGATTTGGGACGCCATGGATTTGGGAGGAGGGTTAGGATTAGTGGAACTACCGTAATGTGAAAGGACATGACGACTAGGAGCGGTTTATCGATTGTAAAAATGTCGAGTGGGGAGGGGGGCGTGCGAATGGCGGGGTAGTGGCTTGCCTGGTGGATAAATGGATCCATGCACAGTACTATGGGGGCCCAATTAGATGTCATGTCTACTTGACACCCAATTAAATGGCTTTCGATGTCATGTCAAGCGTCAGGAAAATTACAGGTGATACGAAGCTTTCCATTCTCCTATGATACGAGCTTCCGAGAGCCCTTGGATTTGAGATCGAATGGTTGCATGGCGCGATTCTAGACCTATGGGTGAATATCCTATCCTGGAGGGTTATTCTGCAAATTTTCAGCAACTTAGCATGCAACCGTTCGATCTCAGATCCAAGGGCTGCCAGCAGCCCGTATCATGGTCGTGCCTACCATGACGGTTGCCTCGCTCGCGCGGTGTCGCCCTTGGAGATTTAACACGGTGTGTTAGGCTATCTGAGGTTGGCATGTCATACATAGTCATCACTTTAGTCACTCATACAACAAGGTTAGCTATAAGGTTGGCTATAAGAGTATTTTTTTTGTTTACTTCTCTCTATCTCTTTCTTCGTAGTATTTATTGCATCTGCCAAGGAGTGACCTCTTCCAATGAAATGGTGCTTAGATGAGGTGCTATGGGCATTAAATGGCTTAGCAACTCAAGTCCCTAATGCATAGGTGCATAGTTCTTTTTTGCTAAGTTTGCTTCATCTAGGTACACGCGCTTATCACCGTTTCTTCCTGGGTTCACCAAACTAGTCTCTCTCTTCTTAATTAACTTGGCACATCAGACTTTATGCCTATGTGGTAGGCTTAGCACCTGTAGGATCAAGTATAATTGTGGGATATAAGCCCGTTTTACATGGCATTTTTGCATATGTGGGGGAAAGAGGCAAGGAAAAAGTGGAGGAGTAAGCTCTCCAGCAAGAGCCAGCCTCTACATGGTGGAGCATCAAGAGAGGCACCTGTATGGAGGTCGTCAGGAATCCGGCTTGGCAGTTAAAATGATAATGTCAAGTCAAATCACCGGGCCCACCTGTCCAGCAGTAACTCACTGTCATATCACACATCCCTACGTTTGCAGTAGCCTACTCCCTCATCTTCTTGCGTCTCTGTCGAACCGACTAGGCGGAAATGCTCTGCCTACCACGCGGGAAAAGCCCCGCCCTCGACTTTTAAATAGTACAATATACTAATTTTGTATCCATGGATTGCGCCATGGAGCAAAGCCTCAAGAAAATGGCGGTACACATGTACGGAGTATACAACACACCCATCACGTTTGCGTCGCACCCCAGACGGTCGGTCGGTCTGGCACGCCGCTCTCCGAATGGAACGCGCGTCATATTGCGTTTGCACACACATGTGGGACCGCAATTGAGAACCGACCATAGGCACACTCCCCGACCCCGCAAGTCGGGTGAGTTAATAGAAGTACATACGTTGGTACCTGTACGATCCCTATAAGACATGGAAGATCAGTTCGTCCATGCGTGTGACCAAACTCCAGCAGACATGCCTGTATTGGCTATCAGCTACATATCGTGCAGGCTATGTTGTACAGGGCTGTAGTTTTGGTGAGAAATCTAAAAAAGGTTTCTTGTCATCTCGCAAAATTAGGTGTCATGTGCTTCGGATCACTGCGAGGGTTAAACAGCGACATCTGAGTTGGGCTAGTCATTGGGGGCACATGCACGAACACTACTCGGCTACCATCTAGGTCAAGCCGGCTATGTTAATTAAGACATCTATCAACGGACCCCTTTTCTACGAGTTTATCTTTAATTTGAGCTTTGATGCTCGCCTAGTTTGTCCGCCGGGATTCATTTTGTCTCCTTTGGGCAGTGAGGTTATTATTTCTTGTCATGTGGCATTTTTTCGTGTTATATGTTATAATCCGGTGCTTCAGATTAAAATGGCGACAACTGCGCCTCGAGGGCACGTGCATGAAGACTTCTCGACAGTCATTGCCGAGGTCAAGCTGGCTCCGGCCGGTAGACAAAAGAAAACTAGTACTCCACTATATAGGCAGGAGCATCCGCGCTTGCTTGCTAGTGTTGCTCTCTTCACACTGTCTCACCCTCTCCAGATCTAAACACGACAGCGGTGGCCACACACACTCTCTCTCTCTACTAATGGCTGGTCACAGATCCAGCCGGATCCTCTCTGCCGGGGAAGGTGAGAAGGTGCAACGTTCACGCGGTCGTCCTCGACGACGGCTCTTACCCATTGCCGGCGTGTCTTGATCAGCGTGCCTTGCCGTTCTCTCCCAAGCATCGCTGGCGAGGGAGGGCCTCCCACCCCTTCTTCCTCGCTGCCGTAGTGTGGGCAGATCCGGCCTCCCGCCGCCCACCTAGAGACATCCTGGCGACCCTCAGGTATAACTTCCTTCGAAACCGGCCTTGCTCTAATTCCCGAGCTCCCGACGTTGCTGCATTTGTATCTTTTACTATTTCTCGGGCCCCCTCGTGTAGATAGGATCGATCGGCTGTTCGAAAACCACCTAATTTTTTAGTGTTACGAGGTAAAACTAGTTCATGCACTCGAATCTAGTAGTACTTGGTTCAAACAAGGAAGAAAGGGGGTGGGGGGTGGGGGAAGATTTGTTACCTGAATCTAGGACTTGGTCGAAAGAGGAAATAATGGGGGCGAAAAGTAGCAGAGACTGGCTATCCAACAGGTCTCTAGGTCTAATAGGGAAATAATGGGCACGCAGTACAAACTCAATATAAACCCGATCTATTGGTCGAAAAAGGAAAGAAAGTGGGGACTGGGGGACAAGTCAATAGAGCAAGTCCAGCACTAGATTTGCTAGCCTCACACAGTATAAGGTGGCTATATACCGAACAAAAATGGGACCAACCCAAATATCCTCTTCGGCTGGTTGTAATGGGGAGTATCATATTCTAGTATCATGCTATGATACTAGTGTATGATACTACATCCGTAATGCATAGTATCATATGTTGGTATCATACAGTAGTACATTTATTGGCATGCATGACACAAAGTAGCACATCATTTAATATAATACGGTATCATGATATGATACTCAAGCATCTCTTTCTTCATTTAATTTCATGCCACCTCACCAAAATTGCTTAGTTGGCATGCAAGATACTACCTATGATACTCCCATTACGGGCAGTGTCGTCGTTTTGTCACGGCAGATGTCTTAACAAAAGGACTTAGTCGTGAGGCCATCGCTACGGGTTAGCTTAAAGGGGTTAAAGTGGACAAGGACACAGGGATTTTATACTAGTTTGGCCCCTTTGATGAAGGTAAAAGCCTACGTCTAGTTTGGTGTAATATTGCTAGGGTTTCGATGATCAGGGAGCGAATCCGCTTTGCCTGTGTCTCGAACCGTTGTTCTCTGCCTTGAACCGTCGCTGGGTTGTCCCTTTATATACGAAGTGATGCCCGGTCCGGTTTACAAAATCCCGAGGCCGGCTCATAAACGTGTCCGGCTCGGCTTCTATCCTTCCTATCTTACATCACAAGTTACACATCATATGGCGGTTTACAAATCATGGGCCATAACACCTCCTGGGCTTTAAGCTTGTTGGTCTAAAGCGCCTTGCTCCATGTTCGGCTGGGCTTCCGTAGAAACAATCTCTATAGGCATAAACCGGCCCCTCCTGGGCGGTTTATACCTAGTAATAATATCCCTGACATTAGGCCCCATATTGATTTGAACCTGTTCATGTCAATCTTCAACGTCTTGCACAGATTTCCCCTTTCGTAGCTTCAAATGCTTCATAAACCGGCGTGACGTCATCCTTCCGGATCCTATTAAACTGTCGTGACGTCATTTGCCCACTCACACTTGTATCTGTTTTTATCTTTCATTCATTAAAAGCTCTGGAGATCGAGCCAATAGTATCTTGCCATATCCACCTTTTTGGCTCCTTGATTCCCGCGCCTGCTGTTTCATTTTGCGGCTTATAAATAGGGCAGGGGGTATCTCCTTTTCCCCCCTTGCTCCCTTTCCTTCTCCTTCCTCGCGCCTATTCATACCCGAGCTCAGCCGCCGCGGTCAAGCTCCACGTCTTCATCAAGCTTGGCCGCTGCATCAACCTGACTGGACCAGAGAACTCCAGTGCGCCTCCGCATTTGCTTGCTCCGGTAAGTTTCCTTCTTACCCTGCCCCTAGATCTCATTAGGGTTTCTCCTTCATACGAGCTTGCGGGTAGGCACTATTCTTCCTAGTTCTTCATCATAGTCCGATAGTTTTCGTGCAGATCTGAATCTCCTATTTGATAGCTGTAGGAGTAACTCCGTTTCTTCATAGTGACTTTATCTTTCCCAATATTACTAGTTTAGATTGCATCTGCTAGAACCTTCATCACACCTGTTGAATATAACCTGAATATCTCTGAATTTCCAGCATGCTGTAGATTCATATTTTCATTACTGTCTGTGCAAAAACTATTTCTTCACAACTTCAGATATGTACCTTGTATACCCTTGTTGGCGGTTTAGCTTTTTCAGGCACTGTAATCCGGTAGACGCCATTGTTTTTTAGCTGTTCCAGATATCTTATCTTAATCCGATAGATACCATTAGGCCCCTGTTTAAACCGCCGTTTTAGACAAGTACCTTTATAGAGGCTGCCGGTTTAAACTTGCCTAGATCATAAACCGGCTTTTCATTATATTTTCAGACTTCCTTTCAAAAATGACCTCTCAAGCCAAGCAGTTTACCTCCTGCAACTGGGTCCAATCCCGGGTTACTGAGGAGGACTTAGAGAAACTGGCCGAAATTGGCTCTTTAGGCCCAAAAAATGTTCTTCACTGGATGGTCCCCGGGTCAGAATGTCCTCCAGAGCCCAAAGAGGGAGAAGTTGTCGTCTTTCTTGATCACTTAGCCCGGGGATTTAGTCCTCCCGGGTCGAAGTTCTTCCGTGATGTGCTAGCCAATTTCCAACTTCATCCGCAAGATATTGGTCCCAACTCTGTGTCAAACATTTGCAACTTCCAAGTCTTTTGTGAAGCTTATCTGCAAGAGGAACCGTCAGTTGAGTTGTTCCGGGATTTCCTTCATCTAAACCGTTGCACAGAATTCCATGATGGTCGAAACACTGAACTCGGCGGGATGTCTATTCAGAAAAGGAAGGATGTTATTTTTCCTCATGCCAGTCTCCACAACCATCCAGAAGAGTGGAATCAGACTTGGTTCTACTGCTTAGATACTTCCCCGGAAGTTGAGAATCCATTGCCGGGTTATCGCTCCCACCGTCTTTCGGAGAACCACCCCTTTCCACAGCGGCTAAGTGTGCAGGAACGAGTTCGTTAAGCTCCTCAGCTCTCAAAGCTCAGGCTCTTTACGGCCAATGGTCTGACAGGGGTTGACTTTGTCCGCTGCTGGATTTCTTGGAGTATTCTCCCGCTAAGCCAGCGTTCCGGTTTAATGTGTGAGTATAATGGGAACCCCAAAGATCATTTGCGCCATACAGAGGCAGTGCTATCAGAAAACAAGGTCAACGAATCCGTCAAGAAACTGCTGAACGAACCTATAGAAGCTTGCAGTCAGACCGGATTGGCCCCCTTCTATGCGCTCAACAAACCGCCCTCGGTAAAATTTCCTTTCATATTGCTTTTCTTTGTTTTAATCCGTCTGCAGTGCTCGTCTTCTGAATGTCTTCATTTTTCAATAGGGCAATGATCCATTCTGGAAGAGGAAGGCCGAGCATAAACCGGCGAAGGTGCCTCGCTAAAAGACCAAGGCTATTAAGAAAGCTGTCAGAAAGAAAACCACAGGCGCGTCTGGGTCCAACCCGGAGGTTGATGAACCGGCCTCCGAGGTACTACCTGATTCACTTGACTTCCTTGACTCTTTATCTGCATTTTATTAACAAATGATTGTGCCCAGGAACGCGCTGAAGGCAGCAAAGAGGACGATGTTGAGGTAATTACTCTTTCTTCCGGTTCAGAACCGCTACCGCTACCAAAAATTCATCGAACAAGCCGGAAAGTACAGTTTTCTCATCCTTTCACTTATTTGGATCCGAACTTTATTTTGAAGAAACAACAACATGAAGCTCGCCGCACCACGTGGCACAGTGGCCACGCCATTGAGTCCACCGGATTAACACACACTCGGGCTCGGAGGCGTCGTTCCGACGTTTTACACACTCGAGACGCTCTTTATCCCAAAGCAGGTCTTATTCGACAACCTCTTAATCTGTCTGATTCGAATTATCAGGAAACTCCTCATTCAACTTTGGGCGAATCAACAGCCACGCAGATTCCTCCCCTCAAGGCTGTTCCTGGGTAAGTTGTTTTTCACTTGGCCGGTTTAACTTCTGTCTTGGTTCTTCTGATTTTCGCCATCTTTACCTTTCGCAGTAAACCCAAGCCTAGCAAAAAGGCCAAACTAAATAAACCGGCAGACGATAACAAAATTCCTGAACCGGTAGAAAATACTGAATTTGCTGAACCCTGTGACAACAATGTTGATATTCTCCATGATGTTGCTCCCGCTATGGATCATGAAGTCTTTGTTGATCAAGGGAGCGATACAATGGACCATGACCTTGAACCGACCAGTCCTGCCTGAGCCGGCCCTGCTCCTGCTAGTCCCACTAAGCAAACAGCCGCTTCAACTGGAGATGTTGAAATCACTAGGACTGGCTTTACTGCTCCTGGTGAGCCTGTCGCTTTGTCCAAGCATACTTCCAAGGACGAAATTCCCAGCAAGGATAAAGGAAAGTGGAGTACTGATTTGTCCGGTTATGCTCAACTCAGCACCCAAGAACTTCATTCCGGCTATCTAAACCGGCTGTACACCAGCCGTGATCATGAAGCCGGCTTGGTAAATATGATGAAGGAATGCTATGAGGTAATGTTTTCTGCTTTTTGCTTGTACTCTATTTCTGCTTACCTCTTGTAACTTTATCCTTTACTCCACCATAGCCCCCAAGTGCCGGTTTAGCCCTTTAGGGTGAACCGGGACTTTAGTAGATCCAGTAGATAGTTTGTTTTGTACATATTTAGTCCCCAAGGGCCGGTTTACTCCTTTAGGATGAACTGGGACTTCAACTTGAATTATGTTCTGAATAATGTCACATTAGCCCCCAAGTGCCAAGTGTATAACTTGTTATGTGCTTGGGACTTGACTGAAAAAAGGTCTGTTTTAAATGCAAATACACATTATCCCCCAAGTGTCAAGTCCATAACTTGTTATGTGCTTGGGACTTGACTGAGATGTCTCATAAATATATAATGTGCTTTCCTCTTGGCAGACTGACTTGAACCGGAAAACCTCTGAAGTGACCGAGCTCCGGGATACTTCGAAGTTCCAAGAAACTGCTGCTATCAAAGTCAAAGACGAACTGACACTTGCTTTAGCAAACATAGAAAAGTCAAAGAAAGATTTTGAAAAAGAGCAGTCAGACTGGGATACTGAGAAAGCTATCCTGGAGAAGAGGGCCACTGATGCAGAGGCTCCTCTTAATCCGGTGACAGAGGAATTGTCCGGATTGCAGTAGCAGATAAATGCGATGATGACTGCCATCTTTGTTAAGTACTATTAACATAGCCCTGAACATTGCAGTCCTGTACCGTTCCGGTTTAAGTCATACTTTTTTTAATGCAGGAAGACACATTGCTTATCTTGGCGATGATATGCGAAGGAAATTGAAGGCCGCATATACTCTGGTGGAGCAGTTATATTCCGATGCCCAGAGGATAGTCTGTGCTGCCTCGCACAATAAACCGGCTCCCACAACAATCAAGGGTACTTTGGAAAAGCTGTCCATTCTACCTGCCCGCCTCGTGGAGCTTAAGAAGTCGTCTGCAAGGGCGGGTGCTCTGATGGCTTTAACTCGAGCGAAAGCTTGGGTGCCTGATTTTGACCCGGCAGAGGCGATGAATGGCTATCCAAGCATGAAGGAAGACGGATCAGCCTTCTCCAACAATGACTTACCTGCGTTAACCAAGGAAATGCGGCCTCTAGCTAGCAAATTAGCTGATGAGGCTGATCTGTCTCGATATCATCCGAGATATGATGCTGAGAACATGCGGGCCGAGCTTCCGGCTTATGAGATTGAAAATCTTATTCCGCCCGTCTGTAAGCACACTTTTGCTCCTGAAATTGATCCGTCCGACCTCGTGAATGATGAAGTTTATTTCCGAGCGCTGACCAAGATTGATTGGACCACTACTGACTTCCAGCAGCTGGAAGAGACCGTCGAAGAACCAGAGCGAGCTGATCCACAACCTTCACATCAAGCTGATGCAGAGTCCTAAGCCGGTGCCAGTTTAAATTTTATTCCCCAGCACTTGAGGAAAAAACTGATATTCTTTTGGGCTCTCCAGCGCCTTGTAATAGGAGAGCTGAAATACTTTATGTTGTCATGTACTATCCTTTGTATGAGATTGCTTCAGTTGGCAACTTCATAATTATTTCTTGCTTATAATGCCTTTGTTGGTTTATTTTACCTGCTTCTGCATAAAACAATGTTTAAAGTGTCCTGGCGGTTTATCGCCGGACGGGTCATAATGCCCAAACACATGGTGTAAATTCATAACTTGAACTGTGTACAAAATATAAAGTATGTATCATACCTGTGATTAAGTGTGTCACAGTTAACCTTAATCAATAGTTGATAGCAAAGATAATGATCCAAGATGCAAGTACTGATGACTCCCTTGATCATTTTCCGGTTCATGATGAAACCGAACTGGGTTATGATAAACTCCGGTTTAAATGTAGTAAGTACTGGTGTTTGTATAATCAACCTAGACTAAGGCTCTGTAAACGCAGGTGTAGTGGCAACTTATAGTCATCCACTCCCTGAACCAATGGACTTGGATGAACACCAATGACCTTGAAGATATTCTTTTTATAAAAAATCAAAAAGAAATTTTCTGGGCAAATAAGACCATGTAGTCGAGGCTTTTTACGAGCTGCCAGGCTCCAAATTCGAGGCTTTTTATGAGCTGCCAGGCTACTTTCATTAACCATTTTACAAAGCCTGTTAAGATGGTCCTCAATCCTTAACCAAATCATCAATGTTAATGTTACCAAGTGCAGGGTCTATAAATATTAACTTGTGTAAATACTCGATGATCGTCAATTTAACGTTACCAAGTTTAGGGTTTGTAAAGATTGACTTGTGTATACGTTCGACGGGTCGTACCAGGTTTAGCTGGGCGGAGTGACTTACTTAATGCAGGCAGGCTAATCCGGGGTTTTAGGTGTATACACCAGGGTTCCAAGACATGGCTTGATAGCCTACTACAAGGGTTGTCAACTCGTTGATGCTATGCATCAGGAGCCCCCAGGTAGCATTTGAGCTATGCTCGTCGGGGCCTATGTTTGAGTTGTGCTAGGCATCAAAACTCTCTTTTGCCCCTCATCATCATGTGGGAATTGCCGAAGCAACCAGAGCTATGCTCTTATGATGGCCTTGACGTGGTTGCCGGTTTAAGAGGCCATAGGAACTCCCTTGCACACAGAAGCCCCCATGTGACAAACTCTTATGAAAAAAAGTGGCTGATACCCCGCTTTATCGGGGACGCCGATTTATTATATTGATCATAATATATATATTGTAAAGATATGTACATAAAGCGGAGCCTATGGCTTAGGTGTAGTAAGGTCGAAGAAGAGCGATGTTCCACGGCCGCCGGGTCTCCTCCTCCGCAGTATGTGAGTCCTTATGTTCTCGAACGTCAACGAGGTAGTATGATCCGTTGTGTAGGTTCTTGCTGACCACAAAGGGTCCTTCCCATGGCGGGGATAGCTTGTGCATGTCTGTCTGGTCTTGGATGAGCTGAAGCACCAGATCTCCTTCTTGAAACGTTCTGGTTTTAACCCGGCGACTGTGTTACCGACGCAGATCTTGCTGATAAATCGCCGATCAAGCTGCTGCCGTGTCCCGTTCTTCATCCAGCCGGTCTAATGCATCTTGCCGTGCCCTTTCATTATCAGCTACGATGTAAGCTGCCACTCGTGGCGAATCATGACGGATATCGCTAGGGAGGACCGCTTCAGCTCCATATACCATGAAGAAAGGCATGTACCCTGTAGACCTATTAGGTGTAGTGTTGATGGTCCATAGCACAGAGGGTAATTCCTCCACCCAACAACACGGTGTCCTCTGCAAAGGAACCATAAGCCGGGGTTTAATGCCTCTCAAGATCTCTTGATTGGCTCTTTCAGCTTGGCCATTAGATTGAGGGTGAGCTACTGATGATACATCAAGGCGGATGTGCTCTCAGTGACAGAACTCCTCCATAGCCCCCCTTTGATAGATTGGTACCATTATCAGTTATAATGCTATGTGGAAAGCCAAACCGGAAAATTACTCTTTTGATGAACTGAACCGCCGTTGCTGCATCACACTTGCTGACTGGTTCCGCTTCAACCCATTTGGTAAACTTATGCACCGCCACCAAAAGGTGGGTCTTCTTATCCGGGGATCTCTTGAAGGGTCCAACCATGTCAAGCCCCCAAGTCGCAAACGGCCAAGTAATTAGAATCATACTCAACTCCTGAGCCGGTATATGAGCGTGCCATGAGAATTTCTGGCAGGCATCACATTTTCTGACCAAGTCCTCCGCGTCGGCATGAGCCGTCAACTAGTAGAACCCATGATGAAAAGCTTTAGCCACGAAAGATTTTGAACCGGCATGATGACCACAATCTCCTTCGTGGATCTCTCTAAGAATATCATGGCCTTCCTCCGGCGACACACACCGCTGAAACGCCCCCGAAACGCTGCAATGATGTAGTTCTCCATTGACAATAGTCATTGACTTGGATCGCCGAACTATCTGTCTAGCCAAGATTTCGTCCTCTGGCAACTCCCCTTGGTTCATGTATGTAAGGTAAGGGAGCGTCCAATCCGGAATAACATGAAGTGCTGCCACCAATTGAGCCTCCGGATCAGGAACTGCCAAGTCCTCTTCTGAAGGTAACTTTACCGACGGATTATGTAATACATCCAGGAAGGTATTGGGTGGTACCGGTTTTCGTTGAGAACCCAGCCGGCTTAACACATCAGCCGCTTCACTCTTTCGCCGGTCTATATGGTCTACTTGATAACCCTTAAAGTATCCAGCACCAGCGTCTACCTCTCGTCGATATGCTGCCATAAGTGGATCTTTAGAATCCCACTTACCAGACACCTGTTGAGCCACCAAGTGTGAATCGCCAAAGCATTTAACCCAGCTTAAGTTCATCTCCTTGGCCATCCGCAGACCATGGAGGAGAGCTTCATATTCACCTGCATTGTTAGTACAAGGGAACATTAAACATAGGACATAACATAACTTATCACCTCATGGGGAAGTTAATACGACTCCAGCCCCCGAGCCCTCCAATTGCCTGGATTCATCAAAGTGAATAGTCCAATATGTGTGATCCAACTTCTCCTCTCGTAATTGCAACTCTGTCCAATCGTTGATGAAGTCCACCAATGCTTGGGATTTTTTGCAGTACGGGGCACATACTTTAATCCGTGCGAGCTAAGCTCAATGGCCCACTTTGCAACCCGACAAGTAGCCTCTCTGTTCTGGATTATATCCCCCAAAGGAGCTGAACTGACCACAGTGAAGACTCCATATACCAACTTCTGCCAATGCGGGTATCTCTGCTTGGACTCAATGAGTACCTCACTGATGTAGTAAACCGGCCATTGAACCGAATATTCCTTTCCTGCCTCCTTGCGCTCCACCACAATGGCAACGCTCACTGCCCGGGCATTAGCAGCCACATATAGCAATAACGGCTCATTATCTACTGGAGCAGCAAGGACCGGCGGCTCTGCTAGTTGTTTCTTCAAATCTTCAAATGAAGCATCGGCAACATCACTCCAGACAAAGCGATCTCTCTTTTTCATCATCTGATAAAGCGGGATGGGCTTCTCCCACAAATGGCTGATAAACCGGCTGAGTGCCGCAATGCGGCCCGCCAGACGTTGGATGTCATTGATGCATGCCGGTTTAGCCAAGGATGTAATCGCCTTGATTTTTTCCGGATTAGCTTCGATTCCCCTGTTTGATACCAAGAATCCTAGGAGTTTGCCTGCTGGAACACCAAAAACACACTTATCCAGATTAAGCATCATTTTGTAAATCCGGAGATTATCGAAGGTTTCTTTCAAGTCTGTTATTAATGTTTCCTCCTTCCTGGATTTCACCACAATGTCACATACGCATGAACATTCCTCCCAATCTGTCCATGAAGGCAGTTCTGCACACAACGCTGATAGGTCGCATGGGCACTCTTAAGCCCAAATGGCATAGATACATAGCAGAAGGCTCCAAAAGGAGTTATAAAGGCCGTTTTCTCCTGGTCCTTAACTGCCATTTTGATCGGATGATAACCTGAATATGCGTCCAAAAAACTTAGGCGCTCACAACCTGCCGTAGCATCATTGATCTGATCAATATGGGGGAGGGCAAAGGGACCAGCTGGGCAAGCCTTGTTCAGATCTATGTAATCAACACACATTTGCCAAGTGCCATTTTTCTTAAGCACCAGCACCGGATTAGCCAACCACTCTGGATGAAACACCTCCATTATAAAGCTTGCCGCCAAGATCCTAGCCACTTCTTCACCAATAGCCTCGCGCCTTTCTTCATTGAAGCGGCGCAGAAATTGCTTAACCGGTTTAAACTTAGGATCAATGTTGAGAGTGTGCTCAGCGAGTTCCCTCGGTACACCTGGCATGTCAGAAGGTTTCCATGCAGAAATGTCCCGATTCTCACGGATGAACTCCATGAGCGCCCTTTCCTATTTTGGATCTAGGTTAGCACTGATGGTGAACTGCTTGGATGAATCGGCAAGAACAAAGTCAACCTGTTTGGTCTCCTCAGCTGATTTTAATTTCAAGGCCGGATCATGCTTTGTGGTTGGCTTTTTCAGCGGAGACATATCTGTCAGATCAACATTATCTTTATAAAACTCCAGCTCCTCAGTTGCACAAACCGCCTCAGCATAAGCTGCATCACCTTCCTCGCACTCCAATGCAATCTTGCAACTCCCATGGACCGTAATGGTTCCCTTATGGCCCAGCATCTTGAGCTGTAGATAAACATAACACGGCCTCGCCATGAACTTAGCGTAAACCGGCCGCCCGAACAGGGCGTGATACGGGCTCTTGATCTTTACCACTTCAAAGGTCAAAGTCTCAGACCTGGAATCATGCTCGTCTCCAAAAGTGACCTCCAAGTCTATCTTACCAACTGGATATGCCGCTTTACCGGGTACCACACCATGGAAAACTGTGTTGGATTGCCGAAGCTTTTTATCTGTCAGTCCCATGCGTCGGAAAATCTCATAATATAGAATGTTGATGCTGCTGCCTCCGTCCATAAGCACCTTGGTAAACTTATAGCCCCCTACTTGGGGTGCCACGACCAGAGCTAGCTGACCCAGATTATCAACCCGGGGCGGGTGGTCCTCTCGGCTCCACACAATGGGCTGTTCTGACCAACGCAGGTAGCGCGGCACCGCCGGTTCAACAGAATGTACTGCTCTCTCGTAAACTTTCTGATCACGTTTACATAAGCTCGTGGTGAAGAGATGATACTGCCCACTGCTCAACTATTTTGGATTATTCTGATATCCGGATTACTGCTGCTGTTGGCGCTGTTGACTTCCCTGATTGTTATAACCGCCCTGGCCATGTTGTTGGCTATGCTGATTGTGCTCGTTGTGGTTGCTGTTATTACCTTGGAACCCTGAACCGGATCCACTGCCTTGATAACCCGGCCCGTGAAAACCGGAGCCTGATCCGCCAGATGGTCCATGGTCGTACCGAGACCGGTTCATGATTTCCTGCATAATAAAACAGTCCTTCCAGAGATGTGTAGCTGGCTTTTCTGCTGTACCGTGCCTTGGGCAAGGTATGTTCATCTAGCATTCTAGATTAATAGGCGGCCTCCCATTTCGTGGGGGCGGTTTACCCTTGTGGCACTGGCCGTTCTCCTGAGCATTAGTGTTGGCCACAAAATCTGAGTTATTATCCGCTTTACGCTTACCGTTGTATCCTTGATTCGCCGGGTTGAGCTGTGTCGCTTTACCGTTTTTCTTTGCCTTCCCTGACTTATCCTCATCAGAGTCTGGGTATTTGGCATTATCTGAATCCGCATACTTCACCAAGGTGCCCATGAGCGTCCCCATGTCATCACAATTACGTTTAAGCCGGCCCAACTTCAATTTTAAAGGTTCAAACCGGCAATTGCCTTCCAAGGTTACAACTGCTGTGCTTGGGTTGATGCTGTTGGAGGAATGTAGGATCTCCGATACTCGACGCACCCAATGACTTGTTGAATCGTGCTCTCCTTGAACACAGGCAACTAAATCAATGACAGACATTGGCTGTTTGCACATGTCTTCGAAGTTATTGATAAACCGGCAGCACAATTCAGCCCATGATCCGACAGAATTGGGTGGCAAGCCTTTCAGCCAAGTGCGAGCAGTGCCCTCCAACATAATTGTGAAATACTTAGCGCATGCTGCATCATCTACATTCAGCATCTCCATTGCCATCTCATAGCTTTCGACCCATGTCTCAGGGGATAGATCCGCAGTATAGTTGGGCACCTTGCGTGGTCCTTTGAAATACTTGGGCAGTTTCACTTTGCGTAAAGCGGGAGTAAGACAAGGCACTCCCAAGGAGCTGGACATAACCCCCGGTTCAACTGAGGTAGACGGGCGAACCGGCGTTGGCTGATGGGCTTCGTACTGTGCTGCTAACTCGGCCTCCCGGCGCTGCCTGCCTTGATCCACCACGTCTTGAGCATTCACATATCCTCCCGCCGGATCATCCCTCCGCGACGGGTTACGTCTTCACACGCTGCTTGACATGGACGGTTCATCCAGGTGCCTAGTATAACTCCGGCTTGGGCGAGGGGTTGAATGAATCCTCTCACGATTGTGAGAATAAGCTTGCTGTTGAGTTAGCGCCATTTCCAAAAACTCCCTGTCCCGTCGTTCCTCCACCGCTACGGGGGATGTTCCTTCAATGGGAAGGGTGGCCAGTCGTGAAGCAGCAACGACTATGTTATCCAATGGATAGAGTAATGACTGGGAGGGGTGGGCACATGCTGTGATGGGACAACCTGGCGGGTTGGCTCCGCAGCCTATGGCTGGACTGACACTCCTGTGCCCGGTGCTCCTCCCCGGTTTACCTCTGGTTGTTTACTGGTTCCTGCTCCTGACGTGCTAAAAAGGTTACTTGCTTCGTAAACCGGCGGTAGACGAGATCGTTGCCTTCTCCTCATTACCTCCTGTGAAGCGGTCTGATCCAACACGAGTCGATAAGCCTGAGCATCTTGCTCGGCCTGCTTCGCAGCCATCCTGGTTTTCTCAGCAGCTAGGTCCAACTTGGCTTGATCTATCCGGCTTTTCACCTGAGCGACTTCCGCATCATGTTGCTCCTTATTGGCCTGGGCTACCTCTGCCGTTAACAGCGCTGTCAAAGTATCAACCAAGGCGACAAAGTTTCGGCCGACAATGGATCAGGACCTCCAGGCCTAGCTCCCGCCGTGTCTAATGTTAACGCTGCTGTAGTTGATGACTGCTGCATAGGTTGTGATCCGGCCATGAAGACGGCAACCCAGTTTGGCGGATCAAGGGTGTCCGGAATACTATCACCATCGGAACAGCCCTCAGACCGGCCATCCTACAACAGGTATAAAGATTTTGTCTCTCCAGAGGACGATTCGTCGCCGGAATAGACAACGGTCTCACCGCTAGAGCCCGATCCGTCCTCAGCTTGCACTCCATGAACTGCTCCAACGAAGACGTGCTTCATGGCGGGCTGAATCTGGGTAGGTCTCGCACGCTGAGCCGGCTCGATGATGTTGGGGAAGATGTCCGGCTCAGGGCCCGGTTCGCCGATCTTGCTGATGAAGACGTGGATGCCGCCAAAGGGGACTCGGTACCCGTATTCGATTGAATCGACCTCGGGGCCCCAGCCTGCATCGTGGATGTAGATCTTGCCGCGACGACTGTTAGTCATCCGGCCCATTGCATAGCCCTTGAGTCCTTCAAAGCTGCCCTTCAAGAACTCAAAACCATCATGCGATAGCCCCACGGTGGACGCCAATTGTCTTGGTTTTGTCACGGCAGATGTCCTAACAAAAGGACTTAGTCGTGAGGCCATCGCTATGGGTTAGCTTAAAGGGGTTAAAGCGGACAAGGACACATGGATTTTATACTAGTTCGGCCCCTTCGATGCAGGTAAAATCCTACATCTAGTTTGGTGTAATATTGCTAGGGTTTCGATGACCAGGGAGCGAATCCGCTTTTGCTGTGTGTCAAACCGTTGTTCTCTGCCTTGAACCGTCGCCGGGTCGTCCCTTTATATACGAGGTGACGCCCGGTCCGGTTTATAGAATCCCGAGGCCGGATCATAAACGTGTCCGGCTCGGTTTCTATCCTTCCTATCTTACATCACAAGTTACACATCATATGGCGGTTACAAACCATGGGCCCTAACACCTCCTGGGCTTTAAGCTTCTTGGACTAAAGCGCCTTGCTCCATGTTCGGCTGGGCTTCCGTAGAAATAATCTCTATAGGCATAAACCGGCCCCTCCTGGGCGGTTTATACCTAGTAATAATATCCCTCACAGGAGGCCTTCTGATGTTTGTTGCCCCGAGCCGCTCTTATGTAATGCCACTGGTAAAATGTAGCAGTCGCACAGTTAAAAGTAAGGACACATTAAACCAATGTTGTTTTCAATGTAATGCCTCCAGTAATATGAATCAATGGCACTTTTTTCATGTCCTGCTAAATTTCCCATTAAGATAAGTTGCTTATTTTCGTTTTCTTATGGAAATGGAACTGGGGCTGTAGCCCTTTTTTAAAAGAAGAAGAAGAAGAAGAAGCTGCTAGCTCATGGGACATTGCTTCATATTAGGTGAACTGCACCAAAAGGTCCCATGAATTGAATCATCCATGTTGGTGACTGGTGTCATCCCTTCTACGATGGCGTTGACTGCAGATATGGTTCCCATCACGAGGTATGTTCCTTTTTGGTTTGACCGTTTGCCAAAGATCCTGCATGTTGATCCTGCTCTTGTGCTACTATTTTGGCACTGCCATGATAAAGCAGTAGTGTTACTATTTTGCACCTTAATCTAGTGGCACTATTAATTTGAGGCAATGTTTTGGCACCGCTAGTGCCACTGTTTTTTTATATATCGAAAGAGGGGGTTCCCTCCTATTTCATTAAATAAACCCAACCGTAGAGAACCCTTATCCGACAACATCTCAGTGTGAACGGGTAGTTATGCAACTACTACTAGAACGGACTCAGTACTACCTGGAGACAAGTTCGCCATATAAGCTAGGCAGGTAGGGGGACGCAGCACCAGCTCGACCATGTTTGGATTACATCCCAAATGCTACCACAGAAACATCAGGGGGAAGATAGGGACTGAAAGAGCCAGCTTCAACATCCCAGTCTAAGCACCCCTGGCCTTCATCCTTGCGACGCACGGTACACCTCGTTTGCCACCTGCTCGACCCTAGTGTCACTGATAAAAAGAAGTAATAATACAATTAAAATAGAGCGAGTGTCCTCTCTATCATTTCATTTTCAATGTAGATAGAGAAAGTGCTTCTCTTTGTTAATGTATGTTTCATCAACTAGTCCTATTGCTAATGTTTAAGCGTTTATGCAAACTGGGGTGCTTAATTTTAGTTGATTTGCACAAAAACTGAGATTTGAATGTCTCAAGGCCCCTCCTTGTACTACCGTTGTACACTGATGTTCATCACTGGCAGAAGGTGTATCGGGGAGACTTGGGTCGATTTCCAGTATGATGTAATATTTTATTTTGTTTATTAGTGTATGTTTCATCAACAAGTGCCACTATAATCTAATCACGCCTTTCCATTATCTGTGCAAACAGGGTTATTCAGCTGCATTTTGGTGGAACTGCACAAATGTACGGATGGAACCGGTATATACGCAGAGTGCGAGGTGCCAAGTAAAAATTACCAACACCAACCCTGCTCCATCTAAGCATTGGCATCCACCACCATCAGTGGGATGTGTGGTGCTCACTGTGGAGTATCGATCCCAGATGGAGAATCCACCAGAGATTGAAGGATCGAGCATCTACAAGGTGTCGTTTGTGAGGGTGTCGTGCCAGAGCGAGCCGGTGGAGTCTTCGTCGACCGAACCCAACTGCAAGAGGACAAAAATAGTTGGCCCGACGACGCGTCCCCGCCATCCTCTCCCTTGCTATTCATATCATCTCACGGGGCGGCTGTCTGCCGCCGAGGAATAGGAGGGATTCCCCCTAGACCAATAGTCGGGCAGGTTGTGAATTGTTAGGAGGAGCTTAGGGTTGTTAGTATTTGCTGGTTGTGAATTGTGTTTTGTGTTGTGTATTTTGATAGTACTTTCAGATATGAATGTCTTTTGAATTTCAGATTTGCAGTATAGAGCATATGAAGTATTTTATGAATTCTAGAGACAATGTGATTCTCAGAGAAGAACTGCAAGTTTCAGTTTTAGATAAGAAACTCCAAGTTCAGTTTCAGATAAGAAACTGCAACTTTTAGAGGCAGAGCATTTATATTAACACGGCCTTTTCAAACAGTGTTAACATCATGCTGGAAGTTTTATTCATGGTTGAAACTGGAACTACCAGCCAGTTAACATCATGCTGACCAACATTCATGCATAGCACATCTTCATATGATGCACAGTCAAAAAGATATGCTTTTTTCAAAATGCCCACACAATGTCGAGTGTGCGAGAAATAGAGAAAACGAGGGACGAAGTTTTGGCAACTATAGGACGTGGTGTGCATAGATGACAATTGGGACCCACATGTCAATAAAGGCAGAGGCAAAAATTTGGAGATATTTTCTCTCCACTTAAAAAATGTAGTTTCATAGGAGTATAAAGTGCAGACAATGTGATTCTCAGAGAAGAAACTGCAAGTTTCAGATTCAGATAAGAAACTCCAAGTTCAGATAAGAAACTGCAACTTTGAGAGGCAGAGCATTTATATTAACACGGCCTTTTCAAATGGTGTTAACATAATGCAGGAAGTTTTATTCATGGTCGAAACTGGAACTACCAGCCAGTTAACATCATGCTGATCAACATTCATGCATAGCACATCTTCATATGATGCACAGTAAAAAATATATGCTATTTTCAAAATTCCCATACAATGTCGAGTGTGCGAAAAACAGAGAAAACAAGGGACGAAGCTTTGGGAAGTGTAGGATGTGGTGTGCGTAGATGAAAATTGGGATCGACATGTCAATAAAGGCAGAGGCAAAAATATTTGGAGATATTTTCTCTGCACAGGTGGAATCGAACCCGGGCGGAACAGCTGTTGGGTAGTGTCACTCGGCCACTGGGCTAGTTCAGTTGTTTCGTTACTAATAAGGCACTTCCTCAGGTGGTCGGATCTCCTCCTATGCCTTTGTGCGCTCGCCGCAACGCCGCTGTCTGCCGTTGTGAACATGCTGAACAAACGAGAGGAATCTGGAGAGGACTGTACGTGGAGAGGCGGACAGTCGGGACCCACCAGGTCTATGGCCGTACGCAAGCAAGTGCCTCATCGAAAAAATACTTCCTCCTAATGCTATGCTGATGTTGGGGCCCATGGGTTTGTCAACATAGTTACATTTTTAGGTGCTTCAACGTAGTTACTATAGGAGATAAATTCACAATGAAGCCGGGGAGCTGGCATGTATCATTTATTATCACTGGGGCAGCAAGTATCAGCTGGGTTTTGGGCTGCCCAGTCTAGGCTTTCTTTTTTAACATGCGCAACCCACGACCTCGGATGGGAGGTCCATAGGCCTATTTGTATTTTCTTGAGGGCCGTCATGTATCGACCGGCCTATGGACCTTCCATCCGAGGTTTTATTTTTCCTGAAACATCGGCAGCCCAATTTATGTATTTTGTTTTGAAGAAAACGCAGAGGTCTGTTCTATTTTTTGATAACATTGCTGCGCCCACCCCAACATTATAATTAGAATCAGCCCAACAAATTCATGTATTTCGAGAAAGTGCAAATGGCCTGTAATTTTCTAGGAAAAACATAAATGGGCCGCATGGACATTACATTATTTGTTCACCCAGCCCAGCTAATGGACTGTAATTCAAAGAAAAAAAAAGATCAAACGGACTGTAAATTCTACCCCGCAAAAAAAGACTGTAAATTCTGAAAAAATGGGTTGAATACGTGCCACATTTTTTGAGGCTGAAATGTGGGACAATAGGCCGAAGCCAATGCAAGTCGTTGTCAACTTAGTCAACAAATGATTCTGATATCGTTAGCCGTTGGATTTACATCCAACGACCGGCATCCATCTTCAATCTCTTGTTTTCTTCCTCCAGCGCCGCCAGGACCACCTGCTCACGCCTCCTGCTGATAGCAGCTCTGCTTAGCACGCTTCACTGTGAAGCGCTACTCCACCGTTGGCCAGGCCATCCCTCCACCCCTCCACACCTTCTGTTCTTCTCCACCGACTACCGAACCACACCGCACCAGAACCAGTTAACCCTCGTACACCTCTCTGTCTGTGACTCTACTCCCGCGTCTTCCCATCTCCGGCTCGTTGCTGTCTGGGGCCTCGTCGTCGTCCACCACCTTGGATGCGCTCGGCGCGGAGTGGTCAACGTGGTCAACGAACGACACCATTGGAAGTAGACTATGCGTGGAGAGGCTGACAGTTGGGTCCACGGCCGCACGCAAGGAAATGCCTCCTTATTACCCGCTAAATAATGATTCCTCCACCTGACAGCTGGGACCCAGCGGAAGGGCCTTTGTATTTCGCGAAAAAACGTTCGCACCGCTGACAGGTCAGACCCACCAGCTATATCTTCGCACGCAAGGAAGGGCCTCCTTATTACGCACAAAAAAAATGAATACTCCCCCTGCTAGTTGGGACCCACCTTGGTGGGAGGCTGACTTGTGGGGCTACTAAGTTGACGGGGATGGAGTACTTTGTCAACTTAGTCAATATGAACGATTCAAGCTCTAGTGACTGTACGATGTCCATCCAACGGCTGTAGTGCTTCTTCAACCCCTAGTCTTCTTGCATCCATACCTCCCAATTATATACTTGTTTCCATGATGTCCTTGATTGTGATCAATTTATATGCTTACATGCCATGTCACAACCCTTTGTCACACCATATGCTATACTTGATGATGACACTTGTCGGGTGAATCACCTCTTGAATGCTTGGTTTTTCCCTAAAGCTAACCACATTTGTTTTTCCAATTTTTTGTTGTCCTTGATACCTTTGAAGGAATCACTAGAAGTTGTGACTTTTGAGAGTGCCCATTTCGAGCTTGAAGATGATTAGTAGTTGGTGATCATCCACTTCTACACGGTGAAGCCATATCTTTCCCATGGTGATTTGATATTCGATCCAAGGTCAGATCTATCCCAAGGGGGGGGGGATGATGTGGAGCATCCTATGGGCATCACCATGTCAAGAGTCCACTCGGTAAGTGACATGTGCTACATCTACTTCACGTACACAAAGGTGAATCATCTCCTTCACACGTGTTCACTTGTCCCCTTCGATGATGGTATACTACTTGACACTCCTCTCATGTCCATCCATATGTATTGCCGGAGCTTCGCGGATGACGAGGAGGAGTACAAGCACCAAGTAACAACTACGCCAACTGCGACGGAAGCTTGGAAGCGACGACAGAAGAAGATGGAGCCGTTGAAACTACAACGGTCGGACATCCAGGCCAAGGGCCGGACATCCGACGCCTCGTAAAGAAGATAGGCGCCGTAATGACTCAAGCACAAATTGAAAACATCAAGATAAAGGCGTGAGGCGCCCCGGTTTTTATTCGGGGCACTCGATTGTTTTTTATGCAGGAAATAAAAAGAAACAAAAGAAGCTTCATCCGGGAGGCCGTCGCTCTAGGGCCTCCGGCTCCAGCACAGCTGATGCCTAGTCTGAGTCATCATCCAACTTGACGCGGTGGCGCGGCGGCTCGTCGGAGTTGTTGTCGCTCCCGCTCTCCCCAAGGGAGGTGCCTTCATTGCTGGAGGCACTACGAACGCCGCCAATGGCAAGTTCACTGCGGAGGACATCGCTGCCGCCGCTGTGGCCGTCGTCTTCATTGGAGGTATGGCTATCGCTCTCCGGGTAGCATCCCAGGCATCCGCGGGTCTCCCCCAAGATCTTCCCGAAGAGTGTCGACACCCCATCAAACTTGAAGTGGAGGATGTGCCTTCCCATTGAGCCGTGAGCGCGGGCGAACGACTGCCACCCTCGTGTCATGTACATGAAGCTGGACAGAGTGGCCTCAACCTCAAGACACCCTAGTCCTAAGACGCCCTGTTGCAGCAGCCTATAGGCTGCAGCCACAACCCAACGGGGCCATCCTCCGCCAGCTCCTCTGAGAAGGAGCTCGGGAGCTAGAGACAGGTGCAGGGTGGACTCTCCATCCACACGACAAACTCGTGAGCAGAATCAGCGGAGTGGCACCATGGGCGAGGTGGCCGAGCGGCTGCCCCGCGTCTTCCTCCTCGGCCGCTGCCGCCTCGACTCCCACGACATCTTCCGCGGGCGGGGTCCTTCCCGCGGCTGCCAGAGCCGGTGCGTGCCACCGATGGAGGGCGACCCCATCCCCGAGGAAGTGGCTCAGGGGCGGCGGCAACCTTGCAGGGGCAGCCGCGCCTCCTCTTTGGGCTACTGCTCCAGCTCTTCCAGCGCCGCCTTGCCTTTCTCAAGGGCAGAAAACCCCATCACTGGTTCCATGGCTTCGATGATGGAAGTTGGGAGCAGAGAAGCGAGAAGGTAGAGATGGGTTGGGGGTTTGACCCCTTCGCCCTCTTATAAGCGACTGAGGAAGGCCAACCAGCATCCTCTCGCCTTCGGAGCAATGATGGCCCTTCAGCGCGTGCCTAGCTTTTTGTCATCCGGGCGGTTGCCGAGGCGTCATAGGGAAGTAGGGGCATCCCACATACCGCCGTGCACCACACGTCGGGGCATGGCCCGCTTGCAGTTATGGACCGCGTCGCTTCGCCCTCCCCTCCTTGCCTTTGCCTCAAAGCCAGGACGAGTGCGCCGTGGGTCTGGGGGCTACTCTCGGTGTTCTGAGACCGGGGCATCCAGACCCGTCTGCCTGCGGCCCATGGCGTGGCCCACCAACGGCCCGACGTGGCCCGACAACAACGCCTCGTTGACAAGAGCAACCGCGAGGGCCCCCACCTCGCGAGGCGAACGACATCAAGACCTCTTAGGGAGTGGCCTCCCGAGGATGCCTTTAGAGGAGCAGATATTTCTAGGCTATACCCGGCTTCTCAAGGCCCGCGGTGATGTGAGCCATTACGACCAAGGCCAGGTGGGCGCCAGCGGGCGCAGACGAGGACAGTTTCTTGTTGGTGCCAAGGAGGAAAGGACGTACACGGGTTCCCAAGGAATCCCCCAAAGGTTTCCATTCCAGTGCAACAAGACCAAGACCACGAGCTCGGCAGGACGAAGTCCATCGCCGAGCCCACCTGCGCGTCATCGACCAGAAGTTTGAAGACGAAGACCACCTTTAGTCAGGATAGCGTGTACTCCTATCCCCCTTCGAATTTGGCCTTTTTGGCATCCCTTCCCGGCTTTGCCATAGGGGAAGAGGACTAGGCCAGTATAAGTATAGGCTAGACTCTACCAAGAGAGGGGATTCAGTTCGACCTAGAGGATTCGGCCCGACCAAGTTCATCCACCCCTCAAGCCCACAGCTTCTTCTAGAGCCCTCACGAGGAAGCTCATCGTTGTACTAGTTCATATTCATCCTCCTCGCAAGGCAATCCACCACAAAGCAGGAGTAGGGTTTTACACCGCAAGATGGCCCAAACCTGGGTAAATCATCGTGTCCCTTCTTTCCCCAATGCTACAACTCGAGCTCGACGAATCATGGCCTTGGTGTGGTGTGCGATTGGTTGAGAGCGAGCACGTCCTTCCCGCTGGCCCCTGTGTTCGAACCTTTCAAGGGATCGCGGATCCCCGATTCTGACAACCTACATGCGCAAGACCAAATTGTTGAACACCTAAAATATTAGAATGGTTCCTACAATTGCACAATAATGTGCTATTAGACAAAGGACCATGCATGTGCAAATCTCGATTGCAAACCTCAGTGCTTCCAATTGTTTCACTACAACACATATATGGTAGTTATTGATTAGGTTAAGTGAGTGTTAGCATACTATCAGTAAAATGTGTTGATGAAAAATAAACACATTGCAGGTTCAGCAGATTAATTCGAGACACATGGAAAGGGCATTTATCCAAACCAAGCATGATTAAGAACTAGGACGTATAGCAATTGTATATGTTTCTCATGTATTTGGTACAACCAAATTTGATTTATTCCTCACATGTATAACAATAAAAAATTGTACGCACAACAACTGAACATCGCATTGCAGAATTGAACCAAACAGTTTACTAAAAACCACAACAAATGAATCAAACATTAACTGATCACCACATTGCACAATATAACATACTCCTAATAGTAGATCAGACAGTTAACCAAATCAAGCATGCTTAACAACTTGGAAATATAGAAATTGTATTCGTTTCTCATGTATTTAGTACAACCAAATTTGATTTATTTCTCACATAGAAGACAATAAAAAATGCACCCGCACCAATTGAACATCACATTGCAGAATTGAACCAAATATTTAACTAAACACGAAATAAACCAAACATTAACTCAGCACCACATTGCACAATATATAGCACACTAGAAGATCAAATAGTTAACCAAACCAAGCATGCTTGACTACTTGGAAATATAGTATTTATATTTGTTTCTCATGTATTTTGTACATCCAAATTCGATTTATTTATCACATGGAAGACAATACAAAATTGCCCCCACAAGAATTGAACATCACATTGCAAAATTGAACCTAATAGTTTAATGAACACGACAACAAATTAACCAAATAGTCAATAAGTGAGCACCACATTGCGCGACATGTAAAACATATATATTAGAAGATCATATTGCATGGTAAAAGTACATAGAACAAATCACTGGAATTTGTTAAGGAAAGAAGGAGCAACAAATGCAATAGGTAAACCGAACAAGCTTAACCAGCGTAGCTAGCTAACTGAACATAGGTCCTTATAGTAAGCTAATAAGACAAGCTACTCCCCATCGTCAAAGATATCAATGACTATTGGCTCTTTGGACTTGGAAGAGGGTGAGGCCTCCACATCGTGGGTTCCCTCCTCATAGTGGTGAGTAGATTGAGCCACTCCGAGCACCAACATGCTGGCTCTTGAGTTGAGGTAAACACGTACACACTGAAAAAACACCTCGTGGTCTTTGTTGAAGGCACTGCTGGTGGCCTCGAGAAAATGCCACGAACTGCCATTTAAAGCAGCCAACCACGTGCGGTGTCACCACATGAGGCGTTGACGGTGGCCTCGATGGCGAGGTGCTCCTCCAAGATGTGGGGGTCGGCACGAATGGCAGCCATCGCCACCTCATCTGGACATGCGGCCGCAGTTTGCTTGTCCGCTGCCAAATGCTCCTTGAGCTCCCGGCTATACTATGTGTACCATGGCTTGGGGCGGCGCTTATTTGGAGGATAGGTTGGTGATTTGGGTGGAAGGTGCGCGCCGGTGGTCGGGGCATGTGGGATGTAGAAGGAGGAGGGGGATGGGGGTCGGGTGTAGATTACCTGCCAAGATCGACGAGGCTGGGCAGCGCGAAGGAGGGTTGCCGACGAGGAGGCCGCGCTCCAAGCAAGCAGTGAAGGTTTCAACTTGGAAAGGAAGGCGGAAATAGGGGAAATGTGGCTTTTCGTCTGGGGGCAGGGGAGGTAGATATTTCCATGGAAGCCAAAATTTTTTGGCCGGTGTAGTGAAAAACTGGCGCGCAAAGTGTCACCAGACACTTTTCCTTTTTCAACACTATGTACGATATGTGAACATCGCAAACGATTCTTGTATCCAACCCCAGGTGTGATGAGTTTGAACATGTGGATTTTGGTACGAGTTTCCCTAGTTACAGTGGTCCTCCACGTCATTGCATAATTTGGGTACACAAAAGAGCCTATAGCACACCCACATTTGTTAATCGTGCAAGTTCAACAATTAAACACAACTAGCTAAGATAAACATTACTCTAACAAATTAAAGACCGGTGCTCTAAACAAAGCATACTACTCCGGCTGGCACTCGTCGATTTTTGCCGCCTCCTCCATGTCTAGCTCACACACGACGATCTCCTAGGGAAGGGGTTCATGGCATTCCTCACACCATACTCGGCAAGCATCTCCCCATCCGTGTCTGTCATCCCTTTGGAGAAGGCCACCACGAGCTAGGTATGGGCGGCCGCGGTCTGGGCTTGGAAGGTCTCCATCACGACAAGTTATGCCTCGAACGAATGGATGGCTGCTCGAATGCTCTCGGCGATTGCCAACTCTTCGGTCATGGGTTGCTGAACTTTGTCGGAGAAGCTTCATGCGATTTGTGCGGTAACCGCCAAGAGCTAGGCATGGGCGGCCTTGACATGGTCATGGGTAGCCTCCATCCGGGCTAAGGCGGCCGCTGCGGACTGGGTGGCTGTCGTGCCGCTCTCGCTAGTTGCTACCCCCGTTGCAGATGTTGTTGCCTCCACCTCGGCAGCAACAATGGTCGTTTGGGCTACCTTGGTCGCTCGGTCGCAGATTGCGGTTGCGCTCATGCAGATTGTCAACACCCTCATGGCAGTTGCAGACGCGCTCTCGCCGGAGTGTGTAGCCAAAGTTGCCCTCACGACGCGGGTCCACGTCCCCATCTTTGACTGGCGACGATTGAACGGTGACATGATATTTGGGGAGTGAGCTAGTGTGCTTGACGCGTCGGCTGTGGACTATACACTGTAGTTGGCGAATCTTCTCGCATAAGCCATATACTACTCCAACGGTGCTCCAAGATATTTTGTACTCATCTCACATGGTTGGTGAAAATAAACTGTGTGTGATCTACTTCATTTTTTGTTTTGATTTAAAATACATAATGGGGTCACAACGACAACGGAGGGTGTGTGAATTGCTAGAACTTTTATCCGCAATGTACATGTATAGGAGTGTCGTAAATTTTTTTGGAATTAGTCAGGGTTCATTTGGACATTTTTATACATTAACTGAGTTTTCTAGGCATTTAAGGTGCATAATTCAAAATTAAACTACATGCACATGTCCGGTGCACCAAAATGGGATATAAAATCTTATATGTGTCCATGGTGGATGCTTATGTCCTAAGAAATAATGGGAATGAGTTTCAAACACCTCAGCACCATGGCTCGCCGACAAACATTGCGATACTTGGTTTTGAAATTCAAGTAAATCCAAAACTCGTTTGAAATTCATGAAACTTGGCATGCTATCATGGAAAGGCACAAACATGTTGTGGTAATTTTTTTGTCCCATTTGGGGCAGGTTTCGGCACAAGAATGTTACAAACAATAGCTTCTCACAAGAAGCCTGATGGTTCCGGTAGGGAACGTGTCACCTTTGTGGACGAAACGATATTCTTTGCCTCTTCTTTGTTTCAAATTTTTGTCTAGTGGCAATATAGACCAACATGAGTGTCGTGTTAAAATCTAGAATTTGTCATAGTTCGTTTATACATTTTAATACATTAACTAAGTTGTCAAGGCATTTTATGTGCATACTTCAAATAAGAACTACGAGCACATCCTCCGGTCCAGAATAATGGGTAAAAAAATCAAATGTGTGTCCTTGGGTGCATTCCTAGGTCCCATGCAAAATATGTGAATGAATTTCAAACACCTAGGCACCGTTGCTTGCTGGTAAACGTTGAGATACTTGGTTTTTAAATTGTAGTAAATCCAAAACTCGTCTGAAATTCATGAAACTTAGAATGGTATCATGGAATGGCACAAACATGCTGTGGGAATTTTTTTGTCCCATTTGGGACATGTACCAGGGGTACACAAACAATGGTGTTTATTCAACCAGACTTGTGCACCGACGAAGAGCCTCTGCCATGGCAGCCAAGGCTCGACAAAGGAATGGCTACCCCAACATAGAAAGCAACACCAAGCCAAAGAAGCCGCTCTCCGTGAGATCAAGGAGCGGATCAAGAAAACCAAGACTCCAACAGAAGCAACATTTGCTGGCTAAGAATTGCCGACAAGGTCGAAGCAACTGCCCAGTATGGGCCCGAGCTGCGCCAATCGCGTCCCCGGTGCCTGTCGGGGACCGATGCTCACACATCTTCAAGAAGACCCAGCAAGTCCTTCCCTGACTGATGCGTCCAACGTAGACAACACTCGTAGTGCCGACCACAGTCACATAGGAGGCAAACTAAGCGGTGGTGCTGTCCCTATCGCTATCATCGAGAAAGCCCTCCTAATCCGAGGGGGGTGCAACTCGGTCCAATAGGCAGAAAAGAAGGTACACGGCTATATCCCTCTCTCCTCTCCTTCCCCGCCCGTGATCAGTTATGCATAGCAGCGGTGCCGCCAGTGTCAATCAGCTCGCATAAGGCTCGGTCTTGCATTTGTCCCGCCAAGGGTAAATCCTGATCCGAACGCTAGAGCGACTCCAGCGGCTGGCACCCCTGGCAAGCGAACCACGGTAAGGTCCCATTAGCCAATGCCTCCATCGCGTTGGTCGCTGCGGGACCGTCGGAAGCGAAGGAAGGGAGAGAAGGCTCGACCATTCATGTTTATTACCCCATTCCCCGCTAGTTGTGGATGTATACATTAACCCGGCAGGCCCGTGCCGGAGATTGTACTCATAGCTGACGGGTCCCCAAGTTTCTCCGTTTGCCCCTCTCCGTTTTCCTTTCCACTTGGGGTAAAGGTGGGTACACGAGCATGTATGCACCGGAAAACGCAAAGAGTAGGAGCGCCCACAAATGGAGGAAGGGATAGTGTGCGTGAACAGATGTGCACCACGACGAAAGGGGAGTCATAACAGAATCTAAGTTGACATGATTATCTAACTTTCATTAAAACTCACATTTGTATATCCCCTTAACAACCAAGGTTTCGTATGGAGAATCTTGTACACAATGGAACCTTATCGTATTTGCTTGCGCCCTTGTTTTGTTTCGAGTCCACTCAACAAAACATGCGGCAGCATCAAAGGCCGTCAAGGAAAAACCCACCGATAGCGTGTCCTTGCCAGCAGTATGCTAAGGACTCGTCCCTCAAAGTAATTGCGACAACACGTTGTTGGTGGGCAACCAAAGCGCGCAAAGAAAATAACCATACGAATTCCAGTAGGAAAGCAAAGGGGATAGCATGCATTTACATAAAAGATCAGTTCAACAAGCATTAAAGAAAGAACAGTACGGAGCCTAAAAACGAGATATATATTGTGTCTTATTACAGGGCATCACATTGAAAAGAATGGCTCAAGATTGGGCCTCACGACCTCCAAAAACTCTTGAAACTGAGAGAACCTTGTCGGCAAGAGGACCGACCTTCTCCGTGGTGGCAGAAGTGTCGGCACCTGGCAGCAGCCTCTTGAAGCCATCTACTAGGTTAAAATATGGTGGAAGAAGGCGAGGTTTCTCAGGACCAGGAAGAGACCGTCGCGAGGAAGCTTCCGGGATTCGTCAGCAAAACTGGCGGCCCTGTTATCCTCATACATCTTCAGCCCCTTGATCAATCCCTCAAAGAAAAGCGTCAGCTTAACACTTGGAACTTCATGCTTGCCGACGGAGAAGGCCCAGCTCTTCATGTTCATGTTTTCTATCTGAGCAGTGAGGCGCTCGGCGATATTAGTCAAGCTTTTGATCTACAGGTCGCGCTGCTGAATATGGTTCTCCAGCTTGTCTTCTATGCCTTTTTGGAGGATTTTCGCATTGGTTAGATCTGTCATCAACAGCTTCTCGCGGGCACCGATAGATTCAATGTCTTTCTCCAAAGGGGCAAGCCTGGATTTCATGCTGGAGATTGTGTTGTTGGCGGCGTCGAGATCTTGGATCTTGGAGGAAAGCTACGATTGCGCCTCTTCCAGAGTGGCTTTCGCTCCCGGCACTTCCTCCTTGAGGGCCTTGATCTCCCTACTGCTCCCGGCAAGGTCGTCCACCAGCTTGCTCAGTTGAGCTTGGTCTTGGCGGTGGATGCGGCAACTAGTTCATCGACCACCTTCTTCAGTTGGGTTGAGGACTGAAGGGAGAGCGCTTCGCGAGTGGCCTTATGGCTGTCCTCTAGCTCTTTGGTGCATTGCTGAACACGGACCTCCAGCTCCTCGTCCTTGTTGTGGATAGTAGCTTCGAGGGGCCCCTCCCGAGAGGAGATGTTCGTCTCTCTAGTGCTCAGAAGTGCTTCACGCTCCGCCAACTGAGTCTCTCAGGCCGTGACGTCCTCCTTGGCCATAGCCAGTGTCTCATACTGCCTCTTATGAGAAAGGACCTGCTGGTTGCACCATTCACACCGCTCGTTGCCCTTGTCCCTCAGCTTCTGATCCACAAGGCCGGCAAAGCTGCGCTGCTCCTTAATTATCTTCCACTTGAGACTGTACCCGCTTTACAGATCCTTGAATCCTGCCACCATGCACTCTAGAAAAGCCAAATCTTTGGTGCAATCAGCAGAATCGTCGGCCTCATCCACCCCCTCGGATAGCGGCTACAATATGCGTCTGATCTATTCGTCAACGCTTGCACCCGCTAAGACGGATGAGCCGAGAGTGTCAGGTTCGGGTCGAACAAGGACTTGTGTCAGCTTGCTCGGGGAAGGTTCGGAGCCGTGGCTAGTGAATAGCTCGAAGGGAGAGGCCCCATGGACGGGAGATGAGCCTTCTCCTCGATAACTATGCCTAGGCTAGATGTGCTGCCGGGGGTTTTCTCTGTCTCTTTTCTGAACTCCTGGATATCCCTGGTAGCCTGTCAATGGCCGTCCGCGGCAGCAATCTTGGCTGCTTCCTCGGCAGCCTCCTTTCCAATACTTGCCACCTACTCCAATAGCTGAGGTTCATCAGTCGTCATGGCTGCAAGCAAAATCAACATATGTGGATAATAAGAAGCCAGATACTGCTAAATCGAAGGCCGAAAAAGTTAGGTAATTCAAGTGCAAAGAAACAAAGACAAGTGGATTACCCGATGGTGGCTACTGAAAAGGGACGTCCCCTTTCCCGATAGCATCATTTGCCGACGCTCGGTCCACAACCACTCCTTCGGTGACTGTGACCTCGATGTGAGTGGACCCCTCGGTGAAGGCCCTTGCTGATGATTTCTGTGCTTGAAGTTGGGCCAAGGTTGGCCCGTCTTGGCGTGGCCTGCTTGACTGGCTCTCGCTTTCTCCCTTGGTGGGGGATGAGAGGCGTTCCTCCACATCTCCATGAGCACATGAAGTTTGCGCATGCCTTCACGCCTGGGGCTCGCCATGGGATCCCCTGCCTTGTCCCCGGTGAGACCTGCGCTCGCAGAATGGCCCGGCACCTCCACGTGTTTGGCTCGCTGGGCGAGGGGTTCTTCATCTCTGCCAAAGCCAACAAAACAAGAATAAATTGACAATCAAAGGCAGACTACTTCAACAAGGAGAAGGTTAGTCATTCTGCTTACTCTGGGTCCACAAGCATGGTGCCCAGCGCATACGTCGCAGGTGGCGGGGTTGCTCTGCCCCTTTTCAGGATTGGAAGAGCAGAGCTTCCCTGCAGCCTTGAACTCGTCGGTGGGGCCGAGGTCTTTGGTGGGACCAAGCTTTGCGAAGAAGCTGGGCTTGACTGGGGGCTCAGATCAATTCCCAGGACTATACGCCGCTTGGCGGGTGGGGTCTTGGCCTCCGACAGGCGAGTGGAGTAGCGGCGTACCACCTCTAGCTTGTCGCCCTTGGAGGAGGTCTTCTCCAACCTCTTTGCAACCAACGAGGGAGCAGGGGCCGCCGTTCCCCGGCTAGCCCGCTTGCGAAGGCATCGCCCTGGCTCTAGCCCTCGGGCTTGAGGACCCATTTTGAGCACTTCTTCCTCCACCTTGGGCTGCTCCACCTCCTCATCCCTATCTTCTTCTTGGACCACTATTTCCGTGGCATGAGGAATTCCAGCCCTGGCAGGATCAAGCCCGACAGCCTCCTCCGCGGCGTGCTCTTCACTCCTCTCGTCAGAAGAGCCTCCACCTTCAGCATCCTCTCCCTCCTCATCCTCCTCTCCAGGCCTCATTCCTCCAGCAGCCCAAAGCACTCTGTCCTCCGCCATCCGCTTCGCAATGAACTCAGCCTTCGCCTTGGAGGTGCGCTTGACAAGGTCGTTCTCCACCCTAGAAGCTCTTTCTACCAAGCGAGAGACCCAGTCCATTTCTGCATCCTGGTCAGGCAGTTGCCAGTCAGCCTTAACTTCGTAGGTGTCGCAATTAGGCATCCATTGCAGGATCTAGCTGGTGGCAGAGTTGAGGTTATAAAGCATATAAAGTTGAGTTGCCTGCAGATTTTGGGGTTAGTCCCACTTTTAACATTGCAGATTTGAAGCCTTATTTGGGTGAGGATGATGAGCTTTCGTTGAGGATGACTTCATTTCAAGAAGGGGATGACGAGGAGGACATCAATACCATTGTTACTCCCACAACCCCTGTCGCTATACATATTGAACCAATTGCTAGAGCTCACGCATGCCAATTAAATTACCAGGTACTTTCGTTTCTTGGTAATAATTCTAATGTTTATGAGAATATGATGCTGCCTAAATTGGATACATTTGTTTTGCTTACAAATGAAGGTCCTAGCTTCGACAAGAAGGATGAGGGCATGCGCAAGGGGAACAACAACAGAGTTTCAAGTGGTGACTTTGGGACTCTGAAGCCACCACAATGAGTGCAAGAAGGCTTGAACGAAATATACAAGATGCTGACGGCATTCTGGGAACCAGGGTACCCAGACTTGCCTGCATGCGACCCATGACATGGCTCCCTTGTCGGCCTGGTACGGCCCATCTTAAGCATCAACACTCAAGACCCTTGCTGGGGGCCAAGCCTCGCGAGCCGAACGACACCAAGCCCTCCCGAGGGAGCAGTCCCACTAGGCTGGCTCCCGAGGGACGAAGAACTCTATGCGCGCCTCACCTTGTGAGGTTCAGATGATGTAAGCCATGATGACCAAGGCCATACGGGCGCCAGCGGGCGCAGGTCGACCAGTTTCCTCTTTGGTGCTAAAGAGGCAAGCGCAGATGCAGAATCCCGAGGAATCAAGCAAAGGTTTCCATTTCTGTACAACAATTCCAGGGTTGCCAGGACGGCAGGACGAAGGTCATCGTACAGCCCACCATGGCGTCAGGATCAGAAGCTTTGCAGGGGAAGACCACCTTTAGTCTGGATAAGATGTACTAGTTGTGCTCCTTCAAAATTGGCCGTTGTGGGATCCCTTCCCGCCTATATTATGGGGGAAGAGGACCAAAGCCACGATAAGTATATGATAGCCACCACCACAGGGGGGCATCGGATCCAAGATCCATAGATCATTGGGACCCCCCCTCTAGACACACCCACCATCAGGAACACAACTCGCGAGGTTGTTCACCCATTGTACTAGTTCTTCCCCAGCCTACCTTGAGGCAATCCACCATGTTGTAGGAGCAGGGCCACTCACGCTAGGTACCCTGAACCTGGGTAAATTGCCTTGTGTCGTGTTCTTTCTTGTTCCTTAACCTAGTTCGTAGAAATGGCGAGTAGGCTTATAGGGGGAGTTGAGTTCTTCGCACGCACCCTAGTGTTCGAACTTACAAGGGTTTTGCGGAGCCCTGAATCAAACATTTGGTGCACTAAGTAGGGGTGCGTCGGAGTCTCTTCTGTTACGATCAGTTCCCCATTGCTTCACCATCTCCATGGCGGACACTCGTTGGGCACGTGCTGAGCGCCGGGCCGCTGTCGCCGCCCGCGTGACCCAAACCACACCTCCAGGCGACGGCATCCCTCGTCGTTCTCCATCACCGGCGGCGGACGTAGCCAACAGTGCCGCCGCCCGCGAGTAGCAAGACTCATCGCTCCCGCTCTCTGCATGGCGCGACGGCCACACCGCAACTCTGTCACTACCTACTATGGCCGCTTCATCCTCCCACGCTCTTCGTGGGCCGGCAAACTCGCAGTACGCTCTGCTCATGGCGCGAGAGCTCCTGCGCTATCGCCCGACCGACGACCTCTACGAGGAATGGCTGGACTGGATTGCCGAGCTCATCAGTGCCGCGGGAGAAGTACCAGCGTCATCCCGCTCACTGCCTCCTCCACCACCTCAGGCGGGCGACCTGGCCCGCGACACACCTCCTCCTCCTCTCTGGCGTAACATCGTCTCCAAGCCAAGGCATGAGGCTCCCCACCGCGACCAGCCACGCAGGGCGCCTGCGCATGATGAAGAAACCTGCTAGGTGGTGCAGCGGCCCCAAGGCGAGGCACGCACGCTCCCAGTGCCGCCTCGCCAAGCTCGCGCACTGCCTCTTGCAGCAGCGCGTGAGTTTTCTGATCAAGCTCCACCTCAATGGCGGGCACCCGGGGGCGCAACAGGCTGTCGGGCATTCACTCCGGAGCTGCGGCGCGTCGTTTGGCCCGGCAAGTTCAAACCAGATCAGCCTCCACGCTATGATGGAACACCCGACCCCGCTGAGTTCTTGCAGCTCTATGGGCTAAGCATTGAGGCGTCCAGTGGAGAGGAGAAGGTCATGGCCAATTAGTTTCCCATGGCCCTCAAGGACGGTGCACGCTCGTGGCTACTGAACCTACCAGAGGGGTCGATCTCCTCCTGGGAGGAGCTGCGCGAGCGGTTCATCTCCAACTTCAAAGGGACTCATGACCGCGCCCCTGCGATAGGCGACCTACGGCGCATCAAGTAGAAGTTGGGGGAAACCCTGCGCAAGTACATTCAGCGTTTTACCAATCTCCCCATCAACATTCCCAAGGTGTCAGATGAGGCCATCATCTCCGTGTTCATTGACGGCATTCGGGACGTCAGGATGAAGGAAGAGCTCGCTATTCATGAAGACCTATGCTCAGCCCTGGAGATGTTCAACATGGTAGTCAAGTGTGCAAGGGCAGAAGAGGGTCGCCTCTGGCTGGTCGAGCTCCCTGAGGCTGACCTAGAAGACAAGAAGGCCAAGACCAAGGAAGCCAAGCGCAAGGGGCCTGCCTTGCTCGCAGCCGAGCCAGAGATGAAGCGTGGGTGCGACAATCCCTAATACTCCAAGGGAAGCCGCCCGTTTTGGGTCTTCCACTACGTGCACAGCCACAACACCAACGACTGCCAGGAGCTCAGAGCCATCCGTGACGGACGCCTTGGTCGTCGCCTCGAGCACGGCGACCGGGGCTACGACCACGGAGGTGGATGAGGGGGACGACGTTGGGAGAACCGAGACTCTTGGCAAGGCTAGCGCGACCAGCCTCGCGAGGACCACTGACAGGGCCAGCCTCGTGAGGGCCTGTGGAGGGGTCAGCCTCGTGAGGGTCCATGGAGGGACTAGCCTTGCGAGGACTGCCCGCAGGGCAATGCCAGTATTCCTCCACTACCTCCACCACCAAGAAGGCATGAAAACCGCAAACACGATGATGGGGCTGGGGGCTTCCAGGAGCCTTGTGCCATCGCTTGCATCGTGGGTGGCGCTCAGGCCCCAGCATCTCACTGCATCTTCAAGCAGTTTGCTCGTGTGGTGAATCCAGTCCTCCCCAAGCTCGAGATAAGGCACCTGCTCAAGTGGTCCAAGTACGCTGTCACCTTCGACTCAGCCGACCAGCTCAAGTGCGCGTCCGTGGTCGGCGCCCTTCTGCTACTCTGCTCAGCACCATCAGCAACGTGCTCACCACCAAGACCCTCATTGATGGCGGAGCTGGACCCAATGTCCTCTCCGTCGAGACTTCCGATACACTCCAAGTGCCGTACAATCATCTCTAGTCGACCAAGCCCTTCTCAGGTGCGACCGACGGCTCCACCACCCCGATAGGTCAGGTCCGCCTTCCTGCTACCTTCGGCGACCGCAAGAACCACCACACCGAGCTCATCGACTTCGACGTCGCCCACATCCGTCTCCGTACAATGCCATCCTCGGATACCCAGCGCTGGCCAAGTTCACGGCAGCAACCCACCACGGCTACAACGTCCTCAAGATGCCAGGGAGCGGCGGCATCATCACGGTCACCTGCAATGAGAAAGACGTGGTGTGCTCCCTCGAGCGTGCCTACCAAGCTGCAATGGTTGAAAACTCAGATGCCGAGGGTTTTGCTTACCCATGTGAAGCTTCCCCGAAGAAGAAGAAGCTGTTGCTCACCCTGGAGCCTCAAGAGGGTGGACCACCTAGCGGCCATGCCTCAGGACCTGTGCCCACTGACGGGGCGCCTTCCCCCCTTGCATAGGAAGGCACGCCCGGCGCCCCTCTCAGGCTGGACTCGGGAGTTCTTATCTGGAGGGCCTCCGACCTGGCCAACTTCACTTGGGAGGCGCTCGGGCACCATGTGGAGGCACACTTCAGCGCACATTTCCACGAAGAGGGCACAAGGTGTGAGGCGCCAAGTGCTCAGGAGTTTGTCACCAAGGCGATCAAGGATCTTCAGGAAGCAAGGGCTATGCGAGGCGAGCGTCGTCCCGCGTCACCAAGCGCCACCCCCTATCAACGAGGGCAGGGGGCTGTGAGTCTGCATCAACATCCCAGGGCTCAACAGAGCCGCGTCTCAGGAGCTGTTCTGGCCGTCCCAAGTGGGTCGGTGCGAGGGTCCCCCTCACAGCTACGTTCGCATGCCTTTCAGCCGGCCGAACAATGCTACCCTACACCAGAGTCACATGCACCAGTGTCACATGCGGGGCATCCTGGTAGCTTGCGAGGCCAGGTACCAGGAGATCCTGGCGATGGAGGCTCTGATCCTTCGCGAGCCTCCCGGACCACACGAGCTTCGCGAGGTCTAGGGAACGGAGGACTCATGAGGAACAACTTCAGCGGGAGGCATCTTCACCTACCTCGACACTTCTCCCACAACGATGCAAGGTGACATTTTTTGTTTCGCTCAATTGGGGGCGGCCCATGGGCTGCATCAACCCAAAGCCATGTGGGTCCGTCCCTACGGTGCTTATCATCTTTTTGTCTCATTTTAGTTGAGGGCGCCTCTCGGGCATCATCATCCCCTAGCCATGTGGGTCTGTCCCTATGGCATGTATCAATTTTGCATCTATTAGGAACTTGCCTTATTCTTGTCGTGAGTTATCCCAAGATTATCGCCTGCTCACTTGGTGTTCCGATACCCACCGCGGCTCCTGCGCGACACCAACCTACTGGCTGCTCATTCCAAAGAATTGTTGGCATGGTGCCTGTGCTCAGGTCCATCCCTGCAGCGCTGAAAAACCCGAGCGTCTGAGCTTTGATTCGCAGCCAGCCCTGCCCATATCACCTCACCAGGTCCTTGGTGCCTACGCGTGCAAGTGGAAAGATCAACGACAGTGAGGGCAGTGCTGATGTGTACTATGACCACTTTCTTAGATTGATTCACAGGGACCTTCAGAATCAGGCTAAGGTGGCCTCGCTGGCCACTCCCCTCGACGCGCCCCGCTTGCACGTTGAAGGGGGTCTCCTGAGCATCGCGCCTCAGGGGCTCCTACTAGTTCACAAGCCCTCACCCCTGGCCATCACCATGGCATCGCTACCTGGCATACCAGTGGCGGCTGAGCTCCGCTTGAAGACCTGGACCCGAGGACGTAGAGCTTTTGCCAGAGCTAAGGGGGGATAGACCGGTGCGAGCCTAACCTAGGGGCGCTGACACAAGGGCACAACTAGACACCCTGCAAGGAATTCATCGCAAGATAAGTCGCCCTCACGTGATAACTTAAAATGCATAACCTGGCGCTTTGATCTTTGTGATCTCGCTCGGGAAATGTCATTTTCCTTTTTGGCCTCTAGGAAGCTGCTTGCGTGCTAAAGGGGACCCCTTGAGCATCGTGCCTCAAGGGCTCTTTCCGGACCTCAGGCCGCTCACCTCCTGGCCTTGAACATGGCATAGCGACCTGGCATACCCAGCGATGGCTGAAGCCTGCCTAGGGAGTCGGTCCTGTCAGCGTAGAGCACCGAGCTACCGCGCAAATGAAAAATAATACAATGCCCTGGCGAGACGTACAACCCCAGTACGAAGCTAGGAGTAGTGACATTAAAACAAAAGTATTACAACTTCTTACATGCCCCCACGGGGCTTGATATGATTCCGCGTAGGGAAACAGAGGAGGAAGCTAGGAGAACCGAGATGGGAACATCACTTCTGATGCCGGGCTGACGCCGACACCCTGCTCTGGGCACGGCGGGAGCTTGGTGGCTCATAACTATCATCATCACTGGACTCCGGAGAGTCGCTGGACTCCGAGGGCTCGATGTCACTGCTGGAGGAGCTAGTAACAAGGCCAAGGGCGAGTGCGCCACCCGTGGCCGTATCGTGCAGATCGCCCCTCCCGGGGTAGCACTCCAGGCTCCAGTCGTCCTCGCCAAAGACCATGAAGGAAAGCATGGAGGATCCATCGTACTCGAAGTGGATGGCAGAGGCCCCTCCATGATGGCAAGCCCGGGCGATCTCGCCCCATCCACGGGTCATAAAGACATCGCCTGGGGGGACAGCCTCGACCTCCACCTCCCGAGCTTGGCTGCAGCACCCAGCATGCCGCAGCCACAGCTCGGCAGGCCCCCTCGGTGGCATCAGCTCAGCAAAGAACCTCAGGATCTAGATCCACGACATCAGCGGCGTCGCCGCCCACCGGATGAACTTGCGAGGCGAGCTCCCAGCGTGCGTCCGCACGCTGGCAGGCAGCACAGATGCAGCCTGCCCCTGTGATCCTCGCTGATAGGGGGCTGGGCAACGCCCTCCTACCCTGCACCTTGTTCCAGGGCGTATAGAGGGACCGGTAAGCCCGGAGGAGGTCGCTCCAACTAGGACCACGTCACCTCAAGACCCTCGCCGGCATCACTGGAGCGACCCAGCCTCTTCTTTGGTGGGAGCGGCCCGGGCTCCTCTCGAGGAGCTTTGCCTTTCTCCGCCGCGGAGAACCTCCTTATCGGCGCCATGGACCCTGCAACGAGATGGCATAGCAAGGAAAAAAGGAAGAAAGACCAGAAGCAAGGGATGGAAATGAGCAGAGGGCTCCACCCCTCCTCATTTATAGCAAGAAGGAGGCGAACTGCCAGCCCCCATGATTGCAGGTAATGATGATTTTACCTTGCACGCGGCAGGCTCCAGTGAAGTCCGAGCGGTTGCCGAGACAGCGTGGGGAAGTGCAGACGCCCACGTCCCATCAAGGCACCACACGTCGATTGGGCCACAGGTGATTGGGGCCCGCGGCGCTTCGCCCTTGACCTTTGCCTTCGCCTCGAAGCCAAGTCTGGGCACACCTTGGGCCCGGGGGCTACTATCGGCGTTCTAGGAACCAGGGTACCCAGACTTGCCTGCCTGCGGCCCATGATGTGGCTCCCTTCCCGGCCAGGTATGGCCCATCTTCAGCATCGACACTCAAGACCCTCGCGGGGGGCCAAGCCTCGCGAGGCGAACTACACCAAGACCTCCGGAGGGAGCATTCTCACTAGGCTGACTCCCGAGGGGCAAAGAACTCTATGCGCGCCTCACCTCGTGAGGTTCAGATGACGTAAGCCATGACGACCAAGGCCAGGCGGGCGCCAGTGGGCGCAGGACGACTAGTTTCCTCTTTGGTGCTAAAGAGGCAAGCGCAGACACGGAATCCCGAGAAATCAAGCAAAGGTTTCCATTTCTATGCAACAAGACAAGGGTCTCCAGGACAGCAGGACGAAGGTCATTGTTGAGCCCACCGTGGCGTCAGGATCAGAAGCTTTGCAGGAGAAGACCGCCTTTAGTCAGGATAAGATGTACTAGTTGTCTCCCATCAAATTTGGCCATATTGGGATCCCTTCCCGCCTATATTTGGGGGAAGAGGACCAAAGCCATGATAAGTAGGATAGCCACCACCATAGGGGGCATGGGATCCAAGATCCATAGATCATTGGGACCTCCCTCTAGACACACCCCATCGGGAAGGTACCTTGCGAGGTTGTTCACCCACTGTACTAGTTATTCCCCAGCCCACCTTAAGGCAATCCACCACGTTGTAGGAGTAGGGCCACTCACCGCTAGGCGGCTTGAACCTGGGTAAATTGCCTTGTGTTGTGTTCTTTCTTGTTCCTTTTGCTAGTTCATAGAAATGACGAGTAGGCTGATAGGGGGAGTTGAGTTCTTCGCATGCACCCCAGTGTTTGAACTTACAAGGTTTTTGCGAAGCCCTGAATCTGACAGATGCTACTTCATAAATTTTGTCGTGAGGCTATTATAGGTGCTACGTCACCTTATTATTGGGCCAGGCCCACGTAATTTTGAAATTCTTCGATATAGGCCGTTTTTAGAGTCCGTATGTGTGAGGAAACAGAGTTAGGGTTGGTTTCGGACCCCTCCACCAAGGGGTCATGAAATTCACCCCTACTCCTCCATATATACACTCTTTGGGCATCATTTAGATATTGGGTTTGGTTTAGATTAAAAGTTCGCCATACCTCCAACTTCACGTACTTTGTTTGTGTTGAACAACCAGACCAAGACGTCATAGAACCCCACTTTCGCCAATAAATCTTTCCTCTTATATTCGCAATATCCAAATTGCAATCTTTGTCTCTTACTTGTTCTTCGTTTGCTCGCAGGAAATAGACCCTCGTGGTCTGCTTAATCGTGCTCCGACGTGGTCAATAACCCTAGGAAGTTGGTTTAGCGATTGCTAAGGCACAACGTCTTGAACATTCGTAGTCGGATCGTCAAAGTTCACTCCCACAGAAAACGATCGCTATCTCATCGAAACATTGGACACCTTCGCCTCTATCAAATTTCCTTTGTCCGGCGATATGTTACTTACCCAAGATTCGATCATCGGTATCTCCATACCTAGTTCAATCTTTGTTACCTACAAGTCTCTATACTCGTTCTGTAATACAAGATCTCGTGACTAACTCATTATCCACATTTCCTGCAAGCTCTTTACAATGTTGTATTACCAATAGGGACCAGAGATATCTCTGTCATACGGAGTGACAAATCCCAGTCTCGCTCCGTGACAACTCAACAAACACCTTCAAAGATACCTATAGAGCACATTTATGATCACCTAGTTATGAATAGACGTTTGGATACACACTATTTATTCCTTTGGTGTTAGGGAGCTGCACGATCTCATGGTCTTAGGAATTGATACTTGACATGAAGAAAGTCGTATCAAATAACTAAGGGATACGGTCTGTTACTAAGTTTATGGTTGGGTCTTGTCCATCACATCATTCTCCTAATGATGTGATCCCGTTATTGAATGACAACTCATGTCTATGGTTAGGAAACCTTAACCATCTTTGATCAATGAGCTAGTCTAGTAGAGGCTCAGTAGGGCTATAGTATATTTTTATGTATTCATGCATGTATTTAAGTTTCTGGTCAATAAAATTTAGCATACATAATAAACCTTTATCATAACAAGGAAATATGATAATAACCAATTTACTATGGCCTCTAGGGCATATTTCCAACAAAGAGGCAGGGGTCAACGTCAGAAAATGCGCCGCCAATGAAGGGTGCCGGATCCAGATAGAGCTCATCATCGGCCTACCATTGCGGGAGGAAACTTCTGGGCCTGTCGACGCGCAACCCGGATCAGTTAGGCCATCGCCCGAATCGCTCGGTCCTAGCCAGTCATCCGCATTCCCTGCCTCCACACTATCGCCTGTCCCTTCCCAGAGGCCGAAGGCGGCACGAAAGCAGAAATTTGTCAATCATCGTCTGCCACATCGTCCGTGATCTATCTCCCCTGGGGGATTAGCCGCGTGATGGTTCGAGGTCTGAGACCTCTGAGCCTCCCGGTCGCCTCAGGGGAGTGGCCCCATGATGATTCAGTCATCCTACGAGTAGCGATTAACTCGCCCATTAACTGATTAGTTGAATGCATTCTTGAATAGTGATGTTTTCACACCATGTATTTAAGTTTTCGGTCAATACAGTTCTAGCATGAATAATAAACCTTTATCATGAACAAGGAAATATGATAATGGCCAATTTATTATTATCTCTGGGGAATATTTCGAACAGTCTCCACTTGCACTAGAGTTAATAATCTAGTACACATTGCTATGTGATTAACACCCAATGAGTTATGGGGTTTGATCATGTTTTTCTTGCGAGAGAGGTTTTAATCAACGGGTCTGCAACATTCAAATCCGTGTGTACTTTGCAAATCTCCATCTCATACTGTAGATGTTGCTACCACACTCCAATTGGAGCTATTCCAAATGACTGCTCCACTATTCAATATAAATATGTAGCTGGCTTGCGACTTAGAGTCATTCAGATCTGTGTTGAAGCTAGCATCGACGTAACCCTTTACGACGAGCTCTTCGTCACCTCCATAAACAAGAAACATGTCCTTAGTTACTTTTCAGGTACTTCAGGATGTTCTTGACCGCTGTTCAGTGATCTACTCCTGGATCACTTTGGTACCTCCCTGCCAGACTTATGGCAAGGCACACATCAGGTCTGGTACACAACATGGCATACATTATAGAGCCTATGGACGAGGCATAGGGGACGACTTTCATCCTTTCTCTTTCTTCTACCGTGGTGACCTTTTTTGAGTATTACTTAACTACACACCTTGCAACAAAGGAAAGAACCCTTTCTTTGACTGGTCCATTTTGAGCTTCTTCAAAATTTAGTCAAGGTATGTGCTTTGTGAAAGTCCTATCAGGCGTCTTGATCTACTCTTTAGATCTTAATGCCCAGTATGTAAGCAGTTTCACCCAGGTCTTCCTTTGAAAAACTCCTTTCAAACAACCCTTTATGCTTTCCATAAATTCCACATCATTTCCAATCAACAATATGTCTTTCACATATACTTATCAGAAATGCTATTGAGCTCCCACTCACTTTCTTCTCAGTAAGTTTGTATAAAAACAAAAGCTTCGATCACTTCATCAAAGCATATATTCCAACTCTGAGATGCTTGCACCAGTCCATAGATGGATCACTGGAGCTTGCATACCTTGTTAGTATCCTTAGGATCGACAAAACCTTCCGGTTGCATCATATACAACTCTTCCTTAAGGAACACATTAAGGAACACTGTTTTGACGTCCATCAGCCAAATTTAATAATCATAAAATGTGGCAACGGCTAACATAATCCTAACAGACTTAAGCATCGCTACGGGTGATAAAGTCTCATCATAGTCAATCCCTTGGCCTTATCAGAAACTCTTTGCGACAAGTCGAGCTTTATAGACGATGACATTACCATCACTATCTGTCTTCTTCTTAAAGATCCATTTATTCTCAATGGCTTGCTGATAATTGGGCAAGTCCACAAAAGTCCATACTTCGTTCTCATGCACGGATCATATCTTGGATTTCATGGCCTAAAGACATTTGTTTGAACCTGGGCTCATCATAGCTTCTTCATAGTTCGTAGGTTAACCATTGTCTAACAACATGACTTCCAAGACAGGATTACCATACCACTCTGGCGCAGAACGTACCCTGGTCAACCAACAAAGTTTAGTAGTAACTTGATGCGAAGTTTCATGATCATCATCATTAGCTTCCTCTTCGATTGGTGTAGGCATCACGGGAATTGCTTTCTGTAATGTGCTATCTTCCAATTCGAGAGAAGGTACAATTAGCTCATCAAGTTCTACTTTCCTTCCACTCATATCGTTTGAAAGAAACTCCTTCTCTAGAAAGGACCCATTCTTGGCAACATAGATCTTGCCCTCAGATCTGTGGTAGAAGGTATACCCAATGGTCTATTTACGGTATCTTATGAATACGCACTTATCCGCTTTGGGTTCGAGCTTATCAGGCTGAGGCCTTTTGACATAAGCGTCGCATCCCCAAACTTTAAGAAACGCTAGCTTAGGTTTCTTGCCAAACCGCAACTCATATGGTGCCATCTGAGTGGATTTAGATGGTGACATATTTAAAGTGAATGCAACTGTCTCTAATGCATAACCCCAGAAAGATAGTGGCAAATTGGTAGGAGACATTATAGAATGCACCATCACTGGTACAACGAACTCCTATACAAACGGTTTGAACCCTTTCTGCGATGGTAAACCATCGCCTTGCTAGTGTGAGCGATAGGGGGGTCCTTCCCACATGACCTAGAAACCGTAGGGGATAGGGAGGAGCATTGCATACGTTTTGGATAACTAGTAAATGTGCCCGTGCGTTGCAACCGGAGAAACAATTATACACACCTGGCCATTTGATACTTGTAATGTAGTTACTTATATACCTAAAGATGTCATATTGGACAATTAGAGACATGCATATTAGAATAACTACACTACTGACTAACAAAAGTAACTTGATGTTAGTAAAAGTTCTTAATTTGTTTTCATCTATTAGCATAATGTTGTGCCTTGCATAGATAAAACACCAGTTGCTATGATAGGGCAACCTTGTGAGGGGCGAGGGATGATGGAACACGAGGATAATTTCCACCTTTTATTATTACTGCAAAAATGATGAACAAACTTGTTTACTCACATGGCCCAATTATGTAGATCCTATATTTATTTTTTGAGAAATTTATTACCCTTATGATTCATCTTTATAAAGACTTATAAATACGACTATTCTCAGCACATTGCCATCTAGCAAACTTTGGTATCATTCAAATATAATCTTTTAAGTGAACCAAAACGCCAAATAGAATGCTCAAATCTATTTTTTCTTTAACGAGAAAAATGGAAATTTCATACGAGTGGTAATCGGTATAGGAAGAATGCAACAGATGCAAATTCAGATTTATATGTAATGCAACCAACCAAATATTTTCAGGACCAAAAAAATTACAAAGTTTATTCTTAATAAACGATATACACCCGCAAGTATTCCATGTGCTGGTGGCGAACGTACAACGCACAACCAATCGGACATTGCTGCCAACAACGATAACATCGAGATGCACAAGAATGAGGGTGCATGCACTGAGTGACTACCCTTCGTCAAAGAGACCTCCGGGCAAGGAGCCAAGGAGTAGAGTCGAGGCAAACCCAACCAAAATAATAGACCTTGTTTAGTAGTTCCCTGAATGTTGTAAGAAGACCATCTAGTTTCATTATATAAAATTAGAGAGGGCGGCCTCTCTTTTGCACAAAATAAATAAATATGCATCAGGAACCCGTGTGGCAGCCGTCCACACTTGCCAAGCCCCATCGCTGGAGAGAGATAGAGGAGGAGGGTAATACGTGTAGAGGTCGCCGTCATCTCTGTTTTGTTCATCAGGTTCATACATATGTTTATGAAAGCATTCAGCCACGCCATAGTCTATGTACATGTGATATTGGAATTATTTGTTCAGTTTCAGCCAAACTTTTGTCAAGTACCATACATGGAGCTCATTTACATCCATAGTAAATCTTAAAATGCTAAGTAAGCAAATCTGTAAACATGAAATTCAGAGCACATACATGTGTTACAATTACCTTTGTACTCCCTCCATCCGAAAAAGCTTGTCCCTCGAATGGATGTATCTTGCACCAAGTTAGTGCTAGATACATCCATTTGAGGGACAAGCTTGGGACAAGTTTTTTCGGACAGAGGAAGTAACATTTTCTCCTATTTATTTGTTGCTCCAACTCTTCTTGTGTGCATGGCACCTCTTCTTCAGCTATAAGCACAACATGATCGAGGCATGGCACGCAACCTATTAGTATTTTTGTGATGTATGTGCATAGTACATTCTCCGTAGTCGAAGGAAATACCCAAATAACACAAAGTCTGACAACCACCCGCCTATTACTCAAATACATTGGCGTGGCCTATTTTTCAAGCGACTAGATAATCATGTATTAGTTGTATATGTATAAAGAAGTTAGAATATTATGAAGCCATGCACTGATGGCCAACTACAGCATAATATTATATCACTTTAATTTAAATAAATTGTAGTGTAAGCGATGGATAGAGAAACAAACATATATACCTCAGCCTTTGATTGTATTTTGTAGCAGGTACCCCGAAAGAATTAAACAAAGCTGCCACATCTATCTCATTTTAGATGAATCACAACCTGTGGCACAAACACACTAAAGGATTTTACTAAGCAAAATATGGTGCTATTTTGTGCACAAAGTGGTGCACGCTACAAAAGACATCGATCTTTTTCCTCAGCAACAAATTTAGTTGAGTAGCATCGAGAAAGGAACACCAGATGAGATCAGAAACCCCGTACGATCAAGTTAATCAATTTGAAACGCAAATTTCACTCTTGTTCTCTCTTATGCTTCTGCGCCTGTACAAAAGTACTCCACCTAACCTATAATGCAAAGACAGAACTGCAGCCAGTTAGCATTAAACAATTTGAAACGCATGCAGATGACAGTGCAACTTGGGCTGCACTTTCAGGACAGATAAGCACCTTTGAATTATAGAGAGCATAAGATCTCAAGTTTCCTTTGAGATGGAATAGCATCCTCAACTTGATGGACAAACTAATTAAAATCAGTTTGCGAAGAACTCAATGGAAGACCTTTTAGAGAGCAAACCGACAACCATGATGGATGGGGCTCTTCTCTTGTGTGGTGCTCTGCATCACATTCTCTTCTTGATTATTGTAGCCCTCTAGAAGCTATCGGAGCCATGTCACACCAACTCCCGCACAACTTCCATTGTCTCTGCCTTTCCTACATGGCATCGACCACTAAACCGACGCTGTCCTACTCCGGAAGTCTATGACGTCAAGGTGGATCCAGAGGGCACTGCAATCACACGAACAAAAAACTACCAGTAATTTAGAGGATTGTAAGTGTTGACTAAATGAACTTGTATAAACCTACACTACACGTACATACATTAGACACTCTATGCATGCTAATTAATCAAGCCTAAATTCACTTATTGGGCCAGATGTATCCTTTGTCGATTTGTCCGCTCCAAGATGGATGGATCGGTACTCCTGGTTCACTTGAGCACCCCCTGGGATCAGCGAATTAGATGTTCAACTCCATCGTGTGAAGCATCTGGCCGGCAGGCCTCAGCCCTCCGCCACTCGATCTCTGCTCGTAGATGGCCTCAGTCGCAAGTCTTAGCAAGGTGGTACTTATCGAGGAGCTCGTCGACGCTCCACAGCGTCGCCTACCTAGAGCAGCCATGCATGCGGCATGATGCAGGGTATTAAGGGGAGGGACACGAGCACCATCGCCGTGGCCACCCCGACATTTTCCATTGGGGCAAGAGCTTCTTCTTCTTGGTCGGGATTATGCGATGGTGGTGGTGGCAAGGCTCCTGGTGGCTGACGTCGTGGAACTAGAGGAGAAGCGGCTGATCGAGATGGATACGATTGAGTTCTGTCTAGATCACACAGGAGGGTGCCATCACGATACTTGTGCCAGGGCTCCTGCGCTTGGGAGAGACCATGGCAGAGGGGAACACAGCCCAGTGGGAGAGCTCCGCTGGAAGGAACCCTAGCCGGATAGGGACTCAGGAGGAGAGGACGAAACATATTCAGTTTTCTTTGTTGCTAATTTTCCAAGCTAGTTAGGAAACATATTCCGTTTTCCTTATTGCTATTTTTATAAGACATTTTTTCAAGCCCGTTCTTATACACATGGGAACAACAAAAGAAAAGAAGGGTGTGGAAAGGAGCTTCTTATTTTAAATCACAACCATTAATCTGTATAATTAACACAAAATCAACGAATATAAAGTGGTGACGTATGGAGAACTATGAAAGCCTTCGTCCCTTATTATTAGGTAAAGACTAAGTGTATACGTTGCCAACATGTATCCCAAACGTGAGTCTTCAGACAACTGTTTCTGATATCTCGCATATTCCTAACGCTCCATCCTTGCTACTCGTTTGTGCTCGCATTACCATCATAGTTCGTATTCTAAGGTGCTACGTTTACGACGCGCGCCCCATCACAAACAGTTCATGATTATAGAATGTGTATGATAAGTAGACAATCCGACACATTTAGTTTTCTCGCACCATTTGTGATATAGTCTGATATCACACACGCTTTGCAAGCGGCAACTCTTTCTCCGTTAACCGTGTCGGATTATGATGTAGATCACACACGTTGTTCTTTATAGACCGTGTGAGGCGTAATGACCTGCAGAGCGTACATTCACCCTAGTTTAATTGCTGCTATTTAAAATTGTACCGAATTTCAATTTGAAATTAGACTATAACTTCGTTCATACCCATGAGGTTCAACAACCAATGCATTATTCGATTCATAGGTACATATGTTCAAGATTTACATAAAAAAGAATTACATAAGCACCAAATACAGAATGCTGAACTAGGGTTGTATACTTGTACTATTAAAGATGGTAAAGAAAGAGGCGAGAGATATTCTGGTTGCTGAACAAGGTGAAGCGGAATGCCCCTATTGTGCTCTCCTCCATGCAGAAGGCACGCACGACTCTAGTCCAACCCCGTGTGATGGCCGGCCGCAAATCATGTAGTTTGATAGTTAATCTTGAGTAAACTGCTTCGGGAACCACTACAAAGCAAAAATATTCAATATTGTCATCTAACAAAACTCAGTATGGGCAGTAAAAAGAAGGCTACAAAGTTCTTACTTACCATGCTGCAGTTCACTCTTGTCTTGGATAAAATGTAAACAAATAGTCCAATTGACATATTTTAACCCATTTTAATAACAATCTCTATCTACTTCCTCACTTGATTGTTCATGAATATCTCATTACCCCATAGGCAGAAAGGGTGGAAGCGTGGATCTTAACAAATGACATGTACCTAAAAGCATCAAGTTAATATTAGAAGCTAAATAACAATTACACAATGATGTAGTACAACACTCCCTCCGTCCCATTATATAACATCTTATTACATACAATATACTCACATATTGGATGAATTAACATCTTATATTAGACGGCGGATGGAGTTTATTACATTGTTACAAATATCGGCCGATTAACTACAGTTAACTATTGCTGTGTTGTTGTTGTTGTTGTTGTTGTTGTTGTTGTTGTTGTTGTTGTCTTGTTGTTGTTGTTGTTGTCTTGTTGTTGTTGTTGTCTTGTTGTTGTTGTTGTTGTTGTTGTTGTTGTTGTGTCCAATATTTTTTGGTGTTGAATATATCATATTTTAGTGTTGGGAACCTGAGATTTGCGAAAAATGGCTGATTAATAGTCGACCGATAAAATTGATTAATCGGCTGATATCCGATTAATCTCTAATCCACAGCTGACCGAGATGAAAACGATAAGCGATATCCTCAACATTGATTCAAACATAAACATAGATAGTTTTGCATAACCGAACATAAAACATAAACTTAAACTAAACTAAACTACTTTCGGTCGAAGTGGAGGTCGAGCCAATCCTTCTTCGTCAGGTACGGTGTGCCGCTAGCCAGGTCCGAGCCAGTGCCTTCATTAGGGTCGTTGGGGCAGACACTGCTCCACTCGTCGACGTCGATCTCGCCATCCTTCCGCCGTCAACCTCGTCATCATAAGAGATCACGATAACCTCGCCACCCTCTGTGGCGGCAAAGATCATCCGCTCCTCCTCCACGAGCCTAGCTGCCATGCCGTCTAGCGGACCTACCATCGTTCGTACTCCTTGGCCGCGAGCTCAGCCGTGTGGAAGCTACCGAGCCACCGGCGGGTGTGCGTCTCCCTATTTGTAATCTCGATGACCCACGCCCCCCACCAATACAGCTGGACCCTCAGGTAGGACGATGTCGGCGGCCGGGCTCGAGGGAGGACGGGTAAGTCCTCGAACCGGCGTAGGGGCACGGCGGCGGGAGGATCGGGCAACCAACGACGGCAGCTCGATCAAGAGGCCGTGGAGGACGATGGGGACACCTCGGCGGCCACCTCGCCAATGTCGGCCAAAGAGGCCGCGATAAACCTCTTTTGGGCCATTCGCTCCTCGAGATCCCTAGCACACTTGTAGAGGTTCACGATGGAGGCGGTGGCGGCTGGGATGGTAGCAACCTACCAATGGTTTCGAGCAAGGGAGGGGTGGTGTGTGTCTTTGTGAGCGGAGGTTTTGGGGTGTGTGTGTGTGTGGAGGGGTGCCAAGGTGGTCTTTGAGGAAATACCACGACTACTGAAAACAATACTAGGCGGGAGTAAAATGCCGGGGCTACTGAAAATTCTGATCAAGGTCGAGTAGATATTTTTGAGATTGCGAGGGATGCAGGCGGGAGTAAAATGCCAGGGCTACCGAAAATTCGGATCAAGGGATAGAAGTAGAGAAGGAGTTACACACACCGCACATGGTCAAAACATACTAATCGTGTGATATCAAATAGAAAAACATCCAGGCGAGGAAATATTTTGAGATTGCGAGGGATGCAGGCGGGAGTAAAATGCCGGGGCTACTAAAAATTTGAATCAAGGTATTGAAGCAGAGCGGCAGTAACAGACATCGCACACGGTCCACATATGCTAATCATGTTCTATCAAACATGAAAACCTTCCAGGCGGTAGATATTTTCGAGATTGCGAGGAAGTAGATATTTTTGAGAGCGCGAGGGAAGCCTCACGGAGCCAAATGCACCATGCTGATTTGAGTGACAGGGGCACGGGCGTGGCACATGGGTAGTCTAAGCGAATTGTTTGTTGCATCCCCAATTGCAGACGATTTCCGCATCCAACTCGTCAGCTGTTTCTAAATTTGGCGAAAATAATAACGCAGGAAAGGGTCAGAACAAGAACACACTTGCACATGGACCAAATATATGTATGAAAAGGGTGGTTTGATGTTCAAATACCCAATGCACAACTTTGATTTGACACCCATCGCAGAAAGCACATAGTATTGTTAGTCCGCTACCCCCTACGAACCCCACTTCATGTCAGCGGTAAGGTAATCCTAGCAATGAATGCATGCCCCCAAATAGCTATGTCTGAAATCTCACCCTACCATAACACAAAACCTATAGGAGTCCATCATGGTCAAACCCCCTTTCGCTTCGAGAAAAAGGTGGACCGTGTGCCGGCCACAAATGAGTGCTTGTGGCATGAGATCAGTGAGACCACAGAGGAACCACCTGCGTGTGGCCCTACTATATGTATGAAAAGGGTGTGGGGGTGTGATATTTAAATACCATTCACAACTTTGATGTGGCACATGTGCGTCTAAAATTAACTGGACTTCCCTGACCCCACGGAGGTTGCAGGCTGTGTGAAGTAGCCCCCACCCCACCACCCCACATACACGTCAGTGGGAGAGGGCATCTCACCAAGACATACTGTAACACGGACCAAGTAGAATCCAACTTGGTCGTATAACCTCTCTCACTCGTTGTTGCTCAAAGTGATGGACATCCACACGGCCCCGCAAAATGGGCTAGTTTGTCGCCGATAACCACGCGAGGGAGTTGTTGAAGACAAAAGCACTCCGTGCATGTGGCCCAAACATATGTATATGGAAGTGGTGGGTGGTGTTTAATGCCCAATGCGCAAATTTGATGTGACACCATGCTTTGGAACCGTAAAATCCCCACGCCGAGCGAGGATTCACGACGCATAGCATGTGCTCAAACTTATTAATTATGTCTGGAATGATCGATCTATTATACGATAACGCTAACCAAAGAAGAAGAATCCACCCAACCTTTCTCATTGTCGATCGAAATGATGGACGTCGAAGCAGGCCCAGGAATATATAGGGTTGCCTCCGATAACCAAGCAAGTGCGAGTGTCCAAAGAAAACCATTGCATGCATGTGTCCCAAACATATTTATCGAGGTGCATGATGCACACATATGTGTTGAATACCCAATGCACAACATTGATGTGGTGATGCGTTAAAGATCGCACAGTCCCCACACAGAGCAAGAGGTTCATGACATGTAGTGTGCTCACCCCCACATCGATCTAGCAGGATGGATTCATGTGTACACATGCGCTATTATGTAATCTCACATCATGACCTATACCGTGATACAAACATAAAAATAACCCAAATGATAACGCCCACACGTGTTGCACGAAGCAAGATGGCCCAAACGCGTCCATTACCTTTCATTTTGCCACATCAAAACAGATGACACTAGCGGGAATCTTTTTGGTTTTCAGCTTAAAAATGTTTTATCTCCTAGTTAACAAAATACAATTGGAAATCCGTTTTCACCATTAAATCCGTCTGACGAGATCTTCAAAACTAGACCCCATGTTGATATGTTTCGACAAATTTTTTTCCACCAAAAGTTGCCATGATGTTTACACTGTAGTTGCCATAGTGTTTATACTAAAGTTGCCATGTGGCAAAGTTTATAGATCATGGCAATTTTAGTATTTTGACCATGAAAATTATTTTTTTATGAACGATGGCAATTTTAAGTGCATTTATCATGTCAATTTTAGTTTATGGTTCATGGCAAGTCTAGTTTTATAATTCCCTATTTTATAATATGTCAAAAAATATTTTTTAATGTAGAAGAAAAATAGCTGAAACATAGCAGGGCAACTTCAGTGTAAGCAACATGGCAATTCATGTGAATAGACATGGCAACTTTTAACACCGCAAAAAATTCATCGAAACATATTGATATGAGATCTAGTTTCGAAAATCTTGTCGCGATGGATTTAATGGTGAAAACGGATCTTCAATTGGATTGTTCATTTAAGAGATAAAACATTTTAAGAATTGGAAATCCAAAAAGACTCTCACATGCATGCATGTGGTGACGTGTCGCAATCTGTGTGTTATAGGGCGTGTGGGTGAGTGTTGCTGACAGCACACACATGGGCGTTATCAGCTTCCAAAATTAATCCCCTCCTATAATGAAAATTAATTAACCTCTCTCGCTGTCGGTGAAAGTGAGGGACCAAGCGGACCCACAGATGGAAGCATCGCGATAACCGTGTGAGTGAGTGCCAGAGGAGAACCAACATCGCTTGCATGTGTGCCAAACATATATATATATATATATATATATATATATATATATATATATATATATATATATATATATGGGTAACTATGTGGTTGTGATGCTTTGAATACATAATGCTCAACTTTGATGTGGCATCTGCCTCAAAATCCGTAAAGTCCCCACATGGAGTGAGGTTCATGACACCTAGTATATGCTCGTCCCATCCCCCTTATATACTCCTACTGTAACACAACCCTAAAAAAATTAATCCTCCTTGTTTGTCAAACTATACCTCTCTCTCATTGGGTCAAAGTGATGACGATGACCTCGCGGGCCCACTTGATTGAAGCGTACGTCGCATGTGAGTGAGCATCCTATATAGGACAACCACCGTATGCATGTGTCCCAACGAGGTGTTTGTGTGATGTCTGAATACGCAATGCACAACTTTGATGTAGCACCTATACCACAGAAACCGAAAATCCCTACAAAGAGCGAGGATCATGATGCGTGGTATGCGCTACCCCCCTCTTAGAGGTGTGGTATATATATACTCCTATTGTAGCACAAACCCAAAAGAATCATCCTTGATGGTCAAATTAACCACTCTCTTGTTGGGTCAAAGTGATGGAGGAAAACCTCGCGGGCCCATAGATGGAAGCGCCACACGCGAGTAAGTTCCTCAGTGTAGCCACCGCCTGCATGGTGTTGCGTGAGTTTTCAAAACCAATGCACAACTTTGATGTGGTACCTGCCCCGGTAACCGGAAAGTCCTCATGTGGAGCAAGGTTCATGATACATAGTATATATGTTGCCTCCTCTATGACATGTACTACGTACATACTCCTACCATGCATATACGTAAAACAATCCAAAAACGAACCATCCTTGTTGGTCAAATAACCTCTTTCTCGCTGTAGGTTCAACTGATCGATGACGACCTCATGGGCCCACAGAGAGAGTCACATGCGAGTGAGTGTCATAGGACAACCATCGCATGCTTGTACCCAAAAGAGGTGTTGTGTGATGTTTGAATACCCAATGCAAAACTTCAATGTGGTACATGCTTCGCAAACAGAAAATGCACTACACTGAGGTTCACGACGCGTAGCGCCCTCACCTCGAGTTGGTGGGAGGGACTCATGTGTACGCACGTGCGAAACTTTGATATGGAATGTCACCATGATCCACACCATCACACATGCCATGATGAATCCACCTTTGTTCAAATTCCTCTCATTATCGGTGGAAACCGAAAACATTCGCAGGCTAACGAATGGGCACATCACTGATAACCGCACGAGGGAGTGTCCGAGAGGACCACCAATGCACGCATGTGGCCCGAACATGTATGTGTGAAAGGGTTGTGTAATGTTTGAAATAACCATTTCACAAATTTGATGTGGCATATAAGACTCAAAATGATCAATCCCACATAGAGGCTCATGACAAGTAGTGTACTACCGGACCACCCCCCGCCCACACACACAGACACACACATCCCGCACCACCACCGCCAATCTGAGGCATGTCAAACATTTTCTAAAGTGAACATGTGACCAAACTAATGTCGTGTTCAAATTTGAAAAAAAAACTAGAGATCATTCGACCGTTTTTATACATTGATTGATTTCCAAGGGATTTAATCACCAAAAACAAATTTGAGCTACATGTGCACCAAAATGGATTGAAAAATCATATGTGTGTCCCTAGGTGTATATTTCCCCATGCAACAAACTTCAAAACATTGAGAATATTGATTTTTAAAATTTAGTAAATTTAAAACTTAGTTGAAATTCATGAAACTTATCTTGGTGTCATATGGACACCAATAGACTATGATATTGTATTTATTTGTCAAATTTGAGACAAGTCTAGATATAATGTTCTTACAAGTGGGAGATTGTTCATAATTGGCAACCAATATCGCATACAGATTATTTATTCGGACCATATGCATTAGACCAACAATGTATATGTGCCATGCTTTGGTTAAGCAATAAAGCGGCGACATTAATTATAAAAAAAGAAAAACAACTGCCGCCATGCACCCTGTGTGCCGTGCGAGCAGACGTGAGTTGACGGGATGCATGCTAGCAGTCCACCGTGCAAGCAGACCGGGAGGCGTCCGTGCAGGTGTGAGAATTGCGGGAGGCGTTTTCGCTGCGTAGTGTCACCAGGAGGCGCGCGAGTAGCTGTGTGAAATGATGTTTGGCATGCCAGAATTCTACCACGTAGGCTCACCTGGAGGCGAGATAGCCTTTGACCATCGCCCGCCTCGCTCCCACTACTCCATATTAATGGCACGCCCGAGCCGCTGGCCATAATAGGCGGCCGCACCCTTGGTCCACAGTGGTCACCTCCGTCTGGAGTGTATGAGGATGCAGCCGAAGCACACCATAGGAGGGAGTGGCGATGCCGGGGCTGGTGAAGCACCCGCACAATGCGTGAAGCTGGGCACATAGGTTGTCGTAGCCGCTTGTCGGGGTACATAAATAGGTGTGTATGTTTCTCCCCTGACTTGTGCACGGAAAACAAGCCATCACCCCGGCAAGCTTACAGTGACCACGACCACACCGAGCAGAAGAAGTAGCCCTTTGAGAAATAAAGGGGCGGATCAAGAAGACCATGTCAAGATAAAGGAGCAAGAACTCACTAACGAAAAACCTCCCTTGCCTGGAATGCGACCCCAGCGAGGGCGAGGTACCCCGAAGACAAGTCGCAAGGCCGTCCCGGCAAGCCTCCCGGGGACACGGAGAGCGGACTTACGCCGCCAAGGCTCCACCGCTCCACCTCATAGTAACCCAAGTCACCAATCGGTGCTGTGTAAAGCCCTCAAGTGGCTAAGTGGCCATGATTCGGTACGTGGCAGCCACTTCCAGAGGAAATAACCTATAGATGATACCCGTCCAACAACGTGTCATGCAGGCAGGCGAGAAGGTGCCAGATCGGCTCGGTAAGGCTTGCCGAGCTGCGCCCCAATGTGACACTAAGCGACACATTTAATGCACCTTGTCCTGTCTACATAGTTAGGTATGATAGCACTTTTGCTATCTAATCAGTACACAATGACTAATTTGCCATTGTGGTAACCCCTTGATCTTTAAAAGGAGGACAGTCGTGACTGTAGAAAGGATTCAGATTCTGACCATTGTACACTCATACGACATAGTTGCTCTCTCCCTCAGGCTACCTTGGCGGGCAAGAGCGTTGTGTCTCCACTACAGTCCACCCTAACAATCCACGAAAGCAGGAGTAGGGTTTTACGCCTCATGGCGGCCCGGACTTGGGTAAAAACCGCTCGTGTCATCGCTGTCGCACTGCCCCGCGCCCTCCGCTCTTGTGCAACATGCTCTTCCCCCTTCCCGAAACAAAAGGGGCTGATGGCCCCATAGGTGGTCGTGTTTTCCCACGACATCTTTGGTGAGCCAGGTAGGGGGAACCGCTTGCGCGAATCCGAGAGCATACGCAACGTGTCATCGTCAACATCATTTTCTTCATCATCGACAACGCCCAAGGGGGGACGGGGAATGACAGGATGGAGAGGGGGAGCGGTATTGCTTCTCCACCTCCCCATCCAAACTCCGTTGCCTTTCTCCATCACGACTATAGCAGCGGCAAGAACCTTTAGTGACGGCGGTGAGCCAACCTCAACGGTTCAGGCAGCATAATCGTCGTGCAAAACTTCCTCTCCCCGCTACTTTCACTTAACAGCAATCGAGCCACTCTGATTTTTTAGTGTCGTCCGTATTGATAAGCACCGCGTGAAACTCGGTTCAACGTTTACCCTGCTTAGGAAAAGACGGAGTGGAGCGTTGGTACGAATCCAGTGATTAATGCCCCGACAAGTGTGCTCCGGCAATGCCGTCCGCAGTAGCATGACTTTTGTGCCATCTGCCGCCAGATTGTTTGAAGAGTATAGGAAAGGGGGGGGAGAGGAACCGATCGTGCCTGGATCGCGTCCTGCTGTTCCCGGGACGCATATGATTTTTTACCAACCCCTACCGGGAACTGGAGAGCAACGCGCACGACGCCTTTTTTCCTGAAGCATGCGAATGCGGCAGGCGCTCGCGGCAGAAGGGAGTGGAAGAAAAGCAAATATAAGAGCTAAGTCCATAAAATCATTGCTCATCTATCGCTTTATAATTTGCATTTGATTTATCCCATGGGTATCAAGGTGTTTGTACGAGGAAATCTTTCGTGTTAACGGCACCTTATCAGTTTTTGTTCGCACCCACATTCTGTTCCGAGCCCGCTCGCAGTATGGGTCGCAATGAAAAAACTACCAAGGAAAAACCTGCCGGGACGTGTCCTCTCCAAGATGACTGCTAAGGGCCTGACCTTTACGACGATCACGACAATACAATACCGGCAAGCAACCGAAATATGCACAAGGATTAATCATACAAACACCGACGAGTGAATTCAAAAGGGACAAACATGCATCTAAGATTAGGGGAAAGCATCAGTTTCACATAGACATACACAACAGAACATCTAAACACAAGACTTGCATCATGTTTTGTTACAGGACAACACGGTGGTGAGGATGGTTCAACGCCGTGCCTGGCAACCTCGAGAAGCCGTCGAGACTTTAAGGACCTTGTTGGCAAAGGGGGCAACTTTCTCCTCGGTAGCAGAAACATCTGCACCCTCCGGCGACTTCCTAAGGCCATCAGCAAGGTCGAGGTCCGGATGGCGAAAGGCGATGTTGCTCAGAACCAGGGCATTGAGGGCAAGCCTCCGAGATTCAGCCTCGAAGCGGCTGACCCTTCCTTCCTCATGCACCTTCAGCTTTTCGATCAGCTCATTAAAGAAGACCCCTATCTTTACGCTGGGGTCCTCCTGCTTGCTCGCCGAGAAGGATGCAGACGCACTTGGCAATGTCAATCAAGCTCTTGATCCAGAGGTCAACCAGCCCGGAATGGTTCGCCAGCCTGTCCTCTGCATCCTTCCGAAGACGCCGTGTAGTGTCTAGATCTTTTGTTAGCTGCTGCTCACGGGCCCCACTGGATTCTATCGAGCTCTCCAAGGTTCCAATCCTGGCCTGCAGATCTTCAATGGTGGCGTTGGCGGTCTCAAGGCCTTCGCTCTCGGAGGAGAGTTGCGACTATATATCCTTCAGAAGGATCTCTGCTTCCTGTGCATTTCCTTATGGGTCGTGACCTCCTGGACACTCCCGGCAAGCTCCTCAGTCAACCTGGCCACCTGCTAATCAAGGTCCATCTTGGAAGTGGATGTAGCGACAAGATCATCAGCAAGCTTCTTCACTTGAGTAGCGAAATCAGCAGTGAGGGCATCCATGGCGGCCTTGTGCTTGTCTTCTAGCTCCTTGGTGTGCTGCTACACAAGGGCCTCCAGATCATCATCCTTGGCATGAAGGATGGCCTCAAGCTTCTCCTCCCAGGAAGGAATGTCTCGCTCCTTGGCGTCCAGAAGCGCCTTGCGCTCTGCACCGGGCAATGACATCCTCCCTCGCCATCAAGATTGTCTCTTGTTGTCTCATTAGGTACTAGAACTGCTTGTCGTGCCAATCACGCAGCTCATTGCCTTTGTCCCTCACCTGCTGGTCGACCTTGTTGGCAGACTTGCGTTGCTCTTTAAGCGCCAACCACTTCTGATTGTGCCGGCCCTGCATCTCCTTGATACCTGCCGCCATGGACTCCATAAAAGAAAAATCTGTCGCGACAACGACAGAATCATCTGCCTCGTCAACCCCTTGATGCAGTGACGCCTGAATGCACTAGAGCTCCTCATCAAGTTCCATGTTTGTCATTGTTACAAGCCCGGGGCTCCATGTCCAGATTGCGTAAGTACCAATGCCAGTCGATTCGAAGTTGACAGCAGGGCCTCCGCCGAGGCGCCAAATGAGGGAGGGGGCCCCATGGTTTGGAGAGGGATTTTCTCTTCAACCACTTACCCCGCCCCTGACATGCTGCCGGGACTCTTCTCTGATTTCTTCAAAAGCTCTTGGGCATTCCCGACAACATGTTCCTGCCCCTCCACGACAGCAATCTTGGTGGCCTCCTCCGCGACACTCTTCCCTATGATGTCCACCTCTTCCAGCAGTTATGTCTCTTCGCTCAGAGCAGCTGCAAGCGAGGCCGATGGGCAAGGATAAAAAACAAGTTCATTTGGCGAGGCAAGAATATAAGACATGATGGTGGAGAACAGCAAAACACTAAAGAAGTAAATGGATTACCCGAAGATGCTAGCCGAGGAGGGGCTTCCGTTTCCCTGGCAACATCGATTGTCGGGCCAAGATCGCCATCCCCTCCCTCGGTAAGAGCGGCGCCGCCCTGGGCGGACCCTTTCGTGAAAACCCTTGGAGGGGATCCTGCGGCTCGGCCGACAGATGGAGAAGGTCCCCTTGGAAGGTCTCGCCCTAGGGGTCTCGTCACCCACATTGGCCACACAGGTGATGGGTTCTTGATACGTCTCTAACGTATTTATATTTTTTTATCATTCCATGCTATTATATTATCTATCTTGGATGTTTTATATGGATTATCTGTCTGAAGTAATATTCTTGTGTGGTGTGTTTGTCAAGATCCGATGAATTGTGAGTTTATGATCAGATTATCTATGAATATTATTTGAGTCTCTTCTGAATTCTTATATGAATGATTTAATATCTTAGTAATTCTCTTCGAACTATTAGTTTGGTTTGGCCAACTAGATTGGTTTTTATTGCAATGGGAGAAGTGCTTTGCTTTGGGTTCAATCTTGCGGTGCTCAATCCCAGTGATAGTAGGGAACATGACACGTATTATATTGTTGCCATCGAGGATAACAAGATGGGATTTTCATCATATTGCTTGAGTTAATTCCGCTACATCATGTCATCTTTCTTAAAGCGTTACTCTATTCTTATGAACTTAATACTCTAGATGCAAAATTGTTTCGGTCGATGTGTGGAGTAATAGTAGTAAATGCAGGCAGGAGTCGGTCTACTTGATACAGACGTGATGCCTATATTCATGATCATTTCCTCGGAGGTCGTCATAATTATTCGCTCTTCTATCAATTGCTTCACAGTAATTTGTTCACCCACCGTAATATTTGCTATCATGAGAGAAGCCTCTAGTGAAAACTATGGCCCCCGGGTCAATTTAACATCTTATAAGTTTCAGATCTACTATTTTGCAATCTTCTACTTTTCAATCTATAAACCAAAAACCCAACAATATTTACTTTACTAGTTCATCTATCTCTATAAGATCTCACTGCAAATAACCATGAAGGGATTGACAACCCCTTTATAGCGTTGGGTGCAAGTTGTTTGATTGTTTGTGTAGGCATTTGGCGATTTGTGCATAATCTCCTACTGGATTGATACCTTGGTTCTCAATCCAAGGGAAATACTTAATCTAGTTTGCTACAACACCCTTTCCTATTTAAGGGAAAAACCAACGCATGCTCAAGAGGTAGCAGGAAGAATTTGTGGCGCCGTAGCCGGGGAGATCTACGCCAAGTCAAGACCTACGAAGTACCCTTCATTAAACTCTCATCTCACGCATTTACATTATTTTCCATTCGCCTCTCGTTTTCCTCTCCCCCACTTCTAAAACGATCTTCGAAAAGATTTGCCTTTTCTTCGCTCTTCTTTCGTTCGTCTTGTTCACTTGCTTTTGTGTGCTTGTGTGTTAGATTGCTTGCTTTGTCACGATGGATCAAGAAAATACTAAATCATGTGATTTTTCCAACACCAATAATAATGATTGTATCAGTACTCCGGTTGCCCCCGCTACTAATGCGGAATCTTTGAAATCAATGCTGCTTTATTGAATCTAGTCATGAAAGATCAATTATCTGGCCTTCCTAGTGAAGATGCCGCTTCCCATCTGAATATTTTTGTTGATTTGGGTGATATGCAAAAGAAAAGAAATGTGGATAATTATCTTGTTAAATTAAAGATATTCCCGTTCTCACTACGAGATCGGGCTAAAACTTGGTTTTCATCTTTGCCTAAAAATAGTATTGATTCACGGAATAAGTGCAAAGATTCTTTTATTGCCAAGTATTTTCCTCCCGCTGTGATCATCTCCCTTGGCAATGATATTATGAATTTTAAACAACTTTACCATGGGCATGTTGCACAATCTTGGGAGAGGATGAAACTTATGATAAGAAATTGTCCTACGCATGTCTTGAATTTATGGATGATTATACATTTTTTATGCCGAATCAAACTTTGCTTCTAGAAATCTTTTAGATTTGGCCGCGGAGGTTCTTTTATGGAAATCACTTTAGGAGAAGCTACTAAACTTATAGAAGATATAATGTTTAATTATTCTCCATGGCATACAAAAAGATCTTCCACCAGTAAAAAGTGCATGCAATAGAAGAGATTAATGTTTTCAGTGGAAAGATGGATGAACTTATGAAATTATTTGCTATCAAGGGTACTAATATTGATCCTAATGATATGCCATTGTCCACTTTGATTGAGAATAATAATGAACATCCAAAGCTACAGACGAACTGCTTGCATCACCCTGGACCCCCCAGACACGGTGGATGCGCCCAGAGGGCCAATGGCATGCCATGGCATGCAATAAGGCCGCTCCAGAGCGCGCTACAGTGCGCCCCCGCACTGTAGCTTCGCCCAATCCAGCGCAGCCGACAGCCTCGAGCTCTCCCCTCGCGCCTCCCAACGCGCCTTGACGTCCGCAGCCTCCACCGGTGCTGTCCCCCTCCTCTCTCTCCCTCCAGTGGCCGCCTTCACATGCGCGCCGGCCGCCCGCGACCTCCACTCGTCGGGCTCACACGCGCGCGCTGCCTGGAGCGTCCCCTGCTCCTCCTCTCCCCTCAACTAAGCGTGGAACACGTCCACGATCCTCCCCGGCTCGATCACAGGCACCAGAACAGCCTCTGGCCTCGCCTGTAACCTCGCCGGCGCACGAGTCCACGGTGGACCATGGGCGCGGCTATATAAGCCCCCCGAGCTCCTCACTCAGCACCAGCGGCCTGAACACACTCACAGCAACACGCCAGCACCACTCGTTCATCCCCGAAGAGCCCCAGTGCTCGGGATCGACCAGAGCTCCGCCGCGTCGGGCCACCGGCGATCTCGCAGTACAGGCCTCCTCCGCCCTTCCTTTTGCCCGATTTGGAACCACCACACACCACTGATACTTTCCCCTCGCTTTGTCCTCCCTGTAGCAGTCGGAATCGGTCGGAGCGATGACCTCCCGAAGCTCCTCCGCCGTCCCACCTCGCCGCCGGCGAACCAGGCCTCCCCGACGAGTCGCGCCACCAACACTGCAACCGCGACTCGTTGCTGAGTCCGTCCCCGCCCTCCGTTTGCCTCGCCGTGGCCCCTATCGACGCCGGTGAGCTCGCCGTCGCCGTGGCCGAGAGGTTGAAGATGACAGGCGGGCCCCGCCTGTCATCCTCACCTCTCTCTCTCCCCTCGCAGCCGCTGACCGCTGGGCCCCGCCCGTCAGGCTTAAAACCCTGACGTGCGCGCGCTGGCGCCCGAGCGGCTGGGCTAGATGCCCTGGGCCGTGCACTGTGGCCGCTCTGGCCCAGTGGCACAGTGCCATTTCTTATTATTCTTTCTGTAAATAATTCAATTAATTTTACAGAAATGAATATTTGTCCAAATGAAATAATTCCAACTCCTAAAATCTTGTAATATTCCAACCTATTTAATGGTGTCACTTTCACACATATCTATGAAACTTTTCTGTTCTGTTCAAATTTAAATTCAAATTTGAGCATTAAAACTCCTGTTCAAAAATCCCTAGATTCCATTCTGCAACTCCAAAACTCCAACTAAGAATTTTCTCCATCTTAGTTTTCCCTCTAGTATTTAACATAAATAAGTTGACATTTTTCTGAGCACTTTGATTTCTCTGTTTTCATTATGGTCTTATTTTTCCGTTGTTATTTTGCGACGATTAGATCCCGTATGTGACGAAGTTGCTGAAGAAGGAGAAGGAGAAGGATTTGAAGACTTTGAAGACCAAGCCAATCCAGGCAAGCAGCCCTTTGACCATGATACACTTGTGTTCTTCGGAACCCGTTTGTCTCCGAATGCATAGTGATAGAATGATGGTGGTGATCTAGTTGAAACCACCACATGATGCATGCTTACTCATGATCTTGCTATGTGCTAGATGTCATGCAAATGGTTAGTAGTGATGCTTAGTGATGCATGTGTGACATGAAACCTTTGTGGTTGAAATATTTGCATAAACCCCCATCGGGTGCCCCTAATGCCCGAGGGTGATGCTGAGTTAGGTCATCACTTGAGGAAGAAGTGATGTGCCGGTAAAATCTTGTGCATGGGTGAAATAATGGATTAGATTTATGTGTGACTACCGTCCCAACCAAACATGGGCAACCACTCTACCCCTTATGGGACGGGGCTTTATTGAATACTTAGGTCGATACTAGCATGGTGCCCGCATTACTAGTGACGGGGAGACTTGAGGTCTTTCCCGGGACGGGGTCGTGCTTGGATAGACGGCCATGACTGTTTTTACAGGGCACCGGACACACCGTTGGTCCCTTCGGGTACGTGTGACGTTGAAAGTAGGGCAAGTCCCGTGATCTATTGTTTGTACTCGAGGGCCGTGTACCAACGAGTGGACTCTATGTTAGTGTCGTCTACGGAAAGATAATGACCGGGTGCTTCCCCCGAGTACTTGAGGTACCGCGGGATCGTGGGTGACACGAAAGCTTCCTGGATCTTGTGGGTAAAGTGCGCAACCTCTGCAGAGTGTAAAACTATTCGAATAGCCGTGTCCATGGTCATGGACAGTTGGGTGGTGCTACTTAAACTATGTCCAGAAATTTTACCGCATCGATGAAAGTATGTGTGTGATGAGTCAAGGTGGAGACTTGACTCGATGAGTTGAATCATATTCATGTTGATATCGGTAACCTGTTTTCGGGGTTACGTGAACTCGTTGATGCATACACTTGATGGTAGAGTACTTATTCTAGCCCATTGCTAGATTTCTCATTATTGCTCAATTGCATTGTTACTTTGAACCACATCATGGGTTGCTTGCGAGTACATTCAAAGTACTCATTGGCTTGCCACTGGTTATTTAATTGGCCAGGCATGGAGGAACAGGAATATGAGGAAGAGTTCTTTGGAGACGAACATGCGAACTAGGACGCTATCCCAGTCAGAATGCCTGTAGGGTTAAGGCAGATGGCATGGGTTCTACCTATCATCGAAGACTTCCGCTATTTGTGTTATTGCTATTCAGCCCGTGAGGCTTTATCTATGTAAGACTTGGCCATAATGGCCATAAATTGTGTAAGACGATATGTATGATGTAAGACTCTTGTTATTCAGCTTCTGTGTGTTCAGTGAGCATTGATCTCTGGGATCACTGTACACGTGCATTCGGTGATCTCGACTTCTAAGTCGGGGTCCCCACAACCTAGATCTATTTGCGTTTTATGCCTAGCTAAGGGCATTAAACAATATCGCTTGTTGGGAGGCAACCCAATTTTATTTTTGCTCTTTACTTTTTGCTTCTGTTTTCTATAAATACACATTGTTACTTCTGCAGTAATTTTTTATTGGTGTTTTAATTCGTGTTTGAGCAAAGTAACACCTTTGGGATGGCTTACAGTGATCGTTCACTTGATTTTCCTGAAAAACAGAAACTTTTGCGCCCAGTGCAGAAAATTCAATAGTTCACTGGAACGTCAAAAACTTCTGATTTAAAAAAAAAATCGATATACAAATTCCCCACATCGTCCTAAATTTTCAGAATTTGTAGAGTTACAGAAGTATGCGAAGTTTTCAGATTGCTATTGACTTTTCTGTTTTTGACATATTCTGTTTTCTATGTGTTGTTTGGTTAATTTGATGCACCTACGGCTAGTATCGGGGGGTATGAACCATGTAAAAGTTGTAATATAGTAGATACTACACCAATATAAAATTAGAATAAGATCATAACAGTACCTTGAGTGGTTATTAGCTTTGTTTTACTAACGGAGCTCATGAGATTTCTATTGAGTTTTGTGTTGTGAAGTTTTCAAGTTTTGGGTAAGGATTTGATGGACTATGGTATAAAGAGTGGAAAAAGCCTAAGATCGGGGATGCCCAAGGCACCCCAAGGTAAAATTCCAAGACGGCCAAGAGCCTAAGCTTGGGGATGCCCCGGGAAGGCATCCCCTCTTTCGTCTTCATCTATTGGTAACTTTACTTGAGACTATATTTTTATTCACTACATGATATGTGATTTGCTTGGAGCATCTTGTATGACATGAGTCTTTGCTTTTTAGTTTGTCACAATCATCCTTTCTGTACACACCATTTTAGAAGGACACGCTTCAATCGTGATTTATTAGAATACTCAATGTGCTTCACTTATATCTTTTGAGTTAGGCAATTTTGCTCTAGTGCTTCACTTATATCTTTTCGGAGCACATCAGTGGTTTCATTTTATAGAAATTGTTGAACTCTCTTGCTTCACTTATATTATTTTGAGGGTCCGTAAAACAGCATGGTAATTAAATTGGGTTATTAATTTAGTCCTAATATGATAGACATTCAAAGTAGGTATAATAAAAACTTCCATATGATAATTGTGATCATTTTGAGATATGAGGATGGTAATATTGGAATCATGCTAGTAGTAAATTTTAGGGTAGAGAAAATAATTTTGTTAATGTTTGTGATTCCCAAAGCATGCACGTATGGTCTCCAAAAAGTGCAACTGAAACGAAATGCTTGTGTCTTGATTGTTCACCTTTGTGTGAAGGTCGGGGGCACGTGATGGTTAACTCCTACCAATGTCCCCCTAGGGGCATGCGTAGTAGTACTCCGCTTTGAGGGCTAATAAATCTTTTGGAATAAGTATGTGAGTTCTTTATGACTAATGTTGAGTCCATGGATTATACGCACTCTCACCCGGACCTTGCTAGCCACTCTAGTACCGCGCAACTTTCGCTGGTGCATAAAACCCTCCTTATACCTTCCTGAAAACAGCCACCATACCTACCTATTATGGCATCTCCATAGCCATTCAAAGATATATTGCCATGTAACTCCACCATTTTGTTTATTATGACACGCTTCATCATTGTCATATTGCTTGGCATGATCATGTAGTTGACATAGTATTTGTGGCAGGGCCACCGTTCATATTTTTCATACATGTCACTCTTGGTAATTGTACATCCCGGTACACCGCCGTAGGCATTCATATAGACTCATATCTTTGTTCTAGCATTGAGTTGTAATTCGAGTTGTAAGTAAATAAAATTGTGATGACCATCATTGTTAGAACATTGTCCCATGCAAGGTTATCAAAAATAAAAGAGGCCAATTAAGCCCAAATAAACAAAAAGAGGCCAAAGAAGCCCACCAAAAAAGAGAGGCCAAAGAGCCCAAAAAAATAAAAAATAAAATGAGATAAAAGGAGAGAACGAACAATCTTAATATCTTTTTTTCCACACTTGTGCTTCAGAGTAGCACCATGTTCTTCATGATAGTGAGTCTCCAATGTTGTCACTTTCATATACTAGTGGGAATTTTCGTTATAAGAACTTGGCTTGTATATTCCAACGATGGGCTTCCTCAAATGCCGTAGGTCTTCATGAGCAAGCAAGTTGATGCACACCCACTAGTTTTCTTTTTGAGCTTTCATACACTTATAGCTCTAGTGCATCGGTTACATGGCAATCCCTACTCGCTCACATTGATATCAACTGATGGACATCTCCATAGTCCATTGATTTGCCGAGTTGATGTGAGACTTACTCCCCACTTTTGTTTATTACCACCTTCTATTCCACCCATAGTGCTATATCCATGGCTCACGCTCATATATTACGTGAAATATTGAAAAGGCTGAAGCGCGTTAAAAAGTATGAACCAAATGCTTGGCTGACACCAGGGTAGGCATGATTACCTTGTGTTGAGAAGAGGGAGCATAATAAGACTATATGATTTTCTAGGGATAACTTTCTTTGGCCATGTTATTTTGAATCTTAATGATTTACTATCTAGTATGCTCGAAACATTATTGCTCTCATGTCGACATAACCTTTTGCTTAAAACTTACGGATCTGAACTTTCATACCACAATAAAGAAGAATTGCATTGATAAATATGTTGGGTAGCATTCCACATTAAAATTATGTTTTTAGCATTTACCTACTCGAGGACGAGCATGAATTAAGCTTGGGGATGCTTGATACGTCTCCAACGTATCTATAATTTTTTATCGTTCCATGATATTATATTATCTATCTTGGATGTTTTATATGCATTGATATGCTATTTTATACACCCTCCATCCCAAAATAAGTGACTCAAAAATGACTCAACTTTGTACTAAATTTAGTACAAAGTTGAATCACTTTTGAGTCACTTATTTCGGGACAGAGGGAGTATGATTTTTGGGACTAACCTAGTAACCCAGAGCCTAGTGCCAGTTTCTGTTTTTCCTTTTTTCGAGTTTCTCGGAAAAGGAATATCAAACGGAGTCCAAACGGAACGAAACTTTATGAGGATTTTTCTTGGACTAGAAGACACCAGGAGTACTTGGAGTACATGACAGGGGAGCCTTGAGGCCGCCACAAGGGTGGAGAGCGCGCCCTGGGGGTAGGGCGGGCCTCCTACCTTGTGGGCCCCCCGAGACCCCCCTGTCCTACTTCTTTAGCCTATAAATTCCCAAATATTCCAGAAACAATAGAACATCCATCAAAACCACTTTTTCGCCACCGTAACCTTCTGTTCTTGTGAGATCCCATCTGGAGGCCTTTTTCGGTACTCTACCGGAGGGGGATTCGACCACGGAGGGCATGTACGTCAACCCTATTGCCCTTCCGATGAAGTGTGAGTAGTTTACCACAGACCTACAGGTCCATAGCTAGTAGCTATATGGCTTCTTCTCTCTCTTTGATCCTCAATACCATGTTCATTTGCGGTGTGTTTGTCAAGATCCGATGAATTGTGGGTTTATGATCAGATTATCTATGAATATTATTTGAGTCTCTTCCGAATTCTTATATGCATTATTTAATATCTCAGTAATTCTCTTCGAACTATCGGTTTGGTTTGGCCAACTAGATTGGTTTTTCTTGCAATGGGAGAAGTACTTTGCTTTGGGTTCAATCTTGCGGTGCTCAATCCCAGTGAATGTAGGGGACATGGCACGTATTGTATTGTTGCCATCGAGGATAACAAGATGGGGTTTTCATCATATTGCTTGAGTTCATTCCGCTACATCATGTCATCTTGCTTGAAGTGTTACTGAGTTCTCATGAACTTAATACTCTAGATGCAGAATCATTTCGGTCGATGTGTGGAGTAATAGTAGTAGATGCAGGCAAGAGTCGATCTACTTGATACGGATGTGATGCCTATATTGATGGTCATTGCCTTGGATGTCGTCATAATTATTCACTCTTCTATCAATTGCTTGACAGTAATTTGTTCACCCACTGTAGTATTTTCTATCACCAGAGAAGCCTCTAGTGAAACCTACGACCCCTGGGTCTATTTTACATCTTCTAAGTTTCAGATCTACTATTTTGCAATATTTTACTTTTCAATCTATAAACCAAAAACCCGAAAATATTTAATTTCTAGTTCATCTATCTTTATCGGATCTCACTTTTGCAAATAACCGTGAAGGGATTGACAACCCCCTTATAGCGTTGGATGCAAGTTGTTTGATTGTTTGTGCTGGTATTTGGCAATTTGTGCGTAATCTCCTACTGGGATGATACCTTGGTTCTCAAAATGAGGTAAATACTTACTTTACTTTGCTACATCACCATTTCCTCTTAAAGGGAAAACCAACGCATATTCAAGAGGTAGCAGTTCTCCTCCACCACTTCCAATGGGAGGAGCCAGCTCTGCGCTTTCGTGCTGGGGGCTGGGCTGGGGTCTTGGCGTCAGATCAACTGCGCTTCTCCTTGCCGGGCCCGTACCTCCCATAGTCTTCGGAGGCTCCCCGTGCTTGAGCCGCGTGGACCGATGGATGAGAGTCTCACTCTCTTCCTCCTCCTCCCTGACAAAGACACCAACCAAAAGATCAATTAACAAGGGCAAGCAGGCGTGCAAAAGTTGCTGCAAGGAAAGGGATTTGTTCTCTTACTCTTCGTCGAGAAGCATGGAGCTCAGCTCGAACTCAATGTGTGGTTAACGCACCCGCCCCCTCGTCTGAGGCGGGGGAACGGAGATTTCCGACAACATCAAGCTTTGCTGGTGCAGGCGAGGCTCCGACATGGACAAGTTTTGTGAGGAGCTCGAGTCAGACTGGGAGCTGGAATCAACTCCTGCTACCACCGAAGGCTTAGCGAGAGTAGTTTTCGTGCCGGCAAGGCAGATGGATTGCCAGTGCACCACATCCGACGTGTTTCCCTTGGAGGCAGTTTTCTTCACCTTCTTGGCATCATGCGCAGGATCAGGAACCACCGCTCCTCGATTGGCAACCCGTCTAGGAGGGAGCTGGTCTAGGTCCGGCTCGAGGGTTTGAGGGCCAGTCGCCAGCCACTTCTCTGCGGGCTCCTCTGCCTCCTCAACCCCTTCTTCCTCCTTGGCCTTTGCTTCTGCGGTATACAGAGCCTCAAGCCCGGAAGGCTTATCCCCGGCAAGCTCACTCTCGGCAAGGTCATCGCCGTTAACCTCCTCTATGGCTTGCCTTTCACTTCTGCCACGAGAGGAGCCTTCATCTTCCTCCTCCTCCCTCTCGTCCACTGCCTTCCCGGCCTTCGCTTTTGCGGTGGCTCGAAATGCTCTGTCTTCCTTAAGTCGTCTCCTGATATACGCCTCCTTGGAGGTGCGCTTATAAATGTTGGACTCCACCCTCGTAACTCTTTCCACCAAGCTGGACGACCACGCGAGCTCTTCGTCGAGCATGTGTAACTTCCAGTCACCCGAGACACCACGAGCATTGTAATCTGGCATCCATTTCAGGATCTGGTCTCAGGCAGAGTTGAAGTTTAGTGGAATAACACCTGCCGGCAACTTTAACGGCCCGAGGCTGCCGAACAGTTATTCGCACAGCCAGGCATGGCCGTAGACTGAAAAATTGTTGGGCAGGCAAGGAAGCAACCTCATAATGTCGGCAGCATCTCCATACTCCCAGGCAAACCTATCCCTCTTCTGCAATGGAGCAATGCGGCAAAATAGTAAATCGGCCCCCACATGATCGATGGTCAACCCGACAGTCTTTAAACGTGTGATCCTGTTTATTGACGGGCGAAGCCTATAATCAGTAAGGACAAATTCTTTCCACTCATTGTCCAACACAATACACTCCTCCCGTGTCTGAAAAAATTCTGGGGCTTCCTCATCCTGAATCCAACACCAGTCTGCTCTCCATTCATCCCATCTGCTGCGTTGCTGTCTGGTGAGATAACCCTAGTTCTCTCTTGCCACCCGAGGCATCCAACTTATATTTCCGGAACGGTGTTTTTTATTCTCCACTCTTAGGACAAAATAGTCCCTAAACAAGTCGACATTGGGGGCGACCCCGACGAAGTTCTCACACAAGTGTGCAAAAATCACCATGCAGGCCATTGCATTTGGTATGAAATCGAGGAGGTAAAATCCATAGATCACCATCATGGCTTTGAAGAAATCCGAGAAGGGGGGACAGAAACCACAAGTAAAGTACACACACAAGAAGTGATATGAATCTGGCAAATAAAGTACGTCCAAATTCGATGGGGAGAATGCCATGTCTCCCCGCGGCTTCTTATCTAACTCCGCTGCTCTCTTCTTGCTCCGTCCGGCGGCTGTCTCCTCCGTAGTAGCCGCCCGTTTCCCATTGGGAGCGGCAACCTTCTTCCCCATCTCTTCGAGCTATGGTGGAAGGGAAGGAGGCTAGAAATTGATCGATGGCGAATGCGGGCAAGAAAAGAGGACGGTTGATTGGCTTGCGGAAGAAGATGGTGGATGGAGAATGTAGCAGACGATGAATGCGCAATGCCCCTTCACGTTTTATCTTTCTCTTAAGAGGAAAAGACACGGGGGAAGGCGCGACTCTTCGGAAGTTACCGTTTTACATTAACTGTGCAGTCCCATGATCCCACGACCCGCAGTAATTACGCGAAGTGGACGTTGGATTGACTGGTCATCATGACGAGCCGCTGCACATGCAACATTCTCTTGCCGCATGTCCGTGGACTGTTGGGGCCTAACCCAACGTGCTTAGCGACATGTATGGCTCAGGCCCGGGGGTTTCTGTCGGGGTACCCAAACATGCGGGTATGTTTCTCCCCTGGCTTGTGCATTGCCAGCAAGCCACCACCCCGGAAAGCTTACAATGACCATGACCACGCCGAGCAGAAGAAGTGGTCCTTTGAGAAATCAAGGGGCAGATCAAGAAGACCAAGTAAAGATAAAGGAGCACAAACTCACTAAGGAAAATCCTCCCTTGCTAGGCAGGCGAGCCCATCGAGGGCGAGGTACCCGAAGGTAAGTCCCAAGGCCGTCCCGGCAAGCCTGCCGGGGACGCGGAGAGTGGACTTACCCTGCTAAGGCTCCCATGCTCCACCTCACAGCAACCCAAGTCACTAATCGGTGCGGTGTCAAGCCGTCAAGTGGCTAAGTGGCCATGATTCGGTACGTGGCCGCCACTTCCAAAGGAAATAACCTACAGATGACACGCGTCCAACAACGCTTCATGCAGGCAGGCGAGAAGGTGGAAGATTGTCCCGGTAAGGCTTGCCGGGCTACGCCCCTATGTGACACTAAGTGGTGCATTTAATGCACACTGTCTTGTCTAAAGAGTTAGCTATGATAGCACTGTTTGCTATCTAATCAGTACACAATGACTGATTTGCCATTGTGGTAACCCCTTGATCTATAAAAGGAGGACCATGGCGACCGTAGAAATGATTCGGATTCGGACCATTGTACAATCATACGCGCGTAGTTACTCTCGCCCTCAGGCTACCTTATCAAGCAAGAGCGCGGAGTCTCCACTACGGTCCACCCCACCAATCCACCAAAGCAGGAGTAGGGTTTTACGCCTCATGGTGGCCCGAAAGCGGGTAAAAACTGCCCGTGGCATCGCTGCTGCGCTGCCCAGCGCCCTCTGCTCTTTGTGCAACACACTCACTCCCCTTGATGAACCAAAAGGGGCTGATGGCCCCATATGTGGCCATGTTTTCCCACGACACCACTGATGAGGTCTCGCGCGGGCGGCAACACGACCTTGACTTTGTTCGCGCTCCCGTGCCCCCTAGTCCGAGGCAGAGGTCCACAACAACTCTAGAAACGACTTCGACTCTGACGGAAAACCAGTTAGTCATTTGTACCCATTTGTGCTGCAAACATATCATGTGTTTTATATGGCTACTCCCCCACCCGCTCTCATTTTCTTGGAATACAAATCATACGTTTATGGTCTCTCAATCCATGAAATCAAAGTAATTAAGATCCGTTAGATGCATATAGTGTATTGATCGTTTGATTGGTATCCGTATATGGTTACTAATTAATTGTTTGTTCTCTGCAAATTATTTTTGCTAATAATACTTCTAGGGTTAGCGTGCATGCTAATAATTCATAGCCATATCTTAAGAATTGATTTTGAATGCCGTACATATATGCGTGTGCCTTTTTTTCCAGATCTTGAGAATTGATTTTGAATGTCTTACATGTATGTTTTTGCCATTTTTCAGATTGGTATGTACATAGATGAGGCTCCGCTAGCGTTGCCGCCAGTTGTAGATCCTGCACCCGACAATACGGCCAGAAGCGGCCACGGCCCCTGGATCTGAGGAACCTGTAGAATCTCGAGAGGAACGCATTCACGATCTATCGAACATCATCTATGGGGAGATCATCTCCCTTCTCCCCACCAAGGATGGTTGTTACACACAAGTCCTCGCATCTCGGTGGTGCACTCAGTGGCGCACCGCGCCTCTTAATCTCGACTATTATCAGCTATCTGTTGATGATGATTCTAAACTCCCCGAAGCCAACATCTCCGCCCATCAGGGGCTCCGTTCAACGCATCTGCATCCCAGCATGCTACCTGCAGGACATACCTTGCACGGTGGGCACCTAGCTGACATCACATAAATTAAAAAAACTCCACCAGCTTGAGTTCTACCATTACTACAGAAATAGTTTACCACCAATCGTTGTATCTGTGCCCTCACCACTGATGTCCATATCATGGTTTTCCTCCTCTCTCCACACTGCCACCTTGACCTGGTGCCATCTAACAAACAATTTGGTACAAATGCTTCGACTCCCACTACTAAAAAACTTGCGCTTATGTTGGTTGATGTGTTGGAGGCCTCACTGCACAACATCAACCACTCTAGTGGCCCTGCCCTGGAACGCTTGGTGGTTTTTTATGTAAATGGAATCCATGTCCCTTGTCTCAAAATAAGGTCGCCTCACCTTGCAAGCTTTGGACTTCATTTTGAAGGACATGAGCTCATCATCGATGATGCCCCTCTTCAAAGATCGATCCTTCATTAGTGTTATGCACCTTCACAAATAAATGTGGTATCTGCGCCTGATGCCCCTTCACTTCAAAGGTTGACCCTTCATTAGTGTTATGCACCTTCGCAAATAAATGTGGTCTCTGCGCCTAAACTGGTAACTCGATACCTTGGGTGCAATTGGTGATCCATTTAAAACTTCAAGATGGTGATTGGCTCCACATTTATTCAGGTGCGGTATATTATTCATGTACACTTCTGTAATCTGCATTTTTCATTTGTGCGCATAAGTTAAATATCATCTTGGAGTACACTTTTTGTGCTAATATTATCTTCTATGATCAATGAAGAGCTACTCCATGGATGGCCTCTCAGTGGTGCTGGATTCTATCAAGACCTTATATATTAGTATGTGGTGTCTTGATCTGAACATGAGTATTGTCTTGCTGCGATATTTTTTGTGTCTACAGAATTCACATATAAAGGTGATGATTTCATGAACATTGAAAGCCCATATATAATATACTAGAATTAACCATTCAGCTGTCGCTCATTGGACATACTCTATTTTAGACATTAACCGCTTTCAATATTCATGTCTATTTAGGTACAAGCATGGATAAAAAGGTATAAATGATCGATGAGTGTGGAAGCACAAGGATTTTCTCAGATCTCATGACATTCTTTTGGCGACAATAATGGTGGAAGGATATGCATCCAACCCTGGAAATGCTAGCTTTGTCACATTCTTCATGTTGAGTGCGAGATTACTATTATCTATGGTGATTAAGTTTTTCAACAAGAAATTTCTCATGGATGGATATGTTTAATAGCACAAAAAGAAGTTTCAGGTGGACCCAAAGCCTTCTAAACGTGCTCGACTTCTATTTACAACAACTTGTCGTCATCATGGACCAGTAGAATTTTTGTACCGGGATCTTGATTTTATGGATCAGACTGATGCATTTGATTGTGACTGCCCAAGACTTTGGTGTAGTTAGATGTTAATGCCCTGTTCAATCTGGTTTGTGTCTGAACCTGATAAACAATTAATCCTTGTGCTTTTGGACCGTTTGTAAGCTGGAGTTAGATATTGTTGCCCTTTTCAACTCGGCTTTGACCCATATTTTCTTTCATACTGGGCCAATCGCTTGCCATTTCTTTAATTAAGACATAAATATTATAAGCAATCACAACATAGGGAAATAATATCACTCCTATGGGATCCTTGAGATCATTGTTCATTATAGAACCTGCAAGTTCTTAGGGCCCGCCAGCACCCACAAACTTATTTTCAGCTAGCACGCCAAATGGGTTGTAATTCTTAATAAGAAAAGCTGCGTGGTAGTGACAGATTTGGATTTTGACATTTGGGGCCCACAAGGAAAAAGCCTATCCAGGGCAGTGCCGAATCGACAATAAACATTGAGAAACCTGGTTTTGAAATTACTGTAAATCTGAAACTCGCCTTAAAATCATGAAATTTGGCATGGTGTTATGACATGGCGCCAACATACCACGGTAAAAAATTAGTCCAATTTGGGACAAGTTTTGGTATAAACTTCTTACAAACCAGAGCTTCTCTCAAGAAGCCACATGGTTCAGAGAGGGAACTTGTCACCTATGTGTGCGAAACGACATACATTGTCACTTCCCGCCTTGATTTATTTTATACATGCAACATGCAACAATAGGAGCGTCGTCCTAAAAATATGAAATTATTCAGGGTTCATTTTGCCATTTTATACATTATTTGAGTTTTCTAGGCATTTTGGAACATACTTTGGTGTCTGCAAAGCTCATGTGTGTACTAGCCGCCAATGTAATTGGATGTTCAATTTGGTTATGGAATCAAGTCCTTATAAGTTATAAGTACATATATTGTTGTTATGTATGTAATGACATCGCACACGGGCCATACCAGGGAACCCATCGGTGATGAAGTCATCAATCGCTCACAATTATGCACCATCAAGCATTTGCCCACAACACACATGGCTTATTTGCAGAAATTGTCTGTGTTATTATGGTCTCCGCACACATTTCCGATTAGGAACCTGTTTGCCGCACATCACACACATCTTGTTAAATCGAACCGTTTCTGTAGTGTTGCCTAATCAAAACAGCTCATCCGAGTGAACTGTATGCCGTATATCGCACACACTTTGATCTGGGTGATCGTTTATATTGCGTTCCCTAATCACAAACAGTTCATCTGAGTGAACTGTATGCAGTAGCGCACACCTCCATCTAGCTGCCCATTTATGTTGTTCTCCCTCATCGCAAACAGTTCATTGGAGTAAATAGTATGCCATGCCTCGCACACTCAACTATAATCTGAATCGTGTTTTATGTCTCCACCATCGCAAACATTTCGTATCTTTCTTGGCGAGTTTTTACATCACCGTTTGCAATTAATGGATCGCACACAGTTTCATCAAAGTGTCTCTAATTGGACTGTCTTTGGGGACCCCGACTCATAAGTCGTGATCACCAAATGCACGTGTATAGCGATCCCAAAGCTCAATAACAAGAGTCTTACATCCATACATACCGTATTCACAAGTAGGACCATTATGGTCAAGTCTTGAGTATATCATTGCAGTGGAAATCTTCAATAACAACTTGGACCCATGCCATCTGCCTCAACCCTATAGGCATTCTGACTGGAAAGTGTCCTAGCTCGCATGTTCCTCACCAAGAAATCTTCATCATATCCTGTTCTTTCATGCCTAGCCAATAAAATAACCAGTGGCAAGCCCATGAGTACTTTCAATGTACTCACAAGCATCCCAAGAGTGATAACAGAATAACTATGCAAGGTTGTACTGCTAAATTGGCAGTTTTGTGGAAAGCTAGTTTTTCTCATGCAAGTATGATCAATATTTATCAATGACATGAATGTGTCCGCAACAAGTATCAGGGGGTTACAGACATCAACATCGAGAAACAGTTATGAACAACTCATGCTCAAGCTCAGCGTGACTTCCTTATGAATCATGTCAACATATTTACCAAACAGTGTTGTTTTTTCAGAAACATATGGACATAGTGTAAGCAGCACCACCCAACTGTACTTGACCGTGGACATGGCTATTCGAATAGTTTTACACTCTGTAGAGGTTGCACACTTTACCCACAAGATCCGGGGAACTTCTGTATCATCCACGACCCGCGATATCTCAAGTACCCGGGGTAAGCACCCAATCACTATCTTTCCCTAGATGACACTAACATAGAGTCCACTCGTTGGTACACGACCTTTGTGCATAAACATCAAGATCTTGGGACTCTGCCCTTTCCATTATCACACATACACGCAGGGACCAACGGTGTGTCCGGTGCCCTGTGAAAACAGTCATGGCCCCGTATCCAAGCACGACCCCGTCCCAAGAGTGACCTCATGTCACCCCCATCACTAGTAATGTGGGCACCATGCTAGTATTGGCCTAGGTAATCAATAATGTTCCATCCCATAAAGGGGTAGAGTGGTTGGGATGGTCGACAAATCTTAAATCTAGTCCGTCTCTGTAAACAACACTTTCATCAAGCCTCAGCACACTACTTCTCCACCAAGTAGTGCCCTAGTTCATCATCAACTCCCGGGGGCATTAGTGGCACCCACTGAGTTATTTGCAAGTATGTCAAACCATACTTATTTCATTCCATACATATCCCTCTCCAATTTAGCATAGCCAATTACTATAGCATTTTCTACAACCCACGAACACAACTATAAGCAAGGATAGAGTCATGAACAATGCAAGTATCATCGGGGTATGCAACGGTGGCAAGCCTAGCAAGACTACCATACAAGATATATCATGCACTCGATGAAACATCGAGAATGCTATTATGATGTAAAATAGTTCATTATGGTCAAAGGGCTGATTGCCTTGTTCATTAGTGTCTTCAAAGCTTCTGTTCCATCTCCAAGTACTTCGTATACTCCGTCAACTAACGTCGGAAAAAATCATAATAAGCAACACAAGAAGGCAAAAATAAAAGTGCTCTAAAAATAGGAGTTGGAATTTTCTAGGATACCTCTGGTCATATGAAAAATGACCAAAGTAGTTTCATTGGCAATGGATCATTGGATAGTTTGGAACATTTCAATATGATGGAATCAAGAGGTTTAATGGATCTGCAAGTTGTCTACATAATGCCTTTTTATAAAAATGAGTACAAGCACCCATTAAATCATGCATGATTTTAGAAACATTTAGAAATGGGTTTCACTGGATTTGGAGTTGAAATGAATATAATATGGATTTTTGAAGTGGACTTATGTGGATAATGACATTTTTAAATGATCCAGCGATATCCAAGGACAACAAAAATGTCCACTGTAGCTCATTAAATAAAGCATGATTTGTGGAGTCTTTAGAAATTTGAATCATCAAATTTGGACTTGGTTTGATTGATTTATGGTTTTTTAGAGTTTTACTGGAAAAAGAAAAAGAGAAAGAAGAGGCTATACCATACTATGCACTGAGCGCATGATAGTGTCGTAGCGTATTGGTCTGGCCCAACTGCACGGCCATGCGCGCGCTGGGGGCCACGTCGATGGCCCCTTTGGCGAAATACACTTTCGCCCAGGGCATGTGTATTCTCGCAACTATGTTTCCACTTAAACGGGTGGGGTCTGTTGGCTGGGTCGCTGATAGGTGGGGCCCCCTGCCAGCTGGCGGGGTGGTCGTCCTCTACCTCCTGCTCGAGGCAGAGCAGGGGAGGTAGAGCATACGCCGGCGTTCGTCCGGCGATAGCTGGCGCCTCCGATCATCTCCCATGGCGCTCCGCCTATGGGTGAGCTCGGCGCAGAGCAGCGCACCCTGTGGTGTAGCTTACGGCCGTCGGAGGGGGGGGGAGGTGATTGCAACCTTAATGACTGCGAGGGCAGGTCATCGGCCATCCGTGGCTATCGGTGTTCGGGCATCAAGGCTACGGTTTGAGGAGATGGGGAGGAACGTCGAACCATTGAGGGTCCTTTGGTGGAGGAATGGGAGCGAGGCGAGCTTTGTGTTGCTCGAATTTGAGCGAGCCGAAGCAGCGGTCGTGCGGTGATAGGAGGAGAAGTGAGGCACGAGAGGAGGAGCAGGATGGTCGAGGAGGTCGCTGGGGAGGAGAGGGAGTGAACCCAGAGGCGAGAAGGACCTGTGGTGGCTGTATAAGGCGAGGCGGGGGCGCACCATGGACATGGATCACGTCCATGGTCCGGGCGTCGCTAGAGGCCAAACTGGCGCTCTAGGGCATGTCTAGGGTGCTCGTGGACGTGGTCCAGGCCAACGGAAAAGGAAAGGGGGGAGCGGGGCGAGCTCCTGGCGGGACCCGAGCTCGCGTGCGCATAGGCTGAGTTGGGCGGCTTCGGGCACACGCCGCAGGGGTGAGAGAGAGAGAGAGTGAGAGAGGGGGAAGTAGGGGGCAGCATGGTGGCGTGTTGCGGACGTCGAGGCACCTCGACTGGCGCGAAGGGGAGGATCGAGGTGGTCGGCGGCGTCGGGCAGGACGCGGCTACAGTGCGCCAGAGCACTGTAGCGCGCTCCAGAGCGCGACCATTGCATGCCATGGCATGCAACTAGCATCCTGCGCATGGCCAAGGTTGTCCACTAGCTCCTGGGACTCTCTGAGATGCTCCACGAAGCTTAAGAGGTAAGGTAGGAGGGATGGGTAAGAAGTAGGAGGGTAGAAAGGTGCTGCCATGGTGAAAACAGAGAGGTAAATGGGCGTTTTACCCCCTCCAACGATTGAGCTGAGGGCATGGATGTTTTATTGGAGGTAGAGGATGGTTAGTGTGATCTCTGGTAAAAATTTGAGGTAAAGGGGAATAGTGGAAGGGGTCAAAACACGGGTTTTGGTAACATTGCAGAAGGTGTTTTATGTTGTTTTTGGCTAGAAAAAGTATTCCATTTGGCATGATACTTAACAGGATGAAATTTCACATAGAAATAGGCTGCTCCACCAAATTTTAGCTCATTTGGGAAAAGTTGCTAATGTAACTTTGGTAAACCCTAGAAATTAGCAGAAATGACTTTTCTAAGATTTAGTCATGCAAATCATCCCCCCTTGATGCACCACTTGGTGTAGTGTCATCATTTGGGGTTTTGAGCATGTCCACAAAATTTGAGGTCACAAGTAAAAAGTTGGCAATGTAGAGTTGTTCAAATTTGGATCTGGTTAGAAAGGGTTTTGGGGCACTTTAATCAAGTTATCCTTCTCTAAAACTTGTGCAATTTAGTCTAGATTCATAATTACACCATATGAGCATGCGCACCAAGTTTGAGAACATTTGGACATATTCGGCAATGTAAAGTTGCTCAAACTTCAAAATGGACAGAAATTGTTTTGAGGGGGTTTGATGTTGTTTTCTTGATCTTCGAAGCATGAGGCTTTGCAAGATCATCAAATATGGCATATGTGACATGCTAGAATTTTCTTGTAATTAATTAAGAAAATTCCCTTTGTAAATATTTCAAAAGCTTGAAATATCGAGAATGCGTTTTTGTGGGATTTGACCAACATTTTGAAGATGAACATGTGTTGAAACTCTTATATAAGAACAATATATGTCCTATGAGGTTCCCTGAATTTTCTCAAATATTTTTGAAACAATAAAATAATTTTAACCTATTAAAGACCATTTCTGGCCTAAAGAAAAATCTTTTAAATAAAATAGGAAAATAACTCTTAAAATTATATTTTTGTGGTTTATGGGAGGCCTATAACTAATAGGAGTGAAACACAATTTTTGAAATATTTTTCACACCCTAAATTAAGTACTTGTAGTTCAAGTCTCAATTTAGGGGTTTTTGAAAAACCTAATTTAGAAAATACTTTTTGGCCAAAAAAAATTTGTGAGAAAATACTATTATGTCCTATACACATGGCATGATCATTGGGATAAAGTTTTGGATCAAGGAGATGAAGTATAAGAGTTGGAGGATTTATTTGATTTTTAGAGCACTTGCAAACATCAAACAGAAAACCAACCTAGCATAATCCAAATCACTCAAATGTTTTTGTCAAACCACATTTTAGCATGATTATTAGCTTAAGTGTTGTGGCATGAAAACAAAGGTGTGACACTGTCATGTTTGGACCATCACGTAGTAGTGCATATATAATAGAGTATGATTATGACGTTCGGATACACCATTACGTTGTGTTGTTCCAGGTAGTGTGAGCTATGAAACAATTCCACATTGTCTTAAATGCATACCAAACTCGTAACTCAAATATTCACCTCCACCATCAGATCGTAGAAATTTTATTTTCTTGTTACGATGATTCTCCACTTCACTTTGAAATCTAACTTTTCAAATGTTTCACAATTGTATTTCATTAAATAAATATATTCATATCTACTCAAATCATCCAACAAGGTAAGAAAATAATGATATCCACCGCGGGCTTCAACACTCATCAGACCGCATACATCGGTATGTATTATTTCCAATAAGTCACTAGCTCACTCCATTGTTTCGGAGAACGGAGTTTTAGTCATCTTGCCCATGATGCATGGTTCAGATGTCTCAAATGATTCATGATCAAGAGATTCCAAAAGTCCATCAGCAAGGAGTTTCTTCACGCGCCTTACACCAACATGACCTAAGCGATAGTGCCACAAATATCTAGTACTATCATTTTGAACATTGCATCTTTTGGCATCAATTTCAGGAATATGTGTAATCGAGATTCAACAAGAATAAACCATACACAAGGGGTGCATGATGATAAAAGATATTACTCATATAAATAGAACATCCATTATTCTCATACTTAAAGGAATAAATGTCTCGCAATAAACAAGATCCAGATTTGTAAGATGAAGTGCATCACGAATAGCTCGAGGAACGTACGAAGCCTTTGTAGCTTGGTGGTAGTGACTAAAGAACTCTGTCAATCGCTACTTCATCCAGAAGATTAACTCCCAACTGATTCAAGCGGTTGTAGTACCCATAGATTTTTAAGTACGTGCTCACTAACGGAGCTGTTCACCTCCATCTTGCAGCTAAATAACTTGTCGGAGGTGTCATACCTCTTGACCCGGGAATGAGCTTGAAATACCAATTTCAGCTCCTGGAACATCTCATATGCTCTATGGTGCTCAAAACGGCTTTGTAGCCCCGGTTCTAAGTCGTAAAGCATGGTGCACTGAACTATCAAGTAGTCATCATAACGTTCCTGACAGACGTTCATAACATCTGCAAGCGAGCTGTCACGCCCAAGATGCGATTCTATCCTGATCATGTTATAACCTCGTGATTGGGGCACAACCGCATTCCGGGCTCTTAGCAAGATGGATATCATTACATCGTACCATTAAATAAATAGATGGGGATACATACAAGTCATACAAGTCACATGAATACAACAACATCATACACAAGTCATCCGACTATAGATGAAAAACATGAAAAGCACAACGACATCCATCCTGCTATCCCAGGCTGCCGACCAGGAACCTATCCCAATACTGACAAAGAAGAAGAAGAAAGAACTCCAACACAAGTAAACAACGCGCTCACGTCAAGTCATCGGAAACCTGCACCTGCAACTGTTGTTGTAGTAACCGTGAGCGACAAGGACTCAACAATCCCATAACCATGGGTATCAAGACTAGCAAAGCTTAATGGGTAAGGAAGGGATAGTGGTGAGGTTGCAGCAGCGGCTAAGCATTATATGGTGGCTAACTTACGAGTACAAGAATAATATGAGCATCTACGCAAACGGCCGCAAACTAGTAATGATCGCTAAGTAATCTTGAACTACCTACGAGTCAAACATAACCCCACCTTGTTCTCTTCTCAAATTGAAAAGAGACAGTCATGGTTAATCACGCGGTTGTGTGTTTTATTTCGAATCCTCTGTCGAGTTTTCTACAATCGGACATTAACAAATTCCAATCTGCCACATAACCTCGGGCACGACTTTCAAAAGATCATAACCTGCAGGGGTTTCCCAACTAAGCCCATCACAAGCTCTCACGATCAGCAGAGGTAAAAACCCCTTAGGGACAACCCGATCTGACTCGGAATCCCGATGCACAAGACATTTTGATAATGCTAAAACAAGTCCAGCAAGACCTCCCGGTGTGCCGACACCCTGATAGTAGACGCATGTTCTCGTCTCATGCCACGTCCAGATGAGCACTACGTACAGCAACCGGAAGCCTCAGTATCTGGGTGGCACCGCAAGTGGCTCTAGTTTGGGACCAACACCATCATCACTGGCCTCCCTATTATGTGGAATTAAGAACCCGGGGACGCTACCCCCTATGCAATTAATTAATTGATTAATTAAGTTTTTATTATGAGGCAAATGGTAAAACCAAAGTTGGGCCTTGATGGAGGAGTTTTATTCAAAGCGAACTATCAAGGGGTCCCCATATACCCAACTGCGTTAGGAACACAAAATCAAGGAACATAACACCGGTTTATCGGTTCTTAAGGCGGCATGAGTGGAACAAAACACCAGCAAAAGGCCAAGCCTTCCACCCATTGCCAAGTCTATAGGTGCATTAATTATAGTAATAGATATTGTGATATTCCCAAAGTATCCAAGATCCGACATAGAGCAATCTTCATCTTCACCTGCAACTAACAATGCCATAAGAGGGGTTGTGCGAGCGGTAACATAGCCAAACAACGGTTTGCTGGGATGGTGTCAAAGGTTAGAGGGTGTTTCATGGCAACCAGGAGATGCTGACAACAAATAGATAGGTAGCGCGACATGTAGCGATAGCATCAAGATAACTAGCATAGCAATGGTAGTAATGAGATCAAAGGTGACGGTCATCTTGCCTAAGATCCTACAAGGAAGAAGAATGAGTCCATGAAGAAGAAGAAGCCACGAAGATGAACCAAGTGTAGCCGAACGAATCCTCACGATCGCAACGAAACATGAACTAACGAGAAGAAGCAAACAACACGGTAAACACCCAACATATAACAAGACATGATGCTCAACCAAGTATGATGCATGACAAGGCTACATGATGCAAATCATGGCAAGAGATCACACATACTAGACCACACAACAAAGCAAGTTTAAATGAGGCTGGAAACAACATATAACAATTCCGGTAAGTCCTCATATGCAAATTTCGAAATTGGTCCATATCTGAACAAACCTTATGTTAAAGCTGTTAAACAGCAAGTTAACATGCACCATGATGATCTACTCGAGATTCTAGTCAAATTACATATAAAGTTCATTTAATTCGGAGCTACAGCCTAGAAGATATGAGCAAAACAAGTTAAGCATGGCAAAGATGCAAGATGCATTCAAACAACAAGCAAACACACTCCAAACATGTATACAACATGATATTATGCATCTACATGCAAAAACACACAAGTTTCATATAGTACACACTCAAAACGAAGCAACGGTTCAACACATACACACAAAACAAGATATAACAACAAACAGTTCCAAAACAGCAACTAGGCACTTTGCAATCATCAACACAACATGCTATAGGAACATTTAATGGCATCAAAGGGCATGGCAAGCATGTACATGTCAAGCACTACAAACATGATCACTGACCTAACACCATCAGAACATGCTCAAAACATCATGGCAAGATTGCAAATAATAACAGTTTCACAGACTTAGTGAAATAAACTGAACATGGCAGCAACAACGACAAGTAGGCATGTTTGCAAGCTTGTGCAACTCATATTAAATAATATCATGGCATGTGAATATAACCAACAGCAAGAATATATGTTTATGAAGCTACTCATGGCAAGAACATGGTCATAGAATGCATAGAGCACTAGCTATTCAAATGGCAAAACTGAACTTATTGATAACAGTCTGACAGAAACATTTTATAGCAATTTGAGAGCAAGAAAGAGACAAGGTACAACGACCTATAATTGCAAACAAGGGCATGGATGGATAGAGCATAACATGGGCTTAAAGGCATGGTCATTGGACATCTTCAAATGTGCATGGATATGAGTGTAGCATCAAGCAAACATGGTCACAATATAACAGTTTCAGACTTTGCAGTTTTCAACAAGTCTCAGAAATCATCAAACGGCAAGTAGGTCACTTTGCAAGCTTTTTCCACTCACCACAAGGAATATCATGAAAATTGGATTACACCACAACAAAGATGACATGATTGGGCTCCTAACACATGTTGACGTGATGCTTAGACAAAAATCACACAAAAAGTTACAAAAATGAGAAATGAGCAAGTTATTACATATTTCAGCAGTTTTAAACACTTAGCACTTTTGCAACGGAGATAAACATGTCATAATTCATCCTAACATGAATGCAAACCACACCACCATGTAGAGGACTTGGCAATGAACATTTTGACATATCATAGACTTCATTTGGACCAACATGCACCAAGATATGACATCTCAAACATGTTGTTCATAGTAAAACAAGGACTGAGAAGTAACATCACAGAGCAGTTTTGCAACAAAGAATAAGGCATCAAGATGAACAGTAACATGCATGCAAATGCAACTAACATGTATAGCACTTCGAGACGAACATTTTGATATATCATTCACTCAAAATGGATACACCTGCACAAAGTTATGATATGATGAAGTTGCACACATAATGTTAGATCTCAGGGACTTAGTGAAAAAAAACCTCCGGGACGGACATGTCCGAGCTAGGTCGGACACGTCCGACGGGCTGGGCCCATGCGGCAGCTGCTCAGGAAAAGCGGGCTGAACTGGGCTGGCTCGAAGGACGAGCCAGGCGCGGTCCGTGGTGGACCCGACGAACCAGGCGCAGTTGGGTCGGACTGGCCGGTCGTCGGAGCGGGGTCCGCATGGCTGGTGGTGGTCGCCGGCGTCGGAGAGCGGCGGGGAGCTTCGGATCGGCCCCTGGACGCCGGGTCTGACAGAGGCACGGCTCGGGATGGCAGCCCGAGGAGTAGACGGCGGCGGGGGAGTGTGGTGTTGTCGGAGGCGGCGGAGATGGAGGCGGCCGGTGGCGGGGTCGCGGGCGGTGCGATGAATGGCGACGGGGTAGAACGGGAGCTCCGGGCGCGGGAGGTTGGGGGCGACCAGGCGGCGGTGGTGGCAGGACGGGCCCAGGCGGGCGACGCACAGGCCAGGCGGTGGCGAGGATCCAGGCCTGCGTGGGCCCGAAATGGGCTCCGTGGGCCGCGACTGCTGGAGGCACAGGGGCGACATGTCTTGGACAGGTGGCGGGGTATGAGTGGTTGGGGCGCTGGGATTGCGAGGTGGCGGCTTCTGATAGGCTCGAGGCGCGGCGGCCGCGGCGCCAAGTGGCGAATGGTGGTTGGGGCGGCGCGAATTCCGAGGGAACAAGGGAGGTGACGGCTGGGACAGAGGTAGGGGAAGGTATGTTTAGGCCCAAAATTGGCATGTAGGTGGTGTAAATATAGAGTAGGGAGTCTAGGGATTAGGTCTAGTGGGGGTTTTTGGACAGTTTTGGAGCATCGGATCTCAATCCGACGGTACCGGCCGCAAGGAGGTGTTATACATGCCTAGTGCGTTGGTAGGATGGGTCTCGGGCTAAGATGAGAGGTAAGAAGAGCGGCCCGACAGGTGTTTTCGGAGACCGAAAACGTCCGGCATTTTGTCCGGCAATAGTGCCGCTATAGTTTAATGGTTGGGCTATCAAACGAGCTCCGAATGCAACGAAATTTGACAGGCGGTCTACCTACTCTATAATAAGACCACACATCAACTTTCACCCCATTCCGAGAACATTTTCCGGCCACTTATAAAATAAATATTCGGAGGTGCCGCGGGTGCGTGCGAGTGTGTCTGGGCTCCAAACGGACAATAGAGAGGACGGGGGAATTCAGACGGATGCAAGTTTTGAAAACATGCTGATGAAATGCACATGATGACATGGCAAAATGCAACACGCAAGCAGATGGTATGACAACGACGGCTAATAAGACGATGACACCCGACACATCGGTCTCCGGGTGTCACACGACCCTTGAGGGGGTGCATCACCAAGCGATGCATTAAGGACATAAGTATTATGTGCAATAGTGAGGATAATCCTCAAATTATGGACCCAGTCTGAATAGTTTCTTCCATCATCTTTCAACTTAGCTTTTTCTAGGAACACATTAAAATTTAGGGGAACTACATCGCAGGCCATTGATCTATAACATAAATTTAGCAAATACAATTAAGAATAAGTTCATGATAATTAGTTTAGTTAATCAAATTACCAATGTTGGGGATATCGCTTATCGGGAACTTATCGGTCGACCCATGATAATGGGTAAATCGGCCAGTTTATCGGCATATCGGCCGATTTATCGCCATATCGGCAGATTTATCGGACGATTTATCATATCGGTCAGACAACGGTAAGCGACAAATCGACCGATTTATCGGCATATCGGAAGATATCTTGAACAGTGCAAATTACTAATGAACTCCCACTTAAATCAACATCCCTCAAGTTGTCTAAGTGATACATGACCCAATTAAACTAACCCATGTCCGATCATCACTTGAGATGGGGTGGTCATCAATGGTAAACACCTCCATGTTGATCATATCTACTATATGACTCATGTTTGACCTTTCGGTCTCCTGTGTTCCGAGGCCATGTCTGTACATGCTAGGCTCATCAAGTTTAACCCAAGTATTATGCATGTGTAAAATTGTCTTACACACAATATATGAATGTAGAGCCTATCACAACCGATCATCACGAGGTGGTTCAAAACGACGATCTTTTGCAATGGTGCATACTTAGGGAGAGCACAGTTTCTTGAAATTAAGTGAAGGGATCATCTTATAATGCTACCATCATCCTAAGCAAAATAAGATGCATAAAAATATACACATCACATGCAATAAATATTTGACATGATATGGCCATTATCATCTTGTGCCTTTGATCTCCATCACCCAAGCACTGGCATGATCTCCATCGTCACCGGCATGACACCATGATGTCCATCATCGTGTCGTCACATGGTCATCTCATCAACTATTGCTAATGCATAGCGATAAAGTCAAGCAATTACATGGTGATTAATTAATTAAAGACAAACCTATGGCTCCTGCTGGTTGCCGAAATCATTGATATGGAAGTGGTGAACCTATTACAAAACATGAGCATCTCATATATCAACATATCTCACATCACGTTTTTGGCAACACCACATCACAACATGCCCTGCAAAAAGAAGTTAGACATCCTCTACTTTGTTGTTGCAAATTTTACGTGCCTGCTATGAGCAATTAAAAAGAACCGTTCTTACCTATGCAAAGGTACAACAGTGATAATCAAGTTGCCGTTTAACCTTCAGCAAGGACCGCCTTAGTCAAATTATATTCAACTAAAGTAGAAGAGACAGACACCCACTATCCACCTTATGCAAAACAAGTTACATGTCTGTCGGTGGAACCGGTCTCTTGTGTGCTGACAAGTCCGCTTCATCCAACAATACAGCCGAATCCAAACTAGACAAGAGAGGTAAGCAATTTAAGCATCAACACCCACAGCTCTTTGTGTTCTACTCGTGCATATACATCTACGCATAGACCTAGCTCATGATGCCATTGATGGGGAAAGAAGCATGAAAATAAAAAAAATTCTACATAGACCCAAGATCTGTCAAGGAGAAGCGTAGCAACAAGAAGGGATAGTGTGTCTATGTACCCTCGTAGACCGAAAGAGGAAGCATATATAACGCGGTTGAGGTAGTCGTACTTTTCATGGTGCGATCACGATCCAACCGATCTAGTGCCCAATTGACGACACCTCCGAGTTTAGCACATGTGCGGCTTGATGACATCTCCTCCTTGATCCAGCAAGAGAAGGTGGAGAAAAAGATTGGATCACAGCCAGCACGATGGCGCAATGGTAATGGTGGTGGTGGACTCGGAATACGGGCAGTGCTTCACTAAGCAAAAAACCATGGACGAGAACTATGCAGGGAGGGATAGATGGGGTAGCAGCCACGAACAATGTATTGGGGTGCCTCACTATGCCCCTCCCATGTATTTATTTGCATGGGAGGGAAAGGAGTCTAGCCCTACTCCTAATAGGAGTTGGCACCAAGGGGAAGGAGTCCTACTCCTAGTAGGAGTTGGGTTCCTAGCCCTCTTCCACATGTCTTAGCCACATGGGACTCTTAGTGGCTGGTCCGCCTGGCCCATGTAGGCTAGGGCATAACCTTTCAGCCCATGTTGGCAGGTGGGACATGGTTCAACCACTTGTGGACTTCCGGACCCCTCCGGAATCCTTCGATACCTTCTGGAAGCTTCCCCGTATAATATCGAAAAAACTACACCTTTTTCTAGAATCCCAAAAATGACCTTTCCATATATAAATCATTACCTCTCGATCATTCCGACACTCCCCATGACATACGGGACTCTGGACAACATTCAGTCACCAACATGTATATCCCAATATTACTCTAGCGTCATCGAACATTAAGCGTGCGATCCTACAGGTTCGAGAATCATGTAGTCATGACCGAGACACATCTCCAGTCAATAACCAATAGTGGGACCTAGATGCCCATATTGGTTCCTACATATTCTATGAAGAGATTTTATAGGTTGAACCATGATATTAAGGATTCGGTAAATCTCGTATGCAATTCTCTTTGACCGACGATATGTTACTTGCCCGAGATTCTATCATCGGTATCTCCATACCTTGGTCAATCTCATTACCGGCAAGTCTATTTGCTCGTTCCATAATACAAGATCTGGTGACTAACTCATTAGCCACATTGCTTGCAAGCTCTTTATGATGTTGTATTAACGAGAGGGCCTAGAGATATTTATCCATCATACAGAGTGACAAATCACAGTCTTGATCCGTGCCAACTCAACAAACACCTTCGGAGATACCTGTAGAGCACATTAATGATCACCCAGTTATGAAGTGACGTTTGGATACACACTAGGTATTCCTTCAGTGTCAGCGAGTTGCACGGTCTCATGGTCTTAGGAATAGATACTTGACATGAAGAAAGCTGTAGCAAATAACTAAGCGATAGGATTTGTTGCCAAGCTTATGGTTGGGTCTTGTTCATCACATCATACTCCTAATGATGTAATCCCCTGTATTTAAGTTTATGGTCAATACAATTTAGCATAAATAATGAACATTTATCATGAAGAAGGAAATATGATAATTACCAATTTATTATGGAATCTAGGGCATATTACCAACAAAGAGGCCGGGGTCGACATCAAAAGATGAGCCCCAACGATGGGTGCTCGACTCTAGATAGATCTCATTACCGGCCCGCCGTTGTGGGAGGAAACTTCTGGGCCTGTCGGCGCGCATCCCAGATCCACGCGGTCGTCGCCTAAATCGGCCGTTCATTGTGAGAGAGGGCTTCCTTTGTTGATGGACCGTCCTAGCCGATCATCTGCGTACCCGGCCTCCACACTATCGCCTGTCCCTTCCCCAAGGCCGAAGGTGGTGGGGAAGCACAAAATTGTCAATCATCATCTGCCACATTGACCGTGATCTCTCTCCCCTATGGGCAGTGGTTGCGTGATCGTTCGGGGTCTGAGACCTCTGATCCCCTGGTCTCCTCGGGCTCTCTGGTGTCGGAGGAGGCATCATGCCTCCCCGTCCTTTGTTGTCTAAAGGGGGTTCTAAGGGCTTCCTTGTGATGAATATGCTCGATTGTTAGAGCGGGTCTTGGGCCAAGTTTTGGGGACCACCCTTGCTGATTTTAGCTCAGTCATGGAGGTCGAGACCATGGTAAGCGAACCTTCGTCCTTGCCTAGTAGCCCCCCGAGCCTTAAGAAAATTATATCATATTGTACTTGAGGATCTTGTTTCATGGTGTAGACCCTTCTTGCTTGGACGTCAGAGCTGGAGAACCAAGCTTAGGAGGTGAAACGGCAAGTTGCAATGGAGAAGCAGTGGGTGGCTCGCGTGCGGAGGTCACTGGAGGACGTCTGATGTGAGTCCCCTGCCTGTATGTAGTGGCCCGTAGAATTATTGCCCTAAGAGCTATGATTTCTATTTGATCCAGCTTTGGAGCAACTTAGGAGCTGTGAGTTCAGCTTGACGCCGATCGCAAGGCTACGGGTTGTGCGCAGGACGTGGCTTACATGAAGTGCACTGAGGCGCTCTCCTATTAGGAGCTACTGAGGATGGATGGTGGTGTGTTGGACAACAACCATAATATTATCGAAGGCTTGTACTCTGAGTTGAGGGAAAGCTAGGGGTGGAGGCCGACCTTCAAGGATGGCTGGAGGCTACTCGTGGTTGCAGGGCGGATGCTAAGACCCGCTTGGAGGGCTGCAAGACGTGGGAGACCTCCTTGACGAAGGCCGGACAACGGAGGCTTGCTCCGGTGCTCCCCCCTAACCTAATTTTCGAGGGGTATTCTTGTCCCCGGGAGTTTGTTTTTTTCCTGGCCCGCTGTCGTGGATTTAGCACGGCAGATGTCCTAGCAAAAGGACTTAGTCGTGAGGTCATCGCTACGGGTTAGCTTAAAGGGGTTAAAGCGGACAAAGGACACATGGACTTTATACTAGTTCGGCCCCTTCAATGAAGGTAAAAGCCTACGTCTAGTTTGGTGTGGTATTGCTTGGGCTTCGATGACTAGGGAGCGAATCCGCTTTGCCTGTGCCTCGAGCTGTTGTTTCTTGTCCTTGAACCGTCGCCGGGTCGTCCCTTTATATAAGAGGTGACGCCCGGTCCGGTTTACAGAGTCCCGAGGCCGGATCTTAATCGTGTCTGCCTCGGTCTCTATTCTTTCTACCTTACATCCCAAGTTTACATAATATGACGGTTTACAAGTTATGGCCCCTATTGTATGGGCTCTAAGGTTTCTGGGCTATAACCTCGTACTCCAAACTAAGCTGGGCTTCTGGTAATACAATCTTGTTAACTTAAACCTGACCCTCCTGGCCGGTTTATACCTGGTAGTAATATCCCTGACATTAGGCCCCAGATTGATTTGAACCTGTTCATGTCAATCTCCAAAGTCGTCATCCCTCAGTGTCGCTTTGAACCGTCGTGACATCATCCGCGCATTCAATGCTTGCACCCGCTTTTTACCTTCATTTAGTAAAACTCCGAAGATCGAGGTGATAGCTCAATCCATATCCAATTTTTGGTCTCCTCGATTCCCGCTCCTGCCGTTTTATCTCTCCAGCCTATAAATAGGGCAGAGGGCCATCTTTTATCCCCTCTGCTTCGTCGTCTTCTTCTGTCCTCCAACGCTCAAGCCTCCACCGCCGTTCTTCGATCTCGTCGTCTTCACCAAGCCCGGCCGCTGCAACAACCTGAGCGCGTTCAGAGTTTTCGTTGCTGTCCTTCCTCTTCCTTAGGCGCGTTACTTCTTCTTCCCCATAGATCTTGGTTCTAGGGTTTCACAGTAGCTCGCCCACGAACCCTTGTTCTTCGTAGTTCATTCCCGTAGGCAGTACCTTAGCTGTAGATGTAAAACTTTCAGATCAACTCCCGTGCGCATGACTCCACTCCACCTTTATAACCTTTGTTCCTCCAATACTGCTAGCTTAGATTGGATCTGTAGAAACCTTCGCTGTCTTCGACGGATATGACTTGAGTTATCTTGATTTATCCCTGTGCTGTAGATCCATATTTTACCACTACTCATGTGAAAGTTGTTTCTCACACTTTAGATCTGCAACTTATCCGCTTATGTCACCGGTTCAATTATACCCTGTACCTTTCATACTCGTGCTGACGGTTTAGATTTAGACCTGCTTCCTGTAATTGGAGGTTTAACTTTCTCCTTCTATATTCATAAACCAGTAGCTGTCTCGCTCATACTTGCTCCGGATCAGTAGATACCATTAGTCCCTTGCTTAAACCGTTAATTAGATCAATGCTTTCATAGAACGTGTCGGTTCATTGTAGCGCAGTTCATAAACCGGATCTTGTATTGTTTCTTTCACCATTCCCTTGAAAAAGATGGCTTCCACGGCGAAACAGTTTGTTGCCTACAACTGGGCCCCGTCCCGGATCACCGAGGACGATTCAGTAGAGGCGGCCTCAATTGGCGTTCTGGGTCCGAAGGAAGTTCTGCACTGGCGGTCCCCTGGGAAAGAGTGTCCTCCTAAGCCTAAGGAGGGAGAGACCATAGTCTTTTTCGATCATCTGGCCCGGGGTTTTAGCCCTCCCGGTTCAAAGTTCTTCCGCGACGTTTTAGCCGATTTTCAACTCCATCCACAAGATATAGGTCCCAATTCCATATCCAATATCTGCAACTTCCAAGTCTTCTCAGAAGCATATCTGCAAGAGGAGCCATCCGTAGAGCTATTCCGGGATTTCTTCCATTTGAATCGCCGGACTAAATTCTCCGACGGGCCCCATACTGAACTTGGCGGTGTGAGCATCCAGAAGAGGAAAGATGTCAGCTTCCCTCACGCCACTCTTCACAGTCACCCCAAGGAGTGGAACCAGACTTGGTTCTATTGCAAGGACACTTCACCAGAGGGAGAAAATCCATTGCCGTGTTACCGCCCTTATCGCCTGACGGTGGATCACCCCTTCCTGCAGCGTTTGAGTACCCAAGACCGGGCTCGATATGCCCCCCAGCTGTCCAAACTCAGGGCTTTCGTAGCCAATGGTTTAACTGGGGTTGACTTTGTCCGCTGCTGGCTCTCTTGGAGCATTCTCCCGTTAAGCCGGCGATCCGGTTTAATGTGCGAGTATACTGGTAATCCGAAGGACCCTCAGCGTCACACAGCTATAGTGCTTCCCAACAAAGAAGTTACTGAGTCTGCAAAAAAGATGTTGAATATTCCTCTGGAGGAGTGCAGCCGAACCGGTTTAGGCCCTTTCTGTGTGGACAATAAACCGCCGTCGGTCAGATTCTTCTGTCCCTTTCTTTTCGCTTTAATCCGTCCATATTGCTTGTCTTCAATATGTTTTTACTCCTTTACATAGGCCAATGATCCCTTCTGGAAGAGGAAGGCTCAAGACAAACCGGCGAAGCCAACTCGCAAAAAAAGCTTGGTCGTAAAGAAACATAAGAAGAAACATGACGCCGCTTCCAGTTCAAACCCCGAAGAATATGATCCGACTTCTCAGGTACTTCTTGGTTTTTATACCTTATAACTTACCTTTTTCTGTATTTATATTAACAATGTCCTTTCCCAGGATCGGGCAGAAGGGAGTAAAGCGGATGAAATCGAGGTAATCTCTCTTTCCTCTGATTCAGAAACGTTGCCACCCAAAACTCGTCGGGTAGCCCGGAAATACCCATTTTCTCACCCTTATGCTCAATTGGATCCCAACTTTCTTTTGAAGAAACAGCAGCATGAGGCTCGTCGGACCACATGCCATAGTGGTCATGTGGTTGAATCATCCGGATTACCCCACACGCCAGCTCGCAGACGCCGCTCAGAGGTTTTTCTTACTCCAACCCTTCTTCATCCAAAAGCAGGTCTTATTCGCAAACCTCTTAAACCGTCTGCTCCCAACTATCAGGAGGATCCTCTGTCTTCTTCCGGCGAGTCAACTGCCACCCAAGTCCCGGTGCTTAAGACCGTTCTCGGTTAAGTTATCTTTCCAAACGTCCGGTTTACCTTTCCGTTTTGACTTTGCGATTTTCATTACTCTTTTAATCTTTCAGTATGCCCAAGCATAGTAAGAAGGCGAAATTAAAGAAACCGGCAGCCGGAAACACTTTTGAACCGACAGAGGATGTTGAAACTGTTAATCCTCTGGAAGAGAACGCTAAGGTTCCACTCAATGATCCTTCCCCAATGGACCAAGAAGATCTTGCTGCTCCGGGGGGCGATACCATGGAGAACGCTGCTGAACCGACCAGCCCTGTCCGGGTTAGTCCTCCTCGGGCTAGCCCGGCTCCTGTTAGTCTGGTGCGCACCGATGATCCCCCCCAGGCCAACTGATGTCTCGACAGAAGATGTTGAGATAACTGGGATAGGTTTTACTGCTCCCGCGGAGCCTGTTATCTTGGCCCGACACACTGCCAAAGAGGAAGTTTTCTAGAAAGACAAGGGCAAGTGGAGCACTGCCTTGTCTAGCTATGCCCAGCTCAGTGCCCAGGAGCTCCACTCTGGGTATCTAAACCGGCTCATCACCAGTCGCGACCACGAGGCTAGTTTAGTAAACATGATGAAGGAAAAATATGAGGTAACTTCTTTCCCTTTGCCTTTCATTTCTGCTTGTATCTTGCAATTTGTACCATTAGGCCATAGTAGCCCCCAAGTGCCGGTTTAGCCTTTAGGATGAACCGAGACTTTGATAGATTAACTAGAATAGCTTGATTTGGCTGTATAGCCCCCAAGGGCCGGTTTACTCCATTGCGGGTGAATCGGGACTTCTTCCATGTTTGAGAATGACCTTATGATAGAGGCGAGGGGCCCGATCTTTCGATGAGATGGTAACTTTCGATTTGGTGGAGACGACTTTTACGATCTGACTACAAACGTGCACGACATTGCGCCTTAGCAATCGCTAAAACAATCTCCAGGGGTTACTGACGATGCCAGAAGCACGATCAGCCTGACCACGAAGGTCTATTCGTGCATGCAATCGAAGAACAAGCAAGAATATGATGAAGCAATCTGAATATTGCAAATATAGATGAAGTATTGATAAATATGGGGATCCGTAAGCGGTCTTGGTCTGGTCGTTGGACACAAACGAAGTACACGAAGTTGCAATGGCTAACTTTTGACTAAACAAATCCCAAAGAAAAAGCTACTAGATGGATCTACTTATATAGGAGCAAGGGGTGGCGGCCAAGGAGGTGGAAGGACGTCCCAAGGCAGCCTAAAACTAACCCTAGGTCGTACAACGCTCATGGGCCCAAGTGGAGATGATGCAACACCTTTGGACTTGTAGTTTGACTTGGATTCTACTGCAACGTCAGATTTCTTCGTCGATATCTCAACGCTCCGGACGAATTTGAAGGTGAATCCAATTGGGTTGGAAAGTGTACGAAATCTAGTTTCCAACAAAAAAAGAAACACCCAATTCGGAGTCCGTATGAAGGAGTTCTTGCCGTTTTGAGTCAGGTATGTCTGTGCAGTCCGAATCTGGATGCAGAACGTGAGAGACTTGGACTCTATCTTCTCTTGGCCCAAAAGTGACGTGAGAGAACTTTTTGAACAGCACCTAAACTTCTCTTTTTCCCTTATCTTCATATGTGGATTGTACAAATGTCCCATACACCTGGAATTAGACATGGCACAAAAGTCTGTGAAGTATTTTTGTCCTGGATGACATAAATAAATTGTTGCATAGTTTGCATTAGAAATCACCTCACAAATATACATGTATGCAATATTTTTGGTCGTATCCAAGGTAGTCATGTCCTCATCAAATTCCCTTTCTTGAAAATAAAGCCGTCCTCGGCGTTTCTTAATCTGAAATGTGGGTAAGAAAATAGACAAGGTGTACATGTTGTATATGTATATGTCATCCATTTTTACTTCCCTTAATTTTCGCACATATGACACATGTATAGATGAGTAACTTTCGTAGTTCATAAAATATAAAGCCAAAATATTATCACAAGAAGTAGATGGCATGAAAATATTGCAACTCAATTTGCACATATAAGTGAAGCTCTTAATCGTTACAAAAGATTGGCAATGCTAATCATTAAACCATCCCAACCTTGATGAACCATCACCAAGATTAGAGGTCATATCAAAATGATTAAACATTGGCACAACTATTTTCACACGTATTTGATCCAAATCTGATTTATTCCCTGATTCAAATGGTTCTTTCGCATCAATAGTTAATTCAATTGGTTCACTCACAATTGTTTGATCACATGGCAAAGTCAAATCACGAACATATTCCTCTAAAATAGTTGGTGTGATCAAATTAGTGGATAGCTCCTCGCATGGTTCATTTAAATTGACAAGGCATTCATCATACTCATGTGGAGGTGGAAGATCGGTACCTTTGTCATTACCTCTTATGATCAACTCAGATGATGTAGGCACTGTCGGAGGTGATGTGTCACATGGTGGAGGTGATGTAGTCCTCACAACAACGGATGTGTTTGTCATAGTACGACTAGTAGTGGAAGGAACAACCGTATCATCTCTTGGAATGTGCACCTGGCTCTTATTCTCCTTATGGACAATACGTCGTTTTATTTCATGCTCAGCACTACAAGCAAGACGAAATAAATGGTCCATAGGATAACACTCTTCATGAATTAGCATCTCCTGAATATCGCGGTTTAATCCTCCCCAAAATCTATCCATAAAATCATCTTCACTTTCCTCTAAAAAGGAGTGCAACAAGGTAGTTCGTAAATCATCATTATATTTTGTTACGGTGTCACTACCTTGTTTCAAATGTTGTAGTTTTTTAATCATGCCACGAGTATAATAAACATCGAAAAATCTATCTCTCATCACAAGTTTTAAATCATCCCAAGTAGTAGGTACATGATTAGGGTATAACCGACAATATTCACTCCACCAAACTAAAGCATAACCAGTGAAAGAACCAACCGCAACCTTAACTTTTTTAGGTTCATCAAAACTATGGGAAGCAAATATATTATTAATGTTGAACTCCCATTCAATATATAAATCAGGTTTAAAACGACCATGAAAAGGTGGCATGGAAATAAAAACCTGTTTGTGCGCATTTTGATGTCTTTGTACCTCTTGTGATGGTGGTTGTATTTTCTGAGGTGATGACACGTCTCCCACGATCGATGATGCCCAACTGACTCTTGAACCTGCCATGATTAGTAGAAACAAGAAACAAAATCCAAAAATAATGTTCCTATGAACTACAAGGATGTGGTGGTAAAGCACTCACAGTAAAGCAAATATCAATATCCTACAAGTTCTTACCATGCAGCAGATGGTGATAGGCAACCAGCAGTGTCAAATAACTCCAAAGATTGAGTAAAGCGATTGCCAAGTGAACGTACGTAAACACGGTGTAGAAATATGTGGAGCTGGGTTGGCTTTATATATGGTAGCAAAAGATTAGCAATAATCAATTCAGAGATGCAATGTTGAATAAACGCTCAACGACGGTACTGTGCTGGTCCTATGCTAGAGCGGACTTGAGACGCGATCCTATAACACTAATGAGGTCACGGTTAGCACAACTAGCATCAATAAAGGATACGAAGTAGCTCTGCAGCAAGATATAAGTGAAGATCACAACGGCAGTAAAGATAATGATGAAAACAACTGCCAAGCAGAATATACAACAACACTCTCTCCAACTTTCTTTTCCTTAATTTTCTTTTTCTTTTTTCTCAAAAAAAATATCTTTTTCTTTCTCTCCTCTTTTGTTTTTACTTTTTTCTCTGTCTTTTTTTCTTTCTCCCTCTTTCCAAGACAAACTAGATAAGATGCAGATTGGATCAAGCAAAGATGCGAACGACTTCAACTATGATTGTGACAATGAACGATGGGTAGCACGAGGTGGAAATTGATGGATGAGGTGGTGGACAGCGGAAGGGATAACGATGCAGCGACGACGTGACTAATGTGAACAGAACTCGAAACTCTAACGAACTAGACACTAAGACCAGCAACTCGACACGACGATGCAACCGATAATTTAATAATGCAAACAATGAAAAGAAAATTGCAAAGGCTCAGACTGGCTTGGACAACGGATGAATAGATCTAACTTTTTTTGGACTTTTTCTTGGACAATAGGTAAGAAAATAAAATCTAATCTAGGAATAACTAGAAATTCTCACCGAGCAACATGAAAACTGATACCAATTGATAGAGGCAAAGGTGTACCGTCTTTCGATGAGATGGTGGCAATCGTTTTGGAGGAAGTCGACTTTAACGATCCGACTACGAACGTGCGAGGACGTCGCGCCTTAGCAATCGCTAAACCAACTCCGAGAGGTTATTGACCACGCCGGAGCACGATCAACCTGACCATGAAGGTCTATTCCTGCATGCAATCGAAGAAAAAGCAAGAATATGATGAAGCAATCTGAATATTGCAAATATAGATGAAGTATTGATAAAGATGGGGATCCGTAAGCGGTCTTGGTCTGGTCATTGGACACAAACAAAGTACACGAAGTTGCAATGGCTAACTTTTGACTAAACAAATCCCAAAGAAAAAGCTACTAAATGGATCTACTTATATAGGAGCAAGGGGTGGCGGCCAAGGAGGTGGAAGGACATCCCAAGGCAGCCTAAAACTAACCCTAGGTCCTACAAGGCTCATGGGCCCAAGTGGAGGTGATGCAACACCTTTGGACTTGTAGTTTGACTCGGATTCTCCTGCAACGTCAGATTGTTTCGTCGATATCTCAACGCTCCGGACGAATTTGAAGGTGAATCCAATTGGGTTGGAAAGTGTACGAAATCTAGTTTCCAACAAAAAAAGAAACACCCAATTCAGAGTCCGTATGAAGGAGTTCTTGCCGTTTTGAGTCAGGTATGTCTGTGCAGTCCGAATCTGGATGCAGAACGTGAGAGACTTGGACTCTATCTTCTCTTGGCCCAAAAGTGACGTGAGATAACTTTTTGAACAATACCTAAACTTCTCTTTTTCCCTTATCTTCATATATGGATTGTACAAATGTCCCATACACCTGGAATTAGACATGGCACAAAAGTCTGTGAAGTATTTTTGTCCTGGATGACATAAATAAATTGTTGCATAGTTTGCATTAGAAACTACCTCACAAATATACATGTATGCAATATTTTTGGTCGTATCCAAGGTAGTCATGTCCTCATCACCTTACATTAGCCCTCAAGTGCCAAGGATATAACTTTGTTATGTGCTTGGGACTTGTTTTGAAAAGTTGCTTTCTTTCACTTCAATTGTACATTAGCCCCCAAGTGTCGAGTGCATAACTTGTTATGTGCTTGAGACTTTTGATTGAACTGTTCTTCTAACCTTTTCTGTTTTCTGCAGGCTGCCTTGAACCGGAGGGCTTCAGAGACAACTGAGCTTCTAAATAACCTGGTCTTTCAAGAGACTGCTTCAACTAAAGCCAAGGTGGAGCTTTCCCTTGCTTTAGCGAGTATGGAGAAGCTCAAAAAAGGTTTTGAAGCGGAGCGGTCCACTTGGGAGGTACAGAGGGCTGCTTTAGAGAAAAGAGCCAAGGATGCAGAGGCTGCTTTTAACCCTGTGATGAAGGAGTTATCCGGGTTAAAGCAGCATATAGATAATATGACATCTGTCATCTTCGGTGAGTATTTATTTTCATATGCCTTATCCTTGCAATCTTATACTGCTCCGGCTAAACTCATCACTTGTACACAGGGAGGCACATGACTCATCTCGGGGATGATGTACGGAGAAAACTGAAAGCTGCTTATACCATGGTGGAACAACTCTACTCCGGTGCTCAAAGGACCATCAGTGCCATGTCGCACAATAAACCGGCGCCGACCACTATCCAAGGTACTCTGGAGAAGCTATCCATCTAGCCTACCCAACTTGTTGAAGTGAAGAAATCTTCTGCAAGAGCTGGCTCTCTTATGGCGTTAACCCGGGCCAAGGCATGGGTTCCCGATTTTGATCCGGCGGAGGCCATGAATGGTTATCCCAGCATGAAAGAAGACGGGTCAGCCTTATCTGCTGAAGACCTTCGCGCTTTAACCAAAGATATGCGCCCTCTCGCCAGTAAGCTTGCTGATGAAGCTTTTTTAACAAGGTATCATCCGGGTTATGATCTAGAGAATGCGCGGGTGGAGCGGCTGATTTATTACACCGAAAATCTGATTCCACCCATTCGTAAGCATACCTTCGCTCCTAACATAGAACCATCAGAACTCAAAAACGATGAAGTATATTTCCGCGCCCTTGCCAAGATTGACTGGAGCACTCCTAATTTCCAGCAGCTCCCAGAAGTCGACGAAGACCCGGAGCAAGCTGACCCTCAGTTTTCACAGCGAGCCGAGGAAGAATCCTAAACCGACTCCGGTTTAATCTTATGTGCTGAATACTTTGCAAGAAACTGATATTCTTTTGGGCCTGCAAGTGCCTTGTAATAGAATAGTTGAGATACTGTCTTTGTCCCACTGCTATCCTTCATGGCATTATTTTGATTGGCAATTCCTAGATTATCTCCTGCTTGCAATGTGTCAATAGTTTATGTTTACCTGCATCTGCATAAACAATGCTAAAAATGTCCTGGCGGTTTACCACCGGACGGGTTATTCTACCCAAGTACATGATTCGAAGTTAATAACTTGAACTGTGTATAAGATACCATCATATATCATACCTGTGATTAAGTGTATCTGAAAACCTTAATCCGGCACGGGTAATCCAAGACGTGAGTGTTGATGATTCCCTTGGCTCTCTGTTGGCTTATGAAGCTGATCCAGGTTACAATGAACGCCGGTTTAACCATAGACTAGCACTGGTGTTCATGACCCAGACTATATATGTCATGACAACCTTGTAGGTGTCCGGTCTTGAATCAATGGACTTGGTTGAAGAACCAATGACCTTGAAGATAAAGATTTGTGAAAACATAAAAAATGAAAAATAAAGTTTTTGGGCAAATAAGACCATGTAGTCGAGGCTTTTTACGAGCTGCCAAGCTCCAAATTCGAGGATTTTTATGAGCTGTCAGGCTACTGTCATTAACCATTTTAGCAAAGCCTGTCAAGATGATCCGCAATCTTTAACCAAATCATCAATGTCAACAGCTACCCAATGTTCAAAATCTCATAAAGATTTTGGCTTGGGTAATCACTTGATGATCGTCAATTTAACGTGACCAAGTTCAGGGTCCCAAAGGATTGACTTGTGATACGTTCGAAGGGTCATACCAGGTTTACCTGGACGGCGCAATTTACTTGATGCAGGCAGGTTAATCCGGGGTTTTAGGTGTATACACCGGGCTTCCAAGCCATGTTCACTACAAGGGTATTCAACTCGCTGAGAGCCCCCAGGTAGTGTGTGAGCATAGCTCGTCAGGGCATATGTTTGAGTTGTGCTAGGCATCAAACTCTCTTTTACCCCTCATCATCATGTGGAAATTGCCGAAGCAACTAGAGCAGTGCTCTTATGATGGGCTTCATATCGCCGCCGGCTCAAGAGGCCATGGGAAACTCCCTTGCCCGTGGAAGCCCCCATGTGATTCTTGTTTGTATAGCAAAGATGGCTGATTCCTTGATTTATCAAGGGCGCCGGTTCAAGAGGCCATGGAAAGCTTCCTTGGAAACCCCCATGTGATACTCTTTTGTGTAGAAAAGACGGCCGATTCCTTGATTTTATCAAGGGCGCCGGTTTAAGAGGCCATGGAAAGCTTCCTTGGAAACCCCCATGTGATACTCTTTTATGTAGAAAAGACGGCCGATTCCTTGATTTTATCAAGGGCGTCGGTTTAAGAGGCCATGGAAAGCTTCCTTGGAAGCCCCCATGTGATACTCTTTTGTGAAAAAGATGGCTGATTCCCCGGTTTACTGGGGGCGCCAGTTTATTTTATTAATCATAATATATACATTGTACACAAAGCAGAGCTAATGGCTCAAGTATAGTAAGGTCGAAGAAGAGCAATGTTCCACGGCCGCTTGGTCTCCTCCTCTGCCATGCGTGAGTCCTTATGTTCTCGAATGTCGACGAGGTAGTATGATCCGTTGTGCAGGTTCTTCCTGACCACAAAGGGTCCTTCCCAGGGTGGGGATAACTTGTGCATATCTGTCTGGTCCTGGATGAGCCTGAGTACCAGATCTTCTTCCTGAAACGTCCTGGTCTTAACCCGCGGCTTTGGTACCAGCGCAGGTCTTGTTGATAAATTGCTGATCGAGCTGCCGCCGTGTCCCGTTCCTCGTCCAGCCGGTCCAAGCCGTCTTGTCTTGCTTGTTCATTGTCCGTTTCAACATAAGCCACTACCCGCGGCGAGTCGTGCCGGATATCACTAGGGAGGACCACTTCAGCTCCATATACCATGAAGAAAGGCGTGTACACTGTGGATCTGTTAGGCGTAGTATTGATGCTCCATAAGACAGAAGGCAATTCCTCCACCCAACAACCCGGTGTTCTCTGTAAAGGAACCATACGCCGGGGTTTGATGCCTCTCAAGATATCTTGATTGGCTCTTTCAGCTTGGCCATTAGACTGAGGGTGAGCCACTGATGACACATCAAGGCGAATATGTTCTCGTTGACAGAACTCCTCCATACCCCCCTTGGATAAATTGGTGCCATTATCAGTTATAATGCTGTGTGGAAAGCCAAACCGGAAAATCACCTTTTTGATGAACTGGACCACTGTTGCTGCATCACACTTACTAACAGGCTCCGCTTCAACCCATTTTGTAAACTTGTCCACTGCTACCAACAGGTGGGTTTTCTGGTCTTGGGATCTCTTGAAGGGTCCGACCATATCCAGCCCCCAGGTTGCAAACGGCCAAGTTATTGGAATCATCCTCAGCTCGTGCGCCGGTATATGAGCGCGTTGTGAGAATTTCTGGCAAGCATCACATTTTCCGACCAAGTCCTCTGCGTCGGCGTGCGCCGTCAACCAGTAGAACCCATGACGAAAAGCTTTAGCTACCAAAGATTTTGAACCGCGTGATGACCACAATCCCCTTCATGAATTTCTCGAAGAATATCACAACCTTCTTCTGATGATAGACACCGCTGAAACGCTCCAGAAACCCTGCGGTGATGAAGTTCTCCATTGACGATAGTCATAGATTTGGACCGCCGGATTATCTGTCGGGCCTCAACTTCATCATCTGGTAACTCGCATCGGTTCAGGTATGCTAAGTACGGTAGTGTCCAATCCGGAATGACATGAAGTGCTGCAACCAATTGCGCTTCCAGATCAGGAACATCCAAATCCTCCTCTGAAGGTACTTGTACCGACGGATTGTGCAACTCATACAAGAAGGTATTAGGCGGAACCGGTTTACGCTGGGAGCCCAGCCGGCTTAACGCGTCAGCTGCTTCGTTCTTTCGCCGGTCTATATGATCCACCTGATATCCTTTAAAGTGTCCAGCGACAGCGTCCACCTCTCGTCGGTAAGCTGCCATAAGCGGATCCTTGGAGTCCCACTTACCAGTTACTTGTTGTGCCACCAGATCTGAATCGCCAAAGCATTTCACCCGGCTCAAGTTCATCTCCTTGGCCATCCGCAAGCCATGGAGGAGAGCTTCATACTCAGCAGCATTGTTAGTACAAGGGAACATTAAACAGAGAACATAGCAAAACTTATCTCCTCGTGGGGAAGTTAACACGACTCCAGCCCCCGAGCCCTCCAACTGCCTTGAACCGTCAAAGTGAATAGTCCAGTATGTACGATCCGGCTTCTCCTCAGGTGCTTGCAACTCTGTCCAGTCATTAACGAAATCCACCAGCGCTTGGGATTTTATAGCAGTACGGGCACATACTTTAATCCATGCGTGCTAAGCTCAATGGCCCATTTTGCAACCCTACCAGTGGCTTCTCTGTTCTTGATTATATCCACCAACGGAGCTGAACAGACAAAGGTGATTGGGTGGCCGTGGAAATAGTGCCTCAACTTACGGTTTGCCATGAACACTCCATATACCAGCTTCTGCCAATGCGGATATCTCTGCTTCGACTCAATGAGCACCTCACTGATGTAGTAAACCGGGCGTTGAACCGGATATTATTTGCCTGCCTCCTTGCGCTCTACCATAATGGCCACGCTTACTGCACGGACATTGGCAGCCACGTATAACAGCAACGGCTCCTTGTCAACCGAGGCAGCAAGGACTAGCGGCTCTGGCAATTGCCTCTTCAAATCCTCGAACGCAGCATCCGCGGCATCGCTCCAGACAAACCGGTCCGTCTTTTTCATCATCTAATAGAGCGGGATTGCCTTCTCACCCAAACGGCTGATAAACCGGCTCAGTGCTGCAATACGGCCTGCCACGCGTTGGACATCATTGATACACGCCGGTTTAGCCAAGGACGTGATCGCCTTGATATTCTCCGGATTAGCTTCAATCCCTCTGTTTGTCACTAAGAACCCCAGGAGCTTACCTGCCGGAACACCGAAAACGCACTTCTTCGGATTAAGCATCATTTTGTAAACTCGGAGGTTGTCAAAGGTTTCCTTCAGATCTTCTATCAGTGTCTCCTCCTTCCTGGATTTCATCACAATGTCATCAACATATGCATGGACATTTTTCCCATTCTGCCCTTGTAGGCAGTTCTGCACACAACGCTGGTAGCTTGCCTGAGCACTCTTGAGCCCGAATGGCATAGATACATAGCAGAAGGCTCCAAAGGGAGTTATGAAAGCTGTCTTCTCCTAGTCCTTAACTGCCATCTTGATCTGATGATAACCTGAATATGCATCCAAAAAACCTAGCCGCTCACATCCTGCCGTAGCATCAATAATCTGATCAATACAGAGGAGAGCAAAAGGATCGGTTGGGCAAGATTTGTTCAAATCTGTGTAATTAACACACATTCTCCACGATCCATTTTTCTTAAGTACCAACACCGGATTAGCCAACTACTCTGGATGAAACACCTCAACTATGAAGCCTGCGGCCAAGAGCCTAGCCACTTCTTCTCCTATAGCCTTACGCCTCTCCTCATTGAAACGGCGCGGGTATTGCTTGACCAGTTTAAACTTAGGATCAATATTAAGACTGTGCTCAGCAAGTTCCCTCGGTATACCTGGCATGTCAGAAGGCTTCCACGCAAAGATATCCCGGTTCTCACGGATGAACTCGATGAGCGTGCTTTCCTATTTGGGGTCTAGGTTGGCGCTGATAGTGAACTGCTTGGATGAATCGCCCGGAAGAAAGTCCACCTGTTTCGTCTCCTCAGCTGATTTGAACTTCAATGCCGGATCATGCTCTGTAGTTGGCTTCTTCAGCGGGGACATATCTGTCTGATCAACATTGTCTGTATAGAACTTCAGCTCCTCTGTAGCACAAACCGTCTCAGCATAAGCTGCGTCTCCTTCCTCGCACTCCAATGCAATTTTGCGGCTCCCATGAACCGTAATAGTCCCCTTGTGGCCTGGCATCTTAAGCTGTAAATAGACATAACATGGCCTAGACTTGAACTTGGCGTAAACCGGCCTCCCAAACAGAACATGGTATGGACTCCTGATCTTTACAACGTCAAAAGTCATAGTCTCCGATCTAGAGTCATGCTCATCCACAAAGGTAACTTCCAGATCGATTTTACCAACTGGATAGGCCGATTTACCGGGTACCACCCCATGGAACACTGTGTTGGACTGTCAGAGCTTCTTATCTATCAACCCCATACGTCGAAAAGTCTCATAATATAGGATGTTGATGCTGCCGCCACCGTCCATAAGCACCTTGGTGAACTTATAACCACCCACATGTGGTGCCACCACCAGAGCTAACTGACCCGGATTGTCAACCCGAGGTGGGTGATCTTCTCTGGTCCACACAATGGGTTGCTCAGACCAACGCAAAAAATGCGGTATCGCCGGTTCAACAGAATGCACTCCCCGCTTCAGAACCTTTTGAGCCCGTTTGCATAAACTTGTGGTGAAGACGTGATACTGTCCACTGCTCAGCTCCTTCGGATTATTCTGATATCCGGATTGCTGCTGCTGCTGACGCTGTTGATTCCCTTGGTTGTTGTATCCTTCCTGACCGTGCTGCTGGTTATGCTGATGCTGATTGTTGCCATTGTGGTTACCGTTACCGCCGTGGTATCCTGAACCTGATCCACCACCTTGATAACCCGGACCTTGAAAACCGGGACCTGATCCGCCGCGGGGCCCGTGATCATATTTAGTCTGTTTCATAAATTCTTGCATAATGAAACAGTCTTTCCATAGATGCGTAGCCAGGTTTTCCACTGTACCGTGCCTTGGGCAAGGCATGTTCAACTGGCACTCTAGATTAATGGGCGGCCTCCCATTGCGTGGGGGTGGTTTACCCTTGCGGCGCTGCCAATTGTCCTGAGCGTTGGTATTGGCCACAAAGTCTGAGCTGCCCTCCGCTTTACGCTTGCCATTGTACCCTTGACCCGCCGGATTGGGCTGTGGCGGTTTACCGTTCTTGCTCGCTTTCCCTGACTTGTCTCCATCTGCATCTGGATATTTGGTGTTATCAGAATCTCCGTATTTCACCAAAGCGCCCATGAGTGTACCCATGTTGTTGCAATCACGTTTGAGCCGTCCCAACTTCTGCCTCAAAGGTTCAAACCGGCAATTGCCTTCCAAGGCTACTATCGTTGTACTTGGGTTGATGCTATTAGAGGAGTGCAAGATTTCAGAAACTCAACGCACCCAACTGCTTGTGGTCTCTTGCTCTCCTTGAACACATGCAGCTAAATCAACAATAGACATTGGCTGCTTGCACATGTCCTTGAAATTATTGATAAACCGGTGCCGCAGTTCACCCCATGATCCGATGGAGTTAGGGGGCAAACCCTTTAGCCATGTCCGGGCCGTGCCCTCGAGCATCATCGTGAAGTATTTAGCACATGCCGCTTCGTCCACATCGAGCATCTCCATGGCCATCTCATAACTCTCAACCCATGCCTCCGGAGCAAGATCCGCCGTGTAGTTGGGCACCTTGCGCGGACCTTTGAAATCTTTGGGTAGCTTCACGTTCCGTAAAGCGGGGATGAGACACTGCACTCCAAAAGAACTGGACATGACACCCGGTTCGACTGTGGCGGTGGGATGAACCGGCGTTGCCTAACGGGCATCATATTGGGCAGTATGTCTGGACTGATCCACTACCTCTTGCGCATGCGCTTCTTCTCCTGCCTGATTATCCTGCCGCTGCCGATGCCGTCTTCGTGCGCTGCTTGATACGACCGGTTCATCCAGACGCCTCGTATAACTCCGGCTCGGGCGAGGGGTTGAATGGATCCTTTCCCGGCTATATGAGTAAGCTTGCTGTTGAGTTAGCGCTGTATCAAGCAACTCCTTGGCCCGTCGTGCCTCCACTGCTATGGGGGACGTTCCCTCGATGGGAAAAGCGGCCAGTCATGAAGCGACAACAACTATGTTATCCAATGGATTAGAGTAATGACCAGGAGGGGTAGGCGCATGCTGGGCCGGCATAACTTGGCGATTTGGCTCTACGGCCGGTGGATGAACCGACGCGCATGTTCCCGGTGCTCCTCCCCGGTTTATCTCTGGATGATTACTAGTTCCTGCGCCTGGCGTGCTAAAGAGATTCCTCGCCTCATAAACCGGTGGCAAACGAGATCGTTGTCTTCTCCACATTACCTCCTGTGAGGCGTTCTGATCTAATCTGAGCCGAAAAGCTTGAGAATCCAGCTCTGCCTGGCTTGTAGCCATCCTAGCTTTCTCCGCATCCAGATCCAACTTGGCCTGCTCAATCCGGCTCTTCACCTGAGCGATCTCCGCATCATGCTGCTCCTTGTCAGCCGGGGCTACTTCTGCTATTGCAAGCGCCATCAAAGTGTCGACTAAGGTGGATAGAGCATCAGAAGGCGATGGGGGAAGGTCTCCAGCTCTAGCTCCCATTGCCTCTGAGGTTAACGCCACTGTCATTGAGGGCTGCTGCATGGGTTGTGATCTCGCCATTAAAACAGCAACCCTGTTTGGCGGATCGAGGGGGCCCGGAATACTATCGCCATCGGAACAACCCTCAGATCGGCCGTCCTACAACAAATACAAAGATTCAGTCTCTCCAGACAAAGATTCATCGCCAGAATAAATAACGGTCTCACCGCCGGATTCCGATCCGTCCTCGGCTTGTACTCCATGCACTGCTCCAACAAAGACGCGCTTCACAGCGGGCTGAATCCAGGCGGGTCTCGCACGCTGAGCCGACTCGATGATGTTGAGGAAGGTGTCCGGCTCAGGGCCCAATTCGCCGATCTTGCCAATGAAGACGTGGATGCCGCCAAAGCGGACCCGGTACCCGTATTCGATTGAATCGGCCTCGGGGCCCCAGCCTGCATCGTCGATGTAGATCCGGCCGCGACGACTCTTAGTCATCCGGCCCACTGCGTAGCCCTTGAGCCCTTGAAAGCTGCCCTTCAAGAACTCGAAACCATCGTGCGATAGCCCCACGGTGGGCGCCAACTATCGTGGATTTAGCACGGCAGATGTCCTAGCAAAAGGACTTAGTCGTGAGGCCATCGCTATGGGTTAGCTTAAAGGGGTTAAAGCGGACGAAGGACACACGGACTTTATACTAGTTCGGCCCCTTCGATGAAGGTAAAAGCCTACATCTAGTTTGGTGTGGTATTGCTTGGGCTTCGATGACCAGGGAGCGAATCCGCTTTGCATGTGTCTCGAGCTATTGTTTCTTGTCCTTGAACCGTCGCCGGGCCGTCCCTTTATATAAGAGGTGACGCCCGGTCCGGTTTACAGAGTCCCGAGGCCGGCTCATAATCGTGTCCGCCTCGGTCTCTATTCTTTCTACCTTACATCCCAAGTTTACATAATATGACGGTTTACAAGTTATGGGCCCTATTGTATGGGCTCTAAGCTCTCTGGGCTATAACCTCGTACTCCATACTAAGCTGGGCTTCTGGTAATACAATCTTGTTAACTTAATTCGGACCCTCCTGGCCGGTTTATACCTGGTAGTAATATCCCTGACACCCGCCGTAGCCCAGATTCAAGCCATGTCTAGCCCTATATAACCCAGATCGTATACGTACAGTACCATGCTCCAAAAACAACATCACACGACCCCACGACCATGTAAGATCTGCCGAATCCAATCATTCACGCAACTCCATCAATCTCGCGAGCATTCACACAGCTCCATAATTAATGTAGGAGATCTCCAGCGGCAGTGATCTCATCACCAGCGATCTCGTCGGACAGCGAGCGCGGAAACGTTGTGAATCTCCAACACTCACAGGTTCCGCATCCCGTGTCCCCCCATTAGTCTCCCTCGCGGCAACATCGAACGAATACCACCGTCAGTGGTAGTGGTTAACCTAGCGGGGCGGGTAACCTAGCTACCCTATGGAACATGCTATCATGGATCTTATTCTGGTAGTGCTGCTCCTCGTGCTCTGGGTTTCTTCAGTCTAGGGCTAACGTAGCATCGGTTGCCATCGACTGTGTGGACCCCGCCTATCGTTATTTGATGTGGCGGCTAACCTAGGTATCTGGCGGAAGAGTTAATCACAGATCTAGCTAGGTTTTGTAGTGTTGCTCCTCACGATTGAAAGTGATCATGACGGGTGCCGCGGCCATCTTCCTTATTAGGTTTGCAAGATCTGAACGCCCTCGGTTGGGATACTTTACATAACATCCGTGATCATGTGCGATGTGTTGTATATTTCAGTATTGATAATGTTTGCACATGTGATGATACATATTATTTGTTGTAGGAAATGGCGGACGATGAGTTAACTGATATCATGGTAGACATGGAGTTTGGAGAACTAATGAAAGACTGGATGGAAGATTGGTTAGATGATGAAAATTCATATCGTGGAGATCGGTCAGAGAATGGGAACAAACGAGAAGATCTTAATGTGAGTGGCATTATCATGTTGTAACTTTTTGGTGGCATCCGACAACATTATATTTCTGTGTTGAAAATTTATAGATGGATGAACTTGATGGCGGTGAGGTAAACAACTTGGAGCTCTCAAATGAAGATTACATTAGTCAGGTACGGAAGTGGAATTTTTTGTTGGCATGCAAATTGAATTTTTCCTGAAATATTTTATGATAAGTAATTATGTATTTGTGTTGTATTTTTCAGCTCATTTCCTAATGTCATAATGCGTACGACTATTACGGTGTGTCCAACGTGGAGACATGCCTTACCGACGAATCATTAGATGCACCTGATTCTGGGGAGTCGCAGTCGTCGGTCATCATGAGTGAGGTATGTATGTAATCAATGTTGTATGAAAGTAATGTTAAACAATAGAAAATTGTTTTCATGGCTATGTTTTGATTGTGTAGGTGACACAAGATGATGGGGCAAAGAATGTCCAAGATACTGCCAGTGCAGATGATAAGAGGGATATGTTCATGCAGGTAATGGAAATGACTTTTATGTCTCACGATGCTGCGTTTGATTTCTACAATAGCTATGCTAGAGATAATGGATTCAGTATTAGAAAGAGTCAGGTCGGGTATAGCAAAACCGAGTCACATCATATGCGTTATAGGCGGTTTGTTTGTTCGATACAAGGGAAACATGACAGCAAGTTGCTAACCAAGGAAGGACACAACCATAGGCTCAGAGCCGATACACGCTGCTTTTGCGAAGCACACTTGACCGTCAAGCTTGAACAAAAGCGTGGGGTTTGGTATGTGGATAGTTTGGAGGACAAGCATAGCCATATGAAGCCAGGACCGAACGAGGTACCTTTTCTTTGGTCCCACAGAAAAATCAAAGAGTACCAGAAAGTTGAGACAATGTCCATGGGAGCTGCAGGGATTAGGATTCACGACATGATGGATTCCTTCATCAGTAAACATGTATGGTATGGCGTGTTGGTTTTACCATGCGTGAAATATACAACCTTTGCGCCAGGGAGAAGAGGAAGCTGCTTTCAAAAGGTGATGCTGCCACAGCCATAGGCATCATGGGCAGTGGGAAACAGAGGGATCCTAGCATGTTTTTCGAGTACAAGCTAGATAAGGAAGGACATTTGAATAGGATGTTCTAGTGTGGCTCCCAGACTCGTCATGACTATGAGGACTTTGGCGACGTGCTTGTATTTGACAGCACGTACAAGATGAACCGCTATGTTATGCCATTCATAACTTTTGTTGGTCTTAACAATCACAGGAAGACCACTGTTTTTCGTTGTGCCATAGTTTCAGACGAAACCGAAATGACATATGTGTGGCTGCTGTAGACTTTTTTGAGGTCCATGTGTCAAAAACAGCCGAAGAGTGTAATCACGGACACTGAAGCTGCGATGATCAAGGCAATTCGCGATGTCTTGCCAGACATGTGGCACCGCATATGTACGTGGCATATAGAAAAAAAAATGAAGATTCACCTCAGTCACAAGTCCTTGAAGGAGTTATGTACTCTTTTGTACTACAACACGTCCACGGCCACATTTGAGGAGAGATGGCACGCGTTTTCCAAAAGATGGCAGTCGGAAAAAACGATAACATGGTTGAGAGAGATGTATAAGAAGAGGAGACTGTGGGCCGCAACTTATCTGACAGAGGGGTTTTGGCTTGGCATGAAAAGCAACCAGAGGAGTGAAAGTCTGAACTCATGCCTTCACCTCCACCTAGACGGTGAAATGACCCTGGTGCATATGATTTTGCACTATGAGAACGCCATTGTACGTATCCGTGATAACGAGGCGCGAGATGACTACACGTCCTCACAGAGTTTACCGGTGCTAGTTACTAGCTCGAAGGAACTTGAGATAGTGATACTTCCATTTTGCATCATGCTTTTATATTGATGTTTATTACATTATGGGCTGTTATTACACATTATGTCACAATACTTATGCCTTTTCTCTCTTATTTCACAAGGTTTAGATGAATAGGGAGAATGCCGACAGCTGGAATTCTAGGCTGGAAAAAGAGCAAATATTGGAGACCTATCTTGCACAACTCAAAAAGCCCTGAAAATCCACGAAAGTCAGTTTTGGTATATATAAAAAATATCAGGCGAAGAAAGCACCAAAGGGGGGCACCCACCGTCCACGAGGGTGGGGGGCGTGCCCTACCCCCCTGGGCGCGCCCCCTACCTCGTGGGCCACCTGGCAGCCCCCCGATGCCCATCTTCTGGTATAAGGTGTCTTATGCCCTGGAAAAAATCATAAGGAAGCTTTCGGGATGAAACGCGGCCGTCTCGAGGCGGAACCTTGGAGGAACCAATCTAGGGCTCCGGCGGAGCTGTTTTGCGGGGAAACATCCCTCCCGGAGGGGGAAATCGTCATCGCCGTCATCACCATCGATCCTATCATTGGGAGGTGGTCAATCTCCATCAACATCTTCACCAGCACCATCTCCTCTCAAACCCTAGTTCATCTCTTGTATCCAATCTTTGTATCAAAACATCAGATTGGTACCTGTGGGTTGCTAGTAGTGTTGATTACTCCTTGTAGTTGATGCTAGTTGTTTTATTCGGTGGAAGATCATATGTACAGATCCTTTATGCATATTAATACCCCTCTGATTATTAACATGAATATATTTTGTGAGTAGTTATGTTTGTTCCTGAGGACATGGGAGAAGTCTTTCTATAAGTAGTCGTGTAAATTTGGTATTCGTTCGATATTTTGATGAGATGTATGTTGTCTTTCCTCTAGTGGTGTTATTTGAATGTCGACTACATGACACTTCATAATTGGTTGGGCCTAGAGGAAGACATTGGGAAGTAATAAGTAGATGATGGGTTGCTAGAGTGACAGAAGCTTAAACCCTTGTTTATGCATTGCTTCGTAAGGGGCCGATTTGGATCCATATGTTTCATGCTATGGTTAGGTTTACCTTAATACTTATTTTGTAGTTGCAGACGCTTGCAATAGAGGTTAATCATATATGTGATGCTTGTCCAAGTAAGGGTAGTACCCAAGAACCGGTCCACCCACATACCAAATTATCAAAGTAACGAACGCGAATCATATGAGCGTGATGAAAACGAGCTTGATGATAATTCCCATGTGTCCTCGGGAGTGCTTTCTTTTATATAAGAGTTTGTCCAGGCTTGTCCTTTGCTACAAAAAGGATTGGGCCATATTGCTGCACCTTATTTACTTTTATTTGTTGTTATTCTTTACAAATTATCTTATCACAAAACTATCTGTTACCGATAATTTCAGTGCTAGCAGAGAATACCTTACTGAAAACTGCCTATCATTTCCTTCTGCTCCTCGTTGGGTTCGACACTCTTACTTATCGAAAGGACTACGATAGATCCCCTAAACTTGTGGGTCATCAAGACTGTTTTTTGGCGCCGTTGTTGGGGAGTGAAGCGCCTTTGGTAAGTGGAATTTTGTAAGGAAAAATTTATATCGTGTGCTGAAATTTACTATCACTTGTTACTATGGAACATAATCCTTTGAGGGGCTTGTTCAGGTTATCTTCACCCCGACCAGTAGAGCAAAGAGTTCTCCTCAACCTACTGAACCTACTAAAAATGTTTACTTTGAAATTACTTCGGGTATGATAGAGAAACTGCTAGCTAATCCCTTTACAGGAGATGGAACATTGCATCTCGATTTGCACCTAATCTATGTGGATGAAGTTTGTGGATTATTTAAGCTTGCAGGTATGCCCAAAGATGTGATCAAGAAGAAGGTCTTCCATTTATCTTTGAAGGGAAAAGCATTGACATGGTTTAGGCTATGCGATGATATTAGATCATCAGAAGTTCTATCCTATGCATCAGGTTCATCGTGATCGTAATTATACATATAATTTTTGGCCTCACGAATGAGAAAGTATCGCTCAAGCTTGGGGGAGGCGTAAGTCAATGTTATATTTATGCCCCAATCATGAGCTTTCAAGAGAAATTATTATTCAATTTTTTAATGCTCGACTTTCTCTCGATAATCGCTCCATGCTCGATACTTGTTGCATTGGTTCTTTTATGATGAAGACTATTGAATTCAAATGGGATTTATTGGAAAGAATTAAACACAACTCTGAAGATTGGGATCTCGACGAAGGTAAGGAGTCAGGTATAACACCTAAGTTTGATTGTGTTAAATCTTTTATGGATACCGATATTTTCCGTGATTTTAGCACTAAATCATTTGCTACTCATGTTGATCTCCCTAAGGAGAAGTGGTTTAAATATCATCCTCCCATTGAAGTAAAAGTAGTTGAACCTGTTAGAGTTGAAGAAAAGACTATCACTTATAATGTTGATCCTATTGTTCCTACTGCTTATATTGAGAAACCACCCTTCCCTGCTAGAATAAAGGATCATGCTAAAGCTTCAGCTGTGGTTCTTAAGAGTAATATTAGAATAACTACACCCTGTGAGCAAATTAAAGTTGAACCTAGTGTTTCTATGGTTAAGGATCTCTTGGTCGATGATATTGATGGGCATGTTATTTACTTCTGTGATGAAACTGCTAGAATTGCTAGACCCGATACTAAAAATAAACATAGACCTGTTGTAGGCATGTCTGTTATTTCTGTTAAAATAGGAGATCATTACTATCATGGCTTATGTGACATAGGTGCTAGTGCTAGTGCAATACCTCATTCCTTATACGAAGAAATTATGCACGATATTGCACCCGCTGAGCTAGAAGGTATTGATGTTACAATTAAGCTTGCAAATAGAGATACTATTTCACCAATGGGGATTGTTAGAGATGTTGGTCTTGTGTGCGAAAGTTAAATACCCTACTGATTTTCTCGTTCTTGGTTCCCCCACAAGATGACTTTTGCCCCATTATATTTGGTAGACCCTTCTTGAATACTGTTAATGCTAAGATAGACTGCAAAAAGGATGTTGTTACTATTGGTTTAGGGGATATGTCTCATGATTTTAACTTTGCTTAATTTCGTAGACAACCCCATGATAAAGAATTGCCTAGTAAGGATGATATTATTGGTCTTGCTTCTATTGCAGTGCCTCCTAACGATCCTTTAGAACAATATTTGCTAGACCATGAAAATGATATTTATATGAATGAGAGAAGGGAAATAGATGAAATATTCTTTAAACAGGGACCTTTACTGAAACACAACTTTCCTGTTGAAATTCTAGGGGATCCTCCTCCACCCAAGGTTGATCCCGTGTTTGAGCTCAAACCATTACTTGATACTCTTAAGTATGCCTATCTTGATGAAAAGAAGATATATCCTGTTATTATTAGTGCTAACCTTTCAGAGCAAGAAGAAGAGAAATTATTGAAAACTCTGAAGAAGCACCGTGCGGCTATTGGATATACTCTTGATGATCTTAAGGGCATTAGTCCCGCTCTATGCCAACACAAAATAAAATTGGAGAAAGACGCTAAACTGGTTGATGATCACCAACAACGGTTAAAACCTAGGATGAAAGAAGTGGTAAGGAAAGAAATACTAAAGCTTCTAGAGGCAGGTATAATTTATCCATTTGCTGATAGTCAGTGGGTAAGTCATGTTCATTGTGTTCCTAAAAAAGGAGGTATTACTGTTGTTCCTAATTATAAAGATGAATTGATCCCACAAAGAATTGTAACAGGCTATAGAATGGTAGATTGATTTCCGCAAATTAAATAAAGCTACTAAAAAGGATCATTACCCTCTACCTTTTATTGATCAAATGCTAGAAAGATTATCTGAACATACTCATTTTTGCTTTCTAGATGGCTATTCTGGTTTCTCTCAAATACCTGTGTCAAAAGAGGATCAAGAAAAGACCACTTTTACTTGCCATTTCGGTAGCTTTGCTTATAGACGTATGCCTTTTTGTTTATGTAATGCACCTGCTACCTTTCAAAGATGCATGATGGATATATTCTCTGATTTTTGAGAAAAGATTGTTGAGGTTTTCATGGATGATTTTTCCGTTTATGGAACTTCTTTTGATGATTGCTTAAGCAACATTGATTGAGTTTTGCAGAGATGTGAAGAAACTAATCTTGTCTTTAATTGGGAAAACTTCCACTTTATGGTTAATGAAGGAATTGTCTTGAGGCATAAAATTTCTGAAAGAGGTATTGAAGTTGATAAAGCTATAGTTGATGCTCTTGAGAAGATGTCGTGTCCCAAGGACATCAAAGGTATAAGAAGTTTCCTTGGTCATGTCGGGTTCTATATGAGGTTCATTAAGGACTTATCAAAAATCTCTAGGCCTCTGACTAACCTCTTACAAAAATATGTTCCTTTTGTCTTTGGTGATGATTGTGTAGAAGCATTTGAAATACTTAAGGAAGCCTTGATCTCTGCACCTGTTGTCCAGCCACCTGACTGGAATTTACCGTTTGAAATTATGTGTAATGCTAGTGATTATGCTGTAGGTGCTTTTCTAGGACAAAGAGTTGATAAAAAATTGAATGTTATCCAATATGCTAGCAAAACTCTAGATAGTGCTTAGAGAAATTATGCTACTAGTGAAAAATAATTTTTAGTAGTTGCATTTGCTTGTGATAAGTTCAGACCCTATATTGTCAATTCTAAAGTAACTGTTCACACTGATCATGCTGCTATTAAATATCTTATGGTAAAGAAAGGTGCTAAACCTAGACTTATTAGATGGGTTATCTTGCTACAAGAATTTGATTTGCATATAACTAATAGAAAGGGAGCTGAGAACCCCCTTGGAGACAACTTGTTTAGGTTAGAGAATATTCTTGATGACCCACTACTTATTGCTGATAGCTTTCCTGATGACCAATTAGCTGTCATAAATGCTTCTCGTACTGCTCCATGGTATGTTGATTATGCTAATTACATTATTGCTAAATTTATACCACCTCTTATATTGACTCTTTCCGACATTATGTTAAATTGCAATTGCTTCAATGTCTGAGATCATAGTTTGTTAGTTTTCAATGAAGTTTTTGATTCATACTTGACATTGTGAATGGATTGTTACTTCAGCATAAGAAATCATATGAGAATATATATATTGCTATTATAAGAATGATCATGATGCCCTCATGTCCGTATTTTATTTTATCGACACCTCTATCACTACTAGGAAAAGGCCTATTAATGGCGCACCTAATTTGGCCATTAATGGCGCATTAGTGGTGCACCATTACTAGCACGCCATTAGTATTTGATACTAATGGCGCACCTCTGGTGCGCCATTAGTATCTGGTATACTAATGGCGCACCACAGATGCGCCATTAGTATGCCTCCCAGGGGCCATGTGTACCCAGGTGCTTTGGCATACTAATGGCGCACTAAGGTATGATGCGCCATTAGTAGTGTCCGTATAGTAATGGCGCGCTGGCTGATAATGCGCCATTAGTATGCTTTGGCATACTAATGGCGCACTGTTCTCTGATGCGCCATTAGTATGAATATTAGGTTTTTTTAATATTATTTTTCTGTTTTTTTGCACAGATTACAAAATGTATAATTGCACAGAATATAGACAGCACACATCAACAACACATTCATCGAATACAATAGAAGATTAATCTCTGAATACAATTCATCATATTAGTCTCCGAATACAATTCATCATATTAGTCTCCGAATTGAAAAGACCGAACAAAGATAGAACAATATATTACAAGTCTCGAGACCGCGAGTAGCGAGTTTGTCTTCACATTACAAGTCGATATCGATCATCTAAACTACCATCACATAGAAGAGAGCTGTGGTCGTCACGATGAGCATCATCACGATGAAACTCGTTTTCATCCGGTTCCTCCAACGCTCCCTCCCCTCTCCCGCTAGATAGCGGGCGTATCTAGATTCGGCCTCGTCCCTATTGGTGTACCCTTTGTAACTGTTACCGCTGAATCGGTGAACCTGTCTCCGACACTCCTCCCAGTCGTCGTAGACTCCGGGAACCTTACCCTTGTACACGACATACGACGGCATCGCTATATATGCACTAGCCAAACGAAACGTTAGTACCAATTCACAGACAATTCATAAGCAATATATAAGTATGCAACAGAATGATCGAAAGAGAAAAGCAAGACATTAATAGTATCGATTACATCTAAGTTGAACGACTCTCGAAACCAAAGAGACATGCTACAAGTTCATTAAAGTTTAATTACAACAAGAGCCAATCGATGTTTCAGAACTAGACACAGCATCACTGCTTTCGACTCGACTCAATGCACCGGAGCGTGGATGAAGCCGCCGTCTATCGTGGGAGTCATGAAATCACGGGCGTTGTCAGCCTGCATTTGTAGCATTGTGTCGATGTCACTGTTCGACGGTTGATTTCTGAGGTAGAACTGCCCCGAGGTACGAAGGACATCTTGATGGATGATTTCCGCAAACTCCGACTGGATGCGAAAGAAATCTTGTCTGATGTCCGCGTCCTGGATTGCCGACACGTGCGCGGCCCAATCTTTGAGCTTACTCGGTAGCAGAAGTTGATGATGGTCCCGTACGATCGCCCGCGTGTGATGGATGGCGTAGTAGGCACCCTTCTGACCGCCAGGCGGCTGCTTGACGCAGCAGAACGTCGTGTTGTGGGAGAACACGTGCTTGCCGTACTTACGAGTTGTCCTGGTGAAGGTGCCTCCAGATTTGGCGTAGCCGGCGAGAACATCATTAAGAACCTTCTTGACATTTGTGTAGTCTACAGCCGACTTACGGTCCGGGTCGAAATACGTGGCCATGGAATATTTGGGGCTTAGTAGGATGAGCGTGCACTGTGTGTCACTGCAGAAAACACGGAATGTTAAAAGAAGAACGATCGAAATCTAAGAATTCATATGTTACGGGGCGGTTGAGGCGGAGGACTTACTCGGGAAAGTAAGGCACGAGGAAGTTATCCTTATCTCGGTTTGCCAGAATGACGCCTTGGAGGTAAGAACTCGCGACTTGCCGGTCCCCAGCGCTGCCCAAGATCTTGGCACGCATGTAGAAGGGGTCGACTATCACGATGTCTGGGGTCTTGTCGCGAATGATCCGCATCTCCATACTCAGCGAAAATAGCCGAACGAAGGTGTAGTGCAGCGGATGAAGGTTCAACACAGCGTGGATGTCATCAAACCGCAGCACGATCGTACCCCCGATGGAGTTATCCACAAAGCCCTTGCCCTCCGGCACCTTGGCCGCGAAAACCGGGTAAGCCACATCCTTCTCTCTGAGACGCCGCTTCTCCAAAGAAAGAACACTGTCATGCAGACTCCGCATGGCACCGGTTGCAGCATCGAGCATATTTGTCGGTAGCATCGGCCTACCCGCCACATGCACCCTCCTCATTACATCCTCAGGTGAAGGTGGCCCGTCCTGAGCACGGATCGTACTCGGTGCCGGCTGGCTCGCACCCTTGTTAGTTTTTCTTTTGCGTGCCTTCTTCTTGATCTCCTGAATTGGGACCGAGTTCTGCTCAGAGACCGCCTTCTTTAGTGTGTTGGGGCTGATCATATTTTGCACCTCGCCTATCTGAGGCTCGGTGAAGTCGGCAGCTGGAGGCGTCTCCTGAGAGCGGAACGGCAGACGACGCCTGTTGCAACTTGGCTTCTCCGTGGTACCGGCTTGATCGCGCACGTCTTTTGTTGGGTTGGGTTCTTGAGAAGGAGCCCCCATGAAGTCGTCACCGTACCCATGATCGGCAAAGTAATGATCGACGTTGGCAAATGTATCGTCGTCGTCGTCGTTCTGATCCTGTGCCATATGCATGTTTGGATCCAGTGGCATAGGGATGTCCGGCACCGTTGCGGCGGACTTGCCATGGGGACGACTTGGCGCCGACACGATTGGCGGTGTTGTCTTTGGTGTGGTTTCCCCCGCCCCCAAACGAATCTGGCTCTTCGGCCAAAGCAGGGGCCAGCTCAGGCAGGCGCTGAGGGTCATGACGTCATCATCGTCGGCCCCGACGGGTCGAATCGGAGGTAACACGTCGTCGCAGCCTGGCAGCACCCGAACCAGTTGAACCCTAAACAAGTTGGGTGGCATCTGGGTACCGTGGAACAAGGGCTGGCCCGGTTGAACGATTTTGCCCTTGGCGACATCGACCAACTCGTTGTTCAAGAAGTGCAGGAGAGTGCACGGAACGTCGGCGGCGCCCTGCGAAAACATGTAGGGCGTCAGGGATGCCCAGTCAAAGGCAAGGAGATGAAGTCCTCGGCCGAGAGAGGCTTAATTAGTTACCGTGATGATGGCGTCGAGCTCTGCTAATGTCGAGGCACCGCCAACGGTGGGCGTGCAGTTGACGGAGGGGCCGCTTGCTGCAGAGGTGCCGGCCGGCGTACACACGGGTGCATTAAGCTCCCGTGCGGGCGTCGGAGACACCAATGCCGCCTCCGCCGGAGACACCAATGGCCCCGCCATCGCGTTCTACGAGTTGCTGGCCGTGAAGCTGGGAATCGGGGGCGGCCCCTATTGGCCGCCAGCAATCCACGCCTGCAACCCCTCGATCAAGCTAGGCACAATGGCGGTGATCGTCGCTCCGATCTGTTGTTGCACTTGCTCTTGGACAATCTCCGGAATCCGCGCCACCTGTGCCTTGCGTTCTTCAACCTCGCGCGCCTGGCTTTCCGAGCTGGTCTTTTTCTCCTTTCGCCCACCAGCGTTATAGTATGACGACCATTTTGTCGACAAGCCTTTGCCGGCCACACGACCAGCTAACGTCGGCTTCTCGAGCTTATCCTTGTTCTTCATTACATTCAACGCCCTATTTAGAGTCGTGTCCCAAGGGCCGCTCTTAGTCAACCCCGCGCTACTGCCTTCAGTCGCCTGCGGAAGGAATGTGAATCATTTAGAAATTTGGCTTCATTAATTAGAATGCAACCATATGGAGCTAATTACGCGGGGGTGTATTCCTTACCAGAACAAGCTCAAGCGCCCTGGTCTTCGAATCCGTGGTCAGCTCCTTTGTTTTCGGGTCCTTCTTGTACCGGGCCCTGATAAAGTTCCTGGTCTGCTTGTCACCGTATTTATCGAAGAGGGGCGGTAGGCCTTGCTCGGCACGGTCCGCCTCCTCCTTGTCCCATTTAGGCTCCGCCACTCTGTAACCGCCGGGACCGAGTGTGTGTTCCCCTAAGTTGAGCTCCCGCATTTCTTTCCCCCACTGACTTGATTCGGAGTGTGCGGCGCTCGAGCAAGTGATCTTGAATTCATTGTAGTCATCTTCGGTGATCGAAGGATGTTTCTCCTTGATCGTCTCATAACTCTCACCTTTCTTGATCATTATCTTCACATTGGTTTTCCAAGTAGACAGGGCCTTGCTCATCTTCGTGAGGGCAGCATTGTTCACTTTATTCCCTTTGAGGCTTGTGTTATCAAATTGAGCGGGGAACTTGTATCGTTCGTGCAGCTTCGTGAAGAGGAGGTTGCGGTAATTCCCATTGTCAGGATGCCTCAGGTTCTCGCTGTTGATCGAGACGGTGCTTCGGAGAATGCACCCGAGCTGAAGCGAGGACCCCTTGACTACTCGTTCGGGCGCCGTTGGATTCCCGTCGGAGTCCACTTCAGTAACTTCCTCCTTGAGGGTGCGGAGCACAGTCGGGCGCCGATCCTTCCGTTGCCTCTTCGGTCGGCTGCCATCTGTGCGTGCGCCGCCATCATCAGTGGTGGCATTCTCGGCGGCACCATCAGTGGTGGCATCAGTGGGGTCATCCTCCGCGGTACCATCAGTGGTCTCAGGATCGGTGTGGAAGGCGGCGTCCTCATACAAGTGAGGTTGTTCCTCCATCTCCTGGGACAGCTCCCAGAATGCCTTCCCGCCCGAACCACCAGCCTCATCATTGTTGGCCATGTTTCTCTCTAAATAGGAACAAATTTTGGTCAAAAAGTTGGTTATTGTCAAGGAACAAGATCATGGTCTCATCATTTAGGGTTTGTCGACACTGAGGCATCCTAAAAGCTAAGCTTTTATAATTGAGGGTTTTTCGACGCCAGGCACCCTAAAAGCCTAAGCTTTCATCATTTCGGTTTTTATCGACACCGAGGCACCCTAAAAGCCAAGGTTTCATAATTTATGGTTTGTCGACACCGAGGCATCCTAAAAGCTAAGCTAGGAAGGAGAATTGTAAGTTGGGCCTAATCACTTGGCTCTATTGCCGCCTATGGTTTAATGCAGCTAGAATAAAGGGGCACTTGATCCTACCTAATTAACCACTAAGATACCCCGGCCCATGCATTAGTCACAAGTACCCTATATGTCCTATTTTTAGCAAAGTCATGCTAAAATTCACGGAAAATTTCAGCATGACATTTGCTGAAAATTGTACATATGGAGTACCCGAATTTGCCGGAACGGAAGTTAATCAACATTCCAGCAAACTCAAGGGCCTCTCGGGGTACCTGCAAAACTATCACAATGTGATCACAAGTCTTTCTCAATGTGATCATCATCTTTACAAGTCTTTCTCAATGTGATCACAAGCATCACAAGGCATTAGTAGTTCAGTACATGAACATGTTTTACAACAAAAGCTGTAAGCCAGAGTTGGCAAACTTAAAACACATGATGTAGAAAAATTTAAACTATGGCTTGGCAGAAAAATTAGTCTAACTAGTGTAACTAGTCTAACTACTGAAACTAGTCTAACTAGTCTAACTACTGAAACTACTGAAACTAGTCTAACTAGTCTAACTACTGAAACTACTGAAACTAGTCTAACTAGTCTAACTACTGAAACTACTGAAACTAGTCTAACTAGTCTAACTACTAAAACTACTGAAACTAGTCTAACTAGTCTAACCTAAGAATGTACTTTGGTTCGTCCAATTAGTCATTAAAAAATATCCATAGCAAAACATGTTCCAACTCCTGTAGCGGCACCCTCGCAGGGCCGTAAATTTTTTGAGGTGGCTCCCTTTACTGCTAAGCCTGTTTCGTAGAATTAGTTCATCTACAAAATGTAGCTATGGCCGACAATATGTACTGATGTAAGATTATGTGTGTGATTTCAGTTATTATTTTCTAGTCCTTGTAGTTTTTGTTCCTCCAGGTGCATTTTTATTTTTTTCTGGTGCTCTTATTTGAGGTCTGTTAACCGATGACAGTATAGAACACATTAAAAAAAAGTTGCATTCAACAAATGTGGTCTAGACTGTCAACCAACTCCTACCGAAGCGGGAACCTGACGACGCCCTAGTTAGCTTTCTTTACAGCAGCGACAGATCACAAAAGACAAATCCCCCAAATGCTTTGACTTAAGGAGTAACTAACCAGTCCATGGCATCTTAGTAGGAACTCCAGTCCTACATTCTCCATTTTTTCACCTAGCCGCCGGCTTGCAACCAGCGCAGCCGCTAGAGAGATTGTGGGGTTTGCGGGGAGGGAGTTGGGGGACGACGGTAACTACTGAAACTACTGAACATGTTTTACTAGAACTAGCAGTTGAAATTTCAGAAACATGGAGGTAGGGGAAGGAGGGAGGGAGGTAGGGGGAGGAAGGAAGGGGGGACGAGACGGAGTGGTTACCTGGCGGTGGCGAGGTTGAAGCAGGGGCGGCGGCGTCGGGGG
>LR738710.1:367633610-367720399 GCA_902687465.1 Secale cereale
TTGTTATTTGAAAATATTTATGAATATGAAAAAATATCATCAAATTTATTATTTTGAATATATCATGGGTCGGCGGCGGCGGTTGAGTAGGGGATAGCGATCGAGATGGAGGGGGAGTCGAGATCGAGTGTCCATGAAATTTAAAAATATTCATGATAGTTCAAAAAGTGCCCATGAAATACAATCGAGAAATGAAGGGTATGATTTAAATACAATCGATCTTAGCTAGCTATCTGTTCACAATCTTCTTGCCCTTCTTTTTCGCAAATGGAGTTCTTCTGTGGAACGGACGTCCTTTATTAGGTAGGGTGGTCCTGCTTCTTCTTGTGGTGTAAGCTGCTACTTCATCATCGTCGTCATGTTCGATCCTCGGGTCGCCGTACTTGTCGAAGTCTTGCTCATTGGCTACTCCATCCATTCCGATGATCTTCCTTTTGCCTCTCCTCACGACAACACGACTGGGCTTTGACGGATCGGTAATGAAGAAGCATTGGTCAACTTGGGAAGCCAGTACCCATGGCTCATTTTTTGCGGTGACGTTTGCGCCCGCGGTCTTGGATTTGGCTTCGGGTATAACCATGGTGGTGAAATACCGGTCTTCTTTTAGGACGCTCTTGGCCCATCTGACACGGAACATCGGGACCTTCTCTCCAGCGTATCTCAGCTCCCAGATCTCCTCGATCCTTCCGTAGTATCTATCCTTGTCATTACCGGTGTAGGATTCCATCGTTACCCCGGAGTTCTGATAACCATCGCTCTTCATGTCCTTGGCCTCGGTGTAGAATGTGTAGCCGTTGATATCGTACGCCTCATAGGTCATCAGGTTGTGCTCGGCGCCTTGTGACAAGGCGAATATGAGTTGTTCTTCCGCGGAAGAATCATCATGTAAAGGGTACGACAGAAACTTCTGCTTGAACCAACGCGTGAAACATGAGTTGTGCTCTTTGATTATATCTCCGTCCGTCCTCTGTTGGCCTCGGTCATTGTATGTCTTCTCAATAAAGGTTTTGTGCTGAACCACCCAAGGATCGACCACGTCTATGTGTTGTAGCGCGACTAGGTTTGCTCTTTCAAAGTCGGCGAGTCGACCCTCGAAGTCGACATGCATTTCGCGGCGACCCTCACGGTGACCCGATCCAGCGAGCCTGCCGAGGTGCCTGTTGACGGGCAGACCAACGGGGTTCTCGATGCCTAGATAATTCGTGCAGTACGAGATGCACTCTTCGGTCAGAAAGCCCCTGGCTATGCTTCCCTCTGGACGTGACATGTTGCGAACGTATCCTTTGATGACACCATTCATCCTTTCGAACGGCATCATGCTGTGCAGGAACGTCGGCCCGAGTTGGATGATATCGTCCACGATATGGACCAGCAGATGCACCATAACGTCGAAGAATGCGGGCGGGATGTACATCTCAAGCTCGCATAGTATCACCACGATCTCTTCCTGTAGCCTTCTGAGTTGCCTCACGCCAACAGACTTCCGAGAGATGTTGTCGAAAAAGTTGCATAGGCCAAATAGGGTTTCACGGACGTGCGCGTCCATGATACCACAGATTGCAACTGGAAGTATCTGCGTCATCAGCACGTGACAGTCGTGAGACTTCATCCCGCTGAACTTCAGCTTCGCCCAGTCTAGGTATCTGCTTATCTTCCCCGCGTAACCGTAAGGAAGTTGTACTCCTACGAGGCAGGTGAAAAACTGCTCGATCTCCTCTTGACTTAGAGTGAAGCACGCGGGGGGGTAGTCATTTCCGGTCTTCTTGGCCTTTTTGCCTTTGCGACGACTTTCCATGTCCTGCTTCGCCTCATCATCATCATCATCATCATGATCATCATATATAGCGTGAAGCTCCTTCCTGATGCCCGTTGATTTCAAGGCTGCCCTTGCTTTCGGCCCATCTTTGGTCCTCTCTGGCATGTTGAGCAGGGTACCAAGCAGACTCTCGCACACGTTCTTCGTGATATGCATTACATCAAGGCTGTGAGGCACACGGTGGATCTTCCAGTACGGCAAGTTCCAGAAAACAGACCTCGTTTTCCATACCTTCAGCAGCGGCTCTGGCGCCTTTCGCTTCTTTCCCGGCTCTGGCGCCTTTTGCTTCTTTCCCGGCAGTGGGCAATCTTTCCAATTTTCAACAGCTCATCTATTTCCTCGCCGCTCCTCGTACGCGGGCGTCCTCGGGGTTCGGTTTCACCATCGAACAGATCCTTGCGTTTTCTCCACAGGTCATCGTCGCGAAGCCACCTTCGATGTCCCATGAACACGGTTTTCGAAGACCCGGGATCTCTATCTAGCTGGCGATACATTGTGTCATCCATGCACCTGACGCATCCAGAAAATCCGTGGACCACCTGCCCCGCGACATATCCGTAACCGAGATAGTCGTGCACCGTCGTGAGCAGCGCGGCTCTCATAGGGAAATATTCTTTCTTTGCGGCGTCCCACGTATTGGCTGGCGTTTTCCACAGCATGTCTAGCTCCTCTTTCAGCAGCCCCAGATACAGATTGATGTCGTTCCCTGGTTGTTTCGGTCCTTCAATTAGCATACTCATGTGAATGTACTTCCTCTTCATGCACAACCAGGGGGGAAGGTTGTACATCCACACAAACACAGGCCAGGTGCTATGTGTGCTTCTCTGGCTGCCAAACGGGTTGACTCCATCGGTGCTCGCGCCCAGCACGATGTTCCTTGGATCGTTCCCAAATTCTAGGTCTTCGAAGTTCAACGCTTGCCACTGGCTTGCATCCTTAGGGTGACTCAGCATCTTGTCTTTTTTATCTATCTCCGGATCATTTGCGTCATCTTCTCGCTTCTTCTCCTCCCTATCCGCGTGCCAACGCAGAAGCTTTGCTACCTTAGGGTCCGCGAAATACCGCTGCAGACGAGGAGTGATCGGAAAGTACCACACCACTTTTAGAGGAGCTTTCTTCCTCTTCTTGTATCGAGTGACGCCGCACACCGGACATATGGTAGACTCCGCGTGCTCGTCCCGATAAATGATGCAATTGTTCATGCACACATGGTATTTCACGTGCGGTAAATCCAGAGGACACACGATTATCTTCGCCTCCTCCAAACTGGTGGGGCACTTGTTCCCCTTGGGAAGACGTTCGTGCCAGAATGACATGTTCTCGTCGAAGCATGCGTCGGTCATTTTGTCTTTTACCTTCATCTCCAGAGCCATGAGCGTTACTTTCAGGCGGGTATCCTCGGTCCTGCATCCTTCATACAATGGAGTAACCGCGTCTAACTCAAGTTGATCCATCTTGGCTTTCTCTCGGGCGGCAGCTCTTGCGTTATCGGTCTGCTTGAGAAGCAGCTCTTGAATATGAGGGTCCTGCACCCAGCCCATCGATGGTTCAGCGTCGTCTGCTCCGCCGGCATCATCATCTTCATGATCATGACCGTCGTCTGCTCCGGCATCTTCCTCATCATCATGTCCTGCATCTTCTACATGATGACTGTGTACAGCATCACCGTCGTGATCATCTCCTGGGGATTCTTCGTCTATTCGCCCGCCCGAGCCGCGGTGGTTGTCTTGCTGCCCTTCCTCATTTCTTGCCCAGCCCCCATGGACGACTTCGTAGTCATCTTCATCACCTTGCCACCGATAGCCATCCATGAAACCACGCAAGAGCAGGTGATCCCGCACCTGCCCGGAATCCGGGTCCGCAATAAGGCTCTTCAGCTTGCATCTTCGACACGGACATCTTATCTCCGTCTCGTTCTTTTGAAGCATCTCGGCCTTTGCGGACCTCAAAAACCTATTCACGATGCCTTCGGTCATCGTGCGCACCATGGTCGCCCTGCGGGTAGAGCAAAACGATATTTTAGAACCAAGAAAAAATTTTCCATGAGTTTCCCTAAAAATAGGACAAAAATGAATGCTTAATGCCAAAATTCTCACCGAAACGGAAATGAATCAACATTCCGGGAAAATATTGGCAACTATCGCATTTCAAATACCGGTACACCTCCAAACACAAACACATATGCAACACAACAAACCTATGCAACACCACAAACATACATAGATCTAGCTAGGCCATAAAAGTGCATGTGCACATTGTTGTATGGAGAACAACATAAATATAGCTTCCCCCCATACTTACCTACCAAAACAAGGTAATTTAACTACTTAATTTGAATGAATATATGGTGGAAATGAGGTGAAAAAGAGGAGGGACCCGAGAGGAGAGGAGGTGGAGAGAATGAAGAAGTGGGAGGGGGGGGGAAGTGAGTGTGGTAGAGAGGCTGTCCAAAATATCTTGTTGCTGCCCGCATACTAATGGCGCACCAACTACAAATGCGCCATTAGTAATCAAGGTTACTAATGGCGCATTTATAGTTGGTGCGCCATTACAAGTTTTGCAAAAAAAAAAAACATACTAATGGCGCACTGTCGCATAGTGCGCCATTACTAGTTCTAACTAGTAATGGCGCACTCTGGGACAGTGCGCCATTAGTAGTTTTGTAAAAAAAAGAATAAAAAATATCATAAAAAAAAGAGCATTAATGGCGCACTTTACTGTAGGTGCGCCATTACTATTTACAACTAGTAATGGCGCACTATGCACGGATGCGCCATTAGTATGTTTGGACAGGCGCGCTAGTTAAAAAAAAACTTCTTGATACTAATGGCGCACTCCGGGCAAGGTGCGCCATTAGTACTTCGAACTCTAATGGCGTATCTGTTGCTGGTGCGCCATTACTATGTACTAATGGCGCACTGCCTGTCTGGTGCGCCATTAGTATCAATTCCATCTATAGCCCTTTTCCTAGTAGTGTATCTCTAAACACGTGGACATATTTTTCGATATCGGCTTCCGCTTGAGGACAAGCGAGGTCTAAGCTTGGGGGAGTTGATACGTCCATTTTGCATCATGCTTTTATATTGATGTTTATTACATTATGGTCTGTTATTACACATTATGTCGCAATACTTATGCCTTTTCTCTCTTATTTTACAAGGTTTACATGAAGAGGGAGAATGCCGACAGCTGGAATTCTGGGCTGGAAAAGGAGCAAATATTGGAGACCTATTCTGAACAACTCAAAAAGCCCTAAAACTCCACGAAAGTTAGTTTTGGCATATATAAAAAATATCGGGCGAAGAAAGCACCAGAGAGGGGCCACCCACCGTCCACGAGGGTGGGGGCGTGCCCTACCCCCTGGGCGCGCCCCCTGCCTCGTGGGCCACCTGGCAGCCCCCGATGCCCATATTCTGGTATAAGGTGTCTTACGCCCTGCAAAAAACCATAAGGAAGCTTTCGGGATGAAACGCCACCGTCTCGAGGCGGGACCTTGGCAGAACCAATCTAGGGCTCTGGTGGAGTTGTTCTGCCGGGGAAACATCCCTCCGGGAGGGGGAAATCATCACCGCCATCAACACCATCGATCCTCTCATCGGAAGGGGGTCAATCTCCATCAACATCTTCACTAGCACCTTCTCCTCTCAAACCCTAGTTCATCTCTTGTATCCAATCTTTGTATAAAAACCTCAGATTGGTACCTATGGGTTGCTAGTAGTGTTGATTACTCCTTGTAGTTGATGCTAGTTGGTTTATTTGGTGGATGATCATATGTTCAGATCCTTTGCATATTAATACCCTTCTGATTATGAACATGAATATGTTTTGTGAGTAGTTATGTTTGTTCCTGAGGACATGCGAGAAGTCTTGCTATAAGTAGTCGTGTAAATTTGGTATTCGTTCGATATTTTGATGAGATGTATGTTGTCTTTCCACTAGTGGTGTTATTTGAATGTCGACTACATGACACATCATAATTGGTTGGGCCTAGAGGAAGACATTGGGAAGTAATAAGTAGATGATGGGTTGCTAGAGTGATAGAAGCTTAAACCCTTGTTTATGCATTGCTTCGTAAGGGGCCGATTTGGATCATATGTTTCATGCTATGGTTAGGTTTACCTTAATACTTCTTTTGTAGTTGCAGACGCTTGCAATACAGGTTGTCCAAGTAAGGGCAGTACCCAAGCACCGGTCCACCCACATACCAAATTATCAAAGTAACGAACGCGAATCATATGAGCATGATGAAAACTAGCTTGACGATTATTCCCATGTGTTCTCGGGAGCGCTTCCCTTTATATAAGAGTTTGTCCAGGCTTGTCCTTTGCTACAAAAAGGATTGTGCCATATTGCTGCACCTTATTTACTTTTATTACTTATTACCCTTTAGAAATTACCTTATCATGAAACTATTTGTTACCGATAATTTTAGTGATCGCAGAGAATACCTTACTGAAAAGTGCCTATCATTTCCTTCTGCTCCTCGTTGGGTTCGACACTCTTACTTATCGAAAGGACTACGATAGATCCCCTACACTTGTGGGTCATCAGATAGCTGCTTCTCACGTCTTCACTCCAGCAAACTTCTATATGTTGCAAGATGATCTTAGAAAAATTGGTGGCATGGAGATTGTAGAAATTCTGCTGGGAGATGGATCACAGCAGTACATCGTGGCCTAGAAAAATAACCGGAAGAGTCGTTTCTCGGTGGAGTATACACTAGTAAATTCCGCAGAAACTATAAGGTGCAGATGCAGAAGAATGATTCGAAAGGGTGTACCTTGCAAGCACATATTCCATGTACTGTAGTACTTGAACATATCTGAAATACCAAAATGTTTAGTTCTTGTTCGGTTCACGAAAGAAGCAAGGTTGGGACTGCCCGCGAGGCGCACAAGCGATCTGTTGGGATTTGGTTGGAGTGGGGCAGGGGAAAGAATGAAATATAGCCAGGCCAGTGTGTTAGCATCAGAAGCAATGCATGCGGCATGCAAACACCTAGCTTTGTGGTATCAGATGTAGGAGAGTTTGAAGGCAGTGATAGCTAAGAGTCATGAGTATGATCTGCTACAGGAAAATTTGAGCAAGATAATGTATGACCTTAGTAAGTGTGCAGTTGAATATGTAGATGATGGTGAAGGCAACATGGTTGTATTTCAATATCCTATGAAAGTGTCAAGCAAAGGTGCAACAAAGGTAGATGAGAACCGCCCTGTCTCGAAAAATGGTAGACCACTCTTATGATGAGTTGAAAACCCGGTGCGGCGGTTGCAAATTGCTAGGACACACTAGACGTAGCAAGAAATGCAAACTAAATAAGAAGTAAGTGTTTGTATGCATTGTGGATTTTTTTTCATTCATTAACATTTCTTGTATTTTATCATGTATAGAAATGTGGAGAAGGAAGAAGAGTAGAACACTTGCTTCAATTATTTACGGATGAATCGAGTGAACTGGACAGTATATCCTTCACATTATGGCATCAAGTTTAGTTTGATGTTTCACGTGTTTGGTTCCAATATATTGTAGTGACTTCATCGGCAGTTTGTTTAGTGGGACTGTGCTTTGGTTGACCTATGTTTGGTTTTATGCATGTAGGATGTTGTGTCTGTCGTGTGAGGCTAAATTCAATTGCTGGTCTGTCAACCTTTTACATCTCAAAATAAGCAACAAAATCCGACCTAAATAAATTGGTATTGCATGGGGCTCGAACCCAGTGCCCAGGGTGGGAAACGTAGATTGCAATGCCAGTGTGTTATGACCAGGGCGGGAGGTAGAAAGAATCTTGTACATTTCCCCTCCCGACGTCCTAACTGCCATTAAACAAGTAAGTACCGCTCCCCACCACCCACTCACCCACCTCCCACGCGCGCTGGTTCGAACTCCCATCTTATCCCCACCTATAGTAGACCGAGAAACCCTTGCCGGCCACCGCTGCAGCCGCGTCGATTGACAGAAGCATGGGCTGGCAGCAAGCTATGGAGGAGCTCGCCGCAGATGATAAGGCATGGCGTGCGCAGTTCATGGAGGTGTGCAGGTGGTTCCCCAGCACGGAGAAGTTGGTGAACCACGCGCATGACCTCGTCAAAGTCCTCACGGACACCAAGAAGAAGCACCATGCCGCAGCGGGCAGATCCAGCGCACGTCGCGTCGAGGGCGGAGCGCGTCGACGTCGAGCTCGCTATCCCAGTGCCCGTCAGCCCGGACTATCAGGTTCGCCATATGCCTGTGCTAGTCCAGCCGGTGGGCTCTAACGTCGTCGAGGATGACATGGACAAGGTACTGGTCATCCCTGATGACGATGAAGAGGGTGAGGAGGACGCCGTGTAGATGGTAGCGCCGGTCGCCGTCGAGGGTGGCAAGACAATGCCCATCGACGTTGAGATCCTCCCCCTCCTCCCTGGCATAGTGAAGGTGGAAGAAGAGGAGGTGGATCAGCATTAGGTGGCACATCTGTCGAAGAGGACGGCGGTCAAGAAGAAGACTTCTCTGTGTGTGGTGTGCCGCTCACGCCGCCTGAAATTTCTGAAGAAGTGAACATGGGCACAGTTGCTGAAGGAGGAGGAAGTTGCTGGTTATCTTTAGTTAGGTATCCTCTTATATGTTTCAGCATATAAGTTAACAATATTTTGGTTTTGATGTTTGTTAGGTATGCTGGTTGCTACTTCTCGAGCATGTGTTGTATTCCCTCGAAGAGGAAAGGGAGATGCAGCACAGTAGCATAAGTATTTCCCTCGGTTTTTGAGAACCAAGGTATCAATACAGTAGGAGACCACGCGCGAGTCCCTCGCACCTGCACAAACAAATAAGAACTTCGCAGCCAATGTGATAAGGGGTTGTCAATCCCTTTACGGTCACTTACGAAAGTGAGATCTGATAGAGATGATAGTTTGATATTTTTGGTTATAAGAACAGAAAGTAAAAGCGGAAAAGTAAAGTAGATTGTAGATTGATATGTTGAGATTAGACCCGGGGGCCATACTGTTCTCTAGTGGCTTCTCTCATGATAGCGATATTCTACGGCGGGTAAACAAATTACTGTCGAGCAATTGATAGAAAAGCGAATAATTATGAGACTATCTAGGCATGATCATTATATATAGGCATCACGTCCGAGAAAAGTAGATCAAAACGATTCTGCATCTACTACTATTACTCCACACATCGACCGCTATCCAGCATGCATTTAGTGTATTGAGTTCATAAGAACAGAGTAACGCCTTAAGCAAGATGACATGATGTAGAGGGATGAACTCAAAATTAGTGATATAAACCCCAACATTTTATCCTCGATGGCAACAATACAATATGTGCCTTGCTGCCCCTACTGTCACTCGGAAAGGACACCGCAAGATTGAACCCAAAGCCAAGCACTTCTCCCATTGCAAGAACTATAGATCTAGTAGGCCAAACCAAACCAATAATTCGAAAAGACTTGCAAGGATATTATAATCATACATAAAGAGTTCAGAAAAGAACCAACTATTTCTCATAGATAAACTTGATCATAAACCCACAATTCATCGGATTTCGACAAACACACCGCAACAAGAGATTACATCGAATAGATCTCCTCGAAGACCGAGGAGAACTTTGTATTGAGATCCAAAGAGAGAGAAGAAGCCATCTAGATACTAGCTATGGACCCGAAGGTCTGTGGTAAACTATCACAACTCATCGTGAGGCGATGATGATGATGTAGAAGCACTCCGTGGAAGATCCCCCCTCTGGCGGAGCTCTGGAACAGGCCCCAAGATGGGATCTCACGGGAACAGAAGGTTGCGGCGGTGGAACTAGGGTTTTCTCTATTGTTCTGATGGTTTCGAGGTACGTAGGTACATATAGGAGGAAGGCGAGCACCAGGGCCAAACATGGGGCCTACGCAGCAAGGGGCGCGCCCTATAGGGGGGGGGACGCCCCCCACCCTCGTGGGTGCCATGTGTGCCCTACTCCGTGGTTCTCAAGTCTCACGTGCGTGATTTTCTCCAAAGATATCTCTCCCGAAGGTTTCATTCCGTTTGGACTCCGTTTGATATTCCTTCTCTGTAAAACCCTGAAACTAGCAAAAAACAACAATCTGGACTGGGCCTTTGGGTTAGTAGGTTAGGCCCAAAATAATATAAAATTGTATAACAAAGCCCATTAAACATCCAAAACATCATAAATAATAGCATGGAACAATAAAAAATTATAGATACGTTGGAGACGTATCAAGCATCCCCAAGCTTAATTCCTGCTCGTCCTCGAGTAGGTAAATGATAAAAACAGAATTTTAGATGTGGAATGCTAACCAACATAATTTTGCAATGTAATTCTCTTAATTGTGGCATGATTGTTCAGATGTCAAAAAATTCAAGAGAAAAGTCTATATTGACATAAGAAATAATAATACTTCAATCATACTAACAAAGCAATCATGTCTTCTCAAAATACTATGGCTAAAGAAAGTTATCCCTACAAAATCATATGGTCTGGCTATGCACCCTCTTCATCACACAAAATATTCATATCATGCACAACCCCGATTTCAGCCAAGCACTTGTTTTCATACTCTATTCTTTCAAACCTTTCAATTTTCACGCAATACATGAGCGTGAGCCATGGACATAGCACTATGGGTGGAATAGAGAGGTGGTTGTGGAGAAGAAAAAAAGGAGGCAGATAGTCTCACATCGACTAGGCGTATCAACGGGCTATGGAGATGCCCATCAATAGATATCAATGTGAGTGAGTAGGGATTGCCATGCAACGGATGGACTAGAGCTAAATATATATGAAAGCTCAACAAAAGAAACTAAGTGGGTGTGTATCCAACTTGCTTGCTCATGAAGACCTAGGGCATTTGAGGAAGCCCATTGTTGGAATATACAAGCCAATTTCTATAATGAAAATTCCCACTAGTATATGAAAGTGACTAAAAATGAGACTCTCTATCATGAAGAACATGGTGCTACTTTGAAGCACAAGTGTGGAAAAGGAGAGTAGCAATTGTCCCTTCTCTCTTTTCTCTCATTTTTTTGGAGGGGCTTTCTCCTTTTTTTATTTAGCCCCTCTCTACTTTTTTGGGCCAACTCTTTTTTTATTGGCCTTTCCTCACATGGGACAATGCTCTAATAATGATGATCATCACACTTTTATTGATATGCAACTCGATATTACAACTCGATACTAGAACAAAGTATGACTCCATATGAATGCCTCCGGCTGTGTAGCAGGATGTGCAATGAATCAAGAGTTACATGTATGAAAAATTATGCATTGTGGCTTTGCCACAAATACTATGTCAACTACATGATCATGCATGGCGATATGACAATATGAAGCGTGTCATATGAACGGAACAGTGGAAAGTTGCATGGCAATATATCTCGGAATGGCTATGGAAATGCCATGATAGGTAGGTATGGTGGCTTTTTTGAGGAATATATATGGTCGCTGTTTTGAGGGAGGATATATAGTGGGTGTATGGTACCGGCGAAAGTTGCTCGATACAAGAGAGGCTAGTAATGGTGGAAGGGTGAGAGTGTGTATAATCCATGGACTCAACATTAGTCATAAAGAACTCATATACTTATTGCAAAAATCTACCAGTCATCAAAACAAAGCAATCAACGCATGCTCCTAGGGGGGAGGTTGGTAGGAGTTAACCATCGCGCGCCCCCGACCTCCACACAAAGGTTGACACTTTACAAATACCTCATGCTCTAACTTCGTCACATAGCGGTTCACCATACGTGCATGCTACGGGAATCACTAACCTTAACACAAATATTTCTCAATTTCATAATAACTCCACTAGCATGACTCTAATATCACTATCCTCATATCTCAAAACAATTATCAAGCATCCAACTTCTCATCATATTCAATGCACTTAGTGTGAAAGTTTTTACTACATTGATATTGGATGTCTATCATGTGAAGACTAGTTTTATAGCCTAAGCACATTACCATGTTGTTTTAATAGACTCTCAAATGGATATAAGTGAAGCATGAGAGTTCAACAATTTCTTCAAAATATTATCACCACCGTGCTCTAAAAGATATAAGTGAAGCTAATGCGGAGCATCCAATGGACATCACCATGTCAAGAGTCTATTTGGCAAGTGACACGTGTGACCTCTACTTCTCATACAAAAAGGTGAATCATCTCCTTTACACATGTCCACTTGACCCCTTCGAGGATGGTATACTACTTGACACTCCACTCGTGTGCATGCATAGGTATTGTCGGAGCTTCACGGATGACGAGGAGGAGTGCAAGCGCCAACGATCACCTACACCATCCGCGAGGGAAGCGTGGAAGAGAAGACGGAAGAAACGGAACTACTGGAAAAGCTACAGGCTCTGGACGTCCGGCCTCTACCGGACGACCGACGACTCCCAGGCGACCGGACGACCGGAGGCCACCGGACGTCCGTGACATCGGCAACAGAACCGAAATCCAGGAAATTACCGGAAGTCCGGGAGCTACCGGACGTCCGGTCCCTCCCGAGCCACCGGACGTCTGGTGTCCCAGCGGACGTCCGACCCCATGCTGTCTGCGCACAGTTATCGGGCCAGAGGCCCATGTATCCCTCTCCCACTTACCCCTTCGTGGCCCTAGACTATATAAAATCCTCCACCTCCACCATTTTAGGGTTAGCATTGGTTTAGCTCATATGTGAGATAGAGCTCTGCTCATCCATCCCGGATCTACTCCACGAGAGAGACCGCGGCCCCTCTACGGAGAAGATCCACCTTGGATTCAAGACCCCTAACGGGAAGATCCTTCGCGGATTCAAGACCTCCTCTTGGAGATGAATTCTACCTTGTATCTTTCCCTTTGTTGTTCATGTATCTTGTGATCTTGTGTGTTTGATTGTCTAGTGGATGTGTGATTGGACTTGTTCTTGAGTGTTTCCCTCGTGATTTCCCTTTGTGTTCTTCGTGTTCATCGTGGGATCCCCTCCATTTCGTGAAAGATCGGCCATCTAGGGTTCCACCCTACATCATTATGGTATCCAGAGCATAGGTTGATCACGATTTTGGAGCCCCACACCCTGTTTTCTAGCTTGTTTTTGTTGTGTTCTTCCCCAATTTCGAAAATCCCCCCCAAAAATAGCCCCAAATTTTTTTGTGATCTGTTGGTTTGATGACGTTTTGTTGATTTTGATCTATGGATTTGCTTGGTTTCAAGTGGATCTAGCATTTCCCCAAGTTTCCCCATCTTTCATCCACGAAATCTCATCAATTTTGACCCCAAAATCATCAAATTCCGCCCAAAATCGCGTCCCGGATCTCAAATCTCGCGTTGACCCCGACCCACCGGACGACCGGCGTTTTACCGGACGTCCGGACCCTCACGAAGCACCGGACGTCCGGAACTCACCGGACGACCGGAACCACATATACAGCAGAAATTACCGGATTTCCGGTCTTTTCCGGACGTCCGGTACACCTAGTTTTTGAATTCGGCTGATTTTTGTTTTGTCCATAACTAATTCATACGAACTCCGATTTGGACGTTCTTGAGCTCGTTTTGAAGCTCTTGACATTCCTCATACCAGAAAAATACCACCATATTCATTTGACTCCATCATATTTTGTGGATTTTGGCATCTTTGCCAAGGGCCTCCACCACATCATCCGCATAGCCACCATAGCTTTCCGCAACCTAACCATTTTGTCCACCATAGCATTTGTGGTTGCTTGAGTAGTGATTTGAGTCTCCTAAGGTGTTTAGGCTACTTAGGGACCATTTCTTCTTCATCAACCACCACCATCACTTCCGCATAGCCTAGTCCACCATACATAGCCAACCCAACTTAACCAAATTTTGTTCGAGCTTGTTTGAGTTGTGGCTTGTGTCTCCTAAGGTGTTTCGGCTACCTAGGGACCGTGACTTCAACTCCGACACTGTGTATAGCCCATCATTCCACTTCCGCAACCACCACGGCATTGCCGCTACCACCATTTGACATTTATCCTTGAGATTTTGAGTTGTGGTTTTTCCGTTTCCTAAGGTGTTTCGGCTAATTAGGAACGGGTCTACATCAAGAGCACCACCACTCATCATCGCCACGAGGTCGTCATCGTACATAAGGACGGTAACCTCGACGACATCATTGTATATTCCCCTTGCAATTGCATTGTTAACCTCTAGCCCATTTTGCGTCACTTGCCTATCGAGACTAGCCTTTGAGTATTGCCGGCAACGTTACTTGTGCACATTAGTGATCATCAATCCACTCTTCCATTGCATATATACCATATCATATTGGTATCATCTTATCATCCCTTGTGTCACAAGATTGTTCCCGCATATACACAATTGCTATCTTCGTTTGTGCATCCTGGCCATATACATAAAAGAATAAGCTTTTAAGCAAAAGAGCCACAAAGAAGCTTGTAAGCAAGAGCCATAGCATCACAAAATATCATATTATACTTGATCATCTTGGATCATCTTGTGCTAAAAGTACCGGAACATCATACACAAATAGCATACTTGAGATACAAAGTTCATACATTTGCATCTTATAGGTTGTGCACAAGTGTCGTATCCGCCTATAGAGCAATCGTGCTAGCGTCTCTCTTGAGTTGTGCAACACGAGCGTTTTCCGTGGATTCCACATTTTGTGCTCATTCCTTGGTTGCACGACCCCATTTATCTATCCGTGTGTGTGTTTCCGTGTGCCACATATTGCTATTGGTCTACTTGTTTCACTTGCGAATTTGTGAATCTCTTTCAACATTATTGACTCTTGCTAACATTTTGCAGCAAATTTTTGTGCCACTTATCCTAACCAAGCCACTCGAAAAGCTTTACTTGATAGGTGTGAGTGAACAAGTCTGGTACCAATTCCGCTATTCTTTCAATTCACATTGAGTGAAACGGGATACATCCTCAACGTTGGGAAAAGGTAACTTGGTATTGTTTATCTCATCTCCTACTCACTGTTGCTCGAGTCTTGTGATGGATAGGCAAAGCATTTCATCTTCGGTCTACAACAACAACGACGAGTTCGATGCCATGACGAACAACTTGTGTGCCAACATGGATGCTCAAATGAAGGAGCTCAAAGCCCTCCTCAAAAACCGCAAGAGGTCTCCCTCATCTTCGAGAAGACGCTCAAGTGCACATCCTTCCGAGCTACCATCTCCGGCAAGATCTCATCGGCATCGACACCATCAACGACAAGAACGTGAAGGTCAAGAGCTCAACACCAACAACCGCTCAACAACTTCACCGTACACCTTGGCATCTTCGCCAAGAGACTTCAAGGCATCTTCGCCTTTGGATATGCGGCATCTTCGCCCACAAGCACCTCAAGCTTATGATCAAGAGAAGCTCCCCAAGCTCAAGTCCGCGACTTCCACGAGCTACTACGACCTCGACAACGACCACGCGATTCCTTTCTATGGGACTCAAGAACCCGAGGAGTATCTCGAGTGGGAACGCAAGATGGACGACTACCTCAAGCTACATCAAGTTCCCTACGAAGATCAAGTGAAGTACGCCACAAGAAACTTCCACGACAACGCGTCAACATGGTGGCTTCACACACCTTCGACGAGCTTCAACGTGAATTGGCCCAAGACGAAGAGAGCTTTGCGGCGAGAGTTCGTGCCTCCCACCTACACGGAACATCTTCTACGCCAATTGGAGAACACCATACAAGGATCCAAGTCCATCGACGAGTACTTCAAGGATATGAAGATTGCCTTACGACGAGCCGGCGTGGACGACCCCATTTCGATGAAGCTCGACTTCATGATGGGATTGCACAACGACATCTACAAGACTATCTTCTTCGAGAACTACAAGTCCCTCGACAACAACTACATTGGTGCTCTCAAGGCGGAACAAGAACTCAAGAAGGCCAAGGCTTCTCCACCGCAAGCACACTTCTCAAAGACCAAGCTCCAAGACGGCGAGCATGAGGCTAGTACCACCATGATGTCCAAGCCCAACGAGCTCCAAGACGACGCCCCCAAATTCGACTTCACCTCCATCCCTCTTTGTGGCATTGATGATGCCGAGTCCACTTTGACTCTTTTTCAAGATGGTGCGGCGACGAGTACGACTACGGAGCCATTCGAGGACCAAGCTTTGGAGGCGAACGACATGGTGACGAGCAAGGATGATGCTTCCATCTTTGGAGGTGAGAGTGATGATGTGCCATCTTCGGCCTTCATCGACGACGACTATGACGAGATGGTTGAGCATGGGATTTTCCCTTCGACCACGGCGGCGTATGATGACTTGAATGACTTGTGCCACCATATTGAGAGTGAGAGCGAGTTCACCACTAGCCCCATATATGATGAGCTGCCCCGATTCCCATGTGAGGAGAGCCACAACCCCCACCACTTGAGTGAGATGAGTGACTCCACCATATGTGAGTTTGAGTGCACCTACCTTGAGGGAGTGAGTGAGCCACCACATAGAGAGAGTGAGATAGTTGATACGGCATGTGAGGCCACTTTAAACACTAACGACTTGACCTCTACCTCTATTGTGTCTTCTCATTTGGTGCTAGGTCCCACATTTGATGACGCGCCGATCCTCGATGACTCGTCCTACCATTGGACAAGACGATGGCCATGGTGGAATATTATGCACCCCCCACATGGTTCCATCAAGATGAAGATGATGACCACCTTTTGGTCTTTTCCACCTCACCTACACCACATGAGTGGAATGAGAAAGGTAACAAAGGTGAAGGTGACGCTCTCGTCCCACTAGTGGACTATGTTAACTTTGATTGCTTGCATGATGTTGATCCACCTATTGCCATGCTTCGTGCTAGTATGATTTCCCCATGCCATTATTTACCCATTTATGATGAGTTCGATGATTGTCATGTGGAGTCTATTAGTTGTGATGCCATGTTGCATAGGATTTCTTGTGATAATCCTCTCGGTCACATCATGTTTGACAATCCACTTGACTTGTCATATGCTATGCATGAGATCAACAATCTGTCATATTTGCAATCTCATCGTAGTAACTATGCATATGCCATTAAGATAAATCCAATTTGCACTTATGGCATAGATGACAAGCCCATGGTTATTGGCATTTGTTTTTCTTTTGATGATATTGATATGCTTCCTTTGCATCATATCCATCATATGCCATGCCATGATTACCTAGCTTCGGATATGCATTGTTTTGGATGTTGTTCCACTTCTCCATATTATGCTTCCACTTTTGCTCATGAGGAGACCCCCATAGTTTCCTCATATATTTTAGGAGATTTTGATCCATCCCATCCATTGCATGATCCCCATACTTGTGTGCACAATATGCTCCCCATGAATGCAAATGCTATTGTTGTGCCACATACTTGCTCTAATTTATGTCCCCATCGTGCTATACATGACAACTATTCTTTCATGATGGATGACATATTTCTCTATCGTGCCTCAAATTTCTTTGAGCATTACTTATCTTGTGCTAACTCTAACGTGCACATACACATCATTATGGATGATGTGTACATTTACCACGCGCACAATTTATTTGGTTTGTGTGTCTTTTGTGTAGGTCCCCATACTTACTCGTCAACCTCACAAGAGCACGAGTTGACGAAAAGAGCTCTAGAGAGCAATGATGACTTGGGATTCCGTGGATTATCTTTCCCACCGCTCCCTTCGCGCAAAGACTTCGCGCATTCCTTCTACATGGCACTCACATGGTTATGGGTTATTGTCCATTATATCTCTTATGCCCCTTTTGCCATGTTCACATTGCATGATATGTCAATCCCTTTGCCTTTGCCATGCATTTGTGACCCATGCTTTGCATTACACATGATGATTGATTATCATACTTGTATGTGTATTTGCAAGCTTGGTGGAGATATCACTTGTTATTGCCATGCTTTGCACATGATTGATATTGCTTGTTGTCATATGTCTCCACATGTTGCATCTCTCATGCTACAATGTATTGAGCGCAACCATGATTTTAGTCTTGCCAATGAGATTGCCCCCATAGCATTCTCGCATTTATTTGGAGATTATTACATCATTCTTGTGAAGCATGTTTGTTTTACCTCCTTGCACCATATGCCTAGTTCCATGAATATTGCTATTGTTGCATCATATTATTCATGCACTTTTGCTTCTAATGGTTATGTGCAAGAGAAGAGAACCATCATGATGGATGGTGTGTTTATCTACCATGCGCATACGTTCTTCCTTTGTTGTGTGCATGTGTAGGATACTTGGACTATGTGTCGACTTCCACTTCACGTGAGTTGACCATTCGAGCTCTTGAGAGCGAACCACTTTCTACCACGACGCTTCTACATCGCACTTGCTTGTGCTTCGGCATTGTGAAGAATGCACAAGGACATGCTTTCAAGGTGATATCCTTCTCTTTCGAGAACACAAAAACCATGAGCATGAATATTGTGGATCATACTACATGTGTTGCTTGCACCATGAGACTTATTTGTCATCTTGGACCCCTTGATCGCGCACATGTTAGTGATATTGCTTTCTTTCACGATAGCTACATTGTCGTGCCTCATGTTATATATGCCTTGTGTGTTGCATCCGACTTGTGGATTACTTGCTCCTATCATGTGCTTGGTTGCAACAATATCATCTCTTCACATATGCCATGTCCCATTGCTTGTCACATGATTGACTTGTTTGCCTCACACATGATGAACAATTGCTATTTCTATTGTGTTCAGTGCCCCTCGATTTTCACTACACCCTATGTGCATTATGCTTGGCTTGTCTTGCACTTGACCCTTGTGTTTAGACACTTCATTTTCTTTGGTGTTGTGAATGATTCTTATGCCTACCATAGACCTTTCATTGAGCGCTTTATGCATGCTTGCTATGACCATGAGGTATATGCTTATTCTCTTGTCACACATATGTGCATCTCTACCTCACATTTACATGCTTGTTTCCATGATGACCTTGATTGTGCTCAATTGATGTGCTTAAATGCCATGCCACAACCCTTTGTCACGCCCTATGCTATGCTTGATGACAACACTTGTTTGGTAAATCACCTCTTGAATGTTTGGTTTTGCACTAACGCTAACCACATTTGTTTTTCCAAGTGTTTGTTGTCTTTGCTCCTTTTGAAGGAATCACTAGATGGTGCGACATTGCAGAGTGCCCATGTTGAGCTTGAAGATGATGAGTACTTTGTGATCGTCCACTTCTACACGGCGACGCCATCTCTTTCCCATGGTGATTTGGTTTTCGATCCGAGGTCGGATCTTTCCCAAGGGGGAGGGGATGATGCGGAGCATCCTATGGACATCACCATGTCAAGAGTCTACTTGGCAAGTGACACGTGTGACCTCTACTTCTCATACAAAAAGGTGAATCATCTCCTTTACACGTGTCCACTTGACCCCTTCGAGGATGGTATACTACTTGACACTCCACTCGTGTGCATGCATAGGTATTGTCGGAGCTTCACGGATGACGAGGAGGAGTGCAAGCGCCAAGGATCACCTACACCATCCGCGAGTGAAGCGTGGAAGAGAAGACGGAAGAAACGGAACTGCTGGAAAAGCTACAGGCTCCGGACGTCCGGCCTCTACCGGACGACCGACGACTCCCAGGCGACCGGACGACCGGAGGCCACCGGACGTCCGTGACATCAGCAACATAACCGAAATCCAGGAAATTACCGGAAGTCCGGGAGCTACCGGACGTCCGGTCCCTCCCGAGCCACCGGACGTCCGGTGTCCCAGCGGGCGTCCGACCCCATGCTGTCTGCGCACAGTTATTGGGCCAGAGGCCCATGTATCTCTCTCCCACTTACCCCTTCGTGGCCCTAGACTATATAAACTCCTCCACCTCCACCATTTTAGGGTTAGCATTGGTTTAGCTCATATGTGAGATAGAGCTCTGCTCATCCATCCCGGATCTACTCCACGAGAGAGACCGCGGCCCCTCTACAGAGAAGATCCACCTTGGATTCAAGACCCCTAACGGGAAGATCCTTCGCGGATTCAAGACCTCCTCTTGGAGATGAACTCTACCTTGTATCTTTCCCTTTGTTGTTCATGTATCTTGTGATCTTGTGTGTTTGATTGTCTAGTGGATGTGTGATTGGACTTGTTCTTGAGTGTTTCCCTCGTGATTTCCCTTTGTGTTCTTCGTGTTCATCGTGGGATCCCATCCATTTCGTGAAAGATCGGCCATCTAGGGTTCCACCCTACATCAGAAGCACTAGAGCAAAAACTATTCAACTCAAAAGATATAAGTGAAGCACATAGAGTGTTCTAACCGTTCATAGGCCATATTTAAATCTCTCAAATAGGTGTGTCCAGCAAGGATAATTGTGGCAACTAACAAGCAAAGACTCAAATTATACAAGACGCTCCAAGTAAAACACATATCATGTGGTGAATAAAAATATAGCTCCCAGTATAGTTCCGATGGATGAAGACGAAAGAGGGATGCCTTCCCGGGGCATCCCCAAGCTTAGGCTTTTGGTTGTCCTTGAATTTCACCTTGGGGTGCCATGGGCATCCCCAAGCTTAGGCTCTTGCCACTCTTTGTTCCATAGTCCATCAAAGCAATACTCAAAACTTGAAAACTTCAGAACACAAAACTTAGACAAAAATCTCGTGAGCTCCGTTAGTATAAGAAAGCAAACCACTACTCAAAGGTACTGAAATGAATTAATTATTTGTTTATATTGGTGTTAAAACTACTGTATTCCAACTTCTCTATGAGTGATACTTCCCAATACTACTCATAGATGCATTGAAATAAGCAAACAATACACGAAAAACAGAATCTGTCAAAAACAGAACAGTCTGTAGTAATCTGCAGTATTCACATATTTCTGTAACTCCAAAAAATTCAAACTAAATTGTTAAACGTGAGGAATTTGTCTATTAATCATCTGCAAAAAGAATCAACGAAATAGAACGCCCCAGTAAAATCTGGTGATCATTCTAGCGAGTGCTAACGATTCTGTTTTTCACAGCAAGATCACATAAACTTCACACAAGTCTTCCCAAAGTTTCTACTTGGCACAAACACTAAACAAAACACAAAACCACATCTAAACAAAAGCTGGATGCAATATTTATTCCTAAATAGAAGCAAAAACAAAAAAGTATAAAATTGGGTTGCCTCCCAACAAGCGCTATCGTTTTACGCCCCTAGCTAGGCGCGATACATGGATAGATCTAGGTATTGCCATCTTTGGAAGGCAATCCATAAGGTGCTCTCATAATAGATTCATATGGTAATTTGATTTTCTTTCTAGGAAAGTGTTCCATGCCTTTCCTTAACGGAAATTGGAATCTAATATTTCCTTCCTTCATATCAATAATTGCACTAATCGTTCTAAGGAAAGGTCTACCAAGAATAATATGACATGAAGGATTGCAATCTATATCAAGAACAATGAAATCTACGGGCACATAATTCTTATTGGCAACAATAAGAACATCATTAATCCTTCCCATAGGTTTCTTAATAGTGGAATCCGCAAGATGCAAATTCAAATAACAATCATCAAGTTCATGGAATCCTAACAAATCACACAAAGTCTTTGGGATAGTGGAGACACTTGCACCCAAATCACATAAAGCATAGCATTCATGATCTTTAATTTTTATTTTGATAGTAGGTTCCGACTCATTATAAAGCTTTCTAGGGATAGAAACTTCTAACTCAAGTTTTTCTTCATAAGATTGCATCAAAGGATCAACTATGTGTTTGGTAAAAGCTTTATTTTGACTATAAGCATGCGGAGAGTTTAGTACGGATTGCAACAAGGAAATACAATCAATCAAAGAGCAATTATCATAATTGAATCCCTTGAAATCCAAAGTAGTGGGTTCATCACTATGCAAAGTTTTAATCTCTTCACTCCCACTTTTAACAATTTTAGCATCAAGATCTAAAAACTCCGAATCATTGGGACACCTTAAAGTAGAATCATCTCCAATCCTATATTCATCAAGATTTACACTAGAAAACAAGGATCTAATAGGAGACACATCAGTAACTTTGAGATCTTCATCTTTATTTTCATTATAACTAGAAGAACACGCTTTTATATAATTCTCTCTTTTAGCACGCATCCTAGCGGTTCTTTCTTTGCATTAATCAATGGAAATTCTAATTGCTTTGAGGGACTCATTGATATAATGCTTAGGTGGGATAGATCTAAGTTTCAAAGAATCAACAACAACAACAACAACGACAACAACAAAGCCTTTAGTCCCAAACAAGTTGGGGTAGGCTAGAGGTGAAACCCATAAGATCTCGTGACCAACTCATGGCTCCGGCACATGGATAGCAAGCTTCCACGCACCCATGTCCATAATTAGTTCTCTGGTGATACTCCAATCCTTCAGGTCTCTCTTAACGGACTCCTCCCATGTCAAATTCGGTCTACCCCAAACTCTCTTGACATTCTCCGCACGCTTTAGCTGTCCGCTATGCACTGGGGCTTCTGGAGGCCTGCGCTGAATATGCCCAAACCATCTCAAACGATGCTGGACAAGCTTCTCTTCAATAGGTGCTACCCCAACTCTATCTCGTATATCATCATTCCGGACTCGATCCTTCCTCGTGTGGCCACACATCCATCTCAACATACGCATCTCCGTCACACCTAACTGATGAACATGTCGCCTTTTAGTCGGCCAACACTCGGCGCCATATAGCATTGCGGGTCGAACCGCCGTCCTGTAGAACTTGCCTTTTAGCATTTGTGGCACTCTCTTGTTGCAGAGAATGACAGAAGCTTGGCGCCACTTCATCCATCCAGCTTTGATTCGATGGTTCACATCTTCATCAATACCCCCATCCTCCTGCAGCATTGACCCCAAATATCGAAAGGTTTTCTTCTGAGGCACCACCTGTCTAACCTCCTCCTCCTCACACCTAGTAGTACTAAAACCACACATCATGTACTCAGTTTTAGTTCTACTAAGCTTAAACCCTTTCGATTCCAAGGTTTGTCTCCATAACTCTAACTTCCTATTTACCCTCGTCCGACTATCGTCAACTAGCACCACATCATCCGCAAAGAGCATACAGCATGGGATATCTCCTTGTATATCCCTTGTGACCTCATCCATCACCAAGGCAAAAAGATAAGGGCTCAAAGCTGACCCTTGATGCAGTCCTATCTTAATCGGGAAGTCATCAGTGTCGACATCACTTGTTCGAACACTTGTCACAACATTATCATACATGTCCTTGATGAGGGTAATGTACTTTGTTGGGACTTTGTGTTTCTCCAAGGCCCACCACATGACATTCCATTGTATCTTATCATAGGCCTTCTCCAAGTCAATGAACACCATATGCAAGTCGTTCTTTTGCTCCCTGTGTCTCTCCATAAGTTGTCGAACCAAGAAAATGGCTTCCATCGTCGACCTCCCAGGCATGAAACCAAACTGATTTTTGGTCACGTTTGTCATTCTTCTTAAGCGGTGCTCAATGACTCTCTCCCATAGCTTCATTGTATGGCTCATCAGCTTAATTCCACGGTAATTAGTACAACTCTGAACACCCCCCTTGTTCTTCAAGATTGGTACTAATATACTCCGTCTCCATTCTTCTGGCATCTTGTTTGCCCGGAAAATGAGGTTGAAAAGCTTGGTTAACCATACTATCGCTATGTCCCTGAGGCCTTTCCACACCTCAATGGGGATACAATCAGGGCCCATCGCCTTGCCTCCTTTCATCCTTTTTAAAGCCTCCTTGACCTCAGACTCCTGGATTCGCCGCACAAAACACATGCTAGTCTCATCAAACGAGTCATCAAGTTCAATGGTAGAACTCTCATTCTCCCCATTGAACAGCTTGTCGAAGTACTCCCGCCACCTATGCTTAATCTGCTCATCCTTCACGAGGAGTTGGACTGCTCCGTCCTTGATGCATTTGACTTGCCCAATATCCCTCGTCTTCCTCTCTCGGATCTTGGCCATCTTATAGATGTCCCTTTCCCCTTCCTTCGTGTCTAACCGTTGGTAGAGGCCCTCATACGCCCTACCCCTTGCTTCACCGACAGCTCGCTTTGCGGCCTTCTTCGCCATCTTGTACTTCTCTATGTTGTCTGCACTCCTATCCAAGTACAGGCGTCTGAAGCACACTTTCTTCTCTTTAATCGCCTTCTGGACGTCATCATTCCACCAACAGGTATCCTTATCTTCGTTTCTCCTTCCCCTGGACACTCCAAACTCCTCTGAGGCCACCTTACGAATGCAAGTCGCCATCTTCATCCACACATTCTCCGCATCCCCTCCTTCCTCCCAAGGGCCTTCCTTAATGACCCTCTCCTTGAACGCCTGAGCTACCTCCCCCTTGAGCTTCCACCACTTCGTTCTAGCGACTTTGGCACGCCTATCCCACTGGACACAAGTCCGAAAGCGGAAGTCAGCAACCACCAGCTTATGTTGAGGTACAACACTCTCTCCAGGTATCACCTTACAATCTAGGCACGCACGCCTATCTTCTCTTCTCGAGAGGATGAAATCAATCCGGCTAGAGTGTTGAGCACCACTAAAAGTCACCAGATGTGATTCTCCCTTTCTAAAGAGGGTGTTAGCTACAATCATGTCGTAGGCTAGTGCAAAGCTTAAGACATCTTCTCCTTCCTGATTCCTGGTGCCATAGCCAAAGCCCCCATGCACCCTTCAAAACCTGTGTTAGATGTACCCACGTGGCCATTGAGGTCTCCTCCTATGAAGAGCTTATCGCCAATCGGTACACTCCTAACCATGTCTTCCAGGCCTTCCCAGAACTCCCTCTTGGTGTTCTTAGTGTGGCCTACTTGCGAGGCATACGCGCTGATAACATTGAGAACTAAGTCCCCAACTACCTGCTTGACCAGGATAGGCCGGTCCCCACGTCTCTTGACGTCTACCACTCCATGCTTGAGGCTCTTGTTGATCAAGATGCCTACGCCATTCCTGTTTGCAGCCAACCCGGTGTACCACAGCTTGAAACCGGTACCCTCCACCTCCTTTGCCTTCTATCCCCTCCACTTGGTTTCTTGGACGCAAAGGATATCAAAACTTCTCCTCACCGCTGCATCGACTAGCTCCCGAAGCTTCCCTATCAGGGACCCTACGTTCCAGCTACCTAAGCGGATCCTCCTAGGCTCAACTAGCTTCCTTACCCTTCGCAGTCGTCGAGTCAAATGCGAAGACTCTTGCTCATTTTCCACTACATCCGGGCGCCGATGTAGCGCGCCACTAAGGATGCGATGACCCGATCCTCGCTCACTTGCCACCGTATCCAGATCAAGATATGACGCGCCACCAAGGGGGTGACGTCCCGGCCCTTGCCAATTTGACACCATACCCAGGTTCCGATGTGGCGCATCGCTGAGAGGGTTACGCCCCAACAAAAATCTTTTGGGTTTCATCAACATCGAGAGTAATTCTATCCACACTTCTAGCCAATTCATCAATCTTAAGCAAATTTTCTTCAAGCATAGCATTGAAATTCTTTTGCGAAATCATAAACTCCTTAACACTAGTTTCACATTCAGAAGGCATCTTTCCATAAGAGCTATTGTAGGAATTACCATAATTATTAGAGGAATTACTAGGAAAAATCCTAGGATTAGAGTTCCCTCTATAAGCATTGTTACCAAAATTATTCCTACCAAAAAATTCACATCAAAGATTCATTGTTATTTTCAATCAAAGTGGACAAAGGCATATCATTAGGATCAGAAGAAGCACCCTTAGCAGCAAATAATTTCATAAGTTCATCCAACTTTCCACTCAAAAGACTAATTTCTTCAATAGCATGCACTTTTTTACTAGTAGATCTTTCGGTATGCCATTGGGAATAATTCACCATAATATTATCTAGGAGTTTCGTAGCTTCTCCTAAGGTAGTTTCCATGAAAGTGCCTCCCGCGACCGAATCTAAAAGATTTCTAGAAGCAAAATTCAAGCCAGCATAAAAGTTTTGAATAATCATCCATAAGTTCAAACCATGTGTAGGGCAATTACGTATCATTAATTTCATTCTCTCCCAAGCTTGTGCAACATGCTCATGATCTAGTTGCTTAAAATTCATAATATCGTTTCTAAGAGAGATGATCTTAGCAGAAGGGAAATACTTAGAGATAAAAGCATCTTTGCACTTATTCCACGAATCAATACTATTTCTAGGCAAAGAGGAAAATCAAGTTTTAGCACGATCTCTAAGTGAAAACGGAAATAACTACAATTTAACAATATCGTTATCTGTATCCCTTTTCTTTTGCATATCACACAAATCAACAAAGTTGTATAGATGGGTAGCGGCATCTTCACTAGGAAGGCCGGAAAATTGATCTTTCATGACAAGGTTCAGCAGAGCAGCATTGCTATCAGAAGATTCAACATCGGTAATAGGAGCAATCGGAGTGCTAATAAAATCATTATTGTTGGTATTGGAGAAGTCACACAATTTGGTATTGTTCTGAGCCATAGTGACAAGCAAGCAATCCAACACACACAAGCAAACGAGAAGCAAGGGAACGATAAACACACGGCAGAAGAAGGGCAAATAAAATGGCAAGAGTGAAGTGGGGGAGAGGAAAACGAGAGGCAAAAAATGTAATGCAAAGGATAAGGGTTTGTGATAGGTACTTGGTATATGACTTTTGCGTAAGCCTCCCCGACAACGGCGCCAGAAATTCTTCTTGCTACTTCTCGAGCTTGCGTTGTATTCCCTCGAAGAGGAAAGGGAGATGCAGCACACTAGTGTAAGTATTTCCCTCAGTTTTTTAGAACCAAGGTACAATCCAGTAGGAGACCACGCGCGAGTCCCTCGCACCTGCACAAACAAATAAGAACTTCGCAGCCAATGCGATAAGGTGTTGTCAATCCCTTTACGATCACTTATGAAAATGAGATCTGATAGAGATGATAGTTTGATATATTTGGTATTTTTGGTTATAAGAACAGAAAGTCAAAGCGGAAAAGTAAAGTAGATTGTAGATTTATATGTTGAGATTAGACCCGGGGGCCATAGTGTTCTCTAGTGGCTTCTCTCATGATAGCGATATTCTACGACGGGTAAACAAATTACTGTAGATCAATTGATAGAAAAGCGCTTAATTATTAGAATATCTAGGCATGATCATTATATATAGGCATCACGTCCGAGACAAGTAGACCGAAACGATTCTGCATCTACTACTATTACCCCACAAATCGACCGCTATCCAGCATGCATCTAATGTATTGAGTTCATAAGAACAGAGTAACGCCTTAAGCAAGATGACATGATGTAGAGGGATAAACTCAAACTTAGTGATGTAAACCCCATCTTTTTATCCTCGATGGCAACAATACAATACGTGCCTTGATGCCCCTACTGTCACTGGGAAAGGACACCGCAAGATTGAACCCAAACCAAACCAAACCAATAATTCGAAGAGACTTGCAAGGATATTATAATCATACATAAAGAGTTCAGAAAAGAACCAAATATTTCTCATAGATAATCTTGATCATAAACCCACAATTCATCGGATCTCGACAAACACACAGCAAAAAGAGATTACATCGAATAGATATCCTCGAAGACCGAGGAGAACTTTGTATTGAGATCCAAAGAGAGAGAAGAAGCCATCTAGATACTAGCTATGGACCCGAAGGTCTGTGGTAAACTACTCACAACTCATGGTGAGGCGATGATGATGTAGAAGCACTCCGTGGAAGATCCCCCTTTTGGCGGAGCTCCGAAACAGGCCCCAAGATGGGATATCACGGGAACAGAAATTTGCGGCGGTGGAACTAGGGTTTCCTCTGTTGTTCTGATGGTTTCGGGGTACGTAGGTATATATAGGAGGAAGAAGGGCACCGGGGGCCAAACGTGGGGCCCACGAGGCAGGGGGCGCACCCTATAAGGGGGGCGCCCCCACCCTCGTGGGAACCACGTGTGCCCTACTCCGTGGCTCTCAAGTCTCCCGTGTGTGATTTTCTCCAAAAATATCTCCACCGAAGGTTTCATTCCGTTTGGACTCCGTTTGATATTCCTTTTCTGTAAAACCCTGAAACAGGCAAAAACAGCAATCTGGACTAGCCCTTGGGTTAGTAGGTTAGTCCCAAAAATAATATAAAAGTGTATAACAAAGCCCATTAAACATCCAAAACATCATAAATAATAGCATGGAACAATAAAAAATTATAGATACGTTGGAGACGTATCACTGGTATATGTAAGCATATAAGTTATGCAATTGGTATGGTTTGGTCGGGTTCTTTGTGACAGCAGAACTGAATATATAGTGCTCACCCTATGTGTCAAGTTCAGTAAAATTTCAGAATATTGAATATGTATTGTTGCTTTGCTTCAGTGTTGCATCAAAGGTGTAGGTGCTGCTAGATGTTGCTCCTATGTTGCAACAAGACAATGAACTGGGCTGCTGTAGAAATCACTAGTGCTGCTAGGTGATGTGCCCATGTGCATCACTTACCAAATATAAAACATGCCCAATGTGCATTGTCTGCCAAATATAGAACATGCCATCATGATGGCCCAATGTTATTTCTGCTGCAATCTCTATTAGACTGTGCCCATAAACTGAATAGCAAATAATTCATCAGCATTTCATCGTGTCAATTATAACTATGTCAATAATTTCTAACTATGATAGCAATCATAATGGCAAGCAGGCCAAGATACAGCAGACCTCCAAATCCTAAAATCCTATCCCTATAAAGCAATGTTTCTTTCTGCATCTTAACCATTGCCCTCTTTTCTTTCTCATTCCTTTTAATTTCAGCTTCATAATCTGTAATCTTGGTCTTCGGCTTCTTGTTCTTCATGGCAAGATACTTAATGACTGACTTTGCTTTGCTATCCAACTCCCCATCAACCCATTCAACATAATCAGAAGTGATATCATCCTAAATAAATCATGAGCAATTCAAGTAAATTTTTAAGTGAACTTGTCACTGCAAGCGGTAAACACTGAATTGTTTTGCAGCTTGACCACAATAGCAGTACTACTTTGAAGATCATGCTCACTAGACTAACCTCATACCCACATCCCAGGAATGTGCTGCCAAAACTGTCTGCATCTATGCAGACACGACCACAAGAAGTTTCCTGATGACCACATAGATGCATCTTGTCAGGGCCACAACTCATGAATTGTGGGCGATAATGCTGGGATGTAAAGAACAACGGTAAAGAACTTACCTTTTTGCCCCACCAAAGTGTAGCACTGAAGAAACCCTAGCCGTCGGTTCTCCCGGCCCGTCGCCGCCTAGGAAACTCTCGTCCCTTGTTCCACTCGAACCACCATCGCTGCCTCCTGTGCCACTGAATCCGCCCCACCTGCTTCCAGGACCCAGGGTTCAACCTAACTTGCGGTCGCCACTGCTCTTCTCATCGCAGCCGTCGCCGCCCGACGCCCAGCTTGCTGTCATGCTTTCGCCGTTGACATTTGGAGGGGCAAATGTACAGAGAGGGCTAGGGATTTGTAAAGGGAAACAAGAAAAGGGGAAAGATCGACGTGAACCAGGCAAAATGGGCTGGTGTAGCCCTGCCGGCACGATAGACCGCCTGTCGGGCCCCTCACGTGGTTAGATGGGTCGTGCCTGGCATCATGGTGAGTACAGAGAAAAGTTATTTATACATACAATAAAAAAACGATGGGTTTGTCATTCAAAATAGAAAAACATTAAGCCAGATAACACGCGATAGAGCCAACGAGCTGACATGACTAATTTTCATCTGTGTAATATTACGTTTTGGCCCGATATATTTAGTTAGCTAACATGACTACTTTTCGTAATCATGTGATGAGGGGGAATTACCAGGAGATTATGCAAGATGATGGCATGCAGATAGCTCAGGCACAAGGCTAAGCTTGATAGAGTTTAAAAAAAATACAAAATGTGAAAATTTTATTATGAAACTTAGGAGAGCACTTTGAAGAGAAAAATAGAACGCGAATACTATTAATGTGAAAAATACAATTATAAAAAATGGAAGAACGAAAATATTAAGCAAGAACAATTGATAAGTGAAGCAAAAAAATTATTGCCACGACAGAATTGTCTTGTACGAGCGAATTGTATGACCGAATTGTCTTGTACGAGCGAATTGTCTGACAGACACATACACATGGATGTGTCACAATATTCGAGATACCCTGTTTATTACATAAAAATGATAGAAACCATGAGATAATCATCCTGTCGAAACCTTCGTCCGGACTAAATCCAAACCACTAAAACTTGAATCTTGCATGCCGCATGAATTCTTCAGGCGTGCCTTTTCTTTGCGATTTCGCGAATTTTGTTCTTCACACACTCCATCTTGTTCAAAGGTGACGTAATCAACTCGGTGACAAAACATCTTCTCCTAGAGTCAACGGTGGCCTACAAAAATTGACATAAAGGTTACATGAACCGAAGTTGCTACACGACCATACTAGCTAGTCTACAAACGTAAATAACAGCATACCTATGAAAAATTGTGGGTCATTCGGTCCCCGTCCCAATGTTCTAGACATTCTATGACAAAAAGGCCACAAAGTTCCTCGTATATATGCAAACATTAGCGGTGGGCAATACGAACATGTGTGTTGTTTTTTGAATATGCATGATGTACTATGAACTCACCCATCCTCTTGCTGGGGCATGTCATACTCTTTGATAGGCCACTTACTTACATCCGGATAATTTCCTGGTGTAATAAGATTTGGCTGATGCATATCGTGTGCTATAGCCATTCACTATAAAGAGGATAGTGTTAAATAAGAATCATAAACAATATGTAATAGCAATGGTACAAATGTTGGTTACATTACCAATGCTTTCACAGTCTTCTCAGTCAGCTCCAGAGGATAGAGTGAATCGAGAACTTGAAATTCTTGCTTGATCATGTGCATTATCACGGTCACCCAGTGGGCATTGTCGATATTCAACGCGATATATGTCTACATTGCAAAAAACCATTATGGATCAAACGAAATACTTGATGAAATGTCCTGTAGTGAAGAATGACAAACAAAACATACCTTATCATGCACAGTATACTCTTTCGTGACTCTATTAACTGCTCCAGCTTTGAACAGAACACTATCCATGTTGCAGATCAACGGCAATGGATCGTCTCGTGCGATAGCACGATCTACAAGGAAATTGGAGCTCCACGCTGGACAGAGGTTACGATCATGACCAACGCGCAGCTCCAAATGTCCCATATAAGCATCAATAACCTTCATAGAATATCAAGGCATTACATGCTGAAAGTTGAGACATAGATTATTGAGCATTTTAATAATAGGACATGCAAGTAGTACTTACATCGTCCGACAACCATCTATGAGCTAGTACCAGTTGAATCCTTTTGGAACTCAGAGATATGCCACGCCCTTCACTGTAGTAAACATTTTTCCCTTATTTTTCTCGGTGCTAGCAGCTAACTCGACAAATGAAATAGCAGCATCAATTATTTCCGGCGTCAACTCATCTGCCACAACCTCCGGCACATCATTGTCAAAAAATAGAGCTGCATGAAATAATATGAATGTCAACAATGGTGATCATATGCATCTGTAGTAAATAACAAATCAAGAAAGTTAGTTACAATACCTCTACTAGCAGTAGTAGTACCGGAGGGTCTCTGACCACGATTGGTATGCCTGTTGGGCTTGTCAAGTGCGTAGGGGGATTCAAATTTCTTGGGAACGGTCCGCTTCCGCTTACCGGACATAACTTCCTCATCCTTATCGATTGTTGCACCCTTTTTTCCATTCACCTTAGCCATGAAGTTGCTGATAGAAGATGGACAAATGTCTATGTCCGATGAAGGTGCTTGAGTAGAAGTACCAACGACCCAAGGGTTTTCGGGTGTAGCCCCGCAATCATCATTACGCTTAATAGGTGAAGCTTCCTTGTGTCCATTCATCTTCGGTGGGGTATTCTGTTTGGCAAACAAAGTCGTGTGAACATTTCAGCAAGTAAAAAATTAAACGAGAAAATTATAGTCGGAAATATAAATACATAGTAACTCAGGTACGGGTTTTATGGTTGGGAACCACTTCATTAGGCTGCGTCATGTCAATGACCGGCTCTTCGTGTGAGTCTACGTCATCCTTGTACATGAATTCCTTCTTTTCATATGGACCGTTCTCGAACGAATCCAGTTCTTCATCCACATCATTGTCCGCGGATGGAACGACAACAACCGGCTTGTACATGACACCTGCTTTGTTCAACTTCTCCAACAATATCTGTAATAGAAATATAAATTTAGTAATGCTTGCATGGTTTTAAAACGGCAAAAATACTGTAAACTATAAAGTTAGGGTGTGACACCTCAACAACTTAATCAGGGATTTGCTTCATCTGGGTGTGTATGAAGTCGATGCACCGCTTCATTAGAACCTCCATCATATCTTTCGAGATTGGGATTGTCTTCGACTTCTTTGCGTTTCCATTGGTGGGCTTGCTTTTTGGCTTTTCCTGCCTTCCATTATCTGGGATATTCGGCTCCTGCGTCCTATATCATTGTGTAATGTTATCTTCAATCTGCATGCTATATTGTATATACATGTGATGAATTACAAATAAATATTATTTTATTACAAAACATTTCAGAAAGACACAACACAATGACTAACCTTGATGTTACCATGGCGCGTCCATTGTCATAGTCAAACCGATCTCTCCTAGTGGCTGCACCTTCAGTCCAGTTCCTCATGAGAGGTTGCATGCACAAGTTGGCATTGTGAAATAGTTCATCTGTAAACTGTAGTGGCTAAAAACAGTGCTAAGAAGTAACAACACTGTATTGGCAGATTGAATCACAGAATCTATCCAAACTTCTACGTACCCCATCCCTAAATCCGGTCCAGCATTCTTGCACGAATCAAATACAGAAAATCCTAATGTAGAGAAAACCATCCATCCAACAAATCTAACCCTCCATCCAACTAATCTAAAGTAGAGAAAACCCTAGAATCTAAAAACTATCAACTAAAAGGGATAACCTATTACCTTCTGCCCCACCTGCTCCTCGCTAGAGCTGGCCTCCTCCTTATCCACCTTGTGCGCCTCGCCAGAGCCCGCCTCCACCTTCTCCGCCTTCGCGCCTCGCCGGAGCTCGCCAGAGCGGGCGCATCTGGCTGGACTACACCGCTCAAGCCCGCCACCTTCTCCAGATTTGCTGCACCGTGCTGGATGCCGGCACGTCCCCTCACATATGTGCCCGCCGCGACCTGTTGCACTAATGCCACCAGATCTGCGCCCCAATCAGGGTGCTCGTTGCCTGCGCCCTCCATGGCGATGGAGGTGATGGAGATGATGCGGTTGGGGAGGGGGAGAGGGAGACGACGAGATGTGAGAGGAGGGGGAGAGGGAGACGACGAAGTGGGAGAGGAGAGGGAGACGATGTAGCGGGGGGATATGGTGGGCGATGCGACTGGAGGTGGTTGCCCTCGTTATTTATAAGATGGGACAGTTTTGGCAACTTTCCATGACACGTGGTGCCCTACGCGCGGGCGGTTGCATGCGAAAATGAATCGCCGTCGTATACGAATACGAGTGAACAAATACACATACGACTAATCGGGCCGTGTACGGGCTTCGTAGGGCTCCTCGATGGCTATACGCGGGGCCAAACATGATGAGTGTGCCCCTCATTCTGAATCGTTCTTGAATCATCCTGGCGGTCCTTGTGTTTTTCTCCCTCACGTTCAGCCAGGGGGAGCACCGGAGCAGAAACGCGAATAGCGTGCGATGCGAGACCCCAAGGTCCAGCGTTTGCGCGATGCGTGAAGGCCGCCTCGAACACTGAGTATTTTCCTGTGATAATTATTCTTCCCCATTCATCTGCGAATCACGCGTTGCGGCATCATTCCTCTATGAGGCTGTGTCGCTAGATTTTCCTTGTCCGCCATGCTTGTCTTGGCTCGGCGTCATCCCGTCCACCCTTGGGCAGATGGCTGAAGCATTGACTAAAGCTGAGGGGGCCTTGTGGGCCGATGGAGCAGGGAGTACGAATCTCGACTAGCTCATCATGCGCATGCCACACGCAGCTCGGTGCTTGATGGATCTCTAGGAGGCTGCAGCTATGGTGGGTGCGTAGTATGTGCTGGTGAGGGCGTGCCGTCCCAAATGGTATTCCCATGGTGTAGTTACCACGGAGGCGCTAGTCCGTCCAGCGCAGAGCTTCTATGGAGACGTGGAGTCAGTCGCTCCATTTGCAGCCTAGGAGAGTCATCGTGAGGCTTGAATTGTTAGCTTGAAAACAAAGTATTTTGCAAATTACTTTGCGAAACTTATTAATCTAACCTCATGCACGTGCTTTCGTTGCTTAAAAATGAGGTTTATTTTTTGTTTATGCTGGAGAGGCTGTGAAGTGCCTCTACCAGGGTTAGGAGCATAGATCCCCTTTTATGTCGGTTGATGCCATAGCCATCTTTAGTGGGGCTCGGCATGACCAGAATGCTTTATTTAGTCGTTTGGTATCTTCGATGGTTTCTCTCCTCAAAGGAAGGATTACCAACAAAATTGTGTCGATGCAGCCCCCGAGCATGAAGTTGTGGGAGATCGGCAGAAGAAGCAACCACAAGGGTCCAAATCAAATGGCAGGAATGTACGATGCATCCTTCGGGTGGAGTTGCGGGGAGATCCACTGAATAGCGATGGAGCCTCGAGTCCATCAACAAAGAGATTCGTTTGTTCTTCCATGATTTGTCTTTCCCGGGGGTTCAGTATGGTGATTGTGTTGAATAGTTGTGTGTCATGTACATTTTAGCAAACTATAGAAGGGAAATGAAAAGGTGTGGAAGGTCTCTACGACCTCCTTATTTTATCGACCTAATTCTATTTAAGTTAAAAATAGATGAGATGTAGATTTTGTAGTTTATTTATGCAGAAAGTATGTAATACTTAGATGTCTATGCATAAAATAAACAGATATGCTCGGCATTCCAAGGTCGCGATGTGATCCGAACAGTTATCTTGTTACGAAGGTAGTACGCCCTGTTGTGAGAACCTCATGGATGATGAAGGGGCCCTCGCATGGAGAGGACATCTTGTTCTTGCGTGGCTTTTGCTTGAGGCACATGAGGAGGTCACCGACGTTGAACTAATGTGCTCAGACGCGCCATCCTTGTTATTGGCGTAAATTTTGCTAGTAGAAGGCGATGCGTTCATAGCGAGGAGGTGTGCCTCGTCCTTCGTGATGACGTCATCTTTCTTGCTTTCTTCGGTGGCCTCCTCATCATATGCTCGAGGAGTCATACTCAATGTCTGATGGGAGGAATGCTTCCGCCCTTTATAGCACGAAGAAGGGCGTGTAGCCAATCGACTTGTTTGGCGTCGTTTGCGGGCTCGAAAGGATGGAGGGGAGCTCCTCCTCCCAATTGCCCTTTGCCCCAACTAGTGGTTTGATGAGTCGTGGCTTTAGACCTTGCATGATCAACCCATTGGCCCATCGATCTATCTGTTGGACTAAGTGTGGGCTACTGACGCGTAGTCTATGTGATCCATCGTTTGTGACAGAAGTCTTTGAACACCGAGGTGGTGAAGTTGGGCCCGGTTCTTTGATGATGTTTTGTGGGACGTCGAAGCATTGGATGAGGCCAGGAATGAATTTGATTATCGTTTCAGCCTCCCCATTCGTTACTAGTTTGGCTTCTATCCACTTGGTAAACTTGTTAACCACCACCATTAGGAACTTGTGCCCTTTTGGGGAAGGTGAGACCTTGCCAATCATGTCTAGCCCCTATAACGCAGATAGCCATGCCAAAGGTTTTTTTAATGCCATTGTTGGCATGTGGGTCTTGCTCGTGAAGCATTGGCAACCATCGGAGCTCTGAACTATCTCCTCGGTGTCACGCACTACATGAGGCGAGAAGAAGAAATGGTGGAAGGCCTTTCCCACAATTGTTCTGGTTGGTGTGTGACGCCAGCAAGCCCCCGCGTGTATTTACTGTAAGAGCTTCTTGCCCTTCTCCTCAGTAATGCAGCGTTGGGAAATGCCCACTTGGCTATCCCTGTAGAGCTCTTCGTTGATGATTGTGTAGGATTTGGAGAGGCACACAATGTGTTAGGCCTCTGTTCTATCTTGAGGAACTCACCTTTGGTCATGTAGGCGTGCAGTGGTTGGGTCTAGTCTTGAGAAAGAACTACCATTATGGCCTCCTCCATTGTGGATTTGGGTGGTGGACTGTTGTTCGGGGCTGCGGTGTAGGGTGCGTTGGGGCTTGATGCGGCCTTTTTGGAGTCTTGATTCTTAATGGATGGGTTGTGTAGTATCTCTAGGAAGGTTTTGTTTGGCACGGGCTCCATTGATGACTTGACACATGCCAAATTATTTGCTACAATGTTGTCACCTCTTTTTACGTGATGTAATTTTAGTCTGTCAAACTTTCCTTCGAGTGCCCGGACGGCAGCGCAGTATGCTGCCATCTTAGGATCTTTGGTGTCAAATGTCTCCATGACCTGCTAGATCACAAGGTCGGAGTTACCCCAGCAGGTGAGGCGTCGAATGCCCATCAAGGCTGCTATGTAGGGCTGATGTGGAGCATCCCTCAAGAATACCCATGGACATGCCACTTGGACCAATGACAAGAGCTCGTGCAAGGGCTATCAAAGATAAGTAAACTCGCTCCTCTCCAAAATACCACTTTCACCACTCAGGACATGGCTACTACCTAAGACGGAAACTCTATCCATGATCAGGTGCTTGGATGAAGGCCACGGTGTAGCTACACCCATTGGACAAGATGGCAAGGACGACACGTTCAACGATCAAGAGAAGAAGTTGCCGGAAGAGCTACAGGCTCCGGACGACCGCCCCACACCGGAAATCCGACGCATACCAGGCTCCGGACGACCGGCCTCCACCGAACGACCTGCGACCGGACGTCCGGCCATCTCCGTACGCCCGTAATCTGGATCAGAAGAAAATAGTGAAAATCTGAGGACTTTCGGACATGCGGTCCCTCTCGAGCAACCGAACGTTCAGTGCCCAGCGGACGTCCGCTACCTGTGCGCCTCAATTACTTCCGGGCTAAGGCCAATGTACCCTTTCGTGACTCTAGACTATTTATAGACCTCCTCCTCCCTCTTTTTAAGGTTAGCAATGTGATAGCTCATCTAAACCTAGAGCATTGCTCATCCTTAGTGGTTCATCTCCTCGAGAGACCGCTGCCTCCACGGATTTAAGACCTCCTCACGGAGAAGAAATCAAGACCTCCTCATGGAGAAGACTATCACTACTTGTATCGTCCTTAGTTGATCATGGATCGTGTATCACTCTTTGTGTTACCGGATCTAGCATATGTGTGACCTAAACTTGTTGATTTGAGTGTTTTCCTCTTATCACTCTTGTGTTTTCCCGCGTGTTCTTCGTGTTCATCCTCGGGATACCTCCTTTTCATGAAAGATCGGCCAATCATTGGGTTGTCCCCGCATCATTTTGGTATCATGATCCTAGGTTGATCACGAATTTGGAGCCCCTACCCTTGCTTTGTAGCATTGTTTTGTTGATTTTGTCCCAATTTCGAAAATTCCCCACAAAAATAGCCCCACATTTTTTTCTGTGATATGTTGATTTGACAAAGTTTTGTTGGGTTTGATCCGGGGATTTGCTTTGCCACGAGTGGATCTAGCTTTCCACATATTTTCCATCAGTTCCACCGCAAATTCGATCAATTTTGACCAATTGGGCCACCATTCCTAGGAACCCTAGCAGTTTTGCCCGAGCTAGAAATCGCCCAGGCACTGGACGTCAGCCACCTTACCATACGTCCGGCGACCGACGACCGGCCAACCACCGGACGTCCGCTGAACCCTGACGAAACTGAACTTCCTCAGTTTTTGTGACACCTTCCGCGAACTCTTACCCCTTTGCCACTTCCACATATACCCTACCACTACCACCATTGCTTAACCGCCATCAATATGATTTTACCTCATTTTGTCTTAGATCATTTGAGTTGTGGTTTACCCATTTCCTTGTGTGTTTCAGATATTTTGGAATGGAACGACATCGACAAGACCACTTCTCAACCTCGACACGGACGGTAACATCGATGACACCTTGTATACTAAACCTTGCTTTTTCATTGATAACCCCTCATCGACCATTTTGCGTACCTTTCCCTTCGAGACTTGCCATTCGAGTATTGCCGGGCAACAACACTTGTGCGCATTAAAGATCATTGAGCCACAACATATCATAATAGAGGTCATAGTGATATCTTATCATCGTGTCTTGTGTCACAAGGTTGCGATAGCATATACACAATTGCTATCTTGGTTCGAAAAGCATCACATACGTACTCTAGTAAAAGAGCTCAAAGACAAAGAGCCAATCAAGCTTGTAAGCAAACGAAAAAGATAAGCAAAGAGCTTTTAAGCAAGAACCATAGCATCGCACCCAAACATATCATATCATACGGTATCATACTTGATCATCTTGGATCATCACATAGAAACAACAAACATATAGCATACTTGGGATAGAGGTCGTTGAATTTTTGCCTAGTAGGTCATGCACAAGTCTCATATCCGCCTATAGTGCAATCGTGCTACGTCTCTCTTGTGTTGTGCAACAAGAGCATTTCCCGCTCACCCTTGGTTTGCATGACCCTATTTATCTATTTGCGCGTGTGTTTCCGTGTACCATTATAACTATTTGTCTTCTTGTTGTTTTGGAAAATTGCAATTCATTCTCAACATCATTGAGTCTTATTGATGATTGCATACTTTGGCCCACCATCCTAACCAAGCTCCACCAAAAGATTTATTTGTGTAGGTGTGACAGATCGACAAGATACGGTACCAATTGTGATATTTCCAGGTTATACTATTGAGTGATCATTGATCCATCTTCAACTTTGGTCAAGGTACATTTCGTATAGTTCTTGTTTTCTCCAACTCACACATTCTTGCTTGCAATGATGGATAGGCCAAGTACATCTACAAACCCGCTATTCGATGACCCTCAAGAGTCAAACAACTACGTCACCAAACTACATCCATTCGAAGTCCAACGAGCTCTACATCAAGAGAATGAAGCTATGCAAGAGCGCATTGAGCAAGTTGCCGTCGATGCACGTCAATCTGAAGTTCGCACAAGAGAGCAATTTGATATCATCAACACCAACATGTCTACTCAATTCGATGAGCTACGGACATTGAAAGTCAACCGTCACTCTTCATCTACGTCGTCCCAAAGACGGAGCCGCTTAATTCGTCATACCGACTACACTTCCGGCTCAAGTACACCTACATCGAATACTCTTCGTCAAGCCGCTCGTCAAGCTCAACATGACAACGGGAACCCACTTCACGATAAGAGTTCACAAGAGCTATTTGGAGAGCAAGAAAGTCTACTTGGTAAAACCAAGCTACACTTGAGCAAGCACAAGAACGGCAATGACTACACCAACAACATGAAGAACGAGCGTGACAACAACAACAAGATCGAGCGCGTCAACACCAAGAAGAGAAAGATGCCGAGGCACAACGTCAAGTACAAAAACGACGAGAAGCTCAAGCTCTTGAGGCTCAACATGCCCTACATGACTCACATTGCAATGTTGCAACTCGCAATCGACACATTCGTCAAGACGATGAAGCATTACCAAGCCCGAATGCAACGGCAAGTTCCTCCTCAAGCGTAACAAAAACCACAAGCTCGGTAAGAAAAACATGAAAACGAGCTTCGACCATGCCAAGAGCAACATGTGGTTGACAATGCTCCAAATCAAGAACGCCCTAACAATAGGCAAGCAAACAATGAACATCATCGCTATGGCAATCTCAAGTTCACCATGCCAAAGTTCTCCGGACGCATTGTGTCACATCCCTAGCTAGCTATGCACTTGGACTAGCTTGGTTGTAGCATCATGTCTAAATTTTTCATTGAACTGGAAATGGGGATGTTCAAACCCTAGCACCAAATGATTTCAACTAGGGTCAAAAATAAAATCATTTCCGATAAACCCAAATGCCTTCATCAATGTTTGAAATTTTTGGCAAGGCTTTGAGACCAAACCAAAAATAGTGAACATTTTTGTAGTATATTTTGGGCACTGAATTAAATCATACCTTATTTGCATTTGGTCATTTAAATTTTATGTATTATTTTAAATTTCCAAATATTCATGAACTGAAATGTTGGCTGTTGGAAATAATCCAAACTGTGGCCACAAGCAGTCTCATGATTTTTGAAAATGCTTTGGCATCTATAATACCTAAATAGTTCATCCCCACTATGTTATTTATCTTAACATGCAGCTACTCCAAGTCAGCAATGCAGCCACGTCATGCTCTATCTTCAATTCCATGCAGCCACATCACTCCCATATACTCAATAGTGCAGGTTCGGCCGCTGTGTTCCTTGCCCAAATGTTCATTTCGTCTCCCCTCAGTTGTAACGGAAGGTAAAACTTGAAGCCTACAGCCGTGTGATTACCTCCACCTTTTAATGCTTGGCCACTATCAAGGCAAATATTTTATGGCATCCACTACGTGTGTGTACAGTGGAGTCTTTTCCCCTTCGTTTCGAAGTATGGCTTCTCCTCTTCCCAACATCATCTCCCTTACACAAGAATGGATCTACCTGGTCCTCCACATCTTGCAGAACGCAATGTATGTACTCTCTCTCTCTCTCTCTCTCTCTCTCTCTCTCTCTCTCTCTCTCTCTCTCTCTCTCTCTCTCTCTCTCTCCTAGATCGAGTCCTTCCAAGGTACAGCCACGTTGTCGCCAGCCGTAGAATTAAGCTCCTGTTCTAGATGAATAGCAGGTGCTTGGAGTAATCTCTTCTCTATTTATCATGTTCATTCATCTAGCATGGTGTTTCTGATTGCATTTTGTCAACTTCTTTTTGTCACTAAAAAGCTTTCACTTTGTCCTCTGCAGCACCTCACCAAGATCTTATGTTTGTTGTTCAAAGAGAGAGTGAAATCTTTGATTATACTGTATATTTGGCTTATGGATGACACATATTTTTGGCTTTTCGAGGATAACTATGCATGGAGTCGTAAACAAATGCCTTCTTTCTTGGCGGTTTGAAAAAAAGCGACTGGATTTCATGCCCGGGGGCATGGTCACACCACTCATCCCACCGTTTGATTGACATCATTATGAGGCCTGTACGAGTTTGCTTAGGCGGCGGACGAGGCTAATTGTACTTTGCTCCTACAATGGCAGAGCAAAGGCGACGACAGAACGTTGCTCTCCTGGTGTCCACGCAGCTTATTACATTTCCATGGGTCATATGTGTGTCCTTGCATTCCTGTGTGCACACCATGGGCTGATGGAAGTGTACGTCTCCATGGAGATTGTGATGAAATTCAAGTGGAGGTCGTGCATGCACACACACGCGCCCATCGGCGTATGGCCATGCACGCACAAGAGCATAGGGTCACAAACATCAGCAACCGGCCCTGCATGCAAAGCGCCTGGATCATGCACACCCCAGCATCGACTGCATGCTCTGGCTCCCCAGCCATGCGCACATCCGGCGTCCATGAACTGACACACGCCCCAGCCGTGCACACACCTAACACACATGCAGGCATGCATGCGCTGACATTTAACTGACTGAACTCTCTCCTTGCGTCTTGAAAGGCCTTGCACATTTTATGTCCACAATACTGTACTGTGGCGTACTTCTAATGACTTCCTTACAAATTGATTCAAATATACTGTTTTCCCTAATCCCTGTTGCTTCGCGAGACGCTGGGCATGGGAACGGTGCCCCCGGGCACCAGATCAGTATTGCAGAAACAAGAAGCTATTCAGTCACAGACTACAATGGGAAATGATCAATTTTCCTTCGTGTTATTCCTTTAATCCATTTATTTATGTTTGTTTTCTTACATGTAATTATAAAACCTGACCCGTTTAGCATCATTTAGCTTATTGATATTAGTCGCGGAGACTACTTCTACAGAAAAATGTCCCAAGACATAATTATTCCATATGCGTTAGAGCACTTTATTTTAAATAGTTCGACAATCCAATTTTAAAGTTTTAGAAAATTGTACATGTTCATATGAATATATATTCCATATGAGTAAAGTCTGGTGAGTAAATAACTAAATATTTAAACAAAAATGGAAAAATGGTGGTTTCTAAATTGTGAATAGTGCACTGTTCACGTAACATTATTTTCAGAATTTTATGAAATTTCAAAATAACATTTTGGCACTATAAATAATATAGTGATCATTGGAGCACCCACACCAAAGTGTTTTTTGGTACTAAGTTAGTGATTAGTCATATCATTTTTTACTTGCAATATGTGAAATTTTTGCCTGTTCTGACAAGGACATGTTTGAATTTCCATTTATCAGGATTTGACCAGGTCCATTGATTTATTTTCATTTTCTTATACCTAATTTCTTTCTACTATCATTGCAAAAACAAAACTTTCTATTATTTCTTTTTGAGCCATTACTACATTTGAACCACATGAAATCGTCGAATTTGACTTCTACCTTTGTGTGCTAAAATTTTCCGCAGCAACGCGCGGGGTATCATCTAGTTTTTAATAAAGCCAGAACAAATGTTAAAAATAGAAAACAGAAACAGAAATAGAAAAAGGAAGAAAACTTACCTGGCACTTACGAGTAGCAGCGGCCGCCTAGATCCTGTGCAGCCCAACAGGCCCAGCCCGCCACCACCTCCTTCCTGTCATCTTCCTCCTCTGCCAGGAGGACGAGCGCGTGTGCTCGCCACGTGCCGGCACGCGCCCCGCCACCTCCTGCTTCCCGCCGCTGCCCAACGCGTTTGGACAACGCCACACACGTCCCCGAACCCGATCCGCTCACTCTCGCCCTCGTTCCCCTCCTCCATCTTGCTCTCCTCCCTACCCCGAGCGCGCCCATTGCCGTTGCTCATCATAGCCACGGCCACCGTCCACCTCTCGCCTCACTAACGCGTCCGCGAGCTCCGCCTCGACTCCCTCAACCTCCTCGACGAGCCGCACGCCGCCGGAGACGCTCCACTACCTCACTAAGCTCGTCCCCGATTGCCCATCGCTGGAGATCCCTCTCGGCACCCCGACTGCATCAGCCCCTCCCTGAGCCTGCTTCGACGCCTGCTGCAACTGCCGTGAGCCCACGATCATCTTCCCCCTACCCGTTTTGATTCTCGCTCACCGCAGCCATCGCACCACCGGCAACCGCATGCGCCGCCGCTTGTCCTCGCCGCTGACGTGCCCTCGGCCACCTTTTGGTCCAGCTGTAGCGCCCAACATACTCCCCGCAGCTCGTAGATGATGTAGGAGCCACGCCCGCGCCGCCGCGGCCACCGCAGCCCCGTTGCCGCGCGCAGCCGAGCTCTGGCCATCGCCAAGGTCGTCGCCGTGCTCAACTCCGGCCGCCTTAGTCCCTCTCGCTTGCATAGGGAGATGCAGAGCACTCCCAGCAGCCCGTAGAGCCCCTCTGCCGCTCTTTTGGTCGCCGACGGAGCGATTCCGAGCACCTCTGCCATCTCTGGCTTCGCCGGCGACGAGCCGTGGACTAAGTCCGGCGTGTTAGATAGTTTTGACCTGGGGTTGACCTCCCCAGGGTCACTGACGTGTGGGCCCAGAGGCCTGCTAATTTTAGATTAGTGCTAATTAAAAATTAGTTAACCCACAGACTCACTGACATGCGGGCCCCACCCGGCTAACTAAACTAGGTTAGTGCTAGTTAATTTAGTTTAGTTAGTTGAGTCACTAACCAGTGGGCCCCACTGGTCAGGTTTGACCTGGATCAGCCCCTGTTGACCAGCTGACGTCAGCATGAAGTCATGCTGATGCAGTAAATATTTTCTGGATATTTAATAAATCAGGAATGATTTATTTATTTCAGAAAATATCCTAAACTTCTAAAAAATCATAGAAAATAATATATAACTCCAATGAAAATAATTTATATATGAAAAATGATAAAAAAATCCAAAGAATCTGTTTATGGGATTTTCATGCGTGTTTGAACAACTTACAGGCACTGCATGGGACAATTTGAATAAATGGCATTTGAATAATCACATATGGAGTTTGAATTTGAACCTTTGGTTCAAACCAACTTCATTTAATATGGTTGCTAGTTACATTAGCTCAATCCACTTCATATTGCCATGTCATGATCATGCATCATATTGTTGCATTGCATTGATTGTGTTCTTTCTCTGTAGCCGGTGTTTGTCCACTCTCAGTAGACAACGTTCCGACGATATGAGATCGATGACACGGATGAAGAGCTTTACTATCTTCAGAAGTGCCAGGCAAGCAAACCCCATTGAACATTCCAATACAATCCCACTCTCTCGCTCTTGCTCTCTTTTACTGCATTAGCACAACAATGATTCAACTGCTATTTGCTGCGGTAGTTGAACCCCTTTCATCTGCATGACCTGTCATTGCCACAGTAAATAGTTGAAACCCACTAGCATGAGTAGGAGTTGTTTGAGACATGTTGTGCCTACTCATTTATGCTTGTTTGTCATGCTTGCTACTGCTTAGAGTTGAGTCAGGTCTGATTCATCGGGGATGAATTGTAATGGTGATGAACATGTCCTACTGTGTGTGAGCTAAGTGTGTGAACACGATTTTGTAAAGGTAGCGATGAGAGCCAATGTAGGAGTACATGGTGGATTGTCTCATTGAAACCGTCCTCAAGAACTGAGTTCTGTGTTTGTGATCCATGAACAGCTACTTCCACGCGTTGGGCCCGAAACCATTGGACCCTCTCGACTTATTAATCAACCTGATCTCTGTCTAGGAGTTTCAACTAGTTTCTGGTGTTCGTAGGATATGTGTTGGAGGCCGTGCGTTGCGCTCACCCTAGGGGTGCGCTATGACACGGTAGATACACCGTGGCACGGTGTACCAAGTGGCACGTTTGGTGTCTCGAGAACCCTGTACACATCGTTTGGGGCCGTGAGCAACACCCAGGCTGGATCTCCTTGCGGATGGAACCCGAATAGGCGATAAACCCGGACTAGAGACTTGTATGGTTAGTCAGGCCGTGGCCGACACCCTCGCTGGGCTTCCGCTTGAAGGTTGCCGAGTACATGTCGTGTAAACGGCGATAAGTAGTGAGAGCGTGTGTGAAGAAGTACACCCCCGCAGGGTTATAAATGATCTATTTGAATAGCTGTGTCCGCGATAAAGGACTTCTGGGTTACCCGTACAGTTCATAGACAAGTGAAAGTGGATACTCTAAAATGCGCAAGATAAGCCTGATTGCTATGGATGGCCTTCTCGTAGGGAGACGGGAGCGGATCCATTCTGGTGTATTTATTGGTGAATATGTGGACTCGTGTGCGCCACCTCAAATGAGCTACTTGCAGTCGTAGTTCATGATAGCCACTGAGTCAAAGCTGGCTTGCTGCAGTTAAACCTCCCAACCCCCTTTGTTGATACTAGGCGGCCAAGCTATCTTTTAATTTCCTTCTTGCTTTGCAACTTGGTCTCGTTAGTCTTGCACAATTCCACCCACTTGGTGTATCTAGAACATTGTTGAATGGCGGCCGTGGGCCTTTTTCTATGTAAATATTCTTTTAATTCCCCATATGTTTATGCTTTTTGCCGAGTTTTAGTCTTAGCGCTGCCTTTTGTTCCTTTGGGCATTTTCTTTTGCCATCTCCTTTAACCGTCGCCCTGCCAGCCAGGCAGCCACTCTGTGGTCTGTGGCTGGGTCAGAGACTCAACTGTTTTTAGGATAGGCGAGTATCCCTCCTTCTGGAACGCGGCTTGGTTAAGCTAGAACCCGGGCGGCCAGCTGCTCGGCAGCCGGACAACTTGTCTCAAAGGCCATCTTGTTCTGTGCTTACTTTTTTCCTTAGCCATTTTCATGTGGGCATCACTTCCTGCCTTTGACTCCTGCCAGTTGGACAACTGCGTTCTGCAAGTCTGTGACTTTTAGGTGGGAGAGGGCTTGGATGCCGGCACATTACTTGTCCGATTGTTGGAGAATTTTAAACATAGGGCAAGGCGGCAAGCCCCCGGGCCGTCTGTTCGGTCCCGGTGCCGGGCGAAGGAATGAAAATAACACATTCACATACATAAACTTATCATATAGATAAATGAGGTGCAGTCCCCGAGTCCTCCTCAGGGATCCCGTTATTTCTCAAAATACAGTAGATAGTACGATACATACTGCCTTTAGCTATAAAAGTGGCGAAGGAGATTTGCGTTCCACGTGCGCTCTGATTCCTTGCCTGAGTCATCTTGCTTGCGTGCTCTTGGCTTCTGCGCGTCGATGAGGTAGTAGGCATCGTTGCCTAGCACCTTGCTGATGATGAAAGACCCTTCCCAAGGGGCCGAGAGTTTGTGCTGGCTGGCTATTCATTAGATCAACTAGAGCACAAGGTCTCCCTCGCGGAAAGAACGCGGCCAGACCCGCCGGCTGTGATAGCGGCGCAAACCCTGCTGGTAGATCGCGGATCTGTCGAGTGCTACCACCTGGGCTTCCTCCAGTAGGTCGACGCCGTCGTCTAGTGCTTCTTTTGCTTCGGCTTCTGTGTACATGGTGACGCGAGGCGAGTCGAACTCAACATCTGTTGGGATGATGGCCTCGGCCCCATAAACGAGGAAGAAGGGAGTGAAGCCGGTGGACTTGTTTGGCGTCATTCAGAGGCTCCAGAGGACGAATGACAATTCCTCGATCTAGCAGCCGGCTGACCGTTCCAAGGGCTCGACCAGTTGGGGCTTGATGCTAGACAAGATGAGGGCATTTGCACGCACAACTTGGCGGTTTGACTGCGGGTGGGCAACGGACGCTAAGTCCAGCTGGATGCCCTGAGTTGCGCAGACACGTACCAATGCTCCTTTGGCATAGCTTGTGCCGTTGTCGGTGATGATGCCTTGTGGTATGCCTTACCGGACGGTAATGTCGGCGATGAAGGTCACAACAGTCGAACCGTTGAGTTTCTTGATTGGTCTTGCTTTAATCCACTTGGTGAACTTGTCCACGGCAATAAGCAAGTGAGTCATGCCGCCGCGTGCTGTCTTGAAGGGGTCCACCATGTCCAGCCCCCAAACTGCAAATGGCTATGTGATGGGAATGGTCTTGAGTGCAGAAGCCAGCAGGTGTTGTTTTGAACAGAAGCGCTGGCACCCATTGCATTTTTTGACTAGATCTTTGGCGTCGTCCAAAGGAGTCGGCCAGAAGAAACCGTGGCGGAAAGCTTTGGCGACGAGGGATTTGGAGGCCACATAGTGGCCGCATTCGCCTTGATGAATATCCCTCAAAATGGCCAGACCATTCTCTGCTTCTATACAGCGCTGGAAGACACCGGTTACGCTGTGTCTGACGAGCTCTCTATTCACTATTGTGTATGCTGACGCTCTGCGCTGCACTTGTCGGGCTAGGATCTCATCTGCTGGCAGTTCTCTTCTAAGGAGAAAGTTGAGGATAGGCTGCACCCATGATGGTGATGTGACCCCTATTACTTCGGCAACTGAAACCAGGGTGGTTGGGCCGGGAGGTAGAGGGCCGGAATTAGCCACCGCTTGTTGTGCTCTTGAAATCCCCGAGCTGGCTGCAGCAATCCCCGGGCCGGGTTCTGAAATCCCCGGGCCGAGTGCTGATGATGCAGTCCCCGAGCCGCGTACTAATGTTTCTGAGCTGACTGCAGCAGTCCCCGGGCCAGGTTCTGAAGTCCCCAGGCCGAGTGCTGGTGAAGCAGTCTCCAGGCTGCCTGTTGAGGTCTTCGGGCGAGAAATTCCGCGGTCGGTAGGCATGAAGATTGACTCTGATTCAGGTGACGGCTGGATGGATGGCTTGCGCAGGCATTGGAGGGAGACGCCGGCTGGTATTGCTTGCCGAGTTGACCCAATCCGTGCTAAGGCATCTGCTTGATCGTTGTCGGCTCGTGGTACGTGGAGAAACTCGCAGCCATCAAAGTTCCCGCTGATCTGCTGGACAAGGAACTGGTAACTTGCCATGTTTGCATCTTTGGCGTCCCAGTCACCAGATGACTGCTAGACCACCAAGTCCGACTCACCATAGCACAACACTCGGTGGATGCCAATCTCTTTGGATAGCCGGAGCCCGTGGATGAGTGCTTCGTACTCGGACACATTGTTGGAGGTGGCAAAGTGGATTTGTAATGTGTACTTGAGCATGTCGCCTTTGGGGGAGGTCAGGACGACGCCGGCTCCCAAGCCAGTGCGCATCTTTGACCCATCAAAGTGCATCCGCCAATGGGTCGAATCTGGAGCAGGAGGCAGGTACGGGGTCTCGGCCTAGTCGACGAGGAAATCGGCTAGTGCTTGTGACTTGATGGTGGTGCAGGGCTGGTAGAAGATGGTTAAAGGGGCCAGCTCAATGGCCCACTTCACCACCCGACCTGAAGCATCTCTGTTGCCCATGATCTCAGCAAGCAGGGCTGTGTAGACGACCGTAATGGGATGCTCTTGGAAGTATTTCTTGAGCTTCTTGGCGGCGAAGTACACGCTGTAGCACATCCTCTGGTAGTGAGGATAATTCTGCTTGGAGGCTGACAGACCTCGCTCAAATAATAGACGGGCCTTTGGTCCGGCAATGCTCTGTCGTATTCTGGGTGCTCGACCATGATCACAGTGCTGACCACCCGGCTGGTGGCAGCTATGTAAAGGAACATGGGTTCCTTGTCTGTTGGCGCCGCCAGGACATGCAGTGTGGAGAGCACTTTCTTGAGCTCGCGGAAAGCCTCGTCCGCCTTGTCATTCCACTCAAACAAGGTTGTCTTCTTCATCAACTGGTACAAAGGGAGTACTTTCTCGCCCAACCGGCTAATGAACCGGCTTAGTGATGCCAAGCACCCGGTGAACTTCTGGACGTCTCGTATGCGAGTTGGTCTCTACATCCTCTCGATGGCCATGATCTTTGCTGGGTTGCACTCGATTCCGTGTTTAGACACCAGGAAGCCAAGGAGTTGGCCTGCTGGTACCTAGAAGACACATTTCTCCGGGTTTAGCTTGATCTGAAAGCGGCGCACGTTTTCGAAGATCTCTTGGAGGTCTTCTAGAAGAGTACCCCACTTCTCCATCTTCACCATGATATCGTCCACATAGACGTGTGCGTTTCTGCCAAGTTGCTTGAGGAGACACTTCTGCATGCAACGCTGGAACGTTGCGCCGGCATTTCTCAAGCCGAACGTCATGGTCAGGTAACAGAAGGCTCCGAATGGTGTGAGGAAGGTGGTCTTCAGGCGATTAGCCGGATCCAGCTTGATTTGGTGGTACGCGGAATAAGCATCAAGGAAAGACAATAGCTCGCATCCGGCTGTGGAGTCGATCACATGATCTATTCGTGACAGAGCAAACGGATCTTTAGGGCAAGCTTTGTTGAGGCTGGTGTATTCAATGCACATGCGCCACTTGTTGTTCTTCTTCAGCACAAGGACGGGGTTGGAGAGCCATTCTGGGTAGAACACCTCCATGATGACGCCGGCTGCTAGGAGGCGGGCGACCTCTTTTCCGATAACTCTTCTTTTTTCTTCAGACATGCGGCAAAGCGGCTGTCTGACTAGCTTTGCATGTTCTCTTACGTGCAGCTTGTGCCCGGCAAAATCCATCGAGACACCCGGCATGTCCTTGGGGTACCATGCAATGATGTTCCAATTCTCACGGAGGAAGTCGACGAGCTCGCTTTCCTATTTGCTGTCCAGGTTTGACCCTATGACAACAAATCGCTCTGGGTGTGCTGGATCCAAGGCAATCTTCTTGGTCTCTTTGGCCGGCTGGAATGAGCCTTGAGGTTCCGTCTCCTTTGGATCAGATGGTATGGCTGGCTGCTCACCAGCCATTGCCACCAACCAATCAAGGCGGCGCTTTTCTTCAGCTATGACAAGGGACTCGGCCAGCCGGCTGCTGGCAGTGTCACAAGCGATGGACTTGTCATAGTCACCGACTATGGTGATTATTCCTTTGGGATCCAGCATCTTCATCTTGAGGTAGGCGTAATGAGGCACTGTCATGGATTTGGCGAGGGTAGGCCGGCCCAATATTACATGATAAGGGCTTTCCAAATTCACTACCTCAAACCAGACCGGCTCGCGACAGAAATGCTTCTTGTCACCAAACAGGACATCTATCTTGACCCTGCCGATTGGTGAGCAAGAGAGGCCGGGGACGATGCCATGAAACACGGTCCGAGTAGGCTGCAGTTGCTTCTCTTTGATGGCTAATTTCTCCATGGTGTCTCGGTAGATGATATTGATACTGCTGCTGCTGTCTATCAGCACTCGGGAGAAATGGCAGGCCCGCCTGTCGATGGAGAAAGTTGCATCTAGAACAATGGCATAGGCGCCTGGTGACGGCATGACAGCCGGGTGGTCATCGCGGCTCCAGCGGATGGGCCTCTCGGACCAGTGCATGAATTCTGGGGCCTCTGAGGCAACAACATTGCCTTCTCTGTGCTGCTGGCACCAGTTGTGCCTGTCGTCCGCCTGGCTGGTGAAGACGACATATGCTCCATTCTCTTATGGGAACTCATCTTGGACCGGGCCATTTGGACGGGCTGCCGGCTGCTTTGGCGGAGGAGCCGCCTGGGGCAGAGCCTCGCCTCTAGAAATCTGAATGAGCTAGTGGCACTTCCGTGTGACATGGTTGGAAGCTTCGCACCACTGTGAAACTTGTAGGGGGCATCAAGGGCTTGCTCGAAGGAGAAGGCAAGCTTCCAAGTAGGCTTGCCACCCTTCTGGCGCTTTGGCCCAGCTTGGCCCTCCGGTTGCTGGCCCTCAACTGCTGCCACTAACCGGCGTTGTTTGATGTTCGCTTTTCGCTTTTCGGGGGAGCTTTTCGCTTGTTGTCTGTTTGCTGTTGGCGCTGACTGGACTCTCCAGCCGGCGTCCAAGGAGCGGGAGGAGCCATCTTTCCGGAGGCATCTACGTGCAGTTCTGACTTCATGGAGGAGTCGGCTGTGGCGTACTTGTCCGCTATGCTTAACAGCTCATCCAGCGTGGTGGGCTCGTCGCAGAGGAGCTTGTCCTTGAGCAAGGTGCCTTCTCTGCACCCGGCCGTGAAGTACTCGATGGCCTGCACCTCACGCACCCCTTCACAGGAGTTGCGTAGCTCAGCCCAACGCGTTAGGTAATCGCGAGCGGACTCGTTCGGACCTTGGACGCACAGGGAGAGCTATCGTGGCTTGTGTGCTCGCTTGTAGGTGCTGGTGAAGTTACAGGTGAAGATGTCGGTGAAGTCTAGACAACTCTTGACGCTGTTGGGCTTGAGGCTGTTCAACCATGTCCAGACCATGCCCTGGAGCATGAGTGGTACATACTTCACGGTGATGCGCTTGTTGCTGTTTGCTATGTTGACGGCAGTGGAGTAATACACCAGCCAGTCCTCTAGCTTCACGGAACCATTCTACTTGGGAGTGTCTCTAGGAAGCGAGAAACCTTTGGGGAAAGGCTCATCATAGATGCGGGGGCCGAAACAGGCCGGGCTGATTGCGTCTTCTTCCTCGACTGCCTGGGATCGAGCCAGTCGGTTGAGGCGGTGGCGTGCATCATTCTCCCCAACTCCCTCGCGGTAGCCCAAGAGGCCTCCGAGAGACGGATGCTCGACAGGCGGCGGGGACGCACGCCTCGCCCGGCGAGGGGGAGGTGAGCGATCGTTTTGCCGTTCCACCGCCCTTGGGCGACCGTCTTGGTTGCGCTCGAAGGTGATGCGAGTTTGCCGGCTACGGCTGGCAGCCGGCTTTGAGTCGTGCCGACTGCGGGCACCGACTGCGGGCACCGACTGTTGGTGAACGGGATGTGGCCCCTTGCTCGCGACGAGGAGGACGATTTTGCACCTGTGCGCTGGCCTCTAGAGCCCGACGACGAGCTTCCTGCTGCTTGATCATCGTGTCGAGGAGCTGCTGGACGCGCTGCATCATGCAGCGAAGCTCATCTCCCTCCAAGTGGTCCAGCTCGTCTGCTACCGCCTGGGTAGCTCTTAGGTTCTCCAATGGGGTAGCGTAAACCGGACGCATGGCTCCCATCATACTGGCGAGGGCTCCGCTTCGATCCCAGATGGCTCCGGCTGGGCTGGGCTCGCCAGCAGCCGGCATGCCGCCTACGGAGCGGTCGATCTCGTGGTGGTAGGCTTCAGTGAGGCGTCGCATGGCATCCAACTTGTTGACGTTGTCGAGGAGCGAGACGCGGAGTGTTTCCAGCACCACGCCATCTGTTCCCGCGGTGATGGGAGTGGAGAGGCTCCGCATTGCTGCCTGCAGCGGGTCCTGACCATACCCATTGGAGGGCTCATCGTGGCTGGCGGCCAGCACCTCCGTGACGGTGCTGACGCTTGTGTCGCAGGTTGCAGGGGGAGGGGATAATCGATGACCACCACGTGATCGCGGAAGACGTCGGCGGATGCTGTGTCGGGGTCGATGACCATATCGACGGGGGGATCGGAGGAGCCAACAGATTCCAGGTCGGAGGCGAGCTCATCGACGATGTGGAGTTTGTCGAGGATCTCCATGAGGCAGCTCTCCGAGCCGACCGCTTCTGCGACCGGAGAGGGCTCGTCGTGGAGGTGGACCTCGCCGAGAAGATCAGCAAGCTTGCTCGCGGCACATGCGGCCTCAGCACCGCAAAATACCCCGGCATCCACGCCATTAGGCGTGCCGGGCTGGCTAAGCTCGCCAGGGAGGAACATAGTTCCCGTCTAGAACATGTCTCCGGACGACGGTGCACCTTGCCCCACGGTGGGTGCCAAATATCGGGGTTTTGGTGCGACATATGCCAAAGGATGGCTTATCATTCATGGGGACAAGAGAACATCGCCGGGCCTCGGAAGCGGGATAAGGCGATACTTAGGATGCCTATGGATCTTATCCACGTTTGGGGCTCTCCGTGGAGATAACATCCCTAGCCCTGCTCTGCAGGGACTCCGTGTCATGACTAATATCAATATGGTAGCTACAAGGTTGCTCCTTGAGCTGTGTCATCTAGAGGAGGAGGAAGGGCAAGGCTAGCCCTCTCTTCTCCTTCTAGGGAATACGAGTTGTCGCTAGGGATTCTTCCCTATGTCTCTCTGTGTATCTCTCAAAGTCTAACCCCTCTACATGGAGGATCCTGGGGGGTTTATATAGGCCTACCCCCCAGGGCTACATTGGTAATCCGGCCGTGTGCGGGCCCCGACCGTCATCGTCTCTGGGCCCCGGCTCTTCCGCCGGCAGCTGGGTCCCGCCGCGAGCGGGTCCCACCGGCTGTCAGAGGCTTGTCCGTCCCGCAGGCCCACCGCATGTGGGCCACGGTGACTACTTTCCACTATTTACGTCCTCCTGCTGACGGAGGCACCGTCGGGGAGAGAGTGGCTACAGTGCTGCCTCCTCGTGGTCGTACACTGTTGCCACACCCCTGCCTGTCATCTTGATGGGGTTCAGACTTCAAGGGAACGGTTGGCCGTCTGCTACAGGGCGGCCCGTTCCCCAGGCCGTCTGCCAGAAGTCGGCCGACTCCTGGTGGCTTGCTGTCGGGTGGGGCCTGCGCGTGCAGGCCACTCCGCCTTCAAGTAGTGGGATCGTGGCCTCCTCTAACCAAAGAGAGGTCATGGGTAACATGACTACAGTGATGCACCGATTAGGGAGTGTCCGCGAGGTACACTCACACTGTAGCCATGCTGCTTTGGTTTTTTTGGGGGGTGGGGCAGGCTTAACTGTAGCCATGCTTAGTCTTGTCACAGGTCTCCAGTGCATGCTCCGAGGGGGAGGTACGGGGCCGCCTGCCAGATGTCGGTTGTTAGGAAGCCGCCTGTTAGGGTTTTGACGCCTGCTGGCAGCCGGCTCCAAGGCCCAGCGGCCCTAGGAGACGGCCTGATGCGTAGGCGGCTGAAGGATGGCATGTGGCCTTTTTGTCTTGAAACGCTATGGGTGGTTGATGAATACAACCCTGGTCAATATCTCCCACAAAGTTGTCATAACTTGGCAAGTGAAGAGCTATGCGACAAGCTACAATTGGTCAAGACAAAGCACCCTAATCCCTACAAGGTCCAATGGCTTAGCGACGCTGGAACTATTCGAGTCGAGGACACCGTTCAAGTATCCTTTAAGATAGGCGCCTACGAAGACACATTGGAGTGTGATGTGGTGCCTATGTCCGTGTGCCACCTTCTTCTTGGACGACCATGGCAATATGATTGCGGAGTCACCCACAACGGACAGACCAACCATTATAGCTTCAAGATGAAGGGCAAAGAGTTTGTGCTACGTGCAATGTCACCAAGTCAAGTGGTCTCCGACAAACAAGTACCTACCAACTATCATGGAGAGAATGGTGAGAGAGTGAACCAACAAAAAGAGAGTGAGAGCCACAAGCCAAATTCGAGCGCCTCCGCGATGAGCGACAAGAAGCAACTAATGTTATTGGCCACCGAAAGTGAGATGAGAGAAGTGCATGAGAACCCATCAAGTGTGTTTCACGTTGAGCTTTTATTCAGAGGAGAAGCAAAACCTACTAACACTTCACCAACTCCACCTTTAGTGTTGTCTCAATTGTTAAAGGACTTCAAAGATGTATTTCCAGATGAGCTACCCCCAGGACTACCAACTCTTCATGGCACCGAGCACCGCATCGACCTCGTCCCAGAGCATCTCTTCCTAACAAGGCCCCGTACCGCATCAATCCGGAAGATACCAAGGAGATCCAACGGGAAGTCGAACAACTCATCGACAACGGACACGTCCGCGAAAGCATGAGCCCTTGTGCCGTTCCGGTAATCCTTGTCCCCAAGAAAGATGGTACTTACCGCATGTGTTCGAATTGCCGTCCCATTAATGCTATCACCGTTAGATACCGTCACCCAATACCGCGCTTAGATGATATGCTTGATGAGCTTAGCGGAGCCACAATCTTTTCCAAGATTGACCTCAAAAAGTGGATATTACCAAATTCGCATACAAGAGATTGATGAGTGGAAAACCACTTTCAAAACAAAGTTTGGTTTATATGAATGGCTTGTTATGACTATGGGTTTATCCGAGGCACCCGAGACATTTATGAGAATGATGCAGTTTATTCTTAGGCCATACATCGGAGCCTTTGTAGTAGTCTACTTTTATGACATCCTCGTTTTTAGCAAATATCTCAAAGACCATGCGAATCATCTTAGCACCGTTTTGAAAACCCTCCGCCAGGAGAAACTTTATGCGAATATGGAAAAAAATCAAATTCGGTATAGACAAACTTGTGTTCTTAGGATTTGTTGTGCCATCCAAAAGTGTGCATGAGGACGAGACTAAAATTGAAGCTATTGAAACTTGGCCAACACCAACGGACTCTCATCATGTGCATAGCTTCCTAGGCCTTTCCGGATTCTACCGACGCTTTGTCAAGGACTTTAGCACGATCGCTATTCCTCTACATGCTTTGAGCCAGAAGAACACACCCTTTGTTTGGGGTCCTTCGCAAGACACCGTGTTCAATGAGCTAAAAAACTTGCTTACCCACGCACCACTTCTTGCCCTACCAAACTTTGACAAACCGTTTGAGATACATTGTGATGCTAGTGGTACCGGCATATGAGGCGTGTTAATGCAAGAAAAGCGCCTGATTGCGTATTTTAGCGAAAAACTATCTGGAGCGCAACTTAACTACCCCATCTATGATAAAGAGCTCTATGCTTCAGTGAAAGTTTTGCGTGTTTGGGAAAACTATATTCGACCTAATGAATTCATTCTTCACACGGACCATGAGAAGCTCAAGTATCTTAAGGGTCAAACTAAGTTGAACAATCGTCATGCTAAGTGGAGTGAGTTCATCGAGTCTTTTCCCTACGTCATCAAGTACATAAAAGGCATAGAGAATGTTGTGGCGGACGCGCTTTCCCGCAAATGCATGCTTGTTACCCAACTTGAGTTGCATGTTATTGGCTTTGAGCACATAAAAGACTTGTATGTGCACGATCCTTTCTTTGCAAATCCATATGCCAAATGTGTGATGCACACTTCTTGGGAATGATATTATATCAAGAATGGATATCTTATGAGAGCTAACAAACTTTGCATTACTGAGTCGTCTCTTCGTTTGTTCCTTTTGCAGGAATCTCATGGAGGAGGACTAATGGGACATTTCGGACGTGACAAGACATTCACAACGCTCTCCAAGAATTACTTTTGGCCCAAAATTTTCCGTGACGTCTCACGCTTCACCAACCGGTAGTCTATATGCCGCAAAGCTAAGTCCAAAGCCCAATCCCATGGTCTTTACATCCCACTACCTATTCCATACCAACCTTGGGAGGACATTAGCATGGACTTTGTATTTGGTTTTCCTAGGACTCAAAATGGAAAGGATTCCGTGTTTGTTGTTGTGGATAGATTTTCCAAAATGGTTCATTTCATTCCTTGCAACAAGAGAGACGATGATTCACATGTTGCGAATCTCTTTTGTAGGGAAATCTTGTGCCTACATGGAGTGCCCAAGAAGATCGTCTCGGACGGCAACGTCAAGTTCTTGAGCTACTTTTGGAAGACTCTATGCGCCAAACTCGGCATCAAGCTACTATTCTATTTGGCATACCACCCACAAACGAACAGCAAAAGGGAGGTGACGAGTCAGATGCTAACGACGGTTCTTGGCGTGTTGATCAAGAAGAACATCATGGAATGGGAGCAATGCTTACCCATTGCCGAGTACACCTACAACCGCACAAGACACTCAACAACCGGCAAGTCCCCCTTCGAGGTCGTCTACAGCTTCAACCCTTTGTCCCTTTTGAACATTCTTCCTCTACCTATACAAGAGCGCACCAACATGGACACAAGTGCACGAGCAAGTTATCTCAAGAAGATGCACGAAGATACAAGGGCAACAATCGAGCGCCAAGTACATCGCCTTGCAACTAAGCTCAACGTCAACAAGACACCAATGGTGTTCCAACTGGGAGATCTCGTATGGCTTCATCTTCGCAAGGACCGCTGCCTCAATGACGCTACAAAAACAATGCTTAGAAGATCAACATCCCACACGACAAGTACAATGTGAGCGATACTTTCAACGTCAAGGATCTCTCTCCTTTCCATGGTGATGAAGATTTTGATCCGAGGTTGGATCTCTCCCAGGGGGGGAGATAATGCGGAGCATCCCTCAATCATCCCCATGGACATGCCACTTGGACTAATGACAAGAGCTCATGCAAGGGATATCGAAGATAAGGTGAACTTGCCCCTCTCTAAAATACCACTTTCACCGCTCGAGACATGGCTACTACCTAAGACGGAAACTCTATGCATGATCAGGTGCTTGGATTAAGGCCATAGTGTAGCTACACCCATTGGACAAGGTGGCAAGGATGGCAAGTTAAACGACCAAGAGAAGAAGCTGACCGAAGAGCTACGGGCTCCGGACGACCGCCCCACACCGGACGTCCGACACATCCTAGGCTCCAGACGACCGCTCTCCACCAGACGACCGGTGACCGGAAGTCCGGCCATCTCCGGTCGCCCGTAATCCCATGACATAACAAAATAGTGGAAATCCAAGGACTTCCGGACGTTCGGTCCCTCTTGATCCACCGGACGTCCGCTTCCCAGCGAACGTCCGCTACCTGTGCGCGCCTTTTACTTCCGGGCTGAGGCCCATGTACCCTTTCGTGACTCTAGACTATTTATAGACCTCCTCCTCCCTCTTTTTAGGGTTAGCATTGTTATAGCTCATTTAAACCTAGAGCATTGCTCATCCTTAGTGGTTCATCTCCTCGAGAGACCTCGGCCTCCACGGAGAAGATCCACCCGGATTGAAGACCTCCTCACGGAGAAGAAATCAAGACATCCTCACGAAGAAGACTATCACTAATTTTATCGTCCTTAGTTGATCATGGATCATGTATCACTCTTTGTGTTTCCGGATCTAGCATATATGTGACCTAAACTTGTCGATTTGACTTGTCCCTCTTGTGTTTTCCCTCGTGTTCTTCGTGTTCATCCTCGGGATCCCTCCTTTTTGTGAAAGATCGGCCTATCATCAGGTTGTCCCTGCATCAGGGGCACATGGAGGGAGCTTTGTATTCTATCATGTAGTTAGAGTCCTGATAGTGGAGCGGGAGGATGTAGTTCATTTGTTGCCTCTAGGGAAGGCGATGACCACTCGAGCCCCCACTCCTTGCACCATCATCAACCCTTCGAAGTACATAGTCCAGTACTCGAGGTCGATGTTCTTGGGGACCTTCTGGGCTTTTGTCAATTCCACTACGAAGTCGACAATGGCTTGTGACTTAACTACCGTGCATGGTTTATGCGAGAGCTCGAATGGTAGGAGCTCGATTGCCCACTTCTGCCACGCAATTTGGAGTCGGGTTTTTGGGAGCGGTGTGTGGCTAACCACCTTTATTTCGTTTTCCTGAAAGTAGTGTTGTAGCTTCCTTGTGGCCATGAATACCCCAGAGGTGATCTTCTGATAGTGTGGATACCCAGTGGACCTTTCCGTTCTCCTCCCGTTCCACGACAATGACTATACTGTCGACCTGGGTGGTCGCTGCTGTGTATGACAACATGGGTTCTGAATGGGCTCGGGAAATGAGGAGTGGGTTTGATTGTAGTATTCTATTGAGGTCGATGAATGCTTGTTTGGCTTCGTCACTCGAGTAGAACTTTCCACCCTTTTATGGAGGCGATACAAGGGTAGGGCTTTCTTGCCCAGTCGTGAGATGAATCTTCTCAGGGCCGCTATGCATCATGCGATCTTCTGCACTTCGTGTACCGTCTTCAGGGTCTCGTGGTCCACTTTGGCTTGATTTTTTTGGGTTTGCCTCTGTTCCCCGGTGGGAGAGGATGAACCCCAGCAACTTTCTATTGGGGACCCCGAATACACACTTCATGGGATTTAGCTTCATGCTGAAATAATGGAGGTTGTCGAAGGTCTGCTAGAGGTCGTTGAGAAGGCTTGAGCCTTGTTTGAACTTGACCACAATGTCATCGATGTAGACCTCTGTGTTTACTCCGATCTGCTTGTTGAAACACTTTTGCATCATCTGCTAATATGGCCCTTGCATTCTTGAAGCCGAACGACATGGTTATCTAGCAGAAAAGTCCATATGGCATGATGAAGGAGGTCATCTCTTGGTCAGATTATGTCATCTGTATCTGGTAGTATCCAGAGTAAGCATCCAGGAAAAAAGGCACTTGCATCCTGCCGTGGAATGGATGATATGATCAATCCTGGGTAGTGGGAACGGATCTTTGGTGCATGCTTTTTTTGTGGTCGGTGTAGTCCACGAACATGCGTCATGTGTTATTCTTCTTCAGTACCGTTATTGGGTTTGACGGCCATTTTGGGTGCGCGGCCTCCCTTATGAACTTGGCTACGAGCAGGCATGTTATCTGCTCGCATATTTCTAGTAATTTTTCTATAGCGAAGTGGCGTGCATCTTGTTTTACTGGCCTTGCGCCCTTGCACGCGTTCATGCAATGTTGGGCTTTACTAGCTGGCACCCCTGGCATGTCAGCGGGCTTCCAAGCGAATATGTTCGAGTTGGCTCAAAGAAAGGTGAGGAGTTATGCCTCCTGGATCTTCATGGGGTCTCCACCGATGGTTACCGTCTTCCTAGGATATTCTGGGTGCACCTGGAACTTCGTTCTCTGTTTGGCTGGTTGGAACACGGACCCTGGCCTCTACTTCTGTGGGAGCTTGGCCTCTGATGACCCTATTTGTTTCCTTACTTTGGCGAGCTCTGCACATGCCAAGGTGGCCTCGATGCGCTCCATGTTTGCCACTTGGGCTTCATAGGAATTCTCCGAGCTCTGTTATACGGTATTGTGTTGTTCGGGCTAGGCATCTTTAGATGTAGGTAGTCATACGCTGGAACCACCTTAAAGTTCACATATGCGGGCCTTCCCAACATCGCATGGTAGCCTCTTTGAAAAGGAGTGACCTCGAACTAGAAGGCCTCGCGTCGGTAGTTATGTTCGTCTCCAAAGTAGACCTCGAGCTCGATTCTCCCCAGGGGGTTAACTAGGCAACCCGACACTACCCCATGCAAGCTGAAAGCGCAACTATCCCTGGGTGGTTTTGGCAATTCCTAACAACATATACCTCATTGAACTAATGCTCTTCATGATGATCATTTCAAGAAGTTCAGTGATTGGCATGGCATGGACTAGGAATGTGGACCCATCAAAATGCTAAGGAAACAAATTGGCTCAAGGTCAAGACTCTACATTTTCATTTTAGTGATCCAAGATCCCATTGAGTCCATAGGAAAAGCCAATACTATTAAAAGGGGATGATGTGTTGCTTAATGGCTTGCTTGCTCAAAATGCTTAGTGATATGCTCCAAAATCCCTCAACCACTTTCTCATATCCACATATGTCTCAAACCAAAAGTCAAACTCGGCCCCACCGATTTGATCTATATGGTGCCACCGAGTTTATTTGACATAGCCATAGCCAAAAACCCTAATCAGTTCGGTCTCACCGATAGGGATCTCGGTCTCACCGAGATGGGATTGCAAACTCTCTGTTTCCCTTCGTAATGTTTTGGTCTAATCGAAGTGAGCGATCGGTCCACCGAGTTTGCAATGCAAACTCTTTGCTTCCTTTTCGTAACGTTTCAGTCTCACCTAAAGGAGCAAATCGGTCCCATCGAGTTTGCCTGACCAACTCTCTGTTTGCCTATTATAGAAATTGGTCTCACCGAGTTGATATGATCGGTCTCACCGAGATTACATTATGCCCTAATCCTAATGAAATCGGTCCCACCGAGTTGATAGTATCGGTCCCACCGAAAAGCCGAACGTTCACATTTGAACTGAATCGGTCCGACCGGGTTTCATGATTCGGTCCCACCGAGTTTGGTAAATTGTGTGTAACGGTTAGATTTTTGTGGAGGCTATATATACCCCTCAACCCACTCTTCATTCGTGGAGAGAGCCATCAGATCGTACCTACACTTCCATTACTCATTTTCTGAGAGAGAACCACCTACTCATGTGTTGAGACCAAGATATTCCAATCCTACCATATGAATCTTAATCTCTATCCTTCCCCAAGTTGCTTTCCACTCAAATCTTCTTTCCACCATATCCAAATCCGTGAGAGAGAGTTGAGTGTTGGGGAGACTATCATTTCAAGCACAAGAGCAAGGAGTTCATCATATCATCAACACACCATCTATTACCTTTTGGAGAGTGGTGTCTCCTAGATTGGTTAGGTGTCACTTGGGAGCCTCTGACAAGATTGTGGAGTTAAACCAAGGAGTTTCTAAGGGCAAGGAGATCGCCTACTTCGTGAAGATCTACCCTAGTGAGGCAAGTCCTTCGTGGGCGATGGCCATGGTGGGATAGACAAGGTTGCTTCTTCGTGGACCCTTTGTGAGTGGAGCCATCCATGGACTCGCGCAACCGTTACCCTTCCTGGGTTGAAGTCTCCATCATCATGGATGTATGATAGCACCACTGATCGAAACCACGTGAAAAACATCCGTGTCTCCACTTGCATTTGCACGCTCCAAACCCCTCCCTTTACCTTCATATGCAATGATTTACTTTCCGCTGCTACAACTCTAAAATTGCATCTGTAGGAAGATTGCTTGACTTGAGCTAAATAGCTAAAAACTGTCAAAACATAAAATTGGGAAAATGCTAAGTTTTTATTTGGTAAAGTAGTCTGATCACCCCCCTCTAGACATACTTTCGATCCTACACAAGCCGAAATTTGACCTCCGTAGACTGGATAGTGAGATCTTCAGCTTTTCCTGGGTGTTGGTGAAGATAATGTTGAGGTCGCTGCCTCTGTCCATCAGGACGCGTGAGAGGCGGTAGCCCCCTATGATTGGATCTATTACCATGGCGTGCTTTGTCGACTGTATAACATCCATCGGGTGATCCCTGATGTTGAAGTTAGTTATTTCCTAGAACAAGGCAAGCAATTCGCTGGTTGCGTCTTTTGTGTTAGATCGCGTGTCACGTGAGTTTCTGGTGTTGGCGTGTATCCACCACCACGAATATCATGTTAAAGGAGGTTTTGCGAGTGGGCTTGCGGCTCCGTGGAGGTCGCACGATGCATCTCCAAGTAGGATGATCGGGGCAATTGTAGAGGACTTGAGCCTGCCCCTTCATACGTCTCCAACGTATCTATAATTTTCATTGTTCTATGCTGTTATATTATCATTCTTGGATGTTTTACAATCATTGTATAGCAACTTTATATCATTTTTTGGGACTAACCTATTGACATTGTGCCCAGTGCTACTCACTGTTTTTTGCTTGTTTTTTACTTTGCAGAATATCAGACCAAACAGAGTCCAATTGCCATGAAACTTTTTCGAGATTTTTTTGGACCAGAATGCAACTTGGGAGCCAAGGAAGCACCTTGGGTCAGGCCCATGGGGCCCACCACCCACCAGGGTGCGCTAGAGGCCCCTGGCGTGCCCTGATGGGTGGTGGGGCCCTTGGAGTTCTCCCCAACTGCCTCTTCGCTCAATAAATACCCAGACGTTCCAAAAACCCTAGAATTGTCGACGAAAAACAATTCCAGCCACCACAAGTTCCAGAATCACGAGATCCAATCTAGAGCTCTATTCTGGCACTCCGCAGGAGGCGAACACGATCACGGAGGGGTTCATCATCCTCATTGGTGCTCCTTCGATGATGCTTGAGTAGTTCACCATAGACCTACGGGTCCGTAGGCAGTAGCTAGATGGCTTCTTATCGCTTTTTGATTATTAATACAATGTTCTCCTCGATGTTCTTGGAGATCTATTTGATGTAATAACTGTTTGTGGTGTGTTTGTTGGTATCCGATGAAGTTCGAGTTTATGATCATTTCTATCCATGAATATTATTTGAGTTCTTTGATCTCTTATATGCATGATTGTTATAGCCTCATATTTCTTCTCTGGATCCGTGGTTTAGTTAGGCCAACTAGATTGCATTTCTTGCAATGGGAAGAGGTGCTTTGTGATGGGTTCGATCTTACGTGTCATCACCACTGAGAGAAGGTAGCAACGCACGCATGTATCGCTTCTATTAAGGATAAAAAGATGGGGTCCATTCCTACATGAATAGATCTTATCAACATCATGTCATCGTTCTTATGGCATTACTCCATTTCTCCATGAAATTAATACACTAGATGCATGATGGATAGCGGTGGATGTGTGGAGTAATAGTAGTAGATGCAGAATGGTTGCGGTCTACTAATCTTGGATGTGATGTCTATATACATGGTCGTTGCCTTTGATATCGTCATGATTATTTTTTCTATCAATTTTCCCAACAGTAATTTGTTTACCCACCGTATGCTATTTTCTCGAGAGTAGCCACTAGTGAAACCTACGGCCCACGATTCTATATTTTATCATATTGTTTTCAGATCTATTATTCCAAAAACCCAAAAAATACATTGCTACACTTTTTATTTGCCTCTTTTATTTTGTGTTCTTGTGTGATCTATTTATCCAAACTCATACAATTTAATCTGTCTTTTTACCAAGGAGGGATTGACAACCCCTCTTACGCGTTGGGTTGCGAGGATTTGCTCTTTCTATGCAGGTATAGTTTATATAGTGTTGCTTGGTTCTCCTACTGGATTGATAACCTTGGTTTCATAACTGAAGTAAATACTTGTCGTAGCTGTGTTGCATCATCCCTTCCACTTTGGGGATATACCAACGCAGATTCAAGCCATGTCAAAGGAATTTCTAGCACCGTTCTTGGGGAGACATCGTCAAGATCTATCAGGTTCCCACACATGAACTCTCATCTCCTTGCAATTTACATTATTTTCTATTTGCCTCTCGTTTTCATATCCCCACTTCTAAAACAATTTTACAAAAGCACAAAAATATTTACCTTCTTCCCGTTTGCCTTTTTCGTTTGCCCTTATGTCTTACTTGGTTGCTTTGCTTGTTTGTGTGGTATAACTGTGTGTTTAGTGGAAATCAGAAGGAAAAGGTTTATGGATCCTCATCCACTTGCTAATATTTTTAAATATACAATTATGATGAACCAATTGCTAATGAGATGGGTGCACTGAATTATGTTAATGAAGTTTTGCTTGAAATTCGTGAATCTAAAAATTGTGATGAAGTGTTAAAAGAAGAAGTTTATGAAGTGATTCACGATATCTCCATGAATGAAAAGCGTGATTGCAATGGTGTTATAATACATTTTATTTATGTCAATTATGCTAATAATATGCAAAACCCCAAGCCTGGAGATGCTAATTTTGATATGTCCTCTACTTATTGCAATGATCATGATTGGGGTGATTCATCTTGTGATCTTCAAAATTTATTTAATCCTCATGATGAATATGTTTGCGGTAATATTAAAAGTGGGTTTGGAAGAGTGACAACTTTAGGTAATAATGATCCCACTACTTCGGAGAATGATCAATCTTATGATTTTTTTGATAAAAGTGGGCTTGGAGAGGTCATGACTTTATTTGATAATAATCCCACTATTTTGGAAGAGTGTCAACTTTGCATGCATGTGGATCATGTAGAGAATATGTTATATGATAGATATATTGTTAAATTTTATTATGATCCTACATGCAATTATTACGAGAGATTAAAATATGGTTGTAGAAATCTTCATGTTAATAAATTACCTCTCTTGATGCTTATTTGCCAAAGTTTCATTCTTCTTCCTTGCATATGCTAGTTTTTGCTTGCCTTGATAATTTGTTTGCTTATGAAAAGCATGTGTATAGAAAGTATGTTATACTTAGATGTGTTTGCCACGTGTATTATGACGCTCTTTTTGTGCTTCAATTCTTGTCTTTCATGTGTGCAACATCAAAATTAGCAATGCCTAGCTAATACACTTTAAGGAACAACCCTTGTTGGGAGACAACCCAATATTTTTCTTTTATATTTTAAATAAAAATACACATTACTACTTCTGCAATGATTGTGTTTTTGGTGTTTTAATTAGTGCTTGTGCCAAGTAAAGCCTTTGGGATTGGTTTGGGTGAGAGTTGATTTGATTCGGTGCATCAACATATATTTTCGAGTCCAGTAGGAGAATTGTTGTCAATTGCTAGAGCGTGAACAATTGCTAAAATGTTTACGCGGAATTAATATAAAAATTTCCCACGTTCTACTAATTGTTTAGAATTTTTAGATTTACATAAGTATGACTAAAAATATGTCTTTATAGTCTGTTATGTTTTTATCAGAGTCTATTTTCGTTGCATTATGTGGTTATTTTGATGAATCTATGGTTTGTATCGGGGGTATAAGCCATATTAAAGTTAGAATACACTAGGTATAATGTAATAACAAAATTTTAACGGGTTTTCTAGTACTTATATTAAACTTGATTTTTATTATACTAACAGATTTCACGAGGTTTTGTTAAGTTTTGTGTGATTGAAGTTTTCAAATGTTGGGTGAGATCATGATGGATGAAGGAATACAGAGTGAAAAGGGCCTAAGCCTGGGGATGCCCATGGCACCCCAAGATTATATTCAAGAAGTATGAAGCATCAAAGCTTGGGGATGCCCCAGTAGGCATCCCCTCTTTCTTCTAACGACCATCAGTAATTTTACTCGGAGCTATATTTTTATTCGTCACATATCATGAGTTTTGCTTGGAGCGTCTTCTATATGTGTCTTTGCTTGTTTTGATTTTTAGTTTGCCACAAGTATGCTTGCTGGACATACCTATTTGAGAGAGCCAAAATTATTCTATGATTTGTTAGAATTGCTCTGTGTGCTTCACTTATTTTTTTTGAACTATGGAATTCCTCTACTTCTTCACTTATATCTTTTTGAGCACGGTGGTGCCTTGATTTTTGAAGAAATACTCTCATGCTTCATTTAGATTTTATTTGAGATTTAGTAATTTTTTGAAGAAATTCTCTCATGCTTCAATTATCTTATTTTCAGAGATGAAATTTTTTATGCTCATGTTCTTCACTTAAATTTCCTTGAGCTTGCCAAAAGCAATTGCAACATATGAAACTAGTCCCAAGGTGATAGATATTCAAGAGGGATATAATAAAAACTTTCACAAAGATCATTGGACAAAATAAACTTGATTCTTTGTAATAGTTTTGAGATATGATGATAGTAATATGTGAGTCATGTTGGTGAGTAATTATGCTTTAGGAAGAATATTGGTGTTAAGGGTTGAGGTTCCGTATGCAAGCACATCAAGTCAATAGTTATGCAATTAAATTACATCCTACTTGTGTTGAATTATTCGGTGTTATTTATTTTTAATGTTCTTTTATGATTGTTTTTGTTCCTTGGTTGGTCGCTTCTCAATCTATCTAACAACCTTCACTTGTACTAAGCAGGAATGCTGCTTGTGCATCCAAATCCTAAAACCCAAGTTGTGCCAAATGATTCCACCATACCTACCTATATGTGGTATTTCCATGCCATCCTAAGAAAATTTGCATGTGCCAGCTCTAATTTTCAAAATAAACTTCTATTTTGTGTGCCCGTACCCCTCATGAAGCGGCGAGGGGTGGCCAATATTTTCCATGCTAAGTAGGTTATTGTCAAGATGAGTGTTTATTCACTTGTCATTGCACGAGAGTGTGGCGGTAATAAGGAATCCCAGTCCCAAAATGCAAAAAAATACTACAAATAAATTCCTTGGTATGTGTTGGTATGGAAGGCACCTGTGAATTCGGCTAGCCATGTATTGTGAAAGAATGGTGGAAAGGAAATAAAATTTATTTTTATGTTTGGGAACTGACGAAGACATGTACCTAGGGTAGGGTATTAGGCCTGACCTAGATGCCCTACCCAAGGACACTGCCCTAGAGTCGAAGGTATTTGAAGTCTAATGGAAGATACCGACTGAAATCACCTCGAAGTACAATCCACTCGACGGGATATTCCACTCGGCTTCTCAAAATCCACTCGACCACAGCAGCGTCACTCGACCGAATGAAGAAACACTCGGAGTACAGAAGATCTAAAGTCACTCCAATATAGCTACGGTCGGGCATTTACTCCGTAGTCTTAAAGGTCATTAATAGCTGGCGTTACCAGTAATGTCTCTATCTTAACTCTCATTAACCCCTGTGTAATCGAGGGCCGGAGGGGTCCTGGCACACTCTATATAAGCCACCCCTCCTCTGGCACAGGGGTACGGACCCCTTGTAACTCACATGCATATTCCAGTCGACAAGCCTCCGGGCACCAAGATGTAGGGTTGTTACCTCCTCTGAGAGGGGCCTGAACTCATAAAACTCCTGTGTACAACCTCGCCATAGCTACGTCCTTGCCTCCTCCTACGTACCCCTTATTCTTATTGTCAGACTTACTCCCACGACTGTGGGCGCCCATCGTGGGGCCCGTCTTAGCGACTTCCGGCGAGGTTGCAATTTTTTCGATCTCTATCAACATGGTTTCCAGCGGTGGATTGGCTTTGGGCCACGAGATCTGTCTCGGCACGCTCGTCTTCAACGCCGACGACTCTGCCTGCCTCCAAGAAGCTCCCCTCGATGTTGAAGCCCTACCAGTTCGCGAGGCAGCTCATTTCCACGCAAGTGCCTGCGGCGTCCTTATGTGGCAGCCGTCGACCCAGTATCGGTCGGCTCCCGCATCATCTGCTCTCCCCACTGTATGCCGATGCAAGCGGTCTGGCCTGTCGCGGCTCTAGTGGTGGGTGAAGCACGCGGCGGCCCGCTAGTCATCCAACTCTCAAGTTACGGCCATCGAGTGCGACGAGTCTCTCTATGGGCCATTCGACTGGTTCCGCAGACACCCTTTGCGAGTGCGGTAGCAGCAACCCTGTGACAGAAGTTCTCATGGTCGACTCACCCCGTGGGCCACCTGGTTTCCGTCTCGGTGGGGGCGGCGATGACGGCAGCACCCAGTCACGTGATGATGATGAATATCATCCCAAGCCCTCACTGCGGAGCAGAGGGAAAAGCTGCATCGCCGCTTCGAGGAGGCGCTCCATACCCCCATCATTGGAAAAACTTCCATGGCTCGGGCCTTGGAAGCTACGCCCCTAACCACTTTGGCTGAGCGCACGCAGTTGGAAAAATTCCAATACTAACTCGACCAATGCGCTTGTCAGCAGATCCCTGAGTCTAGTCGACGACCACGACAGTTTTTTCCACCTGAAACTCATGTATATCGCACTCCGATTCAAAATCTTGCAGCGGCATCGCAAATAACAGAGTCAATTCAGCCATCTCCTTCAGAAGCTGGCAGAGGTTTGTTGTAGATCAGAGCACTGCTCCGAGCAGCAGGAGAACAAAACTCGACTGTTTCTCAGTCGCGCAATAGGATCCATATTAGATCTGTGGTTGCGGACACAGTTCAGTCGGCGCATAGCCCAAGATCACCTCCGCGACATGAGGATCGTGGTCACCGTCAGGATCAATTTTTGGGTCGAGTTCACGGGCAGTATGATCTTCAGTTTCCCCGTGATGAGCGTCGTCGAGTGCCTACGCCCCCTCCAAGGGGCGGATCGTACATGCTCCGATTGAACCTAGAGAGCCTGGATTTGATGCAAGGTCAGTTTTGGTCCAGGGTTTTGTTGACAGAGGCAGAGCGCACAGAGAAGGACAAGATAGAGAATGTCCAGTCGGCGGCAGGGCTTTTGTTTCTAGGCCCGAGTGTTTCAGCAGAGCCATCCGAGCCATTGAAATCCCTCCAAACTTCAGATTAGCAACCGGGGTGAGTAAGTTCACAGGTGAGTCAAAACCAAACATGTGGTTGGAAGATTATCGAGTGGCCGTGCAGATTGGTGGAGGCAACGATGACGTAGCCATGAAACACCTCCCCCTGATCCTTGAGGGCTCAGCCAGGGTCTGGTTGAATCAGTTGGCCCCGAGAAGTATTTTCTGATGGGATGAGCTGGCCCGGGTGTTCATAAAGACATTTGAGGGCACTTGCAAGTGACCAGCCGGGCTGACTGAGCTGCAGCATTGCGTCCAGAAACCGAATGAAACTCTTAGAGACTTCATCCATAGATGGACCACTCTTCATCATATAGTAGACCCTGTGTCAGAACACCAAGCAGGTTGCGCTTTCAAAGAAGGCATACGATATAGAGAGCTTAATCTGAAGTTTGGTCATTTAGGAGATATGTCTCTAGGCTGAATGATGGAGATTGCCACTCAATATGCCAATGGTGAAGAAGAAGATCGACTCCACAGTGGCAAAGGAAAACCAGTCGGACAAGGTCAGGACGTTGGAGGTGGAAATTCTGGTTGGAAACAGAAACGTAAAGCTGAAGTGGCAGGTCCCACTGAAGCAACAGTTCTGAATCATGGAAAATTCAAAGGAAAACTTAAGGGGCCGTGGATACCCAAAAAAGTGAAAGATCGGTCCGGCAAAGATGTTCTGGATTTACCGTGTCACATACGCACGAAGAAACATGAGGATGGTAATTTGATTCTGCTCAAGCATACCACTTGACAGTGTCGGCTCCTGATTCAGCAGTTCCGAGAGGCACAACCCCCGGAGAAGGACTATAATAAGGAAGAAGAGAAAGAAGAGGATGATGGTTACCCTAATGTGAATGCTACTTTGGTGATTTTTGCTGACTTAGAGAGCAAAAGTCGACTGAAAGTCATTAACAGATAATTGAACATGGTTGCTCCGGCACCTACGACGTATTTGAAGTGGTCGAAAACTCCCATCACATTCGACCAGTCCGACCACCCAGCGCACATTTCTACCCCAGGGCGGCAAGCGTTGGTGGTCGACCCAGTCATTGGGGGCACGTGACTGACCAAGGTTCTCATGGATGGTGGTAGTGGATTAAACATTCTGTATGCTGAGACCCTCCGAGGGATGGACATTCCGATGTCTAAACTCAGCGAGAGCAACATGCGATTCCATGGAGTCATCCTAGGAAAGAAAGCAGATTCGCTTTGCCAGATCACTCTTGATGTGGTTTTTGGTGATTCAAATAATTACCGCAAGGAAAAGTTGACATTTGAGGTGGTGGATTTTCACAGTGCTTACCATGCAATTCTAGGCAGGACTGCATATTCCCGTTTTATGGCATGACCGTGTTACGTATACCTCAAGTTGAAGATGCCTGGTCCCAAAGGCGTGATCACAGTCACATGAAATAGGCAAAGAGCGGAAGAGTGCCTCTAGAAGGGCTCAAAGATCGCCGACGAACAGATTTCAGCAGTAGAAATGGAAGAATATTAGAAGAATGCAAATTCGAGTGATTTGTTGCGAGCCAAGAAGCCTGCTTCAGAGTCTGCGTTTTAGTCGGCCGAAGAGACAAAGCCTGTTCATATTCACCAGACTGATCCCAATCCAGTTCCTTTGTGAGAACTAGGACATCTTCGCATGGAAACCATCTGACATGCCGGGTGTACCCAGGGAGCTGGCTGAGCACCATTTGCGAGTCGAGCCAAAAGTAAAACCCGTCAAGGAACATCTCCATCGGTCCGCCGCAGAGAAGAGGAAGGCAATTGGCGAAGAGGTAGCTCGGCTTCTGGCAGCTGAGTTCATCCACGAGATATACCACTCGGAGTGTCTCGCCAATGTTGTCATGGTCCCCAAGAAAGATAATCCACTCCGTATGTGTATCGATTTCAAGCACATCAATCGGGCCTGCCCGAAAGATCACATTCCTCTCCCCCGCATCAACCAGATTGTCGACTCAACTACGGGATGTGAGTGTCTGTCCTTTTTGGACGCATATTCCGGGTACCATCAGATCCAACTGTATGGACCCGATGAGATAAAAACGACATTCATCACTCCATTCGGGTGCTTTTGTTATGTTACTTTGCCCTTCGGCCTCAAGAATGCCGATGCCATGTTCATGCGCATGATTCAGAAGTGCCTGCTCACTCAGATCCATCGAAACATGGAGGCATACATGGACGATATCATGGTCAAGTCACGTAAAGGTTCTGACCTGCTGACTGACCTCGCTGAAACATTTGCCAACTTAAGAATATATGATATCAAGCTCAATCCATCGAAGTGCACATTCGGAGTCCTAGACAGGAAATTACTCGGTTTTCTCATTTCCAAATGAGGAATCAATGCGAACCCCGAAAAGATTGGAGGAATTCTCCATATGAAACGCCCTGTGCTCATAAGCTTATTGGTTGCTTGGCTGCATTGAGTCGATTCATCTCTCATCTCGGTGAAAAGGCATTGCCTCTTTATCGACTAATGAAGAAATCTGACAAGTTCGAGTGAACTCCTGAAGCCGAAACAACGTTTGCAGAGCTCAAAGCCCTGCTTTCCACCCAGCCGGTGCTTGCTACCCCAGTCAGCAAACAGCCTCTATTATTATATATTGCATCCATTGGAGAAGTTGTCAGCACAATGCTTACAGTCAAGCAGGACAAAGAAGGAAAATCCTATAAGGTTCAACGCCCAGTGTATTATATTTCTGAAGTCTTGACTCCATCAAAGAAAAGGTATCCGCATTACCAGAAACTTGTCTACGAGATTTATTTGACCACAAAGAAAGTTGCACACTACTTCGCAGACCACTTGGTTTTAGTCGACAGCGACGCTCCATTATCATAAATTCTGAACAATCGAGATGCCACCGGTCGAGTGGCCAAATGGGCAATTGAACTTCTTCGTTTAGATATCAAGTTCAAAGCAAAGAAAGCAATCAAATCACAAGCAATAGCAGATTTCCACGTCGAGTGGATTGAACAATAGCAACAGACTCAGAACATTGGACCACGTTCTTTGATGGGTCCAAGATGTTGAACGGGTCTGGTGCTGGAGTAGTCCTGGTATCCCCAAGAGGTGATAAGCTCAGTTATGTCCTCCTGATTCACTTTGACTCCTCAAACAATGAGGCTGGGTATGAAGCACTTCTTTATGGGTTGCGTATGGCCATCTGACTTGGCGTCGGTCGCCTGATGGTCTACGGCGACTCAGATTTGGTGGTCAATCAGGTAATGAAGGAGTGGGACATTAGGAGCCCTGCCATGACTGGTTACTGCAATGCGGTGAGAAAGTTAGAGATGAAGTTTCAAGGGTTGGAGCTCCACCACATACCCCGACTCAAGAATCAAGCAGCTGATGATCTGGCAAAGATAGGCTCCACACGAAAGTCTATTCCCAGTAATGTGTTCTTGGAGCATCTCCATACCCCATCAGTCCAAGAAGATCCTTTTAGAGAGGAGCCCCCCCAACCGATAATTTCAACCAGTCCAACTGAGATTGAAGTTCTAGCAGTAGTCGACTTGATCATGTTGGTTTTAGTGATCACTCTCGACTGTACGGTACCATATATTGCATACCTGCTCAGGCGGGAACTCCCAGAGGATGAAGATGAAGCCCGCCATATCATCCATAGATCCAAATCCAGCAACTTTTTACTGGCCGCGTGCAAATGACATAGCTAAAGATATAGTCGACAAGTGCGAAGGTTGCCAGTTTTACTCAAACATGTCTCACAAGCCTGCATCCGCCTTGAAAACTATTCCACTTGTCTGGCCTTTTGCAGTTTGGAGGTTAGACATGGTTGGACCTTTCAAGACTGGCAGAAGCGGATTCACTCACTTGCTCATAGCAGTCGACAAGTTCACCAAGTGGATCGAAGCCAAGCCTATCAAGAATCTTGACTCAAGCACCGCCATCAGTTTTGTCAGAGAGCTAGTATTCCGATATGGAGTCCCTCACATCATTATCACAGACAATGAATCCAACTTCAATTCTGATGAGTTCAGAGCATTTGGTGCTTCCCAAGGCACTCGGGTCGATTACGCGTCCGTTGAACACCCACAGTCGAATGGGCAGGCAGAAAGAGTGAATGGTTTGATCTTGCAAGGGCAGAAACCCCAATTGATGCGCGACCTCAAACACACGGCTAGAGTTTGGGTAACTGAGTTGACATATGTTCTGCGGGGATTGAGAACAACTCCCAATCGGTCGACTGATCGAACCCCTTTCTTCATGGTATATGTAGCTGAAGCCGTGCTTCTGAGTGATTTGCTACACAATGCCCCTCGAGTCGAACTCTTCTTGGAAGCTGAAGCAGAACAAGCATGCCAGGACGCCAGTGATCTCCTAGAAGAGGAACGAGAAATGGCTCTGATCCGGTCGACCATCTATCAGCAAGACATGCGTCAATTCCATGCCCGAAATATGAGAGGTCGAGCATTTCAGGAAGGAGACCGTGTACTCTGAGTACACAAGAAATGGCCTCCCAAGCTCGCCCCGGCATGGGAAGGGCCCTTCATCATCACCAAGGTGCTCCACAACGAAGCATACCACCTTTACAGCGTAGCCAAGAAAGAAGATGAGCCACGCTAGTGGAATGCAGATCTACTCCACCGTTTTTATTCCTAAACACTCGTATTGACGAGTTGTAATAAGAATCCTTCAGATTGCTTATCAAAGACATGATTCTCATAGTATCTTTAATGATTGTTTTCACATAAGCATGGATGTTCAAATCCCCCGGTGGGTGGCTGATACATTTCCAACGTATCTATAATTATTGATTGTTCCATGCTATTATATTATCCTTCTAGGATGTTTTATAGGCTTTAATATACACTTTAATATGGTTTTGGGGACTAACCTATTAACCCAGAGCCCAGTGCCAGTTTCTATTTTTTCCTTGTTTTTGAGTTTTATAGAAAAGGAATATCAAACGGAGCCCAATTGACGTGCCAATGTTTGATGATTTTTGATGGACCAAAAGAAGGCCCCGGAGTAAAAGAGTTGGGCCAGGAGAGTCACGGGCTGCCCACGAGGGTGAGGGGCGCGCCCACTCCCACTGGGAGCGCCCCCTATCTCGTGGAGAGCCCGAAAACCCCCTAACGTGAGACCTACGCCAAAAATTCCTATAAATACTGAAACCTCCGGAAAGTAACCTAGATCGGGAGTTCCACCGCCGAAAGCCTCTGTTGCCACCGAAAACCAATCTAGACCCGTTCTGGCACCCAGCCGGAGGGGGGAATCCCTCTCCGGTGGCCATCTTCATCATCCCGGCGCTCTCCATGATGAGGAGGGAGTAGTCCACCCTCGGGACTGAGGGTATGTACCAGTAGCTATGTGCTTGATCTCTCTCTCTCTCTCTCTCGTGTTCTTGAGATGGCACGATCTTGATGTATCGCGAGCTTTGCTATTATAGTTGGATCTATGATGTCCCCCCCCCCTCTACTCTCTTGTGATGAATTGAGTTTTCCCTTTGAAGTTATCTTATCAGATTGATTCTTTAAGGATTTGAGAACACTTGATGTATGTCTTGCATGTGTTTATCTGTGGTGACAATGGGATATCACGTGATCTACTTGATGCATGTTTTTGGTGATCAACTTGCAGGTTCTGTGACCTTGGGAATCTATGCATAGGGGTTGGCACACGTTTTCGCCTTGACTCTCTGGTAGAAACTTTGGGACACTCTTTGAAGTTCTTTGTGTTGGTTGAATAGATGAATCTGAGATTGTGTGATGCATATCGTATAATCATGCCCATGGATACTTGAGGTGACAAGGGAGTATCTAGGTGACATTAGGGTTTTGGTTGATTTGTATCTTAATGTGTTATTCTAGTATGAACTCTATGATAGATCGAACAGAAAGAATAGCTTCGTGTTATTTTACTACGGACTCTTGAATAGATCGATTAGAAAGAATAAATTTGAGATGGTTTCATACCCTACCATAATCTATTTGTTTGTAATCCGCTATTAGTGACTTTGGAGTGACTCTTTGTTGCATGTTGAGGGCTAGTAATATGATCCAGTTATGTTATTATTGTTGAGAGAACTTGCACTAGTGAAATTATGAACCCTAGGCCATGTTTCCTATCATTGCAACATCGTTTATGCTCACTTTTACCACTTGCTACCTTGAAGTTTTTATAATTTCAGATTACAAAAACCTATATCTACCATCCATATTGCACTTGTATCACCATCTCTTCGCCGAACTAGTGCACCTATACGATTTACCATTGTATTGGGTGTGTTCGGACACAAGAGACTCTTTGTTATTTGGTTGCAGGGTTGTTTGAGAGAGACCATCTTCATCCTTCGCCTCCCATGGATTGATAAACCTTAGGTCATCCACTTGAGGGAAATTTGCTACTGTCATACAAACCTCTGCATTTGGAGGCCCAACAACGTCTACAAAAATAAGGTTGTGTAGTAGACATCAGTGGCTTAGCCGCGAATCCAATTCGCCTAGGTTTCAATAACATTCTGAGTGAAGAGCAACCCTCTCACTCGGGGGTTTAGCTGCGACCCCGTACTCACCTAAGTTTCAAAAATTGTCCGAGTGAAGAGCAACCCTCTCACTCTCGGGCTTAGCTGCCCCCGTACTTGCCTAAGTTTATAAAACTCTCCGAGTGAAGAGCAACCCTCTCACTCGGGGACTTAGCTGCGATCCCGTACTCGCCTAAGTTTCAAAAACACACCGAGTGAAGAGCAACCCTCTCACTCGGGGGCTTAGCTACAATCCCGTACTCGCCTATGTTTCAAAAACACTCCGAGTGAAGAGCAACCCTCTTAATCGGGGGCTTAGCTGCGATCCCGTACTCGCCTAAGTTTCAAAAACACTCCGAGTGAAGAGCAACCCTCTCACTCGGGGGCTTAGCTGTGATCCCATACTTTCCTAAGTTTCAAAAACACTCCGAGTGAAGAGCAACCCTCTCACTCGGGGGCTTAGCTACGATCCCGTACTCGCCTAAGTTTGAAAAACACTCCGAGTGAAGAGCAACTCTCTTACTCGGATGTTTGGCCACACGCTCCAAGCTACGCCACAAGTACAATGTATGGTTACACTCTGAGCTACGCCAAAAATACAATGTGTGGTTGTACTCCAAGTTGCGCCACAAGTACAACGTATGGTTGCACTCCGAGCTACACCACAAGTACAACGTATGGTTGCACTCTGAGCTACACCACAAGTACAGCGTGTGGTTGTACTCTGAGCTGTGCCACTAGTACAACGTATGGTTGAACTCTGAGCTACGCCACAAGTACAATGTATGGTTATACTCTGAGCTGCGCCACAAGTACAACGTCTGCTCTGAGAGGAAAGCAATCCTTTTACTCAGAGATTCAGCAGTGATCCTAGATCCACCTAAGTCAAAAATGCAATCTCTGAAGGCAATACGGACAAAGCAACTGCATCCAAATAAGGCAACCAAGTTCGGATAAGTCCATGAATGTTCAAAGCCACCAGCAGAAGTACTCGGACGTCAAGCCCGAAAGAGTTTAACGTATACATAATCACTCGGTAGTCTCAGGCAAATAAAGTCAAGTTATTAAGTTTTTCACTCGGCAGGAGGAGGACTTGCTGGCTCGACAAAACTTTCCAAGTTCATACCATCTGCAATGCGAGTAGGTGCGTCGATGAAGGTCTCCATGAAGGATTGGAATTGAATCTTCTTGGTGTTGACAACTTTAAGAGCCACCAACTTCTCGTCTTTTGACTTCCTTGGAGTGAACATAGACGAGTGACAAAGCTACATCCGCACCACAGCGGGCGGCTGACTTCTTCCATGCCTGCACTCAGTCCGGGATGCTATTGAGTCGAGTCATCAGGGACTCGAGGTCGTTGAGAAGCACATCCTCTGGCCATAACTCCTTGTCGATCCGGGACAGCGCGACCTTTAGTCGGGCTATGTAATCCAAGACACTCGCAAGGCGAGATTCCAATCGCAACACATTCATGGAAGCTTAGTCCTTGATGGGGGAGTTTATAGGTTCCAGACATATTTCAATCCGCCCAGTCTCTTGCTCGAAGTTTTGACAAAATTCTGCACGCACAAAAAGGTGTTGGAGCGACAGTGGCATAATGGAAAAGTTCTCTGTGGATAGTCTGATAAAGAAAAATACCTTCAAGCATAAGGAACATCTTCTTGGCAAGACCTCCCAGATAAGTTTCCAGTTCGCCTCTCTTTCAAGTGAGAGTGTCAACTTTGTCTGCCAGGGCCACCTTCTCCTCCTTCAGTTACACATTTTACTTCTTCACTTCATCAACAACGGTTTTCAACTTGGTGTTCCCTTCTTCCAACTTTTCGACCGAAGCCAGCTTCTGATTGGCGAGTCCAGTCTTCTCCCGCGCAGTCTTCTCTGCCGCTGCAATGTCGACATCCCTCCGCTCCAGAGCCTGCTTCATTTTGTCTAAAGAAATAACATTCTTCAGACGAGCTGGGAGTTGACAGTTTTCACTACGCACATCTGTTCGAGTGGAGTCACTCGGTTTAAAGGTTGGAATGGAAAATTCACAAGGAGAACAATCGACAAGTTGTTACCTCCCAAGACAGCTACTTCATTTTGAGCTCTCTTCAAGTTCTCCTTAGCCAATTCCAGATCAAGATTCAGCTGAATTTGTTTCTTCTCCAAATCAGCAAACTTGGATCCAATCTCACAAGATTTCTGCAATCAACACTAAGACAATTCAGTCAACAAAAACGAAGATGAGTCACATTCGAGTGATAAGTTGCAAGGCTAGATTATTATAACAAAAAGAGTTCTATGACTACTACCGAATCACACATTCAACGGCGGTCTCGGGGACTACACCCAGTGGGTGCACTTGGCTTGTCCCCACTGGTTCGATTTCCCACTCGGTATGGTTTCCCAGCTCGAGTAAGAGGAGTAAAAAAAGGGGTGGAGTTCTAAGACCACCATCAACTGCCCGCAGTCGACTGCGGTCTCGGGGACTACACCCAGTGGGTGCACTAAGCATGCCCCCACTGGTTCAGTTATATGCTCAGGAAAGCCTACTGGCACGACCAAACACCTACAAACAGAAACATGTAATAGACCCCCACCGATTGCCACCAGTCGACGACGGTCTCGGGGACTACACCCAGTGGGTGGAGTCAGCGTGCCCCCACTGGTTTTGAATTTCCACTCAACATGGCTCACCCGATCCAAGTGGATACGATGCCCACTCGATGCAATTCAAGTGGAGGAGCTATACAATCAAACTAAACACTAAGTGGGTGTACAGACAGACTCGAGGTTTAGACCTACAATAGATGCACATTAAAGGTTCCAAAACGCTCATCCACAGACATCTAAAGAAGACAAAGCTGAAGCTATGATCGGAAAATCAACTTATAGTCCCACTTACTCGGACATTGGCTTGGAGAGAGGAGCTGGCATCGTAAGCAGCTCTGCTGGCCTCATACGCCATCTTCAGGCGATCCACCATCACTCCAGCTTGGATCATCGCCTCCTTGGCAGCTCCTATATGGTCCTTAAGGACATGATACAGAGTGAATGGAGGCAGAGCTGTTGATGGAGTTGGAGCTGGTGGCGGAGTCGGAACTTGGGGCACCGTTGAGGAGTTCGGAACTTGGGGCTGCCTAGTCAGGTCCAATGCATGAACAGTCGGTGCAGGAGACTGGTCAATCGATAGAGGGTCAGCAAAAGTAACAGTGGCTCGAGATGAGCCGCCAATCTCCTGGATAATCGGCTCAACAGATAAATGAGACATGCGGTTGGCAGACACCCTCCGACTGAGAGTCCTGCCCGTCCTCCCTGTGCTCCTCTGGGCTTCATCATCATCGTCGTCGTCATCCAGAAGCTGGATAACTTCTGCTCGCTCGGCAAATATCACGAATGAAATTCCAATTGACCATTCAAATCAGCTAATGAAAGACAAGGGCGTCTGATATAGTTTACCTGATCGAGAAGTTGTAGCATCGGCGGTGTCTGCGTCACCTTGCTCTTCATTTGTATACATGGCAGACGTTGCGGAAGTGGCTCCCCTGAAAGTGTGAAAATCCCACTCTGTTAGACAAACGAAGGATCTATAACAACAACAAGAAGCAAAGAAGAGAAACATTCGCCCCAAAGTAACGGGTACATCCACTTTGATCTTGTAAAGCCTTCCGAGGCTTGGCGCCGATGACCTTGGCTAGCTTCGTAGTCTTCTCAGTCGGCTCCGGAGTCGATGTCCGAGTGCGCTTTAAGGTCCTGGCACTCGACACCGTCAGCTTGCCTTCACTACCCGCATGATCTTGCGACTGCTTGGAGCACCTCTCGGTACGGGGTGGTGACTCGACCTCGTCGCTACTGTCCGAGTTCGAGTTGTCGTCATCGCTGTCATCAGCGAAGTCAACACAGGCACTCCCGTCCTCGCTCCCACCTTCCTCTAGCTGCTGCTCCCCATTCGGCATAGAATACATCCTCGTGAAGACCTAAAATGCACATATCGAATGAATTAAAACTTATCCAAGAATGATTGTAGATGAAAGATAATTAGGAAAGAAATCACTCGAAAAAACAGAGCCTAACCTCTCCTGGAGCGTGCTCAGCATCGAATGGGAAGATCCTCCTGGCTCCGCGGGGATTGTCTTTGTTCCCAGTGACTCTCTTCAACCACTGGGCTACCGTCTTCTCGTCGACCTCCTCTGGGTGAGCCCTAGCAGTATCATTTGAGCCCGAGTACATCCACATGGGATGGTCGCGAGCTCGCAGAGGCTGGATGTATCGACTAAGGAATACTTCCAGTAGGTCCATGCCAGTCACCCCACCCTGAACCAGCGCGACAATGGCATCGACCAGAATGGCAACTTCGCCTTTCTCCTCCATGGTAACTAGCATGGAGCGAGCTTTGACAATCCTATCTAAAGTGAAAGGTGGAAGCCCAGTCACATAGAGTCAGAACGGCTTTGCAGTAAAACCAAGTCGACTGTCAACCCCTAACCGACTCGGGAAACTTTACCGAAGGGAATGTGCTCCTACCTCTCGTCTGGAGACCCAACCCCCACACATCTGGATCACATGCATCTTTTCGTCAGTCGGATTAGCCTTCTCCACCGACTAAGATCGACAAGTGAAGATATGTTTGAACAACCCCAGTGGGGTTGACACCCCAGGAAGCTCTCACACATTGTGATAAAAGCGCCAAGAGAGGCAATAGTGTTGGGAGGAAAGTGGTGGACCTGAGCACTGAAAAAGTTTAAAAAGCCATGGAAGAACGGATGGGGAGGCAGAGAAAGACCTCGGTCGACGTGGGTGGTGAGTAAGACGTGTTCGCCCTCGCGTGGCTCGGGCTCGGTCTCCCTCTCTGGCAACCTCCAAGACCCAGGCGCAATGAGGCCGTCGGCGGTGAGACCTGCCAGATACTCTTTCATGACAGTCGAGCGGATCCAATCCCCCTGGATCCAGCCCGGTGGCAGGCCAGACCGCGAGGACGACCCCTTCACCGGTTTCTTGCCCTTGGACACTGCTTTCTTGGTAGGTCCGTCCTTCGCCATTGCTGGAGAGCTCGATCGAGACACGATATAGGATAGAGCAGAGAGGCGGGCGGAGAAGGAAATGGGAGGCACAGTGCAAACGTCTCGGCGACGACGCCCCTTTATGACCGCATTTCAAAGTGGCTGACCCTTGGGCCTAGGCGATCCGGTCACATCCCGCAACGGGTGGCTGTTTGATACATCATAGAAAAGGCGGCGTGAGGATCGAGGAGCCCCTATACTCCTGCTCCGTTTACAGCACCAACATCCCGTCCCGTCCCGCGCGCTTCTCCACAGTTCAAATAAACCCCGAGATATTCGGGATACGCAGAGCCAGCGAATCGAACCTAAAATACTCTGGACCAGCCAGCTCAGAAGCAAACTGGCAGAACCCAGTCGGTGACCTTTTGAAGACCTGAATGGATAGAGGCGGCTGCTGAAGAAGTGGACCGTGAACACACCTTCGGGTTCCTCAAAAAAGCTCACTCGGTATGCTGGAGCAAAGTGAATATTCTCTGGCGAACCTCCCTCCAGTCGACCCTCAATCCATTCAGGGGCGAATGACAAAGATATGTACTTAGGGAAGGGTATTAGGCCTGACTTACATGCCCTACCCAAGGACACTACCCTAGAGTCAAAGGCATTTGAAGTCTTATGGAATATACCGACTGAAATCACCTCGAAGTACAATCCACTCGACGACATGTTCGACTCAGATACTCAAGATCCACTCGACCACAGTAGTGTCGCTCGACCGAATGAAGAAACACTCGGAGTACAGAAGACCTAAAGTCACTCCAGTATAGCTACGGTCGGGCATTTCCTCCATAGTCTTAAAGGTCATTAATAGCTGGCATTACCAGTAACGTCTCTGATAGATGGTGGAGCCCATGGAGGTCTCCCCAACAACCTCTTCGCTCTATAAATACTCAGATATTCTAGAAACCCTAGAAGGGTCGACGAACAACAATTCCATCCACCGCAAGTTGCAAAACCATGCAATCCAATATTGAGCCATATTTCGGCACTCTACCGGAGGGGAACACAACCATGGAGGGGTTCATCATCCTCATTGGTGCACCTACGATGATGCAAGAGTAGTTCACCATATACCTATGGGCCATGGTGTCTTCTCTGGCTATCTGGAGCGTATCTTGCTGCCTCATGATCACTTTGAGTTGCTTATCGTTCCACCCATGCAGCTTTAGGCACTTATCCTTCAGCTTTTGGTCCACCTTCGTGGCAGATTCATGCCACTCTTTGAGCGCCTGCCACCTCTGGTGGTGCTGGGCCTGCATCTCCTTCACACCCGCTGCCAAGGATTCCACAAAAGATGAGTCCATGGCAACGGCGGCAGAGTCATCGGCTTCTTCCATCCCCTGGTCAAGTGGAGCTAGGAGGCGCTGAACCTCTTCATCAAGATCAGCGTTCCTTGTCAGGGACAGGCTGGGGGCTTCAGCTCCAGGCGACGACAGCCCCATGGCCAGCATCCTTGAAGAGGATGGCGGTATCGTAGCGGCGGCCCTGATGGCGGGGAATGGGCCCATGACCTAGAGCGGGATCATCATCTCGATGTCCGCTCCCCCTACCGGGACATCCTCCGAGTAGGGCACCATCACCGCCAAGGAGCTTTGGACATCCCTGGCAGCGAGTTCCCGCACCACGGTAGCAGCAAAGCACCGCGGACTTCTCTACGCTGGCCCTTCCAATGTCCATCGCTAACTCCAGTGGGTCTACCTCTTCAGCTTGGGAGGCAGCGTATGGAAGGGCCAGTAAAGAAGATAAAAAAGAGAGGGGGAAGAAAAGAAAAGAAGGGAATAGGCGACGTACTTGGAGGAGCCTGCTAGGTGAAAACCTCTATTTCTCGAACAGCAGTTGGTGCCGGGCCATGACTTCATTCCCTGCCGTAGTCGTCTTGATCGCCTTTCGGGCGATCTCGTCCGCGGACGGTTCCGGAGGGGATCTCCGGATAGAGTGAGAGGGGAGGCGTTTCCCATGGAGGGAAGCTCGTCCTGAGACATCTCGCCTCTCGCTCTACCAGGGGAGACGCAGAGGTCATCCCCATTACCTCCGGCCGGAGAGACCAGGCCACCGCTCTCGAGCCAGGGGCTGAGCTAGGGGCTCAGCACACGGTCATCTGCATCGGCCCTCGCCAAGGCCGAGCTCTCCACGCCCTCTAACGACCCAAGGCACTGGAGCCTTTTCCAGGGACGGTGGATGAGGGTCTCTGTGTCCTCCTCCACTTCCCTGCGGGTAGCAAGAGCGAGAGGCCAGTCAGCAAAAATAAATCAGATATGCGAGCTACTCACAGGAAGGGGGAGAGTCCTCCTTACTCTTCGGCAATGAGCATGCAGTTCAAGTTAAACTCCATGGCAGGTGGAGACTCGCGTCTTCACTTCTATGGCGGGGAAGTAGGACTCCCGGGTAATATCGATGCTTGCCGTGGCGCCGGGGGCTCTGAGGAAGACGAGCTTTGCGACGAGCTCAAGCCAGAGTGGGAGCTGGGCTCCTCCCCCGTGTCCGCCGAACGCTTGGTGGAGGGATCTTTGGCATGAGCCAGGCGAGGAGATTGGCGACATGGCACCTCAGTCTTGGTGGCTTTGGTGCTGGTCTTCTTCACCCTCTTTGTAGGCTGGCGTGGGATTAGAGGGCGCCACCCCTCTAGCAGCGGCACCTCTGTGACCATGTTGATCCAGGTCCGGCTCGAGGGCCTGTGGTCCGGAGGTGAGCCACTCTTCATTAGGGCCTCCGCCATGATGGCCACTTCCTCTGCCTCCAGAGCTCTATGGCTGCCGCTACCAAGGCATCTAGCCTAGCAAAGTTGACCCTAGTAGGCTCTTCCCCGGCAGCCTCCTCTTAGGCTTGCGCCCCGCTGCCACCATGGGAAGAACCCCCGTCTCCAGCCTTCCCTTTGACTTTCCTAGTCTTTGCGGCCTTCTCCATCTCCGCATGTCAAGCGGTCTTATCCTCTTCAATCCTCCTCAGGATGTACACCACCTCTACGACGGAAGTGCGCTTGTACATCCTAGCTTCAACTCTGATAGCTTTCTCCTCTAGGGTGCCCGACCACGCGAGCTCTTCATCAAGGAAAGGAAGCTGCCAAGTGCTCTCTATCCCATCAGCATTGCAGTCTAGCATCCGCTTCAGTATCTGGTCCCGAGCAGAGTTGACATTTAGGGGAATGACGGTTGCCGGGAGCTTGAACAACTCGAAGCGGCCGAACAGTTGGTTGCATAGCCAGGCATGTCTATAAACTGACAAATTGTTGGCCAACCCCGGCAGCAACCTCATCCTATCTGTCGCGTCTTCGTACAGCCACACAGGCATATCCCTCTCCTGCAGTGGTGAGATGCGGCGGAGTAGGAAGTCTGCCCCCACATGCTCAATGGTCAGCCCGGTAGCCCTCAAATGAGTGATCCTATTGATTGCCGAGTGCAGTCTATCCTCGGTAAGGCCAATGTCAGTCCAACTCTTGCCACGCTCGATGAATTCCTGCCGTGCTTCACAGAACTCGGGGGCCTCCTTGTCTTGAATCCAGCACCAATCCCCTCTCCACTCATCCCACCTCTCGCGCTGAGACCAAGCAAGATAATCCCAACTCTTCCTAGGCACACTCGGCATCCAGCTAATAATCCCAGAGCCGTAAACTTTGCTCTCCACCCGAGGGACAAAGTAATGCCGGAACAGATCCACATTTGGCTTGATCCCAACGAAATTCTCGCACAAGTGCGCAAAAATGTCATGGTCGCCATTGCGTTTGGCATAAAATCGAGGAGGTGGAATCCAAAGATGTTCATGATGGCCTCGAAGAACTCGGAGAAAGGGGGACACAAGCCGCAGTTCAAATAAGCACATTAGAAATAATAGGAATTCGGCGGATATTATTTCCCTGCCACATAAACTGCGGGTGCTCCGTGCCCCTTCTCAACGGGCCTCCCCCACAAATACCCATACCTCGCTTGAAGCACGGGGCCGCTGAAAGTCGGGGGGATGAAGACAACATCTTCACTCCACTTCTTGCTCAACGCTGCCCCTCTCTTGCTTCCCTCAGCGGCGGGCTTCGACGTCGTGGCCTTCTGCTTCTTCTTCTCCACAGATTTCTTCCCCATTCTGGTGGAAGCAACGCGGAAGGGAAGGAGATTCCATGGGGGAGACGGCGGCAGAAGGGAGGGCGGAAGGAGGAGTTGTTGCTTGGCTTGTGGAAGAAGGAGATGGGGGTGCGGGGCATGAGGCAGAATGGTCGCGCCATTCGGCTTTTCCTTCTCTTAAGGAAGGGAAAATCAGCAACAGAGGCGCGACACTTCAGAAAGTTACCTTTTTACCATAACTACAGCAGCACCATGATCCCACGACGCGCAGTAATTCCGTAAGTTGGACGTTGGAGCTACATGTCATCATGACGAAACCGGCGCCCTTAGCCCTCTCCTGCCACATGTCCGCGCATTGTTTGGGGCCTCACCCAACGTGCCCATCGACATGTGTGGCTCAGGCCTGGGGGCTTATGTCAGGAAAAATATAAAGGCGTATGTGTTTTCCCCTGACTCGCGCACGGACAACCCAAGGCCGAGGAAATATGTACAAGAAACTAAGAGGTCCAAGGGACCAACAAGCAAGACAGAAAATACCCAGGCCAAGCCAGATGAGCAAGGCATCACCAAGAAAAAGGCATCCCTTGCTGAGCAGGCTAGCCCGGCAAGGGGAGAGGCCACCCCCGAAGCGGATAGCAGAAACACCTCGGCAGGGCCTGCCGGGGGCTCGCGGAGGTCAAACCGTCCCACCAAACACCCATGCACGACCCACGTCATCAATCAATGCGGTGACAAGCTGCAAGATAATTAAGTGGCAGCCATTAGCCACATGGCAGCCAATTCCTACAAGAAGAACATACAGATGACACCCGTCCTGCAACGTATCGAGCAGGCACACATGGAGCTGGCGGGATAACCCGGCAAGGCTTGCCAGGCAGCCAATGACGTGACATTAAGCGGTGCATTTAATGCGCCCTGTCAGCCTGCAGAGTTAGGTATGATAACATTGTTCACTATCTTATCAGTGTGTAATGCTCACTTTGCCACTCTGGTGACCCCTTAATCTATAAAAGGAGGCCCATGGAAACCAGAGAAGGGGTTGGAAAGTTGATGAACCCACACCACCATATACATGTAGTCGCTGCGGCCTTGAGGCAAACCCTGTCGGGCAAGTGTACTATGCACCACCTCGCTCATTCCACCATCAATCCACCAAAGCAGGAGTAGGGTATTACGCCTCGCGGCGGCCCGAACCTGGGTAAATTTCTTGTGAGATCCCATCTTGGGGCCTTTTCTGGTACTCTGCCATCAACCTTGCTGCCCTTTCAATTATGTGTGAGTAGTTTACCACAGACCTACGGGCCCATAGCTAGTAGCTAGATCTCTTCTTTTTTTCTTTGATATTCAATACAATGTTCTCCACGATGTTCTTGGAGATCTATTCGATGTAATCTTCTCTTGCGGCGTGTTTGTTGAGATCCAATGAATTGTGGATTTATGATCATATTATCTATGAATATTATTTGAGTCATCTCATAACTCTTTTATGCAGGATTAAGATAGCTTTGTATTTCTCTCAGATCAATCTATTTGGTTTGGCCAACTAGATTGATCTTTCTTGCAATGGGGGAGGTTCTTTGTGATGGCTTCAATCTTACGATTTCCTCACCAAGTGACAAAAGGGGAAGCAAGTCATGTATTGTATTGTTGCCATTAAGGATAAAAATATGGGGATTATGTCATATTCCTTGAGTTTATCCCTCTACATCATGTCATCTTGCTTAAACCGTTGCTCCGTTCTTACAAACTTAATACAGTAGATGCAGGCATGAGTTGGTCGCTGTGTGGAGTAATAGTAGTAGATGCAGATTTGTTTTGGTCTACTTGTCACGGATGTGGTGCCTATATTCATGATCATTTCATTGGATGTCATCATAACTTTGCGCTTTTCTATCAATTGCTCAACAATAATTTTTCACCCATCGTATGCTTTCTTCGAGAGAGAAGCCTCTAGTGAAACCTACGGCCCGTGGGTATATTTTCCATCATATATTTAAAGATATATAAAACAAAAAACCCAAAAATACCTTGGTGAAATTTATTTATGTTTACTTTATTTTACCTTTTACTTATATTTTTAATCTATCTCTATCAGATTTCAATCTTGCTGGAGACCGTGAAGGGATTGACAACCCCTTTTTCGCATTGTGTGCGAGTGTTTGTTAGTTTGCTCAGGTGCAAATATTGGGGACTTGCTTGTGCCTCCTACTGGATTGATACATTGGTTCTTAACTGAGGGAAATACTTATCTCTACATTGTTGCATCATCCTTTCCACTTCGTGGGAAAAATAAATGCAAGCTCAAGAAGTAGCATTGCTTGGTTCTCCTACTGGATTGATAACCATGGTTTCATAACTGAGGGAAATACTTGCCATAGTTGTGCTGCATCATCCCTTGCACTTTGGGCATATACCAACGCAGAATCAAGCCACGTCACCCCTGCTCGTCGTACACGTGGTTTATGAGGTGTGAAGGCGAAATGTCAGGGTATTGTCCTGCCCCATTAGCGAACAACTCGAAAGAGCCGGCCGTGAGGCAATTGCCTGGCGAGCGATCACCAGCCTCTTTCATTTCTCTGCATCGGGTTCTACCTCCAATCGACATCACCCATGCCTGGTGCGCCAACTGACGAAAAACTATTGTTAGATATCTCGGTAGGGTTCAAGATGAGATTGAAAGTACCGAAACAGAGTCTGCACATAGTTCATCCAGGCCCTTGCCTCCAAAGAGCGATACCGTACATCCCGCCTCTTCTTGTTAATCATGGTGACGGGATACCTCGTGCAGAGGATTAAATGGCGTACAAGATCTCTAACAAAAGTTAGATCTGATTGGATCCATGAATGAGGACCTAGACCTCTCTTTGTATAGAAATTAGAGGTCTAGGGTTCACACGGGGGG
>LR738710.1:367720461-367884786 GCA_902687465.1 Secale cereale
TGAAATTTTTTTTGCTGCTGCCCCTAAACTTGGAGAGCAAGCACATCAACCTCGCCTCCTTAGAGCTTCTAGATGTTTGTTGGGCCCAGTGGGCCCCGTCCATGGTAGAGACTAGGCTCCCCTATGTTAGGTACCCCGAGTATAGGACCCCGTAAATAAGAAAGTTGCACATCAATGAGGCTTGATTGTTAGGCAATGGAGAGGCCTTACAATTGATGTTAATGCGAGGAGTAGGGATTACGATGCAACAGGTGCACTAGAGATTTTAGGACGCATTTGTTAAGCAACAATATAGAGCCCAACTAGGCCCATGCAGGATGAAAATGGGTTGTTTGGTTACATGCAAGGAGGCCTGTCTCGTATCTGCATGAAACTTAAAGCACCCTAGAGCCAGGCTTACTTGGAATACTTGAATCGCCAGTTTCTAGTCAACCGGCCTGAGTCGCGCGGAAAACGAAGACACGACACAGGGCGCGGTGTAGAGGGGATTCGGTCGGAGATGGAGGGAGTGAGAAATCGGCGGAGATGGGATGGTGCAAATAGACCCTCACCACCCCATTTACTCTCTCACCCCTAGCTGTAGGACAAACCCTCCTTCATTATCGGGAGCGGTGGTAGCGGCGGCGACTCGGATCTGTGGATGCTATGGCGGCGTTGGTGGCGGTCGCAGCACTACCTAACAGTGGCAACATAACTTCTTGGCAGCGACAGCTGCTTCTCCCCTTCTTCTTTGACTCCGTCCGACCATCCTCGTATCCACCATGTCTTCCTGACCCCAAAGCTGGTAAGCTACCCCCTCCTCTATTATGTGTTAGGTTGTTCGATATGACCGTTTAAGGTCGCTAGCGGCATCGCTGACCACATCACGGATGTCGCTTAGGTTGTGGATGAACAGACGAAGCTTCTAGTCCAGGCGTCATAACAGATAGCTGTGCTTCAAGCCTGAATCCTATTGGTCCACAAGAGAGATGTTTGTTGGAATGAGAAACCTCTCATCCGGTATGGTCCAATGTTAATCCGGGATTAGGAGAGGATGGCAAATCTGAACTACATCTACAACTGCAATGACACAGAGGCTCTATGCATGCTTCAAATGAAAAGAGTGATGACCCACAATGCATTTCTGAAAATAATAGTCCATAACACAATAAATACTGATATGAAAACATCATGCAAAATGGACGTTTCAACTCCACCAAGCTTAGACCTCGCTTGTCCTCAAGCAAAAGCCGACATCGATAATTATGACCTCATGTTTAGAAAGAGAGAGGTGTCAATAAAAATAAAATATGGACATGAAAGCATCATGGTCATTATTATAACAGCAATATAACATCATAAAACTTCTCACGCTAGAGTAACAATTCATTCAAAATATGAAGTATGAAACCTAAACTTTATTAGAAAGTATCAAACTATGTTTCAGTCATTGAAACAATCACAGTCCATCATATTTTCAGAAAGATTCGATGTAAGATCTTTGTTTAGCAAGTTCGCATACTCAACCATCATTTAGTCTCCTATGATTGCTGACACTCAAGGCATGTTTATAGAGAAAAGTTTCAGTCAGAACCATAGAAAGAAAGGGGCTTATAGTTTCACCTCCCAACTTATTTACCTCAAGGGTAATGTTAAAAATAATAACTCATGATCATCTACACCTCAACTAGATACATATATGGATCTATCTACCACATGGTGTTTGCGAGTAAAGGCTACATAGATAGGAATAGGGATGAACACTATTCACTCTTGCATAAAAATAAATACATGAAAGTAACAAATAGGCCCTTCGCAGAGCGAAGAACATATTGTCATGCACCTTTTGTTTTTGGATGTGCAAGCTCTTAATGCAAAGGAACATTACTTTATATTGCCCCTTGCGATAGCAACCTTTATTACGTGATCTGTTGCTTTTATTTCATCACTATCACAAGATTGTACAAAGCTTTTTCCTTTACAATAAAATATCATACATATTTTGGAGCAATATTTATTTCCTTTTGAACCGATGACAACTTACTTGAAGGATCTTATTTAATAAGGTAGATAAAGTCGACACTCATGGAAAGAAACAAGGTTTAAGGATTTTGGCTGCACAAGTAGTATTGCGACTTAGTGGAATTTTCGGCTAGCAAAATATCCTTGAGAACCACCTCATGTTATAAGATCCAAAACAATTTAACTTCTATGTGAATGTAAACAACCATAACTCATTACATTGTCTTGTCTTCCTTGTCCAACTTCAATTAATTGATATAGAATATTTTGTTAGGGAACGTTGCATGGAAAAAAAATCCTATGCATACGCAAGATCTATCCATGGAGACACATAGCTACGAGAGGGGGAGAGCGTCTTCATACCCTTGAAGATCGCTAAGACGAAGCGTTTATCAATGCGGTTGATGTAGTCGTACACCTTCACGATCTGTCTCGATCAAGTACCAAACGTACATCACCTCCACGTTTAGGACACGTTTAGCTCGATGATGTCCTCGCCTTCTTGATCCAGCAAGATAGGCAAAGTAGTAGATGAGTTCCAGCTGCACAACGGCATGGTGACGGTGATGGTGAACTTGTTCACGCAGGGCTTCGCCGTGCATTGCGAAAAAACTATACGGAGGATGAGACTGTGAAGAGGGGTGCCACACATGGCTTAGGGATTGTCGTTCGTGTGTGGATTCCCCTCCCTCACACACACACACACACACACACACACACACACATATATATATAGGCGGGAGAAGAGGAGGCAACTAGGGTGCGCCCCAAGGTGGCCGGCGGGCTCCCTTGTGCGCCTACCCTATGGCGCCCCCTTCCTTAGGTGCACACGGGGGGAAGGAAATGGGAGAAGAGGGAAGGCAGGGGGAGCCTGACTCTTCCCCTTCCTTTTCTCCCCTAGGCCCGCGGCCAGAGTATGGGAACGCCAGTCCATTATGGGTTGGAGTGCTCCCCTCATTTGGCCCATATGGCCCATTAACCTCCCGGGGCTTCCCAGAACCCCTTCCGATGATCTGATGATTATCTGGGACATTTTAAAACCATTCTGGTGCCCAAATAGCATCGTCCTATATATCAATCTTTACCTCCGGGCCATTCCAGAGATCCTCAGCATGTCCAAGATCTCATCCGTGACTCCGAATGAAATTCCGTCACAAATTCACATAACGCATATAACACTACATCGTCAACGAACGTTAAGCGTGCGGACCCTATGGGTTCGAGAATGATGTAGACATGAGTTGACTCTCCGGTCAATAAAAAATAGCGGGACCTGGATGCCCATATTGGTTCCTACATATTCCATGAAGTATCGGCCGAACAATTATGACAACGTACATAGTTCCCTTTGTCTGTCGGTATGTTACTTGCCCGAGATTCGATCGTTGGTATCTCCATACCTAGTTCAATCTCGTTACCGACAAGTCTCTTAACTCGTTCTATAATACATCATCTTGTAACTAACCCCTTAGTCACTTTGGTTGCAAGCTTCTTATGACGTTGTATTACCAAGATGGCCCAGAGATACCTCTTCGTCACACGGAGTGAAAAATACCAATCTCGATCCATGCCAACCCAACAAACACCTTCGGACATTCCCGTAGAGCATAATTATGATCACCTAGTTACGTTCTGACATTTTATATAACACAAGGTATTCCTACGGTATCCCGGAGTTGCATGATCTCATGGTCGAAGAAACATGTATATGACATTAAGAAAGCAGTATCAGTAAACTCAACGATCATATGCTACGCTAATGGTTGGGTCTTGTCCATCACATCATTCTCACAATGATGTCATCCTGTTATCAAATGACAACTCATGTCTATGGTTAGGAAACCTTAACCATGTTTGATCAACGAGCTAGTCTAGTAGAGGCTCACTAGGGACATAGTATTTGTGTATGTATCCACACATGTATTTAAGTTTCCGGTCAATACAATTCTAGCATGAATAATAAACCTTTATCATGAATAATGAAATATAAAATAATAATAACTTTATTATTGCCTCTAGGGCATATTTCCATCAGTCTCCCACTTGCACTAGAGTTAGTAATCTAGATTACATAGTAATGAGTCGAACACCCATGGAGTGTTGGTGCTGATCATGTTTTGCCCACGAAAGTGGTTTAGTCAATGGGTCTACCACATTCAGATCCATTTGTACTTTGCAAATTTCTATGTCTCCATCCTTGACCTTTTCATAAATGGAGTTGAAGCATATCTTGATGTGTTTTATTCTCTTGTGAAACCTGGATTCCTTCGCTAAGGCAATTGCTCAAGTGTTGTTACGAAAGATTGTTATTGGACCCGATGCACTAGGTATTACACCCAGATCGGATACGAACTCCTTCATCCAGACTCCTTCATGCCTTGCTTCCGAAGCATCTATGCACTCTGCTTCACACATAGATCCCACCATGATGCTCTGCTTGGAACTGCACCAACTGAGAGCTCCGCCATTCAATATAAATGCGTATCCGGTCTGAGACTTAGAGTCATCGGGATCTGTGTCGAGGCTAGCTTCAATGTAACCCTTAGGACAAGCTCTTAATCACCTCCATAAACGAGAAACATATCATTGGTCCTTTTTAGGTACTTTAAGATATTCCTGACCGTTGTCCAGCGATCCACTCCTGGATTACTTTGGTACCTTCGTGCCAAACTTATGGTAAGGCACACATTAGGTCCGGTACATAGCATGAAATACACAATAGAACCTATGGCTAAGGCATATGAAATGACTTTCATTCTCTCTCTATCTTCTATCATGGTCGGACTTTGAGTTTAACATAATTTCACACCTTGTAACATAGGCAAGAACCCTTTCTTCGACTGATCCATTTTGGACTTCTTGAAAACTTTATCAAGGTATGTGCTTTGTGAAAATCCTATTAACCGTCTTGATATATCCCTATAGATCTTGATGCCCAATATATAAGCAGCCTCATCAAGGTCTTTCATTGAAAAATTCTTATTCAAGTATCCCTTTATGCTATCCAGAAATTCTATATCATTTCCAATCAACGATATGTCATCCACATATTATATCAGAAATGGTACAGAGCTCCCACTGACTTTCTTGTAAATACAGGCTTCATCGTAAGTCCGTATAAAACCATATGGTTTGATCACCTCATCAAAGTGTATATTCCAACTCTGAGATGTTTGTAACAGTCCATAGATGGATCGCTGAAGTTTGCACACATTGTTAGCTCCCTTAGGATCGACAAAACCTTCTGATTGCATCATATACAACTCTTCTTTAAGAAACCCGTTAAGGAATGCAGTTTTGACATCCAGTTGCCAGATTTCATAATCATAAAATGCCGCAATTGCTAACATGATCCGGACAGAGTTAAACATAGCTAGAGGTGACAAAGTCTCATCGCAGTCAACCCCATGAACTTGTCAAAAACCTTTCGCAACAAGTCGAGCTTTGTAGACAATGTTAGTACCATCAGCGTATGTCTTCCTCTTGAAGATCCATTTATTCACAATGGCAAGTCCACCAAAGTCCACACTTTGTTCTCTTGCATGGATCCTATCTCAGATTTCATGGCCTCAAGCCATTTGTCGGAATATGGGCTCATCATAGCTCCTTCATAGTTCGAAGGTTCACCGTTGTCTAACAACATGACTTCTAGGACAGGATTACCATACCACTCTGGTGCGGTACGTGTTCTGGTCGACCTTCGAGGTTCAGTAGTGACTTGATCTGAAGTTTCATGATCATGATCATTAGCTTCTTATCTTGTTGGTGTAGGCATCACGGGAACGGTTATCTCTGATGTGCTAATTTCCAATTCGAGAGAAGGTACAACTACCTCATCAAGTTCTACATTCCTCCGACTCACTTCTTTCAAGAGAAACTCCTTCTCTAAAAAGGACCCATTCTTAGCAACAAGGATTTTGTCTTCAGGTGTGTGGTAGAAGGTATACCCAATAGTTTCTTTTGGGTATCCCATGTAGACACACTTCTCCGCTTTGGGTTCGAGCTTATCAGGCTGAAGCGTTTTAACATAAGTGTCGCATCCCCAAACTTTAAGAAACGACAGCTTAGGTTTCTTGCCAAACCACAGTTCATATGGTGTCGTCTCAATGGATTTAGACGGTGCCCTATTTAGTGTGAATGCGACCGTCTCTAATGCATAACCCCAAAATGATAATGGAAAATCGGTAAGAGACATCATAGAATGCACCATATCCAATGAAGTACGGTTACGACGTTTGGACACACCATTACATTGTGGTGTTCCAGGTGGCGTGAGTTGTGAAACAATTCCACATTGTTTTAAATGAAGCCCAAACCCAGAACTCAAATATTCACCTCCGTGATCAGATCATAGAAACTTTATTTTCTTGTTACGATGATTCTCCACTTCAATCTGAAATTCTTTGAACTTTTCAAATGTTTCAAACTTGTGTTGCATCAAGTAGATATATCCATACCTACTTAAATCATATGTGAAGGTTAGAAAATAACGATACCCGCCGCGTGCTTCAACACTCATCGGACCGCATACATTGGTATGTATTTTTTCCAATAAGTCATTAGCTCGCTCCATTGTTCCAGAAAATGGAGTTTTAGTCATATTACCCATGAGGCATGGTTCGTAAGTATCAAATGATTCATAATCAAGTGATTCCAAAAGTCCATGCGCATGTAGATTCTCCATGCGCTTTACACCAATATGACCTAGAAGGCAGTGCCACAAGTATGTTTCACTATCATTACAATTTTGCATATTTTGGCATCAATATTATGAATATGTGTATCACTACGATTGAGATTCAACAAGAATATATCATTCACTAAGGGGGCATGGCCATAAAAGATGTTACTCATATAAATAGAGCAACCATTATTCTCCGATTTAAATGAAAAACCACCTCGCAATAAACAAGATTCAGATATAATGTTCATGCTCGACGCTGGCACCAAATAACAATTATTAAGGTCTAAAACTAACCCGAAGGTAGATGTAGAGGTAGCATGCCGGCAACGATCACATCAACCTTGGAACCATTCCTAACGCGCATCGTCACCTTATCCTTAGCCAATCCTCGTTTATTTCGCAGCTCCTGTTTCAAGTTACATATACGAGCAACCGAACTAGTATCAAATACCAAGGCACTACTACGAGAATTCGTATGGTACACATCAATAAAATGTATGTCAAATATACCTTTGTTCATTTCACCATCCTTCTTATCTGCTAAGTATTTGGGGCAGTTCCGCTTCCAGTGACCATTCCCCTTGCAGTGGAAGCACTCAGTCTTAGACTTGGGTACTTTGGGTTTCTTCCCGGGAGTGGAAACTTGCTTGCCATTCTTCTTGAAGTTCCCTTTCTTTCCCTTGCCCTTTTTCTTGAAACTAGTGGTCTTGTTAACCATCAACACTTGATGCTCCTTCTTCATTTCTACCTCCACCGATTTCAGCGTATGTCTTCCTCGCGAAGAGCTCGAGAATCGTTTTTGTCATCCCTTCCATATTATAGTTCATCACGACGCCTTTGGAGCTTGGTGGCAGTGATTGAATAACTCTATCAATAACACACTTGATACGTCTCCAACGTATCTACTTTTCCAAACACTTTTGCCCTTGTTTTGGTCTCTAACTTGCATGATTTGAATGGACCTAACCCGGGCTGACGTTGTTTTCAGCAGAACTGCCATGGTGTTATTTTTGTGCACAAATAAAATTTCTCGGAATGACCTGGAAATCAACGAAGATTTATTTTGGAATATATAAAAAATATATGCGGAAAGAACTAGACCAGTGGGGCCACACCCTGTCCACAAGGGTAGGGGCGCGCCCCCCTGCCTCGTGGGCCCCCTGAAGCTCCACCGACATCTCCCCCGACTCCATATATTCACTTTCGGGGAGAAAAAAATCAGAGAGAATGAATTATCGCGTTTTACGATACGGAGCCACTGCCAAGCCCTAATCTCTCTCTGGAGGGCTGATCTGGAGTCCGTTTGGGGCTCCGGAGAGTGGAGATCATCGCCGTCGTCATCATCAACCTCCCTCCATCACCAATTCCATGATGCTCACCGTTGTGTGTGAGTATTCCCATCATAGGCTTGCTGGATGGTGATGGGTTGGATGAGATTTACCATGTAATCGAGTTAGTTTTGTTAGGGTTTGATCCCTAGTATCCACTATGTTCTAAGATTGATGTTGCTATGACTTTGCCATGCTTAATGCTTGTCACTAGGGCCCGAGTGCCATGATTTTAGATCTAAACCTATTATGTTTTCATGAATATATGTGTGTTCTTGATCCTATCTTGCAAGTCAATAGTCACCTACTATGTGTTATGATCCGGCAACCCCGAAGTGACAATAATCGGGACCACTCCCGGTGATGACCGTAGTTTCAGGAGTTCATGTATTCACTATGTGTTAACGCTTTGGTCCGGTACTCTATTAAAAGGAGGCCTTAATATCCCTTAGTTTCCAATAGGACCCCGCTGCCACGGGAGGGTAGGACAAAACATGTCATGCAAGTTCTTTCCCATAAGCACGTATGACTATAATCGGAATACATGCCTACATTACATTGATGAACTGGAGCTAGTTCCGTGTCACCCTATGTTATAACTATTACATGAGGAATGGCACCTGACATAATTATCCATCACTGATCCAATGTGTACGAGCTTTTCACATATTGCTTGTTGCTTATTTAATTTTCTGCTGCTACTATTACAATCACTATAAAACTACTATCGCTACTTTTGCCACTATTACCGTTACTTCCATATTACTTTGCTACTAAATTACCTTGCTGTAGATACTAAGTCTTCCAGGTGTGGTCGAACTGACAACTCAACTACTAATACTTGAGAGTATTCTTTGGCTCCCCTAGTGTCGAATCAAGAAATTTGGGTTGAATACTCTATCCTCGAAAACTGTTGCGATCCCCTACACTTGTGGGTTATCAAGACTCATCTGGGAGCTCAGTTCCCAGCTCAGTCAAGTGGTTATGGTACCTAGACATTCCGAGTATGTGTTCAGTGGCATAACTGTTCTCCTCTATCTTACGGCCGAAGAACTTGTTGGAGACTTCATATCTCTCAACCCGGGCATTTTCTCGAAATATTAACTTCAGCTCTTGGAACATCTCATATGCTTCGTGGTGTTCAAAATGCTTTTGAAGTCCCCGGTTCTAGGCCATAAAGCATGGCACACTAAACTATCGAGTAGTCATCAGATCGAGCTTGCCAGATGTTCATAACATCTGCATCAGCTCCTGTAGCAGGTTTGTCACCTAGCGGTGCATCAAGGACATAATTATTCTGTGCAGCAATGAGGATAATCCTCAAGTTACGGACCTAATCCATGTTGTTGATACCATCATCTTTCAACTTAGCTATCTCTAGAAACACATTAAAATTCAAGGGAACGGTAGGACGGGCAATGGATCTACAACATAGATATACAAAAACTATTAAGACTAAATTCATGAAAAATTTAAGTTCAATTAATCAAATTACTAAAGAACTCCCACTTAAATCAACAACCCTCATGTTGTCTAAGTGATACATGATCCAAATCAACTAAACCATATCCGATGATCATGTGAGATGGAGTAGTTTTCAATGGTGGACATCTACATGTTGATCATATCTACTATATGACTAATGTTCGACGTTTTGATCTCCATTGTTCCAAGAGCATGTTTGTACATGCTAGGATCGTTGTCGTGGGAAAACACAATCACCTATGGGCCGCTGTGAACTGTAAAACCCTACTCCTACTTTGGTGGATTGGATGAGGGAGTGTGATGAGCATGTAGCTCCCAAGCACGGCAAGGTTTTCTCGGGGAGAGCAGTGATAACCCACAAGTATAAGGGATAATTTGTAGCCTTCTTCAATAAATAAGAGTGTCAAACCCAATGAGGAGCTAAAGGTAGAACAAATATTCCCTCAAGTTCTGTCAACCACCGATACAACTCTATGCACACTTCATGTTTGCTTTACCGAAAACATGTATGAAACTATTTTGTAGGTGTGATGCTAGAACTACTTTGCAAAACAATGAAACTGGACAGCTTTTGTTAACAAGAAGGTCATTTGTCCCTAGGTAATCAATAACAAGTACATGTAATCATTCTTGCAATTTTATATGAGGGACATGCATGAGCTAACATACTTTCTCTACTTGGATCATATGCACTTATGATTGGACCCCTACCAAGCATGCGCAACTACTAAAGATCATTAAGGTCTGAAACCCAACCATAACATTAAGAACCAAGTCCTCTTTACTCCCATACGTCATACCCTACTTACTCGGGTTTAAGCTTCTGTCACTCTCGCAACCCACCATAAGCGAACCATGAACATATTGCAACACCCTACAACAGGGGGTCATCACGTTTGCGTGAGAATGGAGGGCACTGTAGGACAGCACCATAAATAAAATATACAATCATACCAACCATGATCACGATTAACCCACATGACAACACGGATCTACTCAAACATCATAGGATAACCATAGATCATTGGGAAATAATATATGGACTTGAGCACCATGTTTTAGTAGAGATTACAGCAGGGAGACAAAGGTGTTACACCACTGCAATGAGGGGGAGAAAGTTGGCATTGAAGGTAGCAAGATTGTTGATGTAGATTGTCGTCCCGATTGTTGCCCCGGCGACACACTGGTGCCACCGGAAGTGAGGGGGAAAGATCCCCTTCCTTCTTCTTCTTCCTTGGCCTCCACCCTTGGTGGGAGAATGGTTTCCCCTCTGGTCCTTGACTTCCATGGCATGGGAGGGGTGAGAGCCCCTCCGAAATAGGATATCTATCTCTGTCTCTCTCTGTTTTGCGTTCCCCAGATCTGGCCGAAAACCATTTCTTATATTCCCGGAGATCTGTAACTCCGGTTACGCTAAGATTTTAACATGTTTTTTTCGGATATAAGCTTCCTTGTGCCCGATGTAGAGCTCCAACCAATGTACGAGGTGAGCACAACCCATCACCGCGAGCCAGGCTCCCCTAGCGCGCCCTGATGTCTTGTGAGCTCTGTGGGCCTCCATTTGCGGTGATTCCAACTCCCAAAAATCACATATGTTCCAAAATAATTCTCCGTAAAATTTATTGCATTTGGACTTCGTTTGATATGGATTTTCTATGATACAAAAAACATGCAAAAAATAGGAACTAGCACTGGGCACTGATCAATAGGTTAGTCCAATAAATCATATAAATAGTTGCCAAAAATATGTGAAAGTAGTATAATATTGGCATGAAACAATCTAAAATTATAGATACGATGGAGACGTATCAGCATCCCCAAGCTTAATTCCTGCTCGTCCTCGAGTAGGTAAATGCTAAAAAAGACAATTTTTGATGTGGAATGCTACCTAGCATAAAATTGATCATATGTCTAGTCATGGCATGAATATTAAGACATGAACATTACCCACTGTATGCTATCACAATTCTATGGCCCCAAGTCAAGTAGGCTTCAACAAGAATTCAAACATATGCAAATAATGAAGCTATAACAGCAATCTGTGAAAACATGACAGTCTCTAAAGATTTGAACATTCACCATACTTGTGTAACCCTTAAAATTCAGAAAAATTAGGAAAAAATAAACAATTTGTATAGAAAGACTGTGCGGAAAGTTTCAGAACCATTTGGCGTTCCAGTAAAAAATGTAAAATCATGCACTACAGCCAAAGTTTCTGTTTTTGCACCACATAAACCAACAATCAATTTAATCATCCTAAAGGAAACTATTGGCACCTTATTTTTATAATACAGTGGAATTGTACAAGGGCATAATTATTTTTGCGGCAACTTTCATGAAATATTCTACATTGTTTCCATGAGCATGAACAAAAGTGTTCAAGGTCGACCCTCATTTCCCAATGCATCACCTTTCAATCGCTTCCATTTTTGAAAAAGTTTTAGGTTCCCCTCTATTTTTTTTAAACTTTATAAAAGCACTCAACAGAAATAAATGACTCTTTTTTTAAGCTTCTGGGTTGTCTCCTTGGCAGCGCTTTCTTTAAAGCCAGTAAGCTAGGCATAAAGTGCTCAAGTAATGTATCCACCTCGATCCCAAGGTATATCAAATCCAATTTGAATCAACAATGATTTAGCATTTAGTAGTGAGCACAAAGCAACATATATCAAGCAATGATGAAATCTAACTCTCTTCCTATGCATCGGCATGTCATACGAGAAAAATTCATGCACATCAAGTAAAGGCTAATGCATAGTATTAGCAATTTCTTGCAATTCTATCATGTTGGAAACATATAAAGGCGGAGATGTAGTTCCTCTCTCATAATAATTGCAAGTAGGAGCAGCAAGCACATGCATATTACATTCATCAAAATTATCATGTGCAACGATAAAAGGCAACCTATCAATATAATCCTTAATAAGTGCAAACTTCTTCGATATAGTGTAGTTGGGAGAATTCAAAAAGATAATAGGGCTATCATGCATGGGTGCAATAGCAACAATTTCATTCTTAACATAAGGAACAATAGCAAGTTCATCTACATAAGCATAATTCATATTGGCATCATGGCCACAAGCATATCAAGCATCACCAAAAAGGTATATTTCAAAAGAATCAACAGAGTCATAGCAATTATCATAGCATTCATCCTTCGGTAAACTAGAAGGGAAATTAAACAATGTATGGGATAAAGAGTTACTCTCCTTAGAAGGTGGGAACGGGTGATCAGTCCCCTCTAACTCCTTTTGTTCTTCGCTCTCCTCCTCATCTCTTTCATCCAATGAGCTCACAATGTCATTAATTTCTTCTTCCATAGACTCCTGCAAAATGTTAGTCTCTTCTTGGACAGCTGAGTAGTCCTCAATATATGGTTTAACATAGATGTTAGAAGCATAATTATCATAACAATATTTAAGTATGGCAAAAAATTTAGATTTGTAAAGAGTAGCATCATACTTTTCAATCAAAGAAGCAATTTCATAAGCACCCTTAAAAGCAACAAATTCTTCAATTGTTCAATATCAAAGTAATTATAAACACCGTTGGCACAAGAAGATATGATTCCATTATCAATAAACTCACATTGATAAGGAAGGTGTTTCTTAGGGTCTTTAGAACAACAAGTAACATCATATATTTCACATAAATTCCAAGCATAGCATTGCAAACGAAGAATTTGATCCAGTAAAAGTTTCCCTTTTTGAGATAAGCGGCGTCTCACAAAACAAGCATGCTCTTCTCATGATTTTCGTTCAACTAAGCTAGTTGGGTTTTCAGCATGAGCACAAATTGATCGAAGATAATACAAGTAAAAAGCTTCAGCAGTATGATAGATTTTGGGTGGTTCTTCAACCATTGGTTTAGTAGGTACAACTAATTTTTTGGTATTTTGCATTTCCTACCCATAACTAAAGATAGAAAACTAGAGTGAAAGTGCAACTAATCCCCGGGTGGTTTTGGTAATTTATAAAAACATATAGCTCATTGAACTAATGATTCCTCAAGCTAACTATTTTAGGAAAGTTCAATGAATGGCATGGCTATTGTGGAGATGTGGACCCCTCAAAAGCTAAGGAAGCAAGTTTGGCAAAAGCTCAAGACTCTACCTTTTCACTTTTAGTGATCCAAGATCACATTGAGTCCTTAGGAAAGCCAATACTAATAAACGGGGATGAGGTGTTGCTTAACAAATTGGTTGCTCACAATGCTTGATGATATGTGATGCCCGAAGACCGACGTCCCAGAAGATTCCAGATGTTCTGGGTTCTCCCGTGTGTTTCATTTGTGCTTGTGTTATTTATTTTGTTTTGCATCATGTCATCATGCCATCTTGTCATTAATCTTTGCATCTTAACTTAAATAAATCGTGGGGACCTTCGGTCCATTTAAATCGAGGGAAGTGTGATTTCTCTTTAAAACATATCCTCCCATTATTTAGGGAGCTATATTATAAATATTCCATTGTTTGGAATTAAACGCAACACACTTGCATATTTTTCCCATGCCCCTTTTGCGTCAAGTTTCTACTCACAAACTTTGCCAACAATCCCTATCTCCTTTATCGAGGCTCCTCTAAAATCTGAACATTTTGGACCTCCCTCACCCACGTCCTATTCAAACCCATTTGAATTATATTCAACGAGTTTGAATTTAATTGCTGCAATCTTGCCACTTTTTTTTTTCTGTGAACATACCCATTTTTGCAAGTCCAAGGAATTTAACCTCATGTGCGAATTCTTTCCATAAGTGCCCCTTTCTGTTTCCTCTCTCTTTTTCTTCTCTATTTTGTTTTTATTTTAGAAGAGAGGGAGAGAGAGATTCCAGCCCACTTGGGCCTTATAGCTGCAGCCCAAGGCCCATTGGCCCAACTCCGATCCCTAACCCTAGCCCGAGTTGCTCCCCCTGATCCCCTTTCCGTCGTACCTCCCCATCCTCTTGATCTCTCCCCTCACAGCGCCGCTCGTCCCTCGCTCCTCTCCCTCGCGCCGCACCCAGCGCTTCGTCCCGATCCCATCTCGATCTCTCTCCCTCGAGGGCCCGAGCGCCTCCCTCTGACCAGACAGCGCCGGCGCCGCCCCTGCCTCACCTCCAGAGCGCCTCCTCGTTCCTCTGGCCTCCTCCGCCTCGCTAGAGCACAGCGCCTGCGGGCCTCCTCCGCCTCGCAAGGTCCTCGTCGTCGTCTCCCTCAAGCCGCGGCCAGCCTCCGCCGCATCTCCTTCGCGCCAGGAGCTCCCGACGCATGCCCAGGCCCCAGCCTTCGCCGCTGAGGCAGCTCCCTGCGCGCCCCGGTCGTCCTCCTCACAGGAGCCAGCAGCTGCCGCCGCCGTCCTCCGCCCCTGCTACCTCCGGCCTCCTCCGCACCTCGCGCCGGCCGCCACTTCCCGACAGCAGCGCCGCGCCCCGAGCAACCTCCAGCGGCCTCCGACTTCCTCCAGCAAGGCCACGCCTCTATCTCCAACGGCCTCGTGGCCGTCATGCCCCGCACCGCCGGCTTCCCTCGCGCGAGCTGCTTTTGCCGCGTCTCCACCATCGCCTCCGGGGTTGCTGCCCCGTGCATCTCCAGTTGTCTCGGTGCCTTTTGTCATGTGCTACAACGAGTCCAGGAACCGCTTCTTTTCGCCAAGTGTGAGACCGAAGATCTTTGTTGCGTCAAGTTCCTCGCCGTGGCACTATCGTCGCCAAGATCGGACCCCGACAAGTACCACGACGACCCGAACATCTACAGAAAACGAGCTCCGTGAACGACTACCGTCGACCCTCGAGGACCCCGTGGAACATACGGACATCAAGTACCACTACGAACCGCCAAGTACCTCGATGCCCGATGTCAAGTTCGGCTACAAGGAGAAACGCCAAGTTCCACTACCGTCGACCTCGGAGACCCTCGACGTCAAGTTCTTCTTCGTAACGAGTACACCTACACGGCGACACGTCAAGTACCACTACCGTCGCGAGAACCGAGTCCGGCAAGTCCGAAGACCCCAAGTACCCCTACCGATGACCGTGAACCACTACATCAATGTGTACCACTACTTCCTCGACGAACGTGTACCACGACTCGCGGGAACGACTACTTCCACTACGTCCCTCGACGATCTTGATCCGCCCCGAAACGAATGTTCCGAAGGTATAACCCCGAGACGATGACCCGTGGTTGAATGCTTGCATGTGTTGTATGAGATGTTTCCCTTGTGTGCACCGTGCCCGTATCGTCTTTTGTCATGCTCCTCGGTTGCCTCGTCGCCGACTCGTGGGAACCCGGTGACGGGATCACCCCACTTTTCTTCTTGCATACCACGCTCTCCGTTATCTTTTGCACCGGTCTCTCAACGAGTTACCGGAACTGAGATATTGTCGTTGCATCATTTTCGGATTCATTGCCGTGGCACCCTTTCCTTTCACCACGGTGACAAATGCTTCATATCTCTTCTTGTTAACCTTTAATTAATAAAAATTGCATACAACTTGTTCATGTCATCCGCATCATGTTAACAACATTAAAATGTGTGAATTGTTGTTTGCTTAAAATTTGCTAAACATGCATATGGGGATTTTCTCGGAATTGTTGTTGTTATTTCCGGCCTCATTTAAACTTGCCTAAATAGGTAGTTTGCTCTTGCTTCACCTCTTGCCATGTTAACAAACATTTAACCTTGTCTTGTAAATAAACGAGAGTCAATTAAATAAATAACATGTGGTGTTTCGTCAATATGCAACTCGTTGCATATTGAGCTCCACTTAACTTGTAGTTTTGTTTGTGCTCATTGCCATGCCATGCATAATTAAACCGTACATGCATCATACTTGGATGTGCATCGTATGCCATGTTTATGCTTGTGTGTTTACCGTGTTGTTTGCTTCTTTCAGGTTGCTTCTCTTGTTAGCTTCGGTTTCGTTCCGGAGTTGTGAGGATTCGCTCGACTATGTTGCTCCGTCTACTTCATGGACTTGTTCTTCTCCCTCGCGGAATCTCAGGCAAGATGACCATACCCTTGGATACCTTTACTACCATTGCCATGCTTAGTTGTCTCGATGCTATCGTTACATGTCGCGCTACCCATTTTTATGTCAGCCTCTCCTTGTCGCCATGAAACCTCTAACTTTTGAAACCTTCCTAGCAAAACCACTGTTTGGTTATGTTACCCGCTTGCTCAGCCCCTCTTATAGCGTTGTTAGTTGCAGGTGAAGATGAAGATCGTTCCAGGAGGGAACTTGTTGTTGGAATATCACAATATCTATAATTATTATTAACACACCTATATACTGGGCATGGGTGGAAGGCTTGGCCTTTTGCTCGGTGTTTTGTTCCACTCATGCCACCTTAGGCGCCGATAAACCGGCATTATGTTCCTTGATTTTGCGTTCCTTACACGATGGGTGGATGGGGACCCCTTGACAGTTCGACTTTGAATAAAACTCCTCCAGCAAGGCCCAACATTGGTTTTAATTTGCTCATAATAACAACTTAATTAATTAATTAATTGCATAGGGGGTCATGCCCCTGGGTTCTTAATTCTACATAACAGGGGGGCCAGTGCTGATGGTGTTGGTCCCAAACGGGGGTTATGCGGGGCCACCACGGGGAAACTCGAGGTTTGGTTTTACCTGTTGGATCGCCCATCCGGACGTGGCCTGAGACGAGATACGCGCGGCTACTATCAGGGTGTCGGCACGCCAGGAGGTCTTGCTGGACTTGTTTTACCATTGTCGAAATGTCTTGTGCACCGGGATGCCGAGCCTGATCGGATTTCCCTAAGATAAGGAGTGATGATATTATATTTATCACTTCAGCTAATCGTGAGAGCTTGTGATGGGCTAAGTTGGGACACCCCTGCAGGGTTATGATCTTTCGAAAGCCGTTCCCGCGGTTATGTGGAAGATTGGAATTTGTTAATGTCCGGTTGTAGAAAACTTGACAGAGGATCCGAAGTAAAACACACAACTGTGTGAGTAACCGTGACTGTCTCTTTTCACTTTGAGAAGAGAACACGGTGGGGTTATGTTTGACTCGTATGTAGTTCAGGATATTTAGCGATCACTACTAGTTTGCGACCGTTTGCGTAGATGCTCATCTTACTCTTGTACTCGTAAGCTAGCCACCATTTTATGCTTAGCCGCTGCTGCAACCTCACCACTTTACCTCTTCCTTCCCATAAAGCTTTGCTAGTCTTGATACCCATGGTTATGGGATTGCTGAGTCCTCGTGGCTCACAGATACTACAACACCAGATGCAGGTTCAGCCGAGTATGATGCATGAGCTGGTTAAAGTACTTCAGGGAGTTCCATGAAGAGAGTGGCCGTATGCTTGTGACGTTTTCGACGATCAGTAGTGGTTTCTACTAGGGGTGATTTAGACCTGTGGCTTTATGTTGTGTTGGTATCTTTCTTTTGGATCTTCACCCGTAGTCGGGTTGTGATGTTTTGAATGATGTTTTTCTTAAGTAATGTATTGTGTGAAGTGGCGAGTGTAAGCCAACTATCCTTTTGCAATTTCATCCCTCTTTCACATGAGTCGTGCAAAGATACCAAACTTGAGATCATTCCAGAATGGGCTTATACCTTTAAGTCGTGCCTCGACACGTAGGAGGTATAGTCCCATCCTGGGCATTACAAGTTGGTATTCAGAGCCTTCTCCGTCCTAGGAGCCCCCACTGATTGATAGAATCGTTGACGGTTGAGTCTAGGCACACACTTGAAAATGTTTTGAGTCCTATATATATATATATATCGGAGAGTAGGATTTCGTTTGCTCCTCATCCCTTTTTCACTCTGTGAGGACTCCTGACGATTACTCTTGTCTCTTCTATTCTCAAAATTTCACCAATTTTTTTTTAGGATCTCGTGAGTATTGTTTGGATTGTTTCGATGTCTTTGTGACGAGAACATTGTTCTCGATGCCTCCTGTCATTTAGGGGTTGTGGCAGTGTCCCGGGGAGTTGAGCTCCGAGGTGTTGTCGTCAAAAATATATCGCATCAGTTCTGGAATACTTAAGACGGCCGACATCGAAAACTCTCCTATGCGGTTAGTGGCAAGATAACCCCGACATCACCCAGTACTGGGAGGTAGTTCGGGAGTATTGCCATAGCTTGTATAGTAGATGCGTTTCGAAGTTCCGAGGTAAACGGTTTCCGGAAATAATTGGTTATGTGTTGAAGGATGGATACAGCTGGATGTAGGATTAGAGTTGAGTGCGCGGTGCTTCCCCTGTATCCCCAACACCTGATTGCATAACTGGAAACTTTCGGAAATTAATAGGTGGGTTCATCTAGTAGTTCGTAGGCATTCTTCCAAGGAATGCATGATATGGAGTTCGGGGTTCTACATTGAGTGAAGTGGTTTTATGGCCGATGTTCCGATCGGGAGTTGCATCTTAAAGGGTCCTTGGCTATGCTGATCCGAGGATTGCAAAACCCTTTTGTAACACGTTCCATAAGCTTTCAGCACGAATATGTGGAACGAAACTTCTATCTTGTATTTGTTCTATCTGCTCCTTGTTGCTTTTTATTTTCTTTTGTTCTCCCTAATGGCTTCTCGTCAAGTTGATGTACCTACGGAATTCATTCGTTCAATCCTCTGTTCGAATGATATTGTGAAGATTATGTTGCAACATATCTATCCTTTGTTTCGTTTTGATTCTGGTATTCGAGTTGCTTCGATGTCAAATGTTGATTCCATACCTTTCCAATCGGTGTTCTCATATTTCTATGGGAGTGCTAATTATTTTTGGACCATCGAGATTTTCATGTTAATCCTTTTCAACCGGCGTGCCTTCTCTTCAAGTTATTCCATACGGACGCCATTGAGAATTCTGACGATTTCTCTATTTCATTCATCCCAAGTTGTCTTTGTTTTACCCACCCTCCCACCCTTCTTCTTTTCGGAGCAAGAATTCTTAATCAAGTATATATTTTATTCATGTGATATTTCTTCATTCATTTCCTTCAATGTTCTTATCCGGTGATTCTCAGGAAGATGCTCAAGAGCTTCAAGTTCATCATTCTAATTCCAATATTCTTCTCCGGTGGACTAAATCCAAGCTTCCGTATTGATCATATGTGTGCCTCTTGTTTCACATGTTTTCCAATGTGGGATTTCTTATCCGAAGTCTCTTTTGCTTACTCAACTCTCCAATCCATATACGGTGTACAAGGATCTCAGAAGATTCGTGTTTCTATTCTTATCCCGCTCAACTATTTTGAGGATTGCTATCTTATTCAAGCCATTTAATTCAACCGGTGCAATATCTCTTCAGCAATCTTTTCCAACGGTGATTTCTTTAGTGGGACTAACCCACAGGTCTTTCTCCAGGATCTTACCTGACTCTTCTTTTTCCGGAGAATTCTTTTCAAATGTGACGTAAGAATGGATTACATCAGTCACAGTCCTTCTCCACGACCGCTTTCAAATTCTTTTCATCATTGGTTCAACCTTTTAATTCTTCATTACGGAGTGCCTATACAATTCATGGTGGCGTATCTCATCGTCTTCTCAGATTGTGAAGACCCGAAGACGAGTTCCTCTTAAATCTTGGCCCGGTCTTCTAAAGATTCGTGGTTCTAGCTTCATGCATTTCTCATTATTGTTCCGATTGTGAGGAATTCTTTTATGCCATCCGAAGCATTTCATGAATTCTTTCCATTGTGATCCTCCGAAGGCCATCATTTCAGAAGATTTCTTCGTTCTCAGTTTTCAACTTCGTCCTCCAAATATTCTGCATTGATGTCTCTTCGTTCGTCTCCATATTTTTACGGTGGTTCATTCAAGTTTACTCTTCCGTTGTTATCGTATTAATTCTTTTGTTCTTTTCACAATCCTACCGATGGTTCGTTGAAGATTTACCCAAGTTTGTGCGAGATCTCTCTTTAATTCTTTCTGTCGGGGGAAACTGTCCGCCACGAACTCCTATGGGACCGGAGCCCCTTGTCTGTGCGGTAAGAGGGCGGAGGGAGCACGAAGAGCAGATCGTAGTGAACACGCGGGCAGTTTACCCAGGTTCGGGCCGCGATGAACGCGTAAAACCCTACTCCTGCTTAGCTTGTATTGAGTTGGAGAGCTCGGGAGCTTGAAGAACTAGCTACACCGAGCGTATGAGCGATCTAGGTTCCGAACCCCCTCCACGTTGTGCATGGGCCTCCTTTTATAGTGTAAGGGGTCACCGACAGGTGTCAACGTAGGAGAAAGGGGTAAAAATGTAAAAGAGGTGGTAGTTGTAACAGTGCGGGAATAGTGGAGCTACAGTGCGTGAACAGTGGTCGCTACCTACTTTGACAGTGGGGGACAAGGGCATTTAATGCCCGTCGCCGTCGACCCCAAAAGCTCCCGCCCTTGCGTCTCCGCTCGCCACGGCGATGGCTTTACCACCGTGGAGTGCCACCGTGTCCCCCAGGCTGCACAGCCATCCGCCACGCGTCCCTGGAATGGCCCCAGTGCGACGCGTGGGCCGATGAGCTGGAGCGCGGGCACACAGCGCAACTCTCCCGGCAAGCACCTTGCCGGGGTCTTGATCTTGCCGGGCCCGGGAGCTTGCCGGGCTCTGAAGCTTGTCGCTCCCCGGGCCCTCGCCGGGACGCGTATAGCGCCGAGGCGTGTCTTCTATGATGTAATCTTCTAGTCTTCCTGGCAAGCTCCTCTTGCCAGGGCCTTGCGTGAGTGAGGTAGCCTTGAGCCTGGAACGGCCTTCCCGGCAAGCTCCGCTTGCCGGGGTCTCGATCTTCTGTCTTGTATACTTTGTTTTTGAATGGTTTGACATGGAGCAGGAAGGTCTCCGGCGAGCACGTGGTAAGCCCTGCCGCGGGAAGCTGCAACTGCCCGTGCACAAGTTGGGGTACTGAGGTACCCCTACCTTAGTACACCGACAGGAGCCCCCGGGCCTGGGCCACACACGGTGCCGAGCGCTGTTGGGCCAGGCCCAAAACAGTGCACGGGCACACGCGGCCCACGGCGCGCCGATTCCACTTCCGCATCCGCCGCGTCCCCCCGTAACGGCACGCGTCGATTGCGGCGTCGTGGGATGGGACGTGCCCACGTTCTTTTAATGGAAAGAGCGAAACGCCCCCCCACTTCCCCATAAAAGCAGAGGAAGCAGGAGCGGTTCCCCTCCTTACGCTTTCATTGCATCCTCTTCATCCTCCAGAGATCCCCTTTGCGCTCCGCCTCCACACCTCCGCCGCCGCCGTCTGCATCTCCGGCGCCGCCGGGCTCTTCGTCCCCCTTCCTCCGCCGCCTCCGCCATGGCCCCGAAGACCGAGAAGGCGAAGGCGGAGAAGGCCAAGAAGGAGAACTCGGAGCAAGCGGCGAGGCTTACCGCGTATCGGAAGCGGAACCTCGTCTTCCCGCCGAAGCTTAGCGCGCGGGAGCTCTGGAACAAGTATTGCTTGTTCTGGTCCAAGGGAACCAAGGCGCACCCCCGCACTCGAGCTTATCCGGCCGCCGCCAAGGACAACTACCCCGACGGGTACTATTTCTTCGCAGCCTTCTTCTACTGCGGTCTTTGCCCTCCTTTTTCTGAATTCTTCTGTGACATCATGCACACCTACGGCCTCCACCTTTTTGACTTCACCCCCAACGCCATCCTCACAATGGCGGTTTTCGCACACATGTGCGAAAACTATATAGGAATACACCCAAACGTAGCGCTGTTTAGGCACTTCTTCACCCCGAGAGCAGAGGCCGGCGCCCCCCTCTCCGGAGGAATATCTTGGGTTTTTCGTCTGAACAAGAAGGAGTCCTACTTGCCGGGGGAGCTCCGCGGCAAGTGGGAGGAGTGGCGTGCGGAATGGTGTTGGATCGTCGAGGACGAGCCGCAGCCCTTCACCGCGCCGCGCACAACGCCCATCGTGCGCGGCAGGGACTGGAGCGAGCTGGATTCGGACGACGCCAAGCTCGACGTCGCCCTCATCAGGATTCTGCGTCTCCGGACAGCTAGGCTGTCTGTCGCAGAAGTAGGCACAGACTTCCTCCGCCGCCGCATCGCCCCTCTCCAAGACAGGAAAAGGCCGGCCTGGGAGTACGGCAACTCGGCGGATATCATGAGGTTGCGACCCGGGCTCAACTTTAACTTCACGTCGCTGGAGTTGAAGGGGATGGTCCGGGAGCTGTCTAAGCACGACCCGGCCCACCCGGAATGGTTCAGGGGGCCCCGGGGAGTGGTGCCCCTTTGCAACAGCACGTCCTGTGATCCTCTCCGCGCCATGATGCCTGCGTGTGATTCGCACGGCGTGGACCGCACATGGATTCCGCCCAAGCCATCAGACATTCTCAGCTTCTTCGACAACCTTGTGGAGGTGGCGAAGAACAAGAACGAGACCCGGGAGCTGACGCGGGACACCACCGACCAGGAGATAGCGTACATCGCTTCTCGGGTTGAAGAGGCCACTACAGCCGCAGCGGCAGGAGAGTTCGGCTACACGCCGGAGGAGGCAGATGCTGCGGAAGCGTCCTGCCAAGCCGAGGAGGCGGAGATCCGCAGGCTACTATAGCTGCCTCCCGACAAGCTCGCCGGGGTCCCATCCTTGAGGCACTCCGGGATCATTGGAATCCAGACGGAGGCCGCGGCGAGAGGCAACGCCGCCGGAGGGAATAGGGGCGCCGCAGGGAGCGGAGGCGCCGGAGGGAAAGAGGCCGCAGCGCACGGCGCTGGGCCCAGCAAGCCAGCCGGGGAGGAGGAGGAGGAGGACGCCGAGGCCGCCGAGGACTCCGACGGGTCTACGGAGCTCTACGCCGACGACCTCTCCTCGTCGTCGGAGACCTCCCCGCCCCGGGCAAGCCCTAGGCGGTCTCCACTGAAGCGTCTCCGCAAGACGGCGACGGGGGCGAGGGCGCAGGCGCCCCGGCAACAACCAGCTCGCCGGGCAGCGCGAGCTCCCCGGGGAAGTCAAGCTGCGCCGGGGGCGACCGGTGCACCAGCCACAGCGGAGGCGGCCCGCGCGCAGGCTACGGCAGAGGCGCCCCGCAAGCAGGCCACAACAGAGGCGCCTCGCAGGTCGGCGCCGAGCAGACAGGAGTCTTCGCGGAGCGGAGCGGCGGCTCCGCCCGCCCCCCGGGCCCCGGCTACCACAGGGGCTGGGTCTTCGCAGCCCCCAGCTGGGTCTTCGCAGCCCCCAGCCCCAGGGACCGCCAAGCGCCCGAGGGAGTCTTCGCCTCCCGCTCCTCGCGCAGACGCGCCCCAGGTGGAGTTTGACTTCTCCGCCTTGAGCGACGACGACGAGGAGGAACAGGAGTAAGCATTCGAGATCTTACATCTTCTCAAATTTCATCTTGATTATTGTTGATGCTAATCTTGTTTTTTGCTTTGTTTTCAGGACCTTGGCCCAGCGCGTGGCGAAGAAAGCCAAGGTGCCCGTGGTCGAGGTCGCGGATGACTCGCCCACCGCGGCAACTGGGGACGTGCCGGAGCCAAGCCTGCCGGACCCGAGCGCTGCTCCGAGGAGCAGCCCCCAGCGCAGCCCCCAGCGTATGTCTGGATTCTGTACTTTCGCTCGTCGGGCGCGCCTGGAGATTTCGTCTTGTTCTAACATCTTGATGCTTTTGTCTTCTCTTGTGCAGAGGTGGAGCCTCAGCCGCAGGAGCGTCCGGAGGTCGCCCCCGAGGAGCCACAGGCCCCGCCGTCCCCGCCAAGGCCGAACTCCCCGGCAAGGGAGAGCGCTCCGCCAAGGGCGGGTACTCCGCCAAGGGCGAGTACCCCGCCAAGGGCGAGCAGCCCGGCGAGGGCGGCCACTCCGCCAAGGCAGAGCTCCCCGGCGAGGGAGCCCGCCGCTGATGACGTCCGCCAAGGTAGGTTCTGTAACTTTGTCTTTTTGGAGTCGTCTCTTTTTGGATATTTGCTTGAGCTTCTTTTGCTTCTTCTTCTTCTTCTAGATCCTCCTCCCCCCGAGCAGATGGAGACGGAAGTCATCATCATCGAGGAGGAGGGCGCGCAGGGCGGCGGCGGCGACGCCCCTGTCGCCGAGGACACGGCGGGAGCCGCCGAGCCGGCCGCGCAGGAGACCGCTCCGGCTGCGGACGCAGCGGCCGGGGAGGGGGACGGCGACCGCACCGCCGGCCCGGAGGCGGCGGGAGCATCAAGTGCTGCGCCGGCCGCCGACCCCTCCGCCGGAAAGGAGCAGGCCGGCTATTATCTCGAAGCCCCCACCGGCGTCTTCATCCAGGTGCCGTGGGGTTCTTCGTCGCGAGCTCCCGCGGAGGGCGAGGCCTTTGATGGGGAGGTCCTCGCCTCCGCGGGCTTGAAGATCGTCGAGGCGCCCGGCGGAAGCGACGGGCCCGAGGAGGAGAAGCTGCTTCACCAGCTCCTGGCCCTTTACCGGGCCAGGCAGGCGAAGCTTGCTTCTCGGGAGGCCCTTGCCGCCAAGGCCGCCGCGGAGATGGAGAAGCGCGCGGCGGAGCTCAGCGCCGCCAACCAGGCTGCCCTCCGCGAGGTGGCGGAGGAGCGCGAGCGACTCGCCGGGGAATACCAAGAGTGGCTGCTGGAGAAGGCCGAGGCCGAAGAGCAGCAGCGGCTCGCCGGGGTGGAGCTGTCCCGGCGAGAAGGAGAACTCGCCCAGCGGAAGGTCAACCTCGACTCCCACGAGGAAGACCTTGCCGCTCGGGAGCAGGCCCTTGGCGGGGAACTGAAGGAGGCGAAAGCCGCGGCGGCTGCCGCGGAGACCGCCAAGGAGGAGCTTGCCGCCAAGGTCGCGCAGCTGGAGGAGTCGCTGAAGGCGAGCGTGGAGAAGGTCGCCGCGCTCAACACGGAGCGCGAGAAGGACGCCCACACCAACTCAGAACTCCAGGTGCGTCTTTCTGAGAAGGGCGACGAGCTGAAGGCCGCCAAGGACTCCATCGAGGATTTGGAGCTGAAGGTCTCCACGCTGAAGGACTCGCTTGACGCCGTCCGGGATCGGGAGACCAAGCTGAAGGAGGAGCTCCGCAAGGAGCGAGGCTTGGTGGACAGCGCCAACAAAGCGGCCGAGAACTTCCGCCGTACCGTGGAGGTATGGACAGAGGACTTAGTATCTTCTGCGTCCAACATCGACCAGGAGCTGCTGGCGCTGAAAGTTGAGCATCTCATCTACTCTCCGGATCCGAACCTCCCTCACAGCGCCAAACTCAGCCTCTTCTTCAGGGGAATCGCGCTGGCTCTTGCAGGTCTTTGGAAGAAGATCCCCGCGCAACTGGCCGAGGAGTCGCGCCTGCTCTGCACGGGAACCTTGGAGCGCGTGTTGACGAAGATTGTATACCGCAATCCCAGTATAAACCTCACCAACGTTCTCCGCAGCCTGCCGGCCGACGCGAATATGGAGGTGCTGAAGGAGCAGGTCGCCCACATCATCGCCAAGGTGAACAAGATCTCCAGGATTGAGGGCGACCGCGTAGACTAGGCCTCCATTATCTTTATCTCTTTTTGTTGCTGCACAGGGTGTTATGAACTCATTAATCCATTGCGACAAGTTATCCTTTGTAAGATATTTATCTCATTTTGATCAATCAGTGCAATGTTATCTTCCTTGTCTTGGTCCTTTACTTTGTATGCTTTTCACCCTACGCTCCCGGGGAGCTTGCCGGCAAGGGGCCTTTGCCGCGAGCGTTGAGTGCTGGACTCTGAGCAGCCTGCTGGCCAAGGTCTCACCGGCAAGCAACCTTGCCGCAGCTAGTCGCAACGCACTTAACTTGTTGAGCGAACTCGAAAACGAAGTAAGGGCGCGACACTTGTCGCAGCTCACTTAAATCGTTGAGCGTACTCGGAAACAAGACAAGGGTGCGGCTAGCTACGGGTAGGTTCCTCCGCGCACAGGTTTTCCATACAAAGTGTGATTGTTCAAGGAAGACAACTAAAATTTAAAAATTTGAACTGGTCAAATTCTAATAACTTAGCTTTCATATATTGCTTCCTCCTCGGTAAGGCTTCTCTTTCTTGAACAACACTTGATTTCTCCTCCATCTCCTTCCCCCCCGGCAAACTTGTGCGCGAGGAACGTTCCTTCTGCTTAAGAGGCAAAGGAAAAGAAGAGGGGAACAAGTACATGGCCTTTCGGCGTTCTACTGCTTACCGGATGTGTATGTTGCACAAGATGCCAAATAACGCATGCAAATAGCGGAGAAAAACATGCAAAAGGCAAATAGCGCAAAACACAAAATCTTTACTAATGCACGGGGTCTGCGCCCGGCTTTGTACAAAGGGTTATATGCAACAGCAGCAAAGCTTGTACAAAAGGTGGTTGCCGGAGCGGATCACCGCAACCGCGCCTTATGGGTGAAACTTGCGAAGATGCTCTATGTTCCAGGAGTTGCTCACCGGTAAGCCTTCTTCGGTCTCGAGGCGGACAGCGCCGGGCCTCATGACTTGTCTCACCCGATAAGGGCCTTCCCACTTCGGCGTCAACTTGTTGGAATTCTTGGCGGACTGAACACGCTGAAGAACAAGGTCGCCTTCCTCGAGACTCCTGGCCTTAACCTTGCGGCTATGGTAGCGACGCAAGGCTTGCTGGTATCGAGCAGCTCGTACAGCAGCCTGGAGACGTCCCTCCCCGAGGAGCAATGCATCATCTTGCCGCAGTTGCTCTTGCTCGAGCTCATCATAAGCGAGCACTCGAGGAGATCCGTATACGAGTTCCGTGGGGAGAACTGCCTCTGCTCCATAGACTAGAGCAAAGGGTGTCTGTCCGGTGGCTCGACTTGGTGTCGTTCTGATTGACCAAAGAGCCGCCGGTAGCTCCTCTATCCAATTTCTTCCGCACTTGCGCAGCCTGTCAAAGGTCCTTGTCTTGAGTCCGCGCAGCACTTCAGCATTAGCCCTCTCCGCTTGACCATTGCTCCTCGGGTGAGCAACAGAAGCAAAACAGACCTTGGCGCCAAGGTCTTGGACGTACTGCATGAAGGTGCGACTAGTGAATTGTGTACCGTTGTCGGTGATGATCCTGTTAGGGATTCCGAAACGGCAAACAATCGACCTGAAGAACCTGACTGCTGACTGTGCTGTCACCTTTCTCACTGGCTCCACTTCTGGCCACTTTGTGAACTTGTCGATTGCAACGTACAAGTACTCAAAGCCCCCGACGGCTCGGGGGAAGGGGCCGAGGTTATCGAGCCCCCAGACCGAGAAGGGCCAGGACAAAGGAATTGTTTGGAGAGCTTGAGCTGGCTGATGAATCTGCTTTGCATGGAACTGGCACGCTTCACACTTGGTTACTAGTGCAGTTGCATCTTGGAGGGCTTCTTGCCAAAAGAACCCTTGCCGGAAAGCTTTCCCGGCAAGCGCCCTTGCGCCAATGTGATGGCCGCATATGCCTCCGTGTATTTCTGCCAACAGCTTCTGTCCATCTTCCCTGGAGATGCACTTCAATCTGACACCATTGAGCCTTCTTCTGTACAGCTCGTTATCCACGAACTGGTACATACTTGACTGCCTGGTTATCTTCTCTATTTCTTCTGGGTCGTCGGGAAGTTCTCCAGTTTGCAGAAAACGGACGATCTGCTGCGCCCATGCCGGAGCCCGAGGCTCAACGGCAAGGACCAAGGGCATGAGGGCCGCTGCGGGGACCCCAGCTTCTACGGCAAGGACCTCTGGTTCCGCCGGAGCTGATGGTCCCCCGGCAAGCTCGCTGGAGCGAGGCTTGTCGGGAACACTTGCTTCACCTGTACAGACCCGAGGATCTGCAGGAGCAAACTGTTCCTCAGCGTTCTGGTTGTTGATCTTGGGGACCTTGGCGGCGGTTTCTGGAAGATCCGCCGGCAAGTAGTCGCCGGAGACCAACTTTCTCTTCTTGGACTGCCCAATTGATGGTGTAACGGATGGTTGAGTCAGCTTGAGCAAGAAGGTCCCTGGTTCCACAGGTAACTTCATCGAGGCACACTTTGCCCGGGTCGCAACCTCATGATATCCGCCGAGTTGCCGTACTCCCAGGCCGGCCTTTTCCTGTCTTGGAGAGGGGCGATGCGGCGGCGGAGGAAGTCTGTGCCTACTTCTGCGACAGACAGCCTAGCTGTCCGGAGACGCAGAATCCTGATGAGGGCGACGTCAAGCTTGGCGTCGTTCGAATCCAGCTCGCTCCAGTCCCTGCCGCGCACGATGGGCGTTGTGCGCGGCGCGGTGAAGGGCTGCGGCTCGTCCTCGACGATCCAACACCATTCCGCACGCCACTCCTCCCACTTGCCGCGGAGCTCCCCCAGCAAGTAGGACTCCTTCTTGTTCAGACAAAAAACCCAAGATATTCCTCCGGAGAGGGGGGCGCCGGCCTCTGCTCTCGGGGTGAAGAAGTGCCTAAACAGCGCTACGTTTGGGTGTATTCCTATATAGTTTTCGCACATGTGTGCGAAAACCGCCATTGTGAGGATGGCGTTGGGGGTGAAGTCAAGAAGGTGGAGGCCGTAGGTGTGCATGATGTCACAGAAGAATTCAGAAAAAGGAGGGCAAAGACCGCAGTGGACGAAGGCTGCGAAGAAATAGTACCCGCCGGGGTAGTTGTCCTTGGCGGCGGCCGGATAAGCTCGAGTGCGGGGGTGCGCCTTGGTTCCCTTGGACCAGAACAAGCAATACTTGTTCCAGAGCTCCCGCGCGCTGAGCTTCGGCGGGAAACACCTATGGGACCGGAGCCCCTTGTCTGTGCGGTAAGAGGGCGGAGGGAGCACGAAGAGCAGATCGTAGTGAACACGCGGGCAGTTTACCCAGGTTCGGGCCGCGATGAACGCGTAAAACCCTACTCCTGCTTAGCTTGTATTGAGTTGGAGAGCTCGGGAGCTTGAAGAACTAGCTACACCGAGCGTATGAGCGATCTAGGTTCCGAACCCCCTCCACGTTGTGCATGGGCCTCCTTTTATAGTGTAAGGGGTCACCGACAGGTGTCAACGTAGGAGAAAGGGGTAAAAATGTAAAAGAGGTGGTAGTTGTAACAGTGCGGGAATAGTGGAGCTACAGTGCGTGAACAGTGGTCGCTACCTACTTTGACAGTGGGGGACAAGGGCATTTAATGCCCGTCGCCGTCGACCCCAAAAGCTCCCGCCCTTGCGTCTCCGCTCGCCACGGCGATGGCTTTACCACCGTGGAGTGCCACCGTGTCCCCCAGGCTGCACAGCCATCCGCCACGCGTCCCTGGAATGGCCCCAGTGCGACGCGTGGGCCGATGAGCTGGAGCGCGGGCACACAGCGCAACTCTCCCGGCAAGCACCTTGCCGGGGTCTTGACCTTGCCGGTCCCGGGAGCTTGCCGGGCTCTGAAGCTTGTCGCTCCCCGGGCCCTCGCCGGGACGCGTATAGCGCCGAGGCGTGTCTTCTATGATGTAATCTTCTAGTCTTCCTGGCAAGCTCCTCTTGCCAGGGCCTTGCGTGAGTGAGGTAGCCTTGAGCCTGGAACGGCCTTCCCGGCAAGCTCCGCTTGCCGGGGTCTCGATCTTCTGTCTTGTATACTTTGTTTTTGAATGGTTTGACATGGAGCAGGAAGGTCTCCGGCGAGCACGTGGTAAGCCCTGCCGCGGGAAGCTGCAACTGCCCGTGCACAAGTTGGGGTACTGAGGTACCCCTACCTTAGTACACCGACACTTTCCACGTGAATAAGTAGGATGTCAAATCCTTTGGTTGTCATCAATTTAAATTGGTGAAGGATATGCATGACATAATTCTTATTCTTATTCCTATAAGGTGATTAATCCCTCCGAAGCTTGTTCGGCATACCATATCCTTGGTTCTAAGTTGTTCATCTTGTTTTCCGGAGCTCCAAGTTATTTCTATTATATCATTTCAAACCTCCATCTAATTCATCGCAGGCCTTGAATCTTATTATTTTCATCTTTCACTTCTCATGCTTTCATTATCGGAGTTCTCATGGTGGTTCATCAAGATTTAATTCATCCTCGAAGTCTTCATCAAGATTCTTGTTGGAGCTCAAGCATTCTTCATCATGCTTCCAATTGCAATTTTTTTCTACCTTATCTTTTCAGACGGTGTTATGTCATTCTTGACAATTCCTTCATGTTTTATGATTCACGAGTTATCAAGAATGAGATATTTAAAACCATCATTTTCCTTGTTCAGGAGATCTTTTCAACCCTTCAATTATTCGTTGGAGATATCTTGGGTCGTATTTCATCTAAAAGCTTTCCCTGAGAATTGTTGCTATTATGGTGCTTATAAATAACCCAAGTTCTTCATTTATCTTTCCGGTGAAATAAGTTTATCGTCTCCTTGTTGATCTCAATCAAATCAATTGTTTAAGTTAGTGGCAGAATTTCACCTCAAGTTTTGAGATGTTTTCCATAAGCCCACATCTAGCTTATTCGTTTCGTTGTTGATCTTTCCATCAACCCCATTCAACCCTTCTTTGTAAGGATGCTCTTTCAAATTCAATTTTGAGAGAAGTTGTCATTTTCTTCTCCGTTCTTTCTTCCCAACGATCTTGCATCTATTCTTTTGTTCCGGAGGCTTTGTGATATTGCTCTCTTTGACCATCATCTCGTTTTTTTTTCTCAAGATCATATTCTCCCTTGCTTGTCTATTTAACCGGAGTGTTGTGTCCTCCATTCTAATTCTCTCATCTCATCAAGTTTTGCCTCTCTTTTCAATCGGAGTGCTATCTGAAATCTTTCTTACCCCTTGTGCCATTCTTTTAATTGTTTCGGAGGGCAATGTGTTGTTGACTTTGTCAAGTATCATTCCATCTCCTCAAGCTCATGTTAATTCCTTCCATTTTCACACGGAGTGCTGTCCAAATTATTTCGTTCTTATTCATTCTCAATCTTGTTTAACCGGAGTGGTTTTAAAATTCTTTCGTCATCCGTAAGCTCTTGTTTCATGTCTTTCAATCTACAAGGTTCTCATAATGTTCCTTGTTCCTCCTTTTTACCGGAGTGCTCTCAACTTCGTTCATCTCCATTGTATTCTTTATTCAACTTGTTTAACCTCTCAGGGCTTGTGGTTTCACTCGTTTGTCGAAGAAGCAACTTTGTTTTACCTCTTCCTTTTTCCGTTTCATCCGACGCCATCTCTAGGATCTCGGGTCGAGATCCTCTGTTAGTGTGGATGAGTTGTGACGCCCGAAGACCGACGTCCCAGAAGATTCCAGAAGATTCCGGATGTTCCGAGTTCTCTCGTGTGTTTCATTTGTGCTTGTGTTATTTATTTTGTTTTGCATCATGTCATCATGCCATCTTGTCATTAATCTTTGCATCTCAACTTAAATAAATCGTGTGGACCTTCGGTCCATTTAGATCGAGGGAAGTGTGATTTCTCTTTAAAACATATCCTCCCAATATTTAGGGAGTTATATTATAAATATTCCATTATTTGGAATTAACTGCAACACACTTGCATATTTTTCCCATGCCCCTTTTGCGTCAAGTTTCTACTCACAAACTTTGCCAACAATCCCTATCTCCTTTATCGAGGCTCCTCTAAAATCTGAACATTTTGGACCTCCCTCACCCACGTCCAATTCAAACCCATTTGAATTATATTCAACGAGTTTGAATTTAATTCCTGCAATCTTGCCACTTCTATTTTTTTCTGTTAACATACCCATTTTTGCAAGTCCAAGAATTTAACCTCATGTGCGAATTCTTTCCCTAAGTGCCCCTTTCTGTTTCCTCTCTCTTTTTCTTCTCTATTTTGTTTTTATTTTAGAAGAGAGGGAGCGAGAGATTCCAGCCCACTTGGGCCTTATAGCTGCAGCCCAAGGCCCATTGGCCCAACTCCGATCCCTAACCCTAGCCCGAGTTGCTCCCCCCGATCCCCTGTCCGCCGTACCTCCCCATCCTTTCGATCTCTCCCCTCGCAGCGCCGCTCGTCCCTCGCTCCTCTCCCTCGCGCCGCACCCAGCGCTTCGTCCCGATCCCATCTCGATCTCTCTCCCTCGAGCGCCCGAGCGCCTCCCTTCGACCAGACAGCGCCGGCGCCGCCCCTGCCTCACCTCCAGAGCGCCTCCTCGTTCCTCTGGCCTCCTCCGCCTCGCTAGAGCACAGCGCCTGTGGGCCTCCTCCGCCTCGCAAGGTCCTCGTCGCCGTCTCCCTCAAGCCGCGGCCAGCCTCCGCCGCATCTCCTTCGCGCTAGGAGCTCCCGACGCGCGCCCAGGCCCCAGCCTCCGCCGCTGAGGCAGCTCCCTGCGCGCCCCGGTCGTCCTCCTCACCGGAGCCAGCAGTTGCCGCCGCCGTCCTCCGCCCCTGCTCCCTCCGGCCTCCTCCGCACCTCGCGCCGGCCGCCACTTCCCGACAGCAGCGCCGCGCCCCGAGCAACCTCCAGCGGCCTCTGACTTCCTCCAGCGAGGCCACACCTCTGTCTCCAGCGGCCTCGTGGCCGTCATGCCCCGCACCACCGGCTTCCCTCGCGCGAGCTGCTTCTGCCGCGTCTCCACCATCGCCTCCTGGGTTGCTGCCCCGTGCATCTCCAGTTGTCTCGGTGCCTTCTGTCGTGTGCTACAACGAGTCCAGGAACCGCTTCTTTTCGCCAAGTGTGAGACCGAAGATCTTTGTTGCGTCAATTTCCTCGACGTGGCACTACCATCGCCAAGATCCGACCCCGACAAGTACCACAACGACCCGAACATCTACAGAAAACGAGCTCCGTGAACGAGTACCGTCGACCCTCGAGGACCCCGTGGAACATTGATGGGCCTCGAACCCCTCATTGGTTACCCCAAGTGGAAGGTGTAAGATGCAGTAAGTAGAAGTGTTTTCCCCTAGCAAAGATGCCAAGGATTGAATCCCCAGAGACTCCTAGGTTCAAAAAGTAGGTGTCAACTGCTAACGGCGCAATTAGCAATCAACGTGGACCTGCACACAGATACAAATAACTTTGCTCCCAACGAGTACAGAGAGGTTGTCAATCCCTCCGACCTTGTAGTTCACAAAGGGTTAAAAGCAATGATAGTAGTGATAGATAGTTTTTGCAATAGTAAGTAAATAGCGAAAAGTAAATAGTGGATGTGATCAATGATGGTAATATGGACCGGAGTCTCATGATGTTCACTAGTGATGTCTCTCTCCCAAAAGACGATAAAACAGCTATGTGAGGTAACAAATTACAGCTAGGCAATTGACAGGACCACGAACGCAAACCAATGCTGACTACATTGCAAGAAAGGTTGAGGTTCAAAGCATGGGCGGTACGCCAAAGAAAGTAGACCGAAATCCATCAATATCTACTACTAATCATCCACCTTGAGATATCTATCCAGAACATCTCGCTGGTATTAAGTTGCGAGTCCCACCCATAGTGTAAACTCAATGCAACAGACAACTGCATTAAAAGAACTTTGCGTAAAGTAAACAATCCTTGCACCCGCGGGCACAAGCACCGTTGTTTTCCCCCTTGTGGCAACAACACATCCCCTAGACTCATGTTTCTGTCACTCAAGCTAGTCATCGAGGGGCATGAACCCACAATCGAGCATAACGTTCCCTCTTGGAGTCACTACCTACTACTCGGCCAAAGCAATAAGTAACAACGGAGAACATGCAAGAATTACTTATGAACTAAAATATAAAAGAGGTGAATCAAATATATTACTCAAGATATATCTGAACATAATCTCCTAATCCATCGGATCCCAGCAAACTCAACATAGCAACAGCATAAGGATTACATAGGTGCCTCGATCATGTAGGGCAGCTCACGAGGACTAATTAGTGAAGCACAAGAACGGGAGGAGAACATCACATAGCTACTGGTCATGGACTCATGGTCCAAGGGAGACTACTCACGAGTCATCCGGGAGGCTTCCATGGTGGTGGAGAAGCTCCTGGTGGTGATCCTCCCCTCCGGCAGGGTGCCGGGAAGAGTTCTCCTGGTGCTCCCGATCTTGGAAGAGGCGGCGGCGGCGGAACAGAGATGGGATCGCGAAAAGAGTTCCTGTTCTGAGGGTTCCGGATGGTCCTTTAAATATATGCCAAAGTAGGGCACCGGGGGAGTTTCGGGGGGCCCAGGCGCCACCCCGGTGCGGCCCAGGGGGGGGGGGGGCGCCCACAGGGCGCCTGGAGCCCCTGTGCCCCCCCCAGGCTGCCCTTCGGACGCAGTGGTGTTTCCGGATCGCTGATTTTTTATATAATTTTTCTGGATTTTTCTGGGCAGTTCTCGAAACGTGAAAACCTGAAATACAAAAACAGCCGAAAACAGAAACTGGCACTGGGGTGCACTGGATTAGTAAGTTAGTCCAAATATGATCAAAAGTGTATGGAAGTGTATGAATATCATAGCAATATCACCCAAAAGTGGCATGGAGCAAGCAGAAATTATAGATACGTTTTGGACGTATCAACATCCCCAAGCTTAATTCCTGCTCGTCCTCGAGTAGGTAAATGATAACAAGAATAATTTCTGTGGTGACATGCTATTAACCATATAGGACTTTCTCATAGTCATATGACAAAAGCTTACTGAGACAATGATTCTAAAGTAATTAAGTTGCCTCAAGAGAAAATCACAAATGACTGAAAGTTTTACAACATGAAACTGAAACATCAAAAAGATTTGCAATGAACATGATGTGCAAATATGATAAAGTGATATCTAGCTTGCCCCCCTTTAGTGATGCAAAACATAAATGCAAGGGCACCTTCAAGGTTTAAGTGATGACTAGATACAATCATTTCAGAATAAACGATATCACAATCATGCAAAAGACAATGCTACTTTGGAACAATGCACATTACACTCAGAATGACAATCATGCTCTCAGTAGTTGGTGCTTCAACATAAAGGTAAAATAAAGGTTAAGTGCTAAAGCTTTTTATTTTGAAAACATGGAAGCAATTGTGTCAACGGTAGTAGTACTTCATATGTGTCATGTATAAAACATCCTATAAGTTGCAAGCCTGATGCATCGAGTACTAATAGTGCTCGCTCCTTGTCCTAATTAGCTCGGATCCCCATGGGTTATCATTGCATTACATATGTTTTAACCAAGTGTCACAAAGGGGTACCTCTATGCCACCTGTACAAAGGTCCAAGGAGATAGATCGCATTTGATTTCTCGTTTTTGATAGATCTCAACTTGAGGACATCCATACCGGGACAACATAGAAAATAGATGATGGACTCCTCTTTAATGCATAAGCATATTCTCATAAGAGATTGAGGATTAAGGTCCAAGCTAAAACTTCCACCATGATGCATGGCTTTGGTTGGCGGCCCAATGTTCTTCTCTAACAATATGCATATTAATTCAACCCACGGTAAATCACCCTTACTTCAGACAAGACGAACATGCATAGCAACTCACATGATATTCAACAACAGTGTGACAGTTGATGGCATCCCCAGAAACATGGTTACCGCTCAGCAAGCAACTTATAAGAAATAAGATACATAAGCAACATATTCTTTACCACAATATTTTTAGGCTACTTTCCCATGAGCTATGTATTGCATGGTTAGTTTGCTTAGTACAGGTGGAGGTTAGCAAAAGACTGGGAGCGACCAACTAAGAGAGCAATGACGGTCATAATCATGCAGAGCGACAAAGCAATATTGAATCAGGCATGGTAGTTATATCGCTACATAGAAACAAAAGATCATCAAGGCTTGACAGACTTTCTTTACAGTCTTGAATATGCGTGAGCATACGCCAAGTCAATCAAAATTGTCAGGACCCCGATCCTAAGTCACACCGATCTAGCTGTAACACGTCATATCACTTTGCGGCCTCACGCACGGTATCCCCATGGGTGCCACCTTACCTGGCCCGGGACCGTTTGCGCATTTTGGCACACGTATATGACAGTGTCGCTAGCATCCATATGACAGAGAACCTGGGCCGACATGGCTAGTTATAAACCAAAAGTGGCACTAAATTACAAAGACAGGCATCCATGACCCAGCAACGAACGTGTCGGTCATCAACGTATGAACCCAAGTCGTAGCAAGCTACATGGACTTAAAGGAACAACGCGTGACATTTCCCCTAAGGGACAGACACAGGAACGAAGAAGGACACATGCCGGCCAACCTACGTGTTCCGAGCAGTAGCAAGCTACCAAGGTTCATTGGAATCACTAGGAGGCATTTCCCTGTAAGATAGGCTACCAAAGGAAAACAACTAGGTGTCGGATCCCACACATACCAAGCATTTCAATCATACACGCAATATGCTCAATATGTGCAAATACAACATTGCATCACAACAGAACTCTATGACTCAAAGTACTTTATTTAAAAGGCTCCAAGAGCCATACATAACATATTCATACAGGTAGGGGTCACATGACCCAACACTCAAGTCATACAGTCATACAAGCACAAGCGGAAGCTACATGTCTGAGTACAGACAACTTAGAAAATAAAACAGGCTTGGTGTAGCCTGACTATCTACAAGGCCCTTCACAAGCTCCAGATCTCCGTCTGCGTGTCAAGCTACTCGTCGACGTCAACGTCTATGTAGAACCCATCAGCAGGGGCAGGGTTCTCCTCTGCAACAGTTATTAAGCAAACATGAGTACAAAGGTACCCAGCAAGTCTTACCACAGAACCTATCATACATGCAACATTATCAAAAGGGGGTAGTGGAGTTTAGCAGAATGCCAGCTTTGACCTTGGCTAACCTATACTACAACTCTCAACAGATTGCAAGATGTTATTACGAACACGAGTCCTCTACTCACCACATCAATACACTACCGAGGATCCTCTTCCGTCATCCTACGGAAGGGCCATCCACGGCACTCACGCTTATCTTGAGACTTTTAGTAGTATCCATCAACTTGTCTATGAACTGTAAGGGTAACCAAGTAGTTCGTACCGCGAACAACGGCTATTCGAATAGTTTGATAACCCTGTAGGGGTGTACTTCTTCACACATGTTTTCACCACTTAGCGTCTGCACACGACATGTGCTCGGCAGACTTCAAGCGAAAGCCGACGTGGGTGTAGACCACGACCTAACCAACCACTCAAGTCTCTCGTCCAGGTTTATCGCCTATTTGGGTTCCATCCGTGGGGAGATCCGGTCGGGGTGTCGCTCACGGCCCCAAACGATGTGTACAGGGTTCCCGAGTCACCAAACGGGCAATCGGTACACCGTGCCACGTACCTGTCGCATCACAGCCCACCCCGAGGGTCAGCGCTGTGCACGACCTCCAGTAAACTATAAACACCAGAAACTAGTTGCAACTCCTGGACAGAGTACAAGGGCAGTCAATAAGTCAAGCGGGGTCATATTTCAGGGCCCAATGTGTGGTAGTAACTGTAACTTGAATCACACACACAGATCTCGGGTCCTATGGACGATTCCAATGAAACAACCCACCATGTACTCCTACATGGCCTTTCATCGATACCTTTACCAAGCGTGTTCCACACTTCCCTCTCTTTATCGGTATGATCATTTCACTCTGATCCATCACCCAGATGAACCAGACCAGACACAACTCTAAGCATAGCAGGCAACATAAACAAATAGCATGGTGGATCACACATCACATGGCTCAAACAACTCCTACACATGCTAGTGGGTTTCAACTATTTACTGTGGCAATGACAGGTCATGCAAGGGATAGGGTTCAACTACCGCAGCAAGTAGCAGTTCACACGCTGTTGCCTTAATGCAATAAAAGAGAGCAGGAGCGAGAAGATTGGGTTTGTATCGGAATGATCAATGATTGCTTGCCTGACAAAGTAGTTGTCGGGTACTGCTCTTCAACTGGATACGCAGCAGTATCCTCGGGAGCAGGACCTAACACAGGGAATACCGACGATACAATCATTAACAAACAAATGCAACAATATGATGCATGTTTATGACATGGCAAGATGCATGTGTGTTGGCTAACGCAACTAAAACCAGAAGGGTTTGAACCTATTTGAATCAAGGATTCAAATTGATGTTCAAACTATTATTTAAATAAGTGCATTATCATGTTTTTGATGTATACAGCAAGTTAACTTGTTCAAACATGCATGAAACCAGTGCCATTGGAAAGATTGGATTTTTTTGATCATTTTTCATATATAAATCTTTTCCATCTGAGCTATGGTTGATTTTATAAGATTTTTAGAAGTTTTGGGTATTTTCTGGAATTTCCTGAATTATTTTTAAATCTAAAAATCCCAGAAAACCTTTACCGCGTCAGCATGACATCATGCTGACGTCAGCCAGTCAACAGGGCCAGTCCAAGTCAAACTTGACTGGTGGGTCCCTCATGTCAGTGTCTCAGGAGCTAATTCCGGTCATAACCAGGGTTGACTGGGTTTGACTAACAAATGGGGCCCACTGTCAGTGACTGTGGTGGTTAAACTAATTACGGTTAGTTCCTAATCAACAGGCCACGTCAGCCCGCCGGAGTTTGGCCGGCGGCGACCATTTTGCACGGCGGTGACTCGTCGGAATCCCTATTCCGGCATCCATTTGCCGCGCGGATGGGCTCGGTGTGCTCCTGGTGATGCACCGCATCCAACGGTGCCACTAGTTGGACGGGAGGTCGCCGGAGTCGACGGCGACGAGCTCGTCCGCGGCGGTGCTCGCACGGAGTTGGTCGGGATGGAGTTGTAGTGCACGGGAGGAGGAGCTAAAGCTTGCTTTAGCTTGCTGGTGACCTACTGAAGCTAATGGCGTGCTCAGCCACGAGGTACGGTGCCTATGGCCACGACGGTGAGTTGGCCGGCGGCGGTGATCGTCGGTCAGCAAAGGGGGCGGCGGCTACAAGGCCTAAACGAGCCCGTGGAGAGGGGGGTTCGAAGCGTGAGCTCACATCAGTCGCAGAGGGCGTCGAAGTGAGCTCGGGGACGGTCGGACGACGGCGTACGGGCGGCGGCGATCTCCGGTGCCGGAGGTTGAAGACGACGGCGAGGAGGACGTTGCAGAGCTCCTGGCGTCGTGTGCGTCGGTGGGGAGCTTCGGGGCGATGCGGCGGAGCTAGTGGTGCTTCTGGGAGGCGAGGGGGTGGCGTAGAGCGCGGTGTCAGCGGTCGTCGGCGACGAGCTCGCTCGGGGGAGCTCGGCGGAGGGAAGAGAGGAGGGGAGAGGCACGGGGGAGAGGGGGAAACGGTCGAGGGGGCTTCGTGGCGACGTTCTAGTCCGTCCAAAGGGCCGAGGGGCCAGCCAGGCAGGCAGGAGGTGGCCGGCGCATCGGCAGCGCTGTAGGATCGAAAGTAAGTCTAGAGGGGGGGTGATTAGACTACTTGACAAAATAAAAAATCTGCCTTTAGATCATGCAATGTTTTTGGCAGTTTCACAATTAAGATCAATTCAAGTAACACCCTACACATGCAATTCTAGAGTATATGCAGCGGAAAGTAAATTGCACATGTAAAAGAGAGGTGGAGAAGATCAAACGCAGTTTGGTGACACGGAGATTTTTGTCGTGGTTCCGATAGGTGGTGCTATCGTACATCCACGTTGATGGAGACTTCAACCCACGGAGGGTAACGGCTGCGCGAGTCCACGGAGGGCTCCACCCACAAAGGGTCCACGAAGAAGCAACCTTGTCTATTCCATCACGGCCTACGCCCACGGAGGACTAGCCTTACTCGGGGTAGATCTTCACGAAGTAGGCGATCTCCTTGCCCTTACAAACTTCTTGGTTCAACTCCACATCATCAAGACGGAGGCTCCCAAGCGACACCTAACCAATCTAGGAGGCACCACCCCCCAAAAGGTAATAGACGGTGTTGATGATGATGAACTCCTTGCTCTTGTGCTTCAGATGATAAACACCCCAACACTCAACTCTCCTCACTGATATGGCTGTGGTGGAAGAAAGATTTGAGTGGAAAGCAACTTGGGAAGGCTAGAGATCAAGTTTCATATGGTAGGAATGGAATGACTTGATCTCAACACAAGGGTAGGTGGTTCACTTCTCAGAAAGTGTATGGTAGAAGTGGTGGTACTTTCTGATGGCTCTCCTCACGAATGAGGAGGGGGTGGAGGGGTATATATAGCCTCCACACAAAATCCAACCGTTACACACACATTTGACCAATCTCGGTCAGACCGAAGTGAAAACTCGGTTAGACCGAAAGTTCAAATATAGTGAACGTTGGGATTTTCGGTGGGACCGAAAATACCATCTCGGTGAGACCGAAGTGAGTCAAAGGTTAGGGTTTGCCATCTCGGTGAGACCGAAAATATAAACTCGGATATTCCGAATTTATGTCAACTGACCACAGAAGGTTGGCAGCCCTTTTTCGGTGGGACCGAAACTCAGAATCGGTTTGACTGAGAAGCTAGGGTTTGGAGAAACAACTGAAGTGGTTCATCTCGGTGGGACTGAGTTGGAGAAATCGGTGTGACCGAGATGTTAGGGTTTGTAGAAATAACTTCATCTCGGTGGGACTGAGTTGGTTTGACCGAGATTACTTATGGGTGTGTGTTAAGTAGTGAATAGTGCTGATAGTTGAGGGAGTTAGATCACCAAGCACTTGAGCAACAAGAACATTAACACAACCTCATCCCCTTTTAATAGTATTGGCTTTTCCTATGGACTCAATGTGATCTTTGATCACTAAACCAAAAATAGAGTCTTGAGCTTTTGCCAATGCTTGTCTTAGCATTTTGAGGGGTCCACTTCTTCAGACATTTCCATACCCACATCATCGAACTTTTCTGAAATGATTCTCAAGAGAATATTAGTTCAATGATATATATGTTGTTATTAATTACCAAAACCACCCGGGGATTAGTTGCACTTTCAATCTCCCCCTTTTTGGTAATTGATGACAACATATAGATCAAAGCTTCGACAAAAGATATAATCAATGAATAATATCGTCGCTTTGAGAAGTATGTGATAAACAAGAGCTCCCACTAAATTTGTGCATTATTTAAAATTTGCGTTTGAATGCAAATGCACAATCGATTAGGATTATGGGTCACTCTTCCATGTCACATACATCTTGGTGGAGCGCACAAAATGATAAGAATGAATAACATGCACTTAATCACCAAGACAAAAGTAAATAGCCATACAATAAGGAATAGCACATGATAAGCAATAAGCACACATTAAAGCATAGTATGACTAAGCACTCATTAAGGTAGCATCAAACGTAGTAGCAAGCACACTTAAAGTATCTGGAACCAAAAGAAACCAAAGTATCTCAAGGAAAACCGGCAAAAGAACGAAAAGACGAAAGAGCACTCTCTCTCTCGAAGCCCTATGATCTATAACAATTTCTCCCCCTTTGGCAACAAGTTACCAAAAAGTTCGAAAAGGTATAGAGCTAAACGTCACTGCGGGCTCGGCTGGCGGCTCCCGTCTGGGTCGATGTCGGTGTAGAGATGGCTGCATCTGCGAAGACTTCTGCTGAAGTCTGCGATGGAGGAGTGGATGCTGGAGCTGAAGGAACTGCTGGAGCTGTAGCTGGTGCTGAAGTGGTAGCCCTGGAGTCTGTCACTGGGATAGCTGCAGACCTGGATCCTCTGGGAACCGGAGCAGTCTGGCGATGAGAGTCCTGGACTAGATCATCCTGCATAAGCTCTGCTCTCTCCTGCCTAGTCTCCTCCATGTCTGCCTCAAGCTTGTTGACAGACACCTGAATCTCAGTCAGCTTCACGTCCAGAGCGTGGATCTTGTCCTCGACAATCCTCTCAAGGCTCTCCTGAGATTGCTCAATGCTGGCCAGGCGTTGTTCAATTCTCTGGGTAGCTTCAAGAATTTGCTCTCCAAAGCTCTTTGGCTTAGCTGCTGCTGCTGCTGCCTCTTTGTCAGCTTTAGCCTTCTTCGCAGCTTCAATTTTGGCTTGTCCTTCAACAGAGGTAGGATCCTCTTCATCCATCACAACCACGTTGTCCTCATGCTCTGGCTGCAGTGGCAAGTGCTTCCTATCCAACATGAATTTGCCCGTGCCAAACTTGGCGTTGATAAGCATCTGTATCTGCGGTGCAAACCCACACGACCTCTTCTGGTCAGCTGCAGTCCTCTTGATGGTCTCTACCATCAAGTCCATCACCTTAAAAGGTGCCTGCTCATCGAGAATGTGCAGCATGTTGATAGAATAGCCTCGTATCATCCGGTGGTCACCTGACTTAGGCATCAAAGTATGCCTCAGGATAGTGTTAGTGGTGGTCAGACCTGCCTGGAGATAATACACTGAGCCGAGTTTCCATCCCTCCAAATCAGCAGCTGGGATCTCCTTGTACATATTCTTCATGGAATCATGACTCTTCTTAGGAATCCCATAGACATCAATGTCGTCCTCTCTCTGCACTGGAGCGTTCAGAAGTTCTGCCCATTCTGCAACAGTTGAAGAAAACCTTTGACCTTCAGTCATCTAGGTGATCTTGCCATCAGGATAGAAATGGGCTGTGGCATAGAACTGCATGATCATCTCGTCATTCCAGGCTGTCAGTTCTTGACCCACAAAGTCAGCAACTCCACATGCAGTAAAGCTCTCATGCACATGGGGAAAGAAGTCCCGATGCTCTCTGCTGTCAATATACTTCCAGTCGACATACCTGGTGTCAGCAACAATGGGCTTCTTATCCATTAGCACGGTCTCATAGAAATCCTGCTGCTCTCTGGTGTGGAATCTGGGGTCCACAGCAGTCCTTCTTCTTACGGCATATGGATCAGATTGTCTCCATAGCCTGAGACCTTTGTCCTTTCTTGCCTTCATATCCTCAGCTTGAGGATGAGCATCATTGTGGAGTGGCAACTTGGGACGGAGCTTGAGCAACACATGCTCTTCATCTGACTCAGAAGGTGGCATCTCACCTTTGTTCTCCTCAGAAGCTGGAATGCTTCTGGTTGTTCTCTTGGGCTTGGCTGGAGCTGTCTTAGCTTGAGCAGGCTTCTTGGGCTTGGAGGAGGCTTGAGCCCGAATAGCATCACCCATGAACTTAGCTTTCTGAGGAGGAGGCTGGGGTGCATCTTCTTCTTCTTCTTCTTCTTCAGCAACCTCTTGAGGTTCAGCATATACAACTCTCTTCCTTTTGGAAGTCTTCTTCACCTTGCTTGGAGCTGGCTCTTCCAAGTTGAGCTTCTTAGCAACTGCAGACTGCTTCACTTTGCTTGTGCCTTTCTTTGGCTGCTGCCCTTGGAGCTCTTTGGCAACCACTTGCCTCTTTGGCTTGGAGGTAACTTCCTCAGCAACAAAGTCGGAATCCTCATCATCAGACGTTCTCTTCTTCCTGGTTCTCGTAGCAGCAGGAGGCAGACCACTGGGGGTACTCCTCTCACCATCATCACTAGAGCTGCTAGCCTCAGGACTTGTACCTGCCTCTGGAATCTCAGCAAACGGTGATTCGGACCTGTTCTGGCTGTCACTGACATCTGACATGGCTGAAAGACCTGTGAATAGATAAGGTGTAGGCAGAGTAGAAGAGTTATCACAACTGCAGAAGTTTTTGCAAAAAAAATGAGTTCAAAAACTTAGTTTTGAGTTTTCACAGAATGTATTTCGGTCAAACCGATTTCAAGTTTCGGTGTAACTGAAGTGTTCAACAGAACCTACACACCACTTTCGGTCAGACCGAAATGGGTTTCGGTCCTACCGAAAACTTAGGGTTTCACAGAAACTTTAATTCGGACATTCCGATTTTCACAACTCGGTCAGACCGAACTATGTAGTGCAATGGTCAGAGACCAAATCGGTCAGTCCGAGTTTCAGGAATCGGCTTCACCGAGATGCATTCCGTGGAAACCTAAACCTAAGAATTTTCCTCGAAACTAAACGATCTGAACTATGTATTGGGATCATATCAAACGTGGATTGAATCAGGGCAGTCCTATCATGCAAGAATCAGAAGTGGAGCATGAAAGGGATCGGGACACACCCTAACTTGGTGGTGTCCCTCTACGGCGGCAACGGCGGAGAAGATTACCGTTGACGGCGGCGGAGACCTGCGGCGAGGGCGCACAGGCGACGAAGGCGACGATCCTTAGATCAGGGCGACGGCAGCAGGGGTCTTGGAGGGCGAACGGTTTGAAAGGAATAGATCGCGCGCAGCCCTCAGTATATATAACCCCGTGCTGTCGGTGGGACCGAGTTGAAAAACTCGGTGTCACCGAGATGCATAATTGCAGTGCAGTTACGCATATCGGTCAGACCGAGATTTTGAACTCGGTTTCACCGAGATGAAACCTAGATCAATCTAAGTGTTTCGGTTGGACCGAGATTGAGAAACCGGTCAGACCGAAATGGACTTAGAAGGTTTTGGAAGTCAGCCTTAGACGAATCGGTGGTTCCGAGTGCTCCTCACTCGGACTGTCCGAAAAAGACTTGTTGAAAGTTGTGATATGAGCATGAAAAGAATTTTTGAGACAAGAAAGCATAGATAGCTAGGGAAGGTGCTTAGGCATTCTTGTCCATCCATTTGGCCAGAAGAAGAAACCAAAACAATCAAAACCACAAATGGATGTCCTTGAATGGATAAAATCATGCATTCAACATGCTCACACAATAAGATAGCAAATGAAATATGTGTCAAACATGCACAACCAATCACTCTAGCTACTAGCACACAATTTGTCGATGACTAGGTCATCTATATATGAGTATGTTGACTTAGGAGTCAAATGAGAACATTTGATCATAGGTCATACTCATCGTTTAAGCACAAGTGGGGTTACCACTTTTACATAAAGCATTTATGTGTTCACATCATTAGAAGATGCTTTAGCTCATTTTTTTTGGAGCAAAGCTCCCCCTAGATGTGAGAACCCCTTTTAAAGGGTCAAACTAACCTTGGGTTGTCGTAGAAGACTTCATGTAGATGTTGAAGACGTGGATGCTCAATGTTGATGTAGATCATCATGAGTTAGGAGCAATCCTTTGAATTAGGGCACTTTCAATACCTACATGGGTTAGTCCCACAAGGAACAAACAAGAATATCCATAGACATAGAGTGAAGTACACAAAAGATGATGTCCATGAAAGCAATGATTACCTTGTCCCTTGACTTACCAGCAAGAGGGTTTGTGACTCCATGAACAAGTGCATGATGTGGAAGTTGATTGCACAAGTTCTTGCCAAAATGAATATGAGTGAAGTTTGTTGGCGGAGTCACCCTCAAGAACCTACTAGTTCTTCTTCTTTGGGATCCACATCATCTTGATGGGAATCCTTGGTGTTGTAGTTGAGCTTGACGAAGTAGAACTTGATGTGTCCTTGGGAACCCACTTGACCATGGCTTGAGGTGCTTCAATGAATGCATCAATCTCCTCTTGAAGCTTGTCCTTGGCCTTTAGCTTGTGGTCTTGTGGTGGAAGGTCATCTTGAGCTTGTTCCACATTGGAAGAAGTAGGATCATACTTCTCCTTTTGTGAAAAAAACTGTGGAGTAGGGTATTGACCTTCTTCCCACTCAACACCTTTGGCGTTGAACTTTCGCTCAAAACCAATCCCTTGATTCTTCCGGTGTCTTCCTTGTTTGCGAACAATCTCCTCAAAGTTCTTGCTTCCGGCAAGACTCTTGTAGACACCTTTCTCTATGATTTCCTTCAATAGGCTATTTTCTTGCTCAAGTGTAACTTGGCTTGAAACATTGTTAGTGGAATCAAGAGAACTACTAGAAGCAACAATATTTGATTTAGCATTGTTATTGTTACTACTAGAGGAAGAATTTTTCTTATGCTTGTCATGCTTAGTCTTAATAGGTGGCAAGAAATTAGACAAGAGAAGTCGTTTGGCAAGATATGAAGAACTCTTCTTTCGAAGATCGTCATTGATCGCTTTTAGAAACTCATGTTCTTGCTCTAGAGTGAGCTTCTCGAAGCGTAGCTTCTCATGAGATCTTAGGAGCTCTCTATGATCTTCTTGAGTTGTTTCATGAGCTAACTTAAGAGTGTTTAGTTCTTTAGTTAGACGCTCAATCTCCTTCATAGCATTGTCATTCGACTCTTCTCGACTATAAAGACTACTAGCATTTTCAACATTACTAAGCTCACTAGATTTATCATGCAAGAGCTCATCTTCACCAAGTAAGTCATCCTCATCACTATCAAAGTCAATGAATTCAGGGTGTGTTACCTTGGGGCCTTTAGCCATGAAGCATCTTCCAATTCCCTCATTTGGTGAATCAAATAAGTCGTAGGAGTTGGAGTTGGAGGATACGAGTGCAAGTCCGGCAACACCTTCATCTTGACTATAGTCGGAGTCAGAGTGATAGCTTCCATTGGATTGACTGTCAGAGTCGGAGCCGGAGACCCATTCACCAACATGAGCTTGATGTCTTCTTCTTGTGTAGCTCCTTGATGACTTGTCTTTCCTCTCCGAATCCTTGCTTCTCCGAGAAGGTCTTCATTCATAACGATCATCTCTACTCCTTCTCTCTCTCCGAGGTGACTCATCTCTTGCTCTTCTTCTTGGAGATTCTTCTCTTCTCTTGTGGGGAGCCGTACACTCATTTGAGAAGTGTCCGGGTCGTCCACAATTGTAGCAGTTTCGATCACGACTAGAAGATCTCTTTCCATCATATGATCTAGACTTTGAGCTTCTTTCTTTGCCTCTATTCTTGTAGAACTTGTTGAAGTTCTTGACCATTAGGCTTATGTCTTCATTGGAAATTTGCTTGTCACTTGAGGTAGTAGGAGCATCACTTGTAGCTTTGTAAGCACCACTTGACTTGTTGTGAAGCTCTTCCTTATCCTTAAGTGTCATCTCATGAGCAACAATCCTTCCAATGACTTCAGTTGGCTTGAGAGTCTTGTAGTTTGGCATCATTTGGATCAAAGTGCACACGGTGTCATACTTTCCATCCAAAGCTCTGAGAATCTTCTTAATGATGAATCGGTCTGTCATTTCTTTGCTTCCTAAGCCTGCAATCTCATTTGTGATGAGAGCAAGCCTAGAGTACATTTCAGCGACTCCTTCACCATCCTTCATCTTGAACTTGTCAAGTTGACCTTGAAGAATATCTAGCTTTGATTCCTTAACAAATTCAGTACCCTCGTGCATTTCAACCAAAGTATCCCAAATCTCTTTAGCATTCTCAAGCCGGCTGATTTTGTTGAACTCTTCGGGACACAAGGCATTGAAGAGAATGTCACAAGCTTGAGCATTGTTTTGCAACATCTTCAATTCTTCGGGTGTAGCTTCGCGATCCGGAACTTTTCCATCTTCAAAGAAGTCACCTTGCATACCAACACAAATAATGCCCCATGCGGCTGGGTTATGACCAAGAATATGCATTTTCATTTTATGCTTCCAACTAGCAAAATTTGTACCATCAAAGTAAGGACCTCTACGATAATTACCCTCACTAGACGCCATACTCTCCTAGGTTGTGAAACCAAGCTTATGGAGTCCAATGCAATGGAAACCAAGGCAATGGAGACCAAAGCTCTGATACCACTTGTAGGATCGAAAGTAAGTCTAGAGGGGGGGTGATTAGACTACTTGACAAAATAAAAAATCTGCCTTTAGATCATGCAATGTTTTTGGCAGTTTCACAATTAAGATCAATTCAAGTAACACCCTACACATGCAATTCTAGAGTATATGCAGCGGAAAGTAAATTGCACATGTAAAAGAGAGGTGGAGAAGATCAAACGCAGTTTGGTGACACGGAGATTTTTGTCGTGGTTCCGATAGGTGGTGCTATCGTACATCCACGTTGATGGAGACTTCAACCCACGGAGCGTAACGGCTGCGCGAGTCCACGGAGGGCTCCACCCACGAAGGGTCCACGAAGAAGCAACCTTGTCTATTCCATCACGGCCTACGCCCACGGAGGACTAGCCTTACTCGGGGTAGATCTTCACGAAGTAGGCGATCTCCTTGCCCTTACAAACTTCTTGGTTCAACTCCACATCATCAAGACGGAGGCTCCCAAGCGACACCTAACCAATCTAGGAGGCACCACCCCCCAAAAGGTAATAGACGGTGTTGATGATGATGAACTCCTTGCTCTTGTGCTTCAGATGATAAACTCCCCAACACTCAACTCTCCTCACTGATATGGCTGTGGTGGAAGAAAGATTTGAGTGGAAAGCAACTTGGGAAGGCTAGAGATCAAGTTTCATATGGTAGGAATGGAATGACTTGATCTCAACACAAGGGTAGGTGGTTCACTTCTCAGAAAGTGTATGGTAGAAGTGGTGGTACTTTCTGATGGCTCTCCTCACAAATGAGGAGGGGGTGGAGGGGTATATATAGCCTCCACACAAAATCCAACCGTTACACACACATTTGACCAATCTCGGTCAGACCGAAGTGAAAACTCGGTTAGACCGAAAGTTCAAATATAGTGAACGTTGGGATTTTCGGTGGGACCGAAAATACCATCTCGGTGAGACCGAAGTGAGTCAAAGGTTAGGGTTTGCCATCTCGGTGAGACCGAAAATATAAACTCGGATATTCCGAATTTATGTCAACTGACCACAGAAGGTTGGCAGCCCTTTTTCGGTGGGACCGAAACTCAGAATCGGTTTGACTGAGAAGCTAGGGTTTGGAGAAACAACTGAAGTGGTTCATCTCGGTGGGACTGAGTTGGAGAAATCGGTGTGACCGAGATGTTAGGGTTTGTAGAAATAACTTCATCTCGGTGGGACTGAGTTGGTTTGACCGAGATTACTTATGGGTGTGTGTTAAGTAGTGAATAGTGCTGATAGTTGAGGGAGTTAGATCACCAAGCACTTGAGCAACAAGAACATTAACACAACCTCATCCCCTTTTAATAGTATTGGCTTTTCCTATGGACTCAATGTGATCTTTGATCACTAAACCAAAAATAGAGTCTTGAGCTTTTGCCAATGCTTGTCTTAGCATTTTGAGGGGTCCACTTCTTCAGACATTTCCATACCCACATCATCGAACTTTTCTGAAATGATTCACAAGAGAATATTAGTTCAATGATATATATGTTGTTATTAATTACCAAAACCACCCGGGGATTAGTTGCACTTTCAAGCGCTCGCCACCGAGCTGCTTCGTGCGCTGGCGCGGCGAGGAAGACGGGGATGCCCCTGGTGGGCCGGGCCGGCTGGGCCAGCAGGTAAGTGGGCTCATGTAAGTGTTCTTCCTATTTTTCTTTTCCTATTTCTTTTCTGTTTTATTTCTTTTGCAGCTTTGTTCAATTAATAAAAATGCCTAAACATTTTTATAACTCATGACACTTGTCATACCTACTTTATATAATATGAACAGTAGGAAACATTATAGTTCATGATTATTTGAGCATTTAAAATATTTTATAGCATTTAAATGCCCAAATTCAAATACCATTTGATTTAATCCAAAGCCCTAGATTGTCCTAGAAAATTGTGCACCATTTTTGGCAGAGGTTTAAGCCCAAGGCAGAAATGATGAACATTTTGAAGGGCATTTTGGGTACATTGGAAAATATTTTAGCAAACCCTAGTTGTTAGGGGAGGGGTGCTGGGGTTTCTGTTAATCCCATTTCAAGTTTCTTTGAAAGTAAACATGATGCACACTCTAGTTAGGTCCTAATGCAAGTGCTAGCTAGGGATGTGACAACTCACCCCCACTTAAAAGAATCGCGTCCCGAGATTCGGGTTCCTCCCGAAAGAGGGTGGGGTACTCAAGTCGAAGACGATCCTCCCTTTCCCAAGTAGCTTCACTCTCGGAATGATGTGACCATTGAACCTTGAGAAACTTGATATTGTGGCGTTGAGTGGTGCGCTCAGTTTGATCAAGAATACGAACGGGGTATTCTCGATATGTGAGATTTTCTTGGAGATCAAGCGTTTCGTGGTCCACTCCGTGGATAGGATCCGAGAAGCAACGCCTGAGTTGAGAAACGTGGAAAACATCATGAACTCTGGAGAGGTGCGGAGGTAGTTCCAATTGGTTGGCAACTTCTCCTCGTTTGGCAAGAATGCGAAAAGGACCGATGTAACGAGGGGCCAATTTGCCTTTGATACCGAATCGATGGGTTCCCTTAAGAGGAGTAACCCGAAGGTATGCCTTATCGCCGACTTCAAAAGTCACAGCCTTATGATGACTATCATATTGGCTCTTTTGGCGAGACTGGGCTGTTTTCAATCTCTCACGAACGATGCGAACTTGTTCCTCTGCTTCCTGGATCATATCCGGGCCAAAGAATTGTCTTTCCCCGGTCTCTGACCAGTTAAGAGGTGTTCGAAACCTTCGTCCATATAGAACTTCGAAGGGAGCTTTGCCCAAGCTGGCTTGATAACTATTGTTATAAGCGAATTCGGCAAATGGAAGACATTTTTCCCATTCCATACCGAAAGAAATGACAGAGGCTCGAAGCATGTCTTCCAGAATTTGATTGACTCGTTCCACTTGACCACTTGATTGCGGATGGAAGGCAGTACTGAAAGAGAGATGAGTTCCCATAGCATTCTGGAAACTTTCCCAAAATCGGGAGGTGAAAAGACTTCCACAGTCCGAGTTAATCTCCAACGGTACACCATGAAGTGATACTATTCGAGAGATATATAAGTCTGCTAGCTGGCTAGCGGTAATGCTCTCTCGAACAGGCAGGAAATGAGCTACTTTAGAGAGGCGGTCGATAACGACGAAGATAGCATTATTCCCTTTCCTGGACCTGGGAAACCCGGTAATGAAGTCCATACCGACTTTATCCCATTTCCATTCAGGAATAGCTAAAGGTTGAAGGGTGCTAGCTGGCCGTTGATGCTCTGCTTTGACTCGACGACAAACGTCGCAGTTAGCAATGAATTGAGCGATTTCCCTCTTCATCCTAGTCCACCAGAATCTTTGACGTAGGTCTTGATACATTTTGGTACTACCGGGATGAATCGTGAGAGGAGATTCATGAGCCTCCTTAAGGATTAATTGCCGTAGATGGTGGTTCTTGGGAACCACTACACGGTTCTCAAAGAAAACAACACCTCAGTCATCCATGGAGAAACTTTTAGCGAGTCCGCTAGCAATGTTCTCTTGGAGTCGTGATACACCTTTATCACGCTTCTGGGCAGCTATAACTTGATCCATAAGGGTAGGTTTCGCCACCAAGGTGGAAAGGAATCCTCGAGGAACAATGTGAAGGTTAAGCTTGCGGAATTCCTCGTGGAGAAGTGGTTGACTTTGTTGTAACATTAAATTGTTACAATATGACTTACGACTTAGTGCATCGGCCATGACATTGGCCTTTCCAGGAGTGTAAGTGATTCCTAAGTCGTAGTCGGTGAGCAACTCAACCCAACATCTTTGCCTGAGATTTAGATCCGGTTGGGTGAAGATATACTTTACACTTTGGTGATCAGTGAAGATTTCACAGCGATTACCAAGGAGGTAATGTCGCCATGTTTTGAGTGCATGGACTACAGCTGCAAGCTCTAGATCATGAGTAGGATAGTTATCCTCATGTGGACGCAACTGTCGGGATGCGTATGCAATCACTTGACGATCTTGCATGAGAATGCAACCTAGTCCTTGTCGCGAGGCGTCGCAATAGATTATAAAATCCTTGGAAAAGTCTGGTGGTACCAGTACAGGTGCAGATGTCAGGCGTCTTTTCAGTTCCTGAAAACTGGACTCGCACTGTGGGGTCCACTCAAACTTTTTATCTTTCTTGAGGAGTTCGGTTAGAGGTTTAGCAACTTTGGAGAAGTTCTCGACGAAACGTCGGCAATAGCTCGCTAAGCCACGAAAACTCCTAACTTGCTTGACAGATTCAGGGGGAGTCCAATCAAGTACGGCTTGAACTCGCTCGGGATTGATAGCAATACCCTGGCCAGAGATCACATGACCTAGATAGGTTACTTCTGGCAACCAGAATTCACATTTAGAGAATTTGGCATAAAGGCGGTGCTCTCGAAGTTTCGTCAATACCAACCTTAAATGCTCGGCATGGTCTTCCTTGTTCTTGGAGAAAATGAGTATATCATCGAGGTATACCACGACGAATTTATCCAAATACTCCATGAATATAGAATTCATTAACCGAGAAAAGGTAGCTGGGGCATTGGTTAATCCGAAGGACATGACGGTGTACTCATATTGGCCATAACGAGTAACGAAAGCCGTTTTAGGAATGTCCCCGTTCTTGATTTTGATTTGATGGTAGCCCAACCTCAAATCCATCTTAGAGAAGACTGAGGATCCCGCGAGCTGATCATACAGGTCGTTGATCCTGGGGAGCGGATACTTATTCTTTATGGTGACCAGATTGATAGGTCGGTAATCTACAACCATCCGCTCCGTTCCATCCTTCTTCTTGACGAAGAGGACGGGGCAAGCCCAAGGGGAAGAACTAGGACGGATGAAACCCTTTTGCAAGGACTCATCGAGTTGTTTCTTTAGCTCAGCTAATTCTAATGGTGCCATCTTATAGGGTCTCCTAGAGATTGGGACAGTTCCAGGGAAAAAATCTATCACGAACTCGACATCTCTGTCAGGTGGAACTCCTGGCAGTTCTTCTGGAAAAACATCCGGAAAGTCACGGACTACCGGGATATCTTCGAGTTCTGGTAGAGGGCTGGCATTAAGAGAATAGAGCTGACATTCAGCCATTCGGGCCAAGACATTGACTATCTTGCCGGATGGATGTGTAAGTTGAACGGTCCTAGTAAAGCAATCAATTTTGGCGTAATGGGTTGTCATCCAATCCATACCCAAAATGATATTTATGTCCGAGGACTTGAGAGCGATTAGAGATGCAAGGAAAACAAGTCTATCGACAAGGATTTCATTTCCATGGCTTACCCTAGAGGTTTGCCACTTTGAACCAGGAGTTTGAATAACCATGGAAGTAGGCATGTCACAAAAGGTCATGTTGTGCAATCGAGCATAGCTCTCACATATGAACGAATGGGATGCTCCAGTATCGAAAAGAACAGATGCCGGATGGCAATTTACGAGAAGCGTACCAAGGACGACGTTAGGATCCTCATAAGCTTCTTCGGCAGAAACATAGTTGACATGACCACGTGCAGTGGGGATTGGCTCGACATAGTTCACCTTGCCGGTTGGCTTACCACGGCCAACGGGTTTTCCTGGCTGATTCTGGGGACAATCACACATGTAGTGTCCCGGTTCTCCACACTTGAAACATGTCACAGTGGTGGTGCGTGGAGCAAAGTTCGAGGGTGGACCCCCATAGGTCTTAGCAGGTGCAAACTGTTGAGTTGGGCGAGGCGCCTCATAGGATGGCCTCGGTGTATACTTGGGTGGTAGAGCAGTGTTAGGAACCCACACACGGCGCTTGTGAGAGCCAGAGCCGGATGAGGAACCAAAGTCTCGAGAATGCTTGCGGGTGGCCTCAAAGTCGGTCTGGCCTGTCTCAGCACTGATAGCCTTGTTAACCAACTTCTGGAAGGAAGTGCACTCGTGCAGACGTAGATCTCGACGAAGTTCATGGCTGAGTGTAATGCCCAGGATGGAGTTATACCTCCTACGGGTCGAGGCCCGACTTAAAGGCATAAGTCCATCCTAGAATGATCTCAAGTTTGGTAATCTTTGCACAACTCATGTAAAAGAGGGATGGTAAACTTAAAATAGTCGGCTTACAATCGCCACGTCACAGAATAACAGTACAAGTCTCAAACATCATACAATAAGATCACTACAACCCTCTAAGGGCAAAATCCAAATGTCAAAGTACCAAACTCAGATAAATAAAACAACCACAGGCGGATCGAATCCTAGTAAGAGTCTCCACTACTGATCGTCCGGGTAGCGCACGTAGTAACGACTACGCTCCTCGTCGTACTCCCAATCCAGCTCGGTGCCATCACCTGGATAGCTCACGGCTGGACCTGCATCTGGTGTGTGAAGTAACTGTGAGCCACAGAGGACTCAGCAATCCCGTTCCCGGGTAACAGAACTATCAAAGCCTTTAGGTGAGGGAAAAGGCTGAAGAAAGAAATGAGGTGAAGGAACAACAAAGAGTCTGCAGCAGCAACTAGCACTAACTTACGCGAGAGAGAGCGAGAAGAGAAGGCAACGCGAGAAGTGATCACGAAGTGATCCTAGCTACAAGTTCACAAGCATAACCCCTCCGTGTTCAACTCCCGAATCCCGATTCGGAAAATTGACAGTCACGGAACTCACGCTGGTAGTGTATTAGCATCATTGTGTCAAGTTATCTACAACCGGAATTAACAAGCTCCCATCTGCCACATAACCGCGGGCACGGCTTTCGAAAGTTCAAACCCTGCAGGGGTGTTCCAACTTGACCCATTACAAGCCCACGATCCGCGGAGTCGCAACTCCAAAGTGGGAAGACCCGAGTATCCTCGGAATCCCGTGCTCAAGTTAAACCGAACTAAGGTAAGGCTAATCCAGCAAATCCTCCCGGCGTGTCGTCACCCTGATAGTAGCCGCGCGTATCTAGGTCTCAGGACACGTCCGGATGGGCGAAGCTACGGGTGGATACCAAATACCTCGAGTTGCCTCAAGGCGGCCCCGCAGGCTCCCCGTTTCGGACCAACACTCATGTGGAGCACTGGCCCGGGGTTGTTGATTAAGAAAGAGGGTTAATTACTCCCTTATGCATGTTTAGTTTGTTATTAGGCAAATAGTACCAAGGTTGGGATTTGCTGGAAAAGACTTAGCACATAGCGGTTTATCGAGGGGGTCCCATACACCCCAACCGTGTTAGGAACGCATAATCAAGGAACATAAAACCGGCTTATACGGATCCTAACGGCATGAGTGGAACAAAACACCAAGCAAAAGGCTTAGCCTTCCACCCTTGCCAATATATAGGTGATTTCATTTTTAAAGCAATTATATAGTGTGATATAACCCAACCAAACTTCAACATGGAGCAAGCATCTTCACTTCACCTGCAACTAGCAACGCTATAAGAAGGGCTGAGCGAAGCGTACTTAGCCAAGCAAGGGTTTGCATAGGTAGGGTGGTTAAACATGGCAATTGGTTACAAGTAGGAGGCTGACAAGAAGAACATGGGCATCGAGGCAAAACTATAGATCGAGACTACTAGCAATAGACAAAGATAGTAATGTTATCGGGGTTCGGTCATCTTGCCTGAAGAGAAGAAGTTCGGATCAAAAGAAGGGTCCTCTTGCTCAAACTCGTTGGAAACCTCGTGCTCAACCTCGTTGGAAAACTCGTGCTCAACTTCGTGCTCTAAACAAGACAAACACACCAAGCACCAATCAACACGATGCAATGCGCACTCGAAAACATGTATGCATGATGGATGCACTAGTGAAGCACATGGAGCACGGAAAACATCACTCAAGCAAAACACCTCAAAACAAGATAACAACCTGATATTATTAATCTACACAGAAAAACACCCAAGTTTGATATAAAGATCGCTGAAATCGGAGTTACGGGCTAAAAGTTATGCCCGAAACAAGATTTGAGCGAAAACTGCAAATTACAGCAACATAGCATCTTGGGAGCACAAAATAATTAATCTACAGCACCTAAAAAGCATGGCAAAGGACTTGAACATAAACTAGATATAATGTACAGCAACTAGGTCCAAAGTGCACCCCAAACGGAGTCACGGATCATTAGCAATGACCTTGGACATATTGAACTTTGAAATAAAATTCTGGCAGCAGAATTTTATTGAAAGTTTGGAGCAAAAGATAAGCATGCTACAGCACCTCAAATGGACATGTGAGGACATGGATGGAAAGACAACAATATATACTTCATGGAACAATCAAAATCCACCCCAAAACTAACATGCTTTGTCCTACAACATCACACGAACATGGCATCGGAACGTTACAGATTTCAGACTTAGTGAAATTTCACTAAGTCCCAAAACAGCAACATCATCATAGCATCAAAAAGAGCAAGTTTAAGACACCTCGAAACTAAACATGGCAAAGGGTAAGCACCTCATCAAAGTACATATGACGGTGATCCCGAAACACACAAGCATGCATCAATGTGATGAACACACCGATTACAATGAGCTCAACAAGATGGCATCTCATAACAAGTAAAAACACAACATATGAACATGGCATCTTGCAACGATGATAACAAGGAAACAATACATCTACCATGCAACCTATCACACACAACACGTAGTTCGTGACGAGACGAACACGTGGACATGTCATTTGCATCGTTTGGACAAACGAGCTAAAAGATATGACAAGTCAAAGGTGGCACAAAAATAACACATAGCAGCAGTTTATATCATCATACACTCTTGCAACAGCAAAACAAGGCCCTAGATGATCTCTAACATGCATGACAACAACAGGTAAAACGTAGAGGGCATCTCCACGAACATCTGGACATATCACACGCGCAAAACGGATCTACAGACAAAAAGTTATGCACGTTGGAAGATAGCATCACAGATCAAAAGAACAGGGGCTAGGGTTAGGTCAACCTGCGGGGATCCAGATCTGGAACAGAGGAACGGGCCGGCGGCGCTACAGTGCGGCCCACGGGGAAGAGATCGGCGGCGGCCCGCGGGCGGTGCGGCCCACGCGCTGACGAGGCGGCGCCCAGGGAGAGTCCACGGCGGCTGGCGGCCCGGCTGCCGCGGCCTGGGAGGCCCAGCTGGGCGGTGGCGCTGAGCGGGCCCTAGCGTGGCGGCGCGGCGGCCCGTGCGGCGAGCGGAGGCGGACTGCGGGAGGCGGCCCAGCCGCTGGGGCTGGCGCGGCCTCGGTGGAGCTGGTGCGGGCCGGCGTACGGGCCTTGCCCTGGCGAAGAGAGCGGTCGGGCCCACGGGCGGTAGCGCTGAGGGAGGGGCGAGCGCCCAGGCGGAGGGAGGCGAGCGGCGCCCGACGACTTGGTGGGGGCGAGGCGAGGCAGGATGCGGGCCGAGGCCCAGTGGAGCGGCGCCCGACCGGCCAAGTGGTCCCGCGGCGGCTGTAGCTGGTTCGATCGGGCCTCCTGCCCGATCTGACGAAGCGAAGGCAGCCGGCGGGGCGACTCGTGCGTTGACCCGAGCGCTTCGAGCGCTGCGGCGGCTGGTGAACGAGGAAATCCCTCGGGATCCAGAGAACTTATTTGGGGATCTGAGATCTAAAAAGAAAAAAAAAAGAAAAGGAGAGAGGAGGAAGAAGAAGGAATGTCCAAATAGACCTAGGGGTCTATATATAGCAAACTGGACTAGGGTTTGGAGTTTAGGGATGTTTAGGAGCCCTCCGATCTGGATCCAACGGATCCGATCGCGGGATGATTTTAAAAGGGCCAGACGGAGATAAAAGAATACCACAGGGGTATTCCCGGGACACGAAGTAAGGGCACTTCGGACCCACACGGACAACGGAGGGAAAAGTCAACGGAGTCCAAACGAGACGAGATTTGAGAGGCGGGTTGCACACAACAAAACAACAACATACAACACAACCTCACGGCACACCGGTAACGAAAAACGCCCGAACAACAAAGAAGGCCTACGGGACGTCACGGACACGAGAGGGAGCTCCGGAACACGAAACGGACAACGGGAAGAAACGCCACGAACCGGATGCAACCCACAACACAAACAAAATGCAATGCACATGTCTACATGATATGAATGAATGCCACACACTCACACAACAAAACGACGAAAGCCCGAAAGACAAGAACCCGAAATGGAAATAGATGAAGCCGGAGATTTATTATAAGCCCAAAAGGGAAAGTATTACATCCGGGGCATTACAAACTCTCCTCTACTACAAAAAGATCTCGTCCCGAGATCTAGGACTGGAAAAAGGAAGGGTACTCGGAACGAAGATGATCTTCTCGTTCCCAGGTAGCTTCTCGGTCTGTGTGATGTGACCATTTGACTTTCAGAAACTTGATGGACTTGTTGCGAGTCTTGCGTTCAGTTTCTTCGAGAATTGCAACTGGATGCTCTCGGTAGGAAAGGTCTTGTTGAAGATCAATCTCCTCAAACGGAATCATGCGCTCAGGTGCCTTGAAGCATTTGCGAAGCTGAGACACATGGAAGACATCATGAACATTTGCAAAGTTGGAAGGGAGCTCGAGCTGATAGGCTAGATCGCCTCTTTTGCCAAGAATTTTGAAAGGCCCGACGTATCTAGGAGCAAGCTTTCCTTTCATCGGAGAAACTCGGAGATAGACATGATCTCCGATGTCGAAAGCCAAATCACGATGCTTTCCGTCGTAGTAGCTCTTCTGACGCGACTGAGCGGCCTTGAGATTCTCACGTATGACTTTGCACATTTCTTCGGCTTCAGAGATCAAATCATTGCCAAGAAGTTGGCGTTCGCCTGTTTCAGACCAGTTGAGAGGGGTACGACACTTTCTGCCATAGAGAATTTCAAACGGTGCTTTGCCTGCACTTGCTTGAAAGCTGTTGTTGTAAGAGAATTCGGCAAATGGAAGACAGTCTTCCCATTTCATGCCGAAGGAGATGACACAGGCTCTGAGCATATCTTCAAGGATCTGATTCACACGCTCGACTTGACCACTAGTCTGAGGGTGAAAGGCAGTGCTGAACCTGATCTTCGTGCCCATGGCGGACTGAAAGGAGTCCCAGAACCTAGATGTGAACAAGCTGCCACGGTCTGAGGATATCACTTGAGGAATGCCATGTAGGGACACAATTCTGGAAGTGTACAGCTCTGCAAGTTGAGCTGCATTGATTGATTCTTTGACTGGAAGAAAGTGAGCGACTTTGGTAAGCTTGTCAATCACCACAAAGATAGCATCATTGCCTCGCTTGGATTTAGGAAAGCCAGTGACGAAGTCCATTTCAATGTGGTCGAACTTCCACTCAGGAATAGGAAGAGGTTGGAGTAGACCGGCTGGACGTTGATGTTCTGCTTTCACTCTTCTGCATACATCACATTCATTCACGAATTGGGCAATCTCCCTTTTCATGCGTGTCCACCAGTAAGATTGCTTGAGGTCTTGATACATCTTGGAACTGCCAGGATGAATGGAAAGGAGAGAGTCATGAGCTTCTTCCATTATGAGCTTCCTGAGATCACCTTTGGGAACAACGAGTCTGTCCTCGAAGAATAAGGTATCTCTCTCATCAACACGGAAGCACTTATATTTTGGAGTGCCCTTTGCAATCCCATGTTTCACCTTCTTCACCATGGTATCACTGAGCTGGGCCTCACGGACTTGATCTTCCAAGGTAGGAGCAATTTGGAGATTAGCAAGAAAACCCTGCGGAACAACCTGAAGGTTGAGCTTCCTGAAAGCTTCACAAAGCTCAGGCTGGTGTGGCTTGATAAGAAGGCTGTTGCAATATGCCTTTCTGCTCAAAGCGTCTGCAATCACATTCGCCTTGCCTGGAGTGTACTCAATGCTGGGGTTGTACTCTTGGATCATCTCGACCCAACGAGTCTGGCGGAGGTTCAGATGCGGCTGCGTGAAGATGTACTTCAAGCTCTTGTGATCAGTGAAGATGTCGACCTTTCTGCCCAACAACAGATGTCTCCACGTAATCAGAGCATGTACCACAGCTGCTAGCTCGAGATCATGTGTGGGATAGTTCTTCTCAGCTGGCTTGAGCTGACGTGAAGTGTATGCCACAATTCTCTTCTCTTGCATAAGCACACCACCAAGGCCTTGAAGAGAAGCGTCACAGAACACTTCATAGGGCTTGGATTCATCTGGAGGAATCAGAACTGGAGCTGAGACAAGCTTCTCTTTGAGGGTTTTGAAAGCCACTTCACAATCGGGAGACCAAAAGTATTTGACATTCTTCTGAAGGAGGTTGGAAAGGGGCTTGGCAATCTTGGAGAAGTTCTCCACAAACCTTCTGCAATAGCTGGCAAGACCCAGAAAACTGCGGAGCTGCTTGACGTTCTGAGGAGCTTCCCAGTTGACAATTGCTTCAACTTTCTCGGGATTAACCGCAATACCGTCAGCTGAGATAATGTGGCCCAGGTAGAGAACCTTATCGAGCCAAAACTCGCACTTTGAGAACTTGGCATAGAATTTGTGCTCTCGGAGTCGATCAAGAACCAGACGCAAGTGCTTTTCGTGATCTTCTTCATTCTTGGAAAACACCAAAATATCATCCAGATACACTAGCACAAACTCGCCTGTATAGGGGTTGAAGATGTAATGCATCATCCTTGAGAAGGTAGGAGGAGCATTGGCGAGGCCGAAGGACATGACGGTATACTCATATGAACCGTAGCTCGTTCTGAACGCCGTCTTGGGAATGTCTTCCTCGCGAATGCGAATTTGATGATAGCCCATTCGGAGGTCAAGTTTAGAGAATACTTTAGCTCCTTTGAGCTGCTCAAAGAGTTCATTGATGTTGGGGAGCGGATACTTGTTCTTAATCGTCTTCTTGTTCAGTGGCCGGTAGTCAACACAGAGACGCTCCGTGCCATCTTTCTTCTTGACAAATAAGACACCACAGCCCCACGGAGATGTACTCGGTCTGATGAGACCCATACGCTCCTGTTCATCCAACTGTTTCTTCAATTCCTTCAATTCATCTGAAGAGAGCTTGTAAGGACGCCGACAAACAGGTTCGGTGCCCGGCTCGAGTTCAATGACAAACTCCACCTGACGGTGTGGAGGCATGCCTGGAAGTTCTTCTGGAAAGACGTCTTGATATTCATTCACCACTGGAATTTGCTCTATGGCATTAATTTCACCCTTATCATTAAGAGAGAAAAGCCGAATAGTATTATCCCTGGAGGCGAAGATAATCACATCTTCATCAGAATGAGTCAATTTGACTTCCTTTTGAGCGCAATCAATGTGAGCATCGTGCTTAGAAAGCCAATCCATTCCGAGAATGAGGTCGATGTCAGAATGACCAAGAACCACCGGTTTAGCCATAAAACGATAATCTCCCATGCGAATAGAAACATCCGGAGCATAGACAGTAGAAGACATACGTCTCCCTCGAGAAATAACTTCCAACCTCTGAGGCAAATTTGAAGTGGCAATACTGTGCTTGGATGCAAAAGGTTGAGACATGAAAGAGCATGATGCACCCGAATCAAATAACACTTTAGCTGGAAAAGAGTTCACTGGAAGGTTACCCAGAATGACATCAGAAGAAGCCTCTGCTTGTGCTGCATTCATCAGATTGACCCTGGCAGCCTTTGGATCATGCCTGACAATAGCTGAACTCACAGGCGGTGGAGGAGGAAGACGCTTCGGATTCGGACATCTGTTGGCATAATGACCCTTCTGGCCACACTTGTTGCACACCACTTCAGAGAGAGGACGGAACTGAGAGCCACTGGACTTGGAGCCTTGAGACTGAAACTGCTTCTTCGACTGGTTGCTTGAGTTGGGTGGGTGGGAGAAACCACGGCCACTAGAGTTCTTGTTGTTGGAGTTGTTGAATGGAGCTCGAATCATTGGAGGAGGAGGAAGCCAGAATTTCTGTTGTTTCGCAGCCAACTGAGACGATGAGGTAGAGTGAACAGCATCTCGAATTCTCTTCTTAGAAGCCTCCATCTTAAGCTGAGCTGCTTCTTGTTTCAAAGCCATATTATAGAACTTATCGAATTCGTCTGGCTCGAACAAAGTGAGAGCAAGCTGAAGTTCATCTTTGAGACCTCCACGGAACTGATAGATTTTGCTCTTTGCATCAGGTATGTCTTGCTTTGCATAACGAGCGAGGTTTTGGAACTTGACATTATACTGATAGACTGACATGGAGCCCTGCTTGAGGTTGCGGAATTGCTCACGCATACCCTCAATAACACTTGTAGGAATGTGATGCGAGCGGAAATCCCTGCAGAAGTTCTCCCACGAGATCACTTGACCCGGCCTTGAGTCTTTGTACTGCTGCCACCAATCAGCTGCTTGATCTTTCAGTTGGAAGGCTGCAAACTTCACATAGTCATCTTCTTTCACGTTACTGCACTCAAAATGCTTCTTTATGTCGGTCAGCCAATCCTCGGCATCAAGAGGGTCGACACAGTAACTGAAAGCTTTAGGATTGTTGGCCAAGAACTGGTTGAGGGTAGCATGGTGCTGCTGGAAGAAGTTGCCTTGGTTCATTGGAATGCCCTGATTAGCTTGATTAGCTTGCATAGCCTGCATTTGCTGCATCATCTGCATCATCAACTGAGTGTTCTGAGCAGTAGTCTGCATAATTGCTCTCCAAGCCTCAGGCGGAGGAGGAGGTGAAGGAGGACGTTCTGGAACCTCTTCACCCTCTGGGTTGGCATTCGGAACCCTTTTCGGAGCCATCCTGTAAGAGATGACCACGAATCAGCAATTGATTGACAAAAGGAATAAGCTGAATCAATGGAATGAATTGCAACAAGTCTTCACAATAATCATTCGAACAATAAGAACGAATGAAATCATCCGAACAAGAGGAACGAATGAATTTCTCAGTTAATTGATAACATCATCTTCACGAGAAGCCACATAGGGATCAAAAGGATAAAATAATAAAACAACAAGGTACGGAAAGGAACAAACACAAGAGAGGAGTTTCGTTCTAACATCTTTGTGCTGAAAGCATATGAACGCGTTACGAAAAGGTTTTGCAATCCCCGGATCAGCATAGCCAAGGACCCTTTAAGATGCAACTCCTGATAGTAACCTCGGTCATATAACCTCTTCACTCAATGTCGAACCCCGAACTCACTAACCTGCATTCGTTGGAAGAATGCCTACGATCTACTGGATAAAACCCACCTATAGCTTTCCGAAAGATTCCAGTTATGCAATCAGGTGTTGGGGATACACGGGAAGCACCGCGCAATCAACTCTAACCTACATCCAGGTGTATCCATCCTTCAACACATAACCAGTCTTTCTCGGAAGCTGTGTACCTCGGACCTTCGAAAAGCATCCACTATAACAAGCTATGGCAATACTCCCGAACTACCTCCCCAGTACTGGGTGATGTCGGGGTTATCGTGCCACTGGCCGTATAGGGGAGATTTTTGATGTCGGCCGTCTTAAGTATTTAGTACTGTCGCGATATGCTTGTTACAGTGATACCCCGAAGCTCAACTCCTCGGTAACAGGAGGCATCGAGAACAATATCCTTGTCACAAGAACATCGAAACAATCCCAGAATACTCGCGGGATTCCTAAAAAAAATTTTGTGCAAATTTTGAAGATAGGAGAGGCAAGAGTAGACGTCAGGAGTCCTCACCAGAGAGAAAGGGGATGAGAAGCAAAGAATCCTACTCTCCGATATAATATAGGACTCAAAAAGTTTTTCAGTGTGTGCCTAGACTCAACCGTCAACGGTTCGATCAAACAGTGGGGGCTCCTAGGTCGGAGAAGGCTCTGAATACCAACTTGTAATGCCCAGGATGGAGTTATACCTCCTACGGGTCGAGGCCCGACTTAAAGGCATAAGTCCATCCTAGAATGATCTCAAGTTTGGTAATCTTTGCACAACTCATGTAAAAGAGGGATGGTAAACTTAAAATAGTCGGCTTACAATCGCCACGTCACAGAATAACAGTACAAGTCTCAAACATCATACAATAAGATCACTACAACCCTCTAAGGGCAAAATCCAAATGTCAAAGTACCAAACTCAGATAAATAAAACAACCACAGGCGGATCGAATCCTAGTAAGAGTCTCCACTACTGATCGTCCGGGTAGCGCACGTAGTAACGACTACGCTCCTCGTCGTACTCCCAATCCAGCTCGGTGCCATCACCTGGATAGCTCACGGCTGGACCTGCATCTGGTGTGTGAAGTAACTGTGAGCCACAGAGGACTCAGCAATCCCGTTCCCGGGTAACAGAACTATCAAAGCCTTTAGGTGAGGGAAAAGGCTGAAGAAAGAAATGAGGTGAAGGAACAACAAAGAGTCTGCAGCAGCAACTAGCACTAACTTACGCGAGAGAGAGCGAGAAGAGAAGGCAACGCGAGAAGTGATCACGAAGTGATCCTAGCTACAAGTTCACAAGCATAACCCCTCCGTGTTCAACTCCCGAATCCCGATTCGGAAAATTGACAGTCACGGAACTCACGCTGGTAGTGTATTAGCATCATTGTGTCAAGTTATCTACAACCGGAATTAACAAGCTCCCATCTGCCACATAACCGCGGGCACGGCTTTCGAAAGTTCAAACCCTGCAGGGGTGTTCCAACTTGACCCATTACAAGCCCACGATCCGCGGAGTCGCAACTCCAAAGTGGGAAGACCCGAGTATCCTCGGAATCCCGTGCTCAAGTTAAACCGAACTAAGGTAAGGCTAATCCAGCAAATCCTCCCGGCGTGTCGTCACCCTGATAGTAGCCGCGCGTATCTAGGTCTCAGGACACGTCCGGATGGGCGAAGCTACGGGTGGATACCAAATACCTCGAGTTGCCTCAAGGCGGCCCCGCAGGCTCCCCGTTTCGGACCAACACTCATGTGGAGCACTGGCCCGGGGTTGTTGATTAAGAAAGAGGGTTAATTACTCCCTTATGCATGTTTAGTTTGTTATTAGGCAAATAGTACCAAGGTTGGGATTTGCTGGAAAAGACTTAGCACATAGCGGTTTATCGAGGGGGTCCCATACACCCCAACCGTGTTAGGAACGCATAATCAAGGAACATAAAACCGGCTTATACGGATCCTAACGGCATGAGTGGAACAAAACACCAAGCAAAAGGCTTAGCCTTCCACCCTTGCCAATATATAGGTGATTTCATTTTTAAAGCAATTATATAGTGTGATATAACCCAACCAAACTTCAACATGGAGCAAGCATCTTCACTTCACCTGCAACTAGCAACGCTATAAGAAGGGCTGAGCGAAGCGTACTTAGCCAAGCAAGGGTTTGCATAGGTAGGGTGGTTAAACATGGCAATTGGTTACAAGTAGGAGGCTGACAAGAAGAACATGGGCATCGAGGCAAAACTATAGATCGAGACTACTAGCAATAGACAAAGATAGTAATGTTATCGGGGTTCGGTCATCTTGCCTGAAGAGAAGAAGTTCGGATCAAAAGAAGGGTCCTCTTGCTCAAACTCGTTGGAAACCTCGTGCTCAACCTCGTTGGAAAACTCGTGCTCAACTTCGTGCTCTAAACAAGACAAACACACCAAGCACCAATCAACACGATGCAATGCGCACTCGAAAACATGTATGCATGATGGATGCACTAGTGAAGCACATGGAGCACGGAAAACATCACTCAAGCAAAACACCTCAAAACAAGATAACAACCTGATATTATTAATCTACACAGAAAAACACCCAAGTTTGATATAAAGATCGCTGAAATCGGAGTTACGGGCTAAAAGTTATGCCCGAAACAAGATTTGAGCGAAAACTGCAAATTACAGCAACATAGCATCTTGGGAGCACAAAATAATTAATCTACAGCACCTAAAAAGCATGGCAAAGGACTTGAACATAAACTAGATATAATGTACAGCAACTAGGTCCAAAGTGCACCCCAAACGGAGTCACGGATCATTAGCAATGACCTTGGACATATTGAACTTTGAAATAAAATTCTGGCAGCAGAATTTTATTGAAAGTTTGGAGCAAAAGATAAGCATGCTACAGCACCTCAAATGGACATGTGAGGACATGGATGGAAAGACAACAATATATACTTCATGGAACAATCAAAATCCACCCCAAAACTAACATGCTTTGTCCTACAACATCACACGAACATGGCATCGGAACGTTACAGATTTCAGACTTAGTGAAATTTCACTAAGTCCCAAAACAGCAACATCATCATAGCATCAAAAAGAGCAAGTTTAAGACACCTCGAAACTAAACATGGCAAAGGGTAAGCACCTCATCAAAGTACATATGACGGTGGTCCCGAAACACACAAGCATGCATCAATGTGATGAACACACCGATTACAATGAGCTCAACAAGATGGCATCTCATAACAAGTAAAAACACAACATATGAACATGGCATCTTGCAACGATGATAACAAGGAAACAATACATCTACCATGCAACCTATCACACACAACACGTAGTTCGTGACGAGACGAACACGTGGACATGTCATTTGCATCGTTTGGACAAACGAGCTAAAAGATATGACAAGTCAAAGGTGGCACAAAAATAACACATAGCAGCAGTTTATATCATCATACACTCTTGCAACAGCAAAACAAGGCCCTAGATGATCTCTAACATGCATGACAACAACAGGTAAAACGTAGAGGGCATCTCCACGAACATCTGGACATATCACACGCGCAAAACGGATCTACAGACAAAAAGTTATGCACGTTGGAAGATAGCATCACAGATCAAAAGAACAGGGGCTAGGGTTAGGTCAACCTGCGGGGATCCAGATCTGGAACAGAGGAACGGGCCGGCGGCGCTACAGTGCGGCCCACGGGGAAGAGATCGGCGGCGGCCCGCGGGCGGTGCGGCCCACGCGCTGACGAGGCGGCGCCCAGGGAGAGTCCACGGCGGCTGGCGGCCCGGCTGCCGCGGCCTGGGAGGCCCAGCTGGGCGGTGGCGCTGAGCGGGCCCTAGCGTGGCGGCGCGGCGGCCCGTGCGGCGAGCGGAGGCGGACTGCGGGAGGCGGCCCAGCCGCTGGGGCTGGCGCGGCCTCGGTGGAGCTGGTGCGGGCCGGCGTACGGGCCTTGCCCTGGCGAAGAGAGCGGTCGGGCCCACGGGCGGTAGCGCTGAGGGAGGGGCGAGCGCCCAGGCGGAGGGAGGCGAGCGGCGCCCGACGACTTGGTGGGGGCGAGGCGAGGCAGGATGCGGGCCGAGGCCCAGTGGAGCGGCGCCCGACCGGCCAAGTGGTCCCGCGGCGGCTGTAGCTGGTTCGATCGGGCCTCCTGCCCGATCTGACGAAGCGAAGGCAGCCGGCGGGGCGACTCGTGCGTTGACCCGAGCGCTTCGAGCGCTGCGGCGGCTGGTGAACGAGGAAATCCCTCGGGATCCAGAGAACTTATTTGGGGATCTGAGATCTAAAAAGAAAAAAAAAAGAAAAGGAGAGAGGAGGAAGAAGAAGGAATGTCCAAATAGACCTAGGGGTCTATATATAGCAAACTGGACTAGGGTTTGGAGTTTAGGGATGTTTAGGAGCCCTCCGATCTGGATCCAACGGATCCGATCGCGGGATGATTTTAAAAGGGCCAGACGGAGATAAAAGAATACCACAGGGGTATTCCCGGGACACGAAGTAAGGGCACTTCGGACCCACACGGACAACGGAGGGAAAAGTCAACGGAGTCCAAACGAGACGAGATTTGAGAGGCGGGTTGCACACAACAAAACAACAACATACAACACAACCTCACGGCACACCGGTAACGAAAAACGCCCGAACAACAAAGAAGGCCTACGGGACGTCACGGACACGAGAGGGAGCTCCGGAACACGAAACGGACAACGGGAAGAAACGCCACGAACCGGATGCAACCCACAACACAAACAAAATGCAATGCACATGTCTACATGATATGAATGAATGCCACACACTCACACAACAAAACGACGAAAGCCCGAAAGACAAGAACCCGAAATGGAAATAGATGAAGCCGGAGATTTATTATAAGCCCAAAAGGGAAAGTATTACATCCGGGGCATTACAAACTCTCCTCTACTACAAAAAGATCTCGTCCCGAGATCTAGGACTGGAAAAAGGAAGGGTACTCGGAACGAAGATGATCTTCTCGTTCCCAGGTAGCTTCTCGGTCTGTGTGATGTGACCACTTGACTTTCAGAAACTTGATGGTCTTGTTGCGAGTCTTGCGTTCGGTTTCTTCGAGAATTGCAACTGGATGCTCTCGGTAGGAAAGGTCTTGTTGAAGATCAATCTCCTCAAACGGAATCATCCTCTCAGGTGCCTTGAAGCATTTGCGAAGCTGAGACACATGGAAGACATCATGAACATTTGCAAAGTTGGAAGGGAGCTCGAGCTGATAGGCTAGATCGCCTCTTTTGCCAAGAATTTTGAAAGGCCCGACGTATCTAGGAGCAAGCTTTCCTTTGATACCGAACCTTTGAGTTCCTTTCATCGGAGAAACTCGGAGATAGACATGATCACCGATGTCGAAAGCCAAGTCACGATGCTTTCCATCATAGTAACTCTTCTGACGCGACTGAGCGGCCTTGAGATTCTCACGTATGACTTTGCACATTTCTTCGGCTTCAGAGATCAAATCATTGCCAAGAAGTTGGCGTTCACCTGTTTCAGACCAGTTGAGAGGGGTACGGCACTTTCTGCCATAGAGGATTTCAAACGGTGCTTTGCCTGCACTTGCTTGGAAGCTGTTGTTGTAAGAGAATTCTGCAAATGGAAGACAGTCCTCCCATTTCATGCCGAAGGAGATGACACAGGCTCTGAGCATATCTTCAAGGATCTGATTCACACGCTCGACTTGACCACTAGTCTGAGGGTGAAAGGCAGTGCTGAACCTGATCTTCGTGCCCATGGCGGACTGAAAGGAGTCCCAGAACTTTGATGTGAACAAGCTGCCACGGTCTGAGGATATCACTTGAGGAATGCCATGAAGGGACACAATTCTGGAAGTGTACAGCTCTGCAAGTTGAGCTGCATTGATTGATTCTTTGACTGGAAGAAAGTGAGCGACTTTGGTAAGCTTGTCGATCACCACAAAGATAGCATCATTGCCTCGCTTGGATTTAGGAAAGCCAGTGACGAAGTCCATTTCAATGTGGTCGAACTTCCACTCAGGAATAGGAAGAGGTTGGAGAAGACCGGCTGGACGTTGATGTTCTGCTTTCACTCTTCTGCAAACATCACATTCATTCACGAATTGGGCAATTTCCCTTTTCATGCGTGTCCACCAGTAAGATTGCTTGAGATCTTGATACATCTTGGAACTGCCAGGATGAATGGAAAGGAGAGAGTCATGAGCTTCTTCCATTATGAGCTTCCTGAGATCACCTTTGGGAACAACGAGTCTGTCCTCGAAGAACAAGGTATCTCTCTCATCAACACGGAAGCACTTATATTTTGGAGTGCCCTTTGCAATGCCATGTTTCACCTTCTTCACCATGGTATCACTGAGCTGGGCCTCACGGACTTGATCTTCCAAGGTAGGAGCAATTTGGAGATTAGCAAGAAAACCCTGCGGAACAACCTGAAGGTTGAGCTTCCTGAAAGCTTCACAAAGCTCAGGCTGGTGTGGCTTGATAAGAAGGCTGTTGCAATATGCCTTTCTGCTCAAAGCGTCTGCAATCACATTCGCCTTGCCTGGAGTGTACTCAATGCTGGGGTTGTACTCTTGGATCATCTCGACCCAACGAGTCTGGCGGAGGTTCAGATGCGGCTGCGTGAAGATGTACTTCAAGCTCTTGTGATCAGTGAAGATGTCGACCTTTCTGCCCAACAACAGATGTCTCCACGTAATCAGAGCATGTACCACAGCTGCTAGCTCGAGATCATGTGTCGGATAGTTCTTCTCAGCTGGCTTGAGCTGACGTGAAGTGTATGCCACAATTCTCTTCTCTTGCATAAGCACACCACCAAGGCCTTGAAGAGAAGCGTCACAGAACACTTCATAGGGCTTGGATTCATCCGGAGGAATCAGAACTGGAGCTGAGACAAGCTTCTCTTTGAGTGTTTTGAAAGCCACTTCACACTCGGGAGACCAAAAGTATTTGACATTCTTCTGGAGGAGGTTGGAAAGAGGCTTGGCAATCTTGGAGAAGTTCTCCACAAACCTTCTGCAATAGCTGGCAAGACCCAGAAAACTGCGGAGCTGCTTGACGTTCTGAGGAGCTTCCCAGTTGACAATTGCTTCAACTTTCTCGGGATTAACCGCAATACCGTCAGCTGAGATAATGTGGCCCAGGTAGAGAACCTTATCGAGCCAAAACTCGCACTTTGAGAACTTGGCATAGAATTTGTGCTCTCGGAGTCGATCAAGAACCAGACGCAAATGCTTTTCGTGATCTTCTTCATTCTTGGAAAACACCAAAATATCATCCAGATACACAAGCACAAACTCGCCTGTATAGGGGTTGAAGATGTAATGCATCATCCTTGAGAAGGTAGGAGGAGCATTGGCGAGACCGAAGGACATGACGGTATACTCATATGAACCGTAGCTCGTTCTGAACGCCGTCTTGGGAATGTCTTCCTCGCGAATGCGAATTTGATGATAGCCCATTCGGAGGTCAAGCTTAGAGAATACTTTAGCTCCTTTGAGCTGCTCAAAGAGTTCATTGATGTTGGGGAGCGGATACTTGTTCTTAATCGTCTTCTTGTTCAGTGGCCGGTAGTCAACACAGAGACGCTCCGTGCCATCTTTCTTCTTGACAAATAAGACACCACAGCCCCACGGAGATGTACTCGGTCTGATGAGACCCATACGCTCCTGTTCATCCAACTGTTTCTTCAATTCCTTCAATTCATCTGAAGAGAGCTTGTAAGGACGCCGACAGACAGGTTCGGTGCCCGGCTCGAGTTCAATGACAAACTCCACCTGACGGTGTGGAGGCATGCCTGGAAGCTCTTCTGGAAAGACGTCTTGATATTCATTCACCACTGGAATTTGCTCTATGGCATTAATTTCACCCTTATCATTAAGAGAGAAAAGCCGAATAGTATTATCCCTGGAGGCGAAGATAATCACATCATCATCAGAATGAGTCAACTTGACTTCCTTTTGAGCGCAATCAATGTGAGCATCGTGCTGAGAAAGCCAATCCATTCCGAGAATGAGGTCAATATCAGAATGACCAAGAACCACCGGTTTAGCCATAAAACGATAATCTCCCATGCGAATGGAAACATCCGGAGCATAGACAGTAGAAGACATACGTCTCCCTGGAGAAATAACTTCTAACCTCTGAGGCAAATTTGAAGTGGCAATACTGTGCTTGGATGCAAAAGGTTGAGACATGAAAGAGCATGATGCACCCGAATCAAATAACACTTTAGCTGGAAAAGAGTTCACTGGAAGGTTACCCAGAATGACATCAGAAGAAGCCTCCGCTTGTGCTGCATTCATCAGATTTACCCTTGCAGCCTTTGGATCATGCCTGACAATAGCTGAACTCACAGGCGGTGGAGGAGGAAGACGCTTCGGATTCGGACATCTGTTGGCATAGTGACCCTTCTGGCCACACTTGTTGCACACCACTTCAGAGAGAGGACGGAAATGAGAGCCACTGGACTTGGAGCCTTGAGAATGAAACTGCTTCTTCGACTGGTTGCTTGGGTTGGGTGGGTGGGAGAAACCACGACCACTAGAGTTCTTGTTGTTGGAGTTGTTGAAGTTGCTGGAGTTGTTGTAAGGAGCTCGAATCATTGGAGGAGGAGGAAGCCAGAATTTCTGTTGTTTCGCAGCCAACTGAGACGATGAGGTAGAGTGAACAGCATCTCGAATTCTCTTCTTAGAAGCCTCCATCTTGAGCTGAGCTGCTTCTTGTTTCAAAGCCATGTTATAGAACTTATCGAATTCGTCTGGCTCGAACAGAGTGAGAGCAAGCTGAAGTTCATCTTTGAGACCTCCACGGAACTGATAGATTTTGCTCTTTGCATCAGGTATGTCTTGCTTTGCATAGCGAGCGAGGTTTTGGAACTTGACATTATACTGATAGACTGACATGGAGCCCTGCTTGAGGTTGCGGAATTGCTCACGCATACCCTCAATAACACTTGTAGGAATGTGATGCGAGCGGAAATCCCTGCAGAAGTTCTCCCACGAGATCACTTGACCCGGCCTTGAGTCTTTATACTGCTGCCACCAGTCAGCTGCTTGATCTTTCAGTTGGAAGGCTGCAAACTTCACATAGTCATCTTCTTTCACGTTACTGCACTCAAAATGCTTCTTGATATCGGTCAGCCAATCCTCAGCATCAAGAGGGTCGACACAGTAACTGAAAGCTTTAGGATTGTTGGCCAGGAACTGATTGAGGGTAGCATGGTGCTGCTGGAAGAAGTTGCCTTGGTTCATTGGAATGCCCTGATTAGCTTGATTAGCTTGCATAGCCTGCATTTGCTGCATCATCTGCATCATCAACTGAGTGTTCTGAGCAGTAGTCTGCATAATTGCTCTCCAAGCCTCAGGCGGAGGAGGAGGTGAAGGAGGACGTTCTGGAACCTCTTCGCCCTCTGGGTTGGCATTCGGAACCCTTTTCGGAGCCATCCTGTAAGAGATGACCACGAATCAGCAATTGATTGACAAAAGGAATAAGCTGAATCAATGGAATGAATTGCAACAAGTCTTCACAATAATCATTCGAACAATAAGAACGAATGAAATCATCCGAACAAGAGGAACGAATGAATTTCTCAGTTAATTGATAACATCAGTCTTCACGAGAAGCCACATAGGGATCAAAAGGATAAAATAATAAAAACAACAAGGTACAGACGGAAACAAACACAAGAGAGGAGTTTCGTTCTAACATCTTTGTGCTGAAAGCATATGAACGCGTTACGAAAAGGTTTTGCAATCCCCGGATCAGCATAGCCAAGGACCCTTTAAGATGCAACTCCTGATAGTAACCTCGGTCATATAACCTCTTCACTCAATGTCGAACCCCGAACTCACTAACCTGCATCCGTTGGAAGAATGCCTACGATCTACTGGATAAAACCCACCTATAGCTTTCCGAAAGATTCCAGTTATGCAATCAGGTGTTGGGGATACACGGGAAGCACCGCGCAATCAACTCTAACCTACATCCAGGTGTATCCATCCTTCAACACATAACCAGTCTTTCTCGGAAACTGTGTACCTCGGACCTTCGAAAAGCATCCACTATAACAAGCTATGGCAATACTCCCGAACTACCTCCCCAGTACTGGGTGATGTCGGGGTTATCGTGCCACTGGCCGTATAGGGGAGATTTTCGATGTCGGCCGTCTTAAGTATTTAGTACTGTCGCGATATGCTTGTTACAGTGATACCCCGAAGCTCAACTCCTCGGTAACAGGAGGCATCAGGAACAATATCCTTGTCACAAGAACATCGAAACAATCCCAGAATACTCGCGGGAATCCTAAAAAAAATTTTGTGCAAATTTTGAAGATAGAAGAGACAAGAGTAGACGTCAGGAGTCCTCACCAGAGAGAAAGGGGATGAGAAGCAAAGAATCCTACTCTCCGATATAATATATGACTCAAAAAGTTTTCAGTGTGTGCCTAGACTCAACCGTCAACGGTTCGATCAAACAGTGGGGGCTCCTAGGTCGGAGAAGGCTCTGAATACCAACTTGTAATGCCCAGGATGGAGTTATACCTCCTACGGGTCGAGGCCCGACTTAAAGGCATAAGTCCATCCTAGAATGATCTCAAGTTTGGTAATCTTTGCACAACTCATGTAAAAGAGGGATGGTAAACTTAAAATAGTCGGCTTACAATCGCCACGTCACAGAATAACAGTACAAGTCTCAAACATCATACAATAAGATCACTACAACCCTCTAAGGGCAAAATCCCAATGACAAAGTACCAAACTCAGATAAATAGAACAACCACAGGCGGATCGAATCCTAGTAAGAGTCTCCACTACTGATCGTCCGGGTAGCGCACGTAGTAACGACTACGCTCCTCGTCGTACTCCCAATCCAGCTCGGTGCCATCTCCTGGATAGCTCACGGCTGGACCTGCATCTGGTGTGTGAAGTAACTGTGAGCCACAGAGGACTCAGCAATCCCGTTCCCGGGTAACAGAACTATCAAAGTCTTTAGGAGAGGTAAGGCTGAAGAAAGAAATGAGGTGAAGGAACAACAAAGAGTCTGCAGCAGCAACTAGCACTAACTTACGCAAGAGAGAGCGAGAAGAGAAGGCAAAGCGAGAAGTGATCACTAAGTGATCCTAGCTACAAGCTCACAAACATAACCCCTCCGTGTTCAACTCCCGAAACCCGATTCGGAAATTGACAATCACGGAACACACGCTGGTAGTGTATTAGTATCATTGTGTCAAGTTTTCTACAACCGGAATTAACAAGCTCCCATCTGCCACATAACCGCGGGCACGGCTTTCGAAAGTTCAAACCCTGCAGGGGTGTTCCAACTTGACCCATTACAAGCCCACGATCCGCGGAGTCGCAACTCCAAAGTGGGAAGACCCGAGTATCCTCGGAATCCCGTGCTCACGTTAAACCGAACTAAGGTAAGGCTAATCCAGCAAATCCTCCCGGCGTGTCGACACCCTGATAGTAGCCGCGCGTATCTAGGTCTCAGGACACGTCCGGCTGAGTCATCCTACAGGTGTATGCCAAATACCTCAGGTTGCCCCGAGGCGGCCCCGCAGTCTGCTCGTTTTGGACCAACACTCAAGTCGAGCACTGGCCCAGGGGGGTTGAATTAATTAAGCCTCGGGTTAATTACTCCCTCGGAAAGGTTTAAGTTGTTTAGGCAAATAGTACCAATGTTGGGATTTGCTGGAAAAGACTTAGCACTTAGCGGTTTATCGAGGGGGTCCCATACACCCCAACCGTGTTAGGAACGCATAATCAAGGAACATAAAACCGGCTTATACGGATCCTAACGGCATGAGTGGAACAAAACACCAAGCAAAAGGCTTAGCCTTCCACCCTTGCCAATATATAGATGATTTCAATTAAAGCATTTATATAGTGTGATATAACCCAACCAAACTTCAACATGGAGCACGCATCTTCACTTCACCTGCAACTAGCAACGCTATAAGAAGGGCTGAGCGAAGCGTACTTAGCCAAGCAACGGTTTGCATAGGTAGGGTGGTTAAACATGGCATTTGGTTACAAGTAGGAGGCTGACAAGAAGAACATGGGCATCGAGGCAAACTAAAGATCGAGACTACTAGCAATAGACAAAGATAGTAATGTTATCGGGGTTCGGTCATCTTGCCTGAAGAGAAGAAGTTCGGATCAAAAGAAGGGTCCTCTTGCTCAAACTCGTTGGAAACCTCGTGCTCAACCTCGTTGGAAAACTCGTGCTCAACTTCCGGGTCTAAACAAGACAAACACACCAGCACCAATCAACACAATGCAATGCGCACTCGAAAAACATGTATGCATGATGGATGCACTAGTGAAGCACATGCAGCACGGAAAAACATCACTCAAGCAAAACACCTCAAAACAAGATAACAACCTGATATTATTAATCTACACAGAAAAACACCCAAGTTTGATATAAAGATCGCTGAAATCGGAGTTACGGGCTAAAAGTTATGCCCGAAACAAGATTTGAGCGAAAACTGCCAATTACAGCAACATAGCATCTTGGGAGCACAAAATAATTAATCTACAGCACCCAAAAAGCATGGCAAAGGACTTGAACATAAACTAGATATAATGTACAGCAAGTAGGTCCAAAGTGCACCCCAAAAGGAGTCACGGATCACTAGCAATGATCTTGGACATATTGAACTTTGAAATAAAATTCTGGCAGCAGAATTTTATTGAAAGTTTAGAGCAAAAGATAAACATGCTACAGCACCTCAAATGGACATGTGAGGACATGGATGGAAAGACAACAATATATACTTCATGGAACAATCAAAATCCACCCCAAAACTATCATGCTTTGTCCTACAACATCACACGAACATGGCATCGGAACGTTACAGATTTCAGACTTAGTGAAATTTCACTAAGTCCTAAAACAGCAATATCATCATAGCAACAAAAAGAGCAAGTTTAAGACACCTCGAAACTAAACATGGCAAAGGGTAAGCACCTCATCAAAGTACATATGACGGTGATCCCGAAACACACAAGCATGCATCAATGTGATGAACACACCGATTACAATGAGCTCAACAAGATGGCATCTCATAACAAGTAAAAACACAACATATGAACATGGCATCTTGCAACGATGATAACAAGGAAACAATACATCTACCATGCAACCTATCACACACAACACGTAGTTCGTGACGAGACGAACACGTGGACATGTCATTTGCATCGTTTGGACAAACGAGCTAAAAGATATGACAAGTCAAAGGTGGCACAAAAATAACACATAGCAGCAGTTTATATCATCATACACTCTTGCAACAGCAAAACAAGGCCCTAGATGATCTCTAACATGCATGACAACAACAGGTAAAACGTAGAGGGCATCTCCACGAACATCTGGACATATCACACGCGCAAAACGGATCTACAGACAAAAAGTTATGCACGTTGGAAGATAGCATCACAGATCAAAAGAACAGGGGCTAGGGTTAGGTCAACCTGCGGGGATCCAGATCTGGAACAGAGGAACGGGCCGGCGGCGCTACAGTGCGGCCCACGGGGAAGAGATCGGCGGCGGCCCGCGGGCGGTGCGGCCCACGCGCTGACGAGGCGGCGCCCAGGGAGAGTCCACGGCGGCTGGCGGCCCGGCTGCCGCGGCCTGGGAGGCCCAGCTGGGCGGTGGCGCTGAGCGGGCCCTAGCGTGGCGGCGCGGCGGCCCGTGCGGCGAGCGGAGGCGGACTGCGGGAGGCGGCCCAGCCGCTGGGGCTGGCGCGGCCTCGGTGGAGCTGGTGCGGGCCGGCGTACGGGCCTTGCCCTGGCGAAGAGAGCGGTCGGGCCCACGGGCGGTAGCGCTGAGGGAGGGGCGAGCGCCCAGGCGGAGGGAGGCGAGCGGCGCCCGACGACTTGGTGGGGGCGAGGCGAGGCAGGATGCGGGCCGAGGCCCAGTGGAGCGGCGCCCGACCGGCCAAGTGGTCCCGCGGCGGCTGTAGCTGGTTCGATCGGGCCTCCTGCCCGATCTGACGAAGCGAAGGCAGCCGGCGGGGCGACTCGTGCGTTGACCCGAGCGCTTCGAGCGCTGCGGCGGCTGGTGAACGAGGAAATCCCTCGGGATCCAGAGAACTTATTTGGGGATCTGAGATCTAAAAAGAAAAAAAAAGAAAAGGAGAGAGGAGGAAGAAGAAGGAATGTCCAAATAGACCTAGGGGTCTATATATAGCAAACTGGACTAGGGTTTGGAGTTTAGGGATGTTTAGGAGCCCTCCGATCTGGATCCAACGGATCCGATCGCGGGATGATTTTAAAAGGGCCAGACGGAGATAAAAGAATACCACAGGGGTATTCCCGGGACACGAAGTAAGGGCACTTCGGACCCACACGGACAACGGAGGGAAAAGTCAACGGAGTCCAAACGAGACGAGATTTGAGAGGCGGGTTGCACACAACAAAACAACAACATACAACACAACCTCACGGCACACCGGTAACGAAAAACGCCCGAACAACAAAGAAGGCCTACGGGACGTCACGGACACGAGAGGGAGCTCCGGAACACGAAACGGACAACGGGAAGAAACGCCACGAACCGGATGCAACCCACAACACAAACAAAATGCAATGCACATGTCTACATGATATGAATGAATGCCACACACTCACACAACAAAACGACGAAAGCCCGAAAGACAAGAACCCGAAATGGAAATAGATGAAGCCGGAGATTTATTATAAGCCCAAAAGGGAAAGTATTACATCCGGGGCATTACACTGAGTCCCTTGCGAAACCTCGCTTGTTTCTTGGCATCGGTGGATACTTCCTCAGGTGCATAGCGTGCCAGATTACCGAACTCGCGGCTATAGCCATCAACAGTTAAACGGCCCTGGGTGAAATTGCAGAATTCCTCCCGCTTGCGATCCATGAGACCTTCCGGAATGTGATGTTCACGGAATGCCTCACTGAACTCAACCCAGGTAGTGACTTGGCCAGCAGGACGCATAGCTTCAAAGTTTTCCCACCAAAGACTGGCAGGGCCCTCAAGATGGTAGGCGGCGTAGATAACCTTGTCAGCTTCGGCCACACGGGCAGAGTGTAGCTTGTGGGTGATACTACGTAGCCAGTCATCAGCATCCAGAGGTTCAGTGGAGTGATGGAACTTCGGTGGACACATCTTGATAAAGTCGTGGATTGACACCACGTCATTCCTCTAACGGAACCCAGTGTTCTGCTCTATGCGTTCCAGCAGACGGTTAGTCTCTCTCTTGTTCCGTTCTGCTTCAAGCATAACTTCCGCCAAAGAGGGTGGTTGGGGCAGATTTCCATCTCTAGCCCCACTAGCCTCACCCTGCTCCTGAGCAGCAGGAGTGTTGCGAGTGTTGACCATCCTAGGAAAACAAAACAATGGTTTAGACAAGGATGGCAAAAATTTGACATAGAAGTGCAGAATGTAATGGATGACACAGAATGCAGAGATGTTCATCCGTACGACATGGTAATATAGGAACTGCTATATATACACCAGTGGTCATACACACCATACAGAGTTTAGTACAAGCCAAGGCTAAAGTACAACTGCGGTGAAAGACGATACATCCCATCAGAGGCATTCCAAGCTCCTATACATTATTTAACTACACCTCCGGAACTCAGTACACACTAAGTCATATTCCACAAGACGCGCAGGACTGTGGAAATACAACTACTACAAAACTACTACTACCACGGTCTAGCTCAGACATTCGCGTAGTAATCCTCGTAAAGATTACCACCGTAGCCTGGAAGTGGTACAGACGTATCTTGGAACTCGCGAGCACTCGAAGGCTGAGGACCATAGGGGCATGGGTGTGGTCTCGGTCCCGATGCTGGTGGTAACCGACGCCCACGTGGAGGGGTAATACCCCCAACGTCACGCCAATCCATGCGATCAGGCAGACGAGTCCGCACAGGATACAAATCCCGCATGTCCAGATATCCGGCGTGCACAGCAGGTGCAAGCCGTGTCAAAGTAGTCCAATGAGCGGCTCGAGTGTTATACAGCTCCATTCGGAGGGCACGGACCTCACGGTCCCTATCCTCCAACATCTGAACAGTGGTCTGAAGCAGTGGCTCTTCATGAGAAGCATCAGTATACAGACCAGTGTAGTAGCCTTCCTCTCCGGGAAGCGAAGCTGGCATGTAACAGAACTCAGTGTTCAGCAACAGGGCATGCCTAGCACGAAGAATGGTCATCATCGAATAAGCGGCATCCTGCACTGCCATCTCGATGGTAATCCCGAGTCCATAAGACCAATGGATGGGATCGTTAGCTCCAGGATATGAGGGGTATATCCGGACTGTGCAGAAATACTGACTTTGATTGAAATCCCGGTACTGTTCCTCCACGGTGTATTCAGGATACCAGCGATAACCGGTCTCAGTCATCACACGGACTAGCATGGCCGTGTGACCGGGCACATTAATGCACCGAGTCAAACGAACCACTTGGTGAGGGATGTGGCCAGACATCTGAAACACGAAATAATGCAAAGGCATTAGTGTTTCTGGAAGAAATCGGGCAGCATAACAACTGTAAATGCTCAAACAAAGATTTGAGACATCTTACAAATGATAGCATAGCCACTCAACAATTCCATATCAAGGTTCCGGGTTCAACAGTCATCATACTCAAAGGATAGAAACTGAACTGAGGCTTGAAACCAACAATCCTAAGAGTCTACGGATTAGTAACACGTGAACCTAGTAAGGATAAGAGGCCTAGTACTAAATCCCCGTAGAAAGAATAGACAGACTCAGATCAGAAGGGCATAAGGTAAAGGAGTAAAAAGAGCCTTACGTTCCCTTCCACAATAAATTCCCCTACATATAACTAAGAATTTTTCTAGACTCAACATCGACCAGTTTGGCTTGAGAAACCTACAGGCAGTCTAGCTCTGATGCCAACGCTGTCAGGACCCCGATCCTAAGTCACACCGATCTAGCTGTAACACGTCATATCACTTTGCGGCCTCACGCACGGTATCCCCACGGGTGCCACCTTACCTGGCCCGGGACCGTTTGCGCATTTTGGCACACGTATATGACAGTGTCGCTAGCATCCATATGACAGAGAACCTGGGCCGACATGGCTAGTTATAAACCAAAAGTGGCACTAAATTACAGAGACAGGCATCCATGACCCAGCAACGAACGTGTCGGTCATCAACGTATGAACCCAAGTCGTAGCAAGCTACATGGACTTAAAGGAACAACGCGTGACATTTCCCCTAAGGGACAGACACAGGAGCGAAGAAGGACACATGCCGGCCAGCCTACGTGTTCCGAGCAGTAGCAAGCTACCAAGGCTCATTGGAATCACTAGGAGGCATTTCCCTGTAAGATAGGCTACCAAAGGAAAACAACTAGGTGTCGGATCCCACACATACCAAGCATTTCAATCATACACGCAATATGCTCAATATGTGCAAATACAACATTGCATCACAACAGAACTCTATGACTCAAAGTACTTTATTTAAAAGGCTCCAAGAGCCATACATAACATATTCATACAGGTAGGGGTCACATGACCCAACACTCAAGTCATACAGTCATACAAGCACAAGCGGAAGCTACATGTCTGAGTACAGACAACTTAGAAAATAAAACAGGCTTGGTGTAGCCTGACTATCTACAAGGCCCTTCACAAGCTCCAGATCTCCGTCTGGGTATCAAGCTACTCGTCGACGTCAACGTCTATGTAGAACCCATCAGCAGGGGCAGGGTTCTCCTCTGCAACAGTTATTAAGCAAACATGAGTACAAAGGTACTCAGCAAGTCTTACCACAGAACCTATCATACATGCAACATTATCAAAAGGGGGTAGTGGAGTTTAGCAGAATGCCAGCTTTGACCTTGGCTAACCTATACTACAACTCTCAACAGATTGCAAGATGTTATTACGAACACGAGTCCTCTACTCACCACATCAATACACTACCGAGGATCCTCTTCCGTCATCCTACGGAAGGGCCATCCACGGCACTCACGCTTATCTTGAGGCTTTTAGTAGTATCCATCAACTTGTCTATGAACTGTAAGGGTAACCAAGTAGTTCGTACCGCGAACAACGGCTATTCGAATAGTTTGATAACCCTGCAGGGGTGTACTTCTTCACACATGTTTTCATCACTTAGCGTCTGCACACGACATGTGCTCGGCAGACTTCAAGCGAAAGCCGACGTGGGTGTAGACCACGACCTAACCAACCACTCAAGTCTCTCGTCCAGGTTTATCGCCTATTTGGGTTCCATCCGTGGGGAGATCCGGCCGGGGTGTCGCTCACGGCCCCAAACGATGTGTACAGGGTTCCCGAGTCACCAAACGGGCAATCGGTACACCGTGCCACGTACCTGTCGCATCACAGCCCACCCCGAGGGTCAGCGCTGTGCACGACCTCCAGTAAACTATAAACACCAGAAACTAGTTGCAACTCCTGGACAGAGTACAAGGGCAGTCAATAAGTCGAGCGGGGTCATATTTCATGGCCCAATGTGTGGTAGTAACTGTAACTTGAATCACACACACAGATCTCGGGTCCTATGGACGATTCCAATGAAACAACCCACCATGTACTCCTACATGGCCTTTCATCGATACCTTTACCAAGCGTGTTCCACACTTCCCTCTCTTTATAGGTATGATCATTTCACTCTGATCCATCACCCAGATGAACCAGACCAGACACAACTCTAAGCACAGCAGGCAACATAAACAAGTAGCATGGTGGATCACACATCACATGGCTCAAACAACTCCTACACATGCTAGTGGGTTTCAACTATTTACTGTGGCAATGACAGGTCATGCAAGGGATAGGGTTCAACTACCGCAGCAAGTAGCAGTTCACACGCTGTTACCTTAATGCAATAAAAGAGAGCAGGAGCAAGAATATTGGGTTTGTATCGGAATGATCAATGATTGCTTGCCTGACAAAGTAGTTGTCGGGTACTGCTCTTCAACTGGATACGCAGCGGTATCCTCGGGAGCAGGACCTAACACAGGGAATACCGATGATACAATCATTAACAAACAAATGCAACAATATGATGCATGTTTATGACATGGCAAGATGGATGTGTGTTGGCTAATGCAAATAAACCAGAAGGGTTTGAACCTATTTGAATCAAGGATTCAAATTGAAGTTCAAACTATTATTTAAATAAGTGCATTATCATGTTTTTGATGTATATAGCAAGTTAACTTGTTCAAACATGCATGAAACCGGTGTCATTGGAAAGATTGGATTTTTCTGATCATTTTTCATATATAATTCTTTTCCATCTGAGCTATGGTTGATTTTATATGATTTTTAGAAGTTTTTGGTATTTTCTGGAATTTCCTGAATTATTTTTAAATCTAAAAATCCCAGAAAACCTTTACTGCATCAGCATGACATCATGCTGACGTCAGCCAGTCAACAGGGCCAGTCCAAGTCAAACCTGACTGGTGGGTCCCTCATGTCAGTGTCTCAGGAGCTAATTCCGGTCATAACCAGGGTTGACTGGGTTTGACTAACAAATGGGGCCCACTGTCAGTGACTGTGGTGGTTAAACTAATTACGGTTAGTTCCTAATCAACAGGCCACGTCAGCCCGCCGGAGTTTGGCCGGCGGCGACCATTTCGCACGGCGGTGACTCGTCGGAATCCCTATTCCGGCATCCATTTGCCGCGCGGATGGGCTCGGTGTGCTCCTGGTGATGCACCGCATCCAACGGTGCCACTAGTTGGACGAGAGGTCACCGGAGTCGACGGCGACGAGCTCGTCCGCGGCGGTGCTCGCACGGAGTTGGTTGGGATGGAGTTGTAGTGCACGGGAGGAGGAGCTAAAGCTTGCTTTAGCTTGCTGGTGACCTACTGAAGCTAATGGCGTGCTCAGCCACGAGGTACGGTGCCTATGGCCACGGCGGTGAGTTGGCCGGCGGCGGTGATCGTCGGTCAGCAAAGGGGGCGGCGGCTACAAGGCCTAAACAAGCCCGTGGAGAGGAGGGTTCGAAGCGTGAGCTCACAGCAGTCGCAGAGGGCGTCGAAGTGAGCTCGGGGACGGTCGGACGACGGCGTATGGGCGGCGGCGATCTCCGGTGCCGGAGGTTGAAGACGACGGCGAGGAGGACGTTGCGGAGCTCCTGGCATCGTGTGCATCGGTGGGGAGCTTCAGGGCGATGCGGCGGAGCTAGTGGTGCTTCGGGGAGGCGAGGGGGTGGCGTAGAGCGCGGTGTCAGCGGTCGTCGGCGACGAGCTCGCTCGGGGGAGCTCGGCGGAGGGAAGAGAGGAGGGGAGAGGCACGGGGGAGAGGGGGAAATGGTCGAGGGGGCTTCGTGGCGACGTTCTAGTCCGTCCAGAGGGCCGAGGGGCCAGCCAGGCAGGCATGAGGTGGCCGGCGCAGCGGCGGCGCTCGCCACCGAGCTGCTTCGTGCGCTGGCGCGGCGAAGAAGACGGGGATGACCCTGGTGGGCCGGGCCGGCTGGGCCAGCAGGTAAGTGGGCTCAGGTAAGTGTTCTTCCTATTTTTCTTTTCATATTTCTTTCTGTTTTATTTCTTTTGCAGCTTTGTTCAATTAATAAAAATGCCTAAACATTTTTATAACTCATGACACTTGTCATACCTACTGTATATAATATGAACAGTAGGAAACATTATAGTTCATGATTATTTGAGCATTTAAAATATTTTATAGCATTTAAATGCCCAAATTCAAATACCATTTGATTTAATCCAAAGCCCTAGATTGTCCTAGAAAATTGTGCACCATTTTTGGAAGAGGTTTAAGATAAAGGCAGAAATGATGAACATTTTGAAGGGCATTTTGGGTACATTGGAAAATATTTTAGCAAACCCTAGTTGTTAGGGGAGGGGTGCTAGGGTTTCTGTTAATCCCATTTCAAGTTTCTTTGAAAGTAAACATGATGCACACTCTAGTTAGGTCCTAATGCAAGTGCTAACTAGGGATGTGACAAAAATAAATTCTCGAAGGAAGATATTACTAAACCATACCATATCATAGGCAAACAAACCAAGTTGGTACTCCAATAACACATTGGGAACCCCCCAGCTATTTGAGATTAACCAAAAGAAAACCTGAACTACTAAGCACCATCATGCAAGTAGCATCTTTATCATAGACACATTAACCAATGCAACGGAAGCAAACTCTCTTAATAAGATGAGCATGGTAATTAAAGAGAGTTCAAGCAACCAACTAAATAAAAGCTCTTGAAAAGATAAGCATGAATACTAAGAGCAGAGTATGATAGTAGCTATTAAAAGACAAAGAACACACACAGCATAGATAGGCATGAAAATTCTATGTAATGTTCTAGGTAGAGGTGGAGCGTGTTTCTCTCCCACATAAAGGAATGTTGGGTTCCGACTCGTTATGAAAAACTAAAAAGAAAACTAAAAGCAAGACGCTCCAAGCATAGCACATTACACATGAAGTGATAAAAATATAGCGAAACGAAAGACGAACTGATAGTGTTGATGGAGAAGGGGATGCACGGGGGCATCCCCAAGCTTAGACGCTTGAGTCTCCTTGAATATTTCTTGGAGGTGCAGGGGGGCATCCCCAAGCTTGAGTGCTTGACACTCCTGAATTTTTTTATCATCTTCCCTCGCACACTTGAAAACTCCCTTCATACACAACTCATCATAATCTGATTAGCGAGGTTAGTACCCTTAATAAAATAATTGTACCTTGCTGGAAATAAGGATATTCTTGAAGTTCTACTGTTTCTCAAGATTGTCAAAAGGTTTTTGCAAAGAAAAAGCAAGTTCTTAATTTGCAAAGTGAAGGTAAGGCAAAACAGGACAGAATCTGTGAAAAACAGAACAGCAGGCAGTAATTGACCTTTTCGGGATACTTCTGCAACTCAAATCAAAAAACTCAGAACTGACGCACGAAAGACAATTATATAGAGAACGCTGTCGAAACAATTCAGACCAAAAAGATGACCTGGTGATTTTATACGAATTTTTCTATCCAAGGACATAATCTGTTTCCTGGACAGCACCTCACAACTTTTGAACTTTCTAGCAATCAGAGGCTATAATTGGCACAAGTATGAAAAGCAAAGATACAATGATGATGCTACAGCAGTAAACAACATCAAGACACAAGAAAAGCAAAAATTTTATTCATGTGGGCTGCCTCCCAAAAGCACTTTCTTTTATGCCTTTAAGCTAGGCATAATGCATAGATCAAGTTTTATCAAGAGTAAAAGAATAGCTAGCCCGTACAACGGACTCAAAAGGTAACTTGACCTTCTTACGAGGGAAGTGTTCCATCCCTTTCTTGAGAGGAAACTGAAATTTTATATTACCCTCTTTCATGTCAATGACAGCACCAACGGTGCGCAAAAAGGGACGTCCCAAAATAATTGGACATGAAGGATCACATTCAATATCCATAATAGTGAAATCAACGGGCACATAATTATCATTGACAACAATAAGAACATCGTCGATCCTCCCCAAAGGTTTCTTTACGAAAGAATCAACGAGAACATTACCAAAAGAACAAGAGTCAAAAGATTTTAATTTAAGCATATCATATAGTCTTTTGGGCATAATGGAAGTACTAGCTACAATATCACATAAAGCATAGCATGAGAAGTTGTTTACCTTAATCATAGAATCCCAACCATCTTCTAGCTTTCTAGGTATGGAGGCTTCTACTCTAAGTTTCTCCTCCCTAGCTTTGATAAGAGCATTAGTGACATGCTCTGTGAAGGCAAGATTAAGCGTGCTAGTGTTGGGATCTTTAGCCATTCCTTGTAGAAAGGTGACAACTTCTGAAATACTACAATTATCAAAATCAATTTTATCATTAGTGGGCAGAATTGTAGTGTCATCCTCTTTGTTTAATTCGCTCTCTATTATAAGAGTTTGAACATCTTCCCAAGTTTGGGGAAGCTTAGGAGCAATTTTAAACTGAGGCTCATACTTTTTTCCTGGAAGACCATGCCATGGGCATAACTCTCCGTCAAAACTAGTATAATCACAAGGTTTATTTTTTTTGTAAATCCCGTCAGTGACAAGTGGGGCAATGGAAGTAGGGGTGTACTCCTCCCATTTAGTGTTTTTGGTAGAACCCATAGTAGCAAGCAAGCAAGATAACTATTTTTGTGATTTTCGATAAAAGGAACTAAAGCAAAAATGAAAAGTAAACTAACAAGACTAAAAAGCAAAGGTAAAAGATAGCATGCAACTCCCCTATCCTGAAGAGTGGAGTCCCCGGCAACGGCGCCAGAAAATACTCCTTGATGGGCCTCGAACCCCTCGTTGGTTACCCCAAGTGGAAGGTGTAAGATGCAGTAAGTAGAAGTGTTTTCCCCTAGCAAAGATGCCAAGGATCGAATCCCCAGAGACTCCTAGGTTCAACAAGTAGGTGTCAACTGCTAACGGCGCAATTAGCAATCAACGTGGACCTGCACACAGATACAAATAACTTTGCTCCCAACGAGTACAGAGAGGTTGTCAATCCCTCCGGCCTTGTAGTTCACAAAGGGTTATAAGCAATGATAGTAGTGATAGATAGTTTTTGCAATAGTAAGTAAATAGTGGATGTGATCAATGATGGTAATATGGACCGGAGTCTCATGATGTTCACTAGTGATGTCTCTCTCCCAAAAGACGATAAAACAGCTATGTGAGGTAACAAATTACAGCTGGGCAATTGACAGGACCACGAATGCAAACCAATGCTGACTACATTGCAAGAAAGGTTGAGGTTCAAAGCATGGGCAGTACGCCAAAGTAAGTAGACCGAAATCCATCAATATCTACTACTAATCATCCACCTTGAGATATCTATCCAGAACATCTCACTGGTATTAAGTTGCGAGTCCCACCCATAGTGTAAACTCAATGCAACAGACAACTGCATTAAAAGAACTTTGCGTAAAGTAAACAATCCTTGCACCCGCGGGCACAAGCACCGTTGTTTTCCCCCTTGTGGCAATAGCACATCCCCTAGACTCATGTTTCTGTCACTCAAGCTAGTCATCGAGGGGCATGAACCCACAATCGAGCATAACGTTCCCTCTTGGAGTCACTACCTACTACTCGGCCAAAGCAATAAGTAACAACGGAGAACATGCAAGAATTACTTATGAACTAAAATATAAAAGAGGTGAATCAAATATATTACTCAAGATCAATCTGAACATAATCTCATAATCCATCGGATCCCAGCAAACTCAACATAGCAACATCATAAGGATTACATAGGTGCCTCGATCATGTAGGGCAGCTCACGAGGACTAATTAGTGAAGCACAAGAACGGGAGGAGAACATCACATAGCTACTGGTCATGAACTCATGGACCAAGGGAGACTACTCACGAGTCATCCGGGAGGCGTCCATGGTGGTGGAGAAGCTCCCGGTGGTGATCCTCCCCTCCTGCAGGGTGCCGGGAAGAGTTCTCCTGGTGCTCCCGATCTTGGAAGCGGTGACGGCGGCGGAACATAGATGGGATCGCGAAAAGAGTTCCTGTTCTGAGGGTTCCGGAGGGTCCTTTAAATATATGCCAAAGTAGGGCACCGGGGAGTTTCGCGGGGCCCAGGCGCCCCCCCGGCGCGGCCCAGGGGGGGACGCGCCCACAAGGCGCCTGGAGCCCCTGTGCCCCCCCCAGGCTGCCCTTCGAACGCAGTGTTGTTTCCGGATCACTGATTTTTTATATAATTTTTCTGGATTTTTCTGGGCAGTTCTCGAAACGTGAAAACCTGAAATACAAAAACAGCCGAAAACAGAAACTGGCACTGGGGTGCACTGGATTAGTAAGTTAGTCCAAATATGATCAAAAGTGTATGGAAGTGTATGAATATCATAGCAATATCACCCAAAAGTGGCATGGATCAAGCAGAAATTATAGATACGTTTTGGACGTATCAAACATACGGACATCAAGTACCACTACGAACCGCCAAGTACCTCGATGCCCAATGTCAAGTTCGGCTACAAGGAGAAACGCCAAGTTCCACTACCGTCGACTTCGGAGACCCTCGACGTCAAGTTCATCTTCGTAACGAGTACACCTACAGGGCGACACGTCAAGTACCACTACCGTCGCGAGAACCGAGTCCGGCAAGTCTGAAGACCCCAAGTACCCCTACTGATGATCGTGAACCACTACATCAATGTGTACCACTACTTCCTCGACGAACGTGTACCAAGACTCACGGGAACGACTACTTCCACTACGTCCCTCGACGATCTTGATCCGCCCCGAAACGAATGTTCCGAAGGTATAACCCCGAGACGATGACCCGTGGTTGAATGCTTGCATGTGTTGTATGAGATGTTTCCCTTGTGTGCACCGTGCCCGTATCGTCTTTTGTCATGCTCCTCGGTTGCCTCGTCGCCGACTCGTGGGAACCCGGTGACGGGATCACCCCACTTTTCTTCTTGCATACCACGCTCTCCATTATCTTTTGCACTTGTCTCTCAATGAGTTACCGGAACCGAGATGTTGTCGTTGCATCATTTTCGGATTCGTTGCCGTGGCACCCTTTACTTTCACCACGGTGACAAATGCTTCATATCTCTTCTTGTTAACCTTTAATTAATAAAAATTGCATAAAACTTGTTCATGTCATCCGCATCATGTTAACAACATTAAAATGTGTGAATTGTTGTTTGCTTAAAAATTGCTAAACATGCATATGGGGATTTTCCCGGAATTGTTGTTGTTATTTCCGGCCTCATTTAAACTTGCCTAAATAGGTAGTTTGCTCTTGCTTCACCTCTTGCCATGTTAACAAACATTTAACCTTGTCTTGTAAATAAACGAGAGTCAATTAAATAAATAACATGTGGTGTTTCGTCAATATGCAACTCGTTGCATATTGAGCTCCACTTAACTTGTAGTTTTGTTTGTGCTCATTGCCATGACATGCATAATTAAACCGGACATGCATCATACTTGGATGTGCATCGTATGCCATGTTTATGCTTGTGTGTTTACCGTGTTGTTTGCTTCTTTCCGGTTGCTTCTCTTGTTAGCTTCGGTTTCGTTTCGGAGTTGTGAGGATTCGCTCGACTATGTTGCTCCGTCTACTTCATGGACTCGTTCTTCTCCCTCGCGGAATCCCAGGCAAGATGACCATACCCTTGGATACCTTTACTACCATTGCCATGCTTAGTTGTCTCGATGATATCGTTACATGTCGCGCTACCCATTTTTATGTCAGCCTCTCCTTGTCGCCATGAAACCTCTAACTTTTGAAACCTTCCTAGCAAAACCACTGTTTGGCTATGTTACCCGCTTACTCAGCCCCTCTTATAGCATTGTTAGTTGCAGGTGAAGATGAAGATCGTTCCAGGAGGGAACTTGTTGTTGGAATATCACAATATCTATAATTATTATTAACGCACCTATATACTGGGCATGGGTGGAAGGCTTGGCCTTTTGCTCGGTGTTTTGTTCCACTCATGCCACCTTAGGTGCCGATAAACCGGCATTATGTTCCTTGATTTTGCGTTCCTTATACAATGGGTGGATGGGGACCCCTTGATAGTTCGACTTTGAATAAAACTCCTCCAGCAAGGCCCAACATTGGTTTTAATTTGCTCATAATAACAACTTAATTAATTAATTAATTGCATAGGGGGTCATGTCCCCGGTTTCTTAATTCTACAAAACAGGGGGGCCAATGCTGATGGTGTTGGTCCCAAACGGGGGTTATGCGGGGCCACCACGGGGAAACTCGAGGTTTGGTTTTACCTGTAGGATCGCCCATCCGGACGTGGCCTGAGACGAGATACGCGCGGCGACTATCTGGGTGTCGGCACGCCGGGAGGTCTTGGTGGACTTGTTTTACCATTGTCGAAATGTCTTGTGCACCGGGATGCCGAGCCTGATCGGATTTCCCTAAGATAAGGAGTGATGATATTATATTTATCACTTCAGCTAATCGTGAGAGCTTGTGATGGGCTAAGTTGGGACACCCCTACAGGGTTATGATCTTTCGAAAGCTGTGCCCGCGGTTATGTGGCAGATTGGAATTTGTTAATGTCCAGTTGTAGAAAACTTGACAGAGGATCCGAAGTAAAACACACAACTGTGTGAGTAACCGTGACTGTCGCTTTTCACTTTGAGAAGAGAACACGGTGGGGTTATGTTTGACTCGTATGTAGTTCAGGATCTTTAGCGATCACTACTAGTTTGCGACCGTTTGCGTAGATGCTCATCTTACTCTTGTACTCGTAAGCTAGCCACCATTTTATGCTTAGCCGCTGCTGCAACCTCACCACTTTACCTCTTCCTTCCCATAAAACTTTGCTAGTCTTGATACCCATGGTTATGGGATTGCTGAGTCCTCGTGGCTCACAGATACTACAACACCAGATGCAGGTTCAGCCGAGTATGATGCAGGAGCTGGTTCAAGTACTTCATTGAGTTCCATGAAGAGAGTGGTCGTATGCTTGTGACGTTTTCGACGATCATTAGTGGTTTCTACTAGGGGCAATTCAGACCTGTGGCTTTATGTTGTTTTGGTATCTTTCTTTTGGATCTTCACCCGTAGTCGGGTTGTGATGTTTTGAATGATGTTTTGCTTAAGTAATGTATTGTGTGAAGTGGCGACTGTAAGCCAAGTATCATTTTGCAATTTCATCCCTCTTTCACATGAGTCGTGCAAAGATACCAAACTTGAGATCATTCCAGAATGGGCTTATACCTTTAAGTCGTGCCTCGACACGTAGGAGGTATAGTCCCATCCTGGGCATTACATGATATCCTGCAATACCCTCACACAACCTCTCCACTCCAAACAAGTCAAAACCAAAATGCCATACTCAGACTCACTGATTTTTCCTATCTAGTCCCACCGAGTTTCCTTTGACTTAGCAAGAGCCACAAACCCTAACATTTTGGTCTCACCGATATAGGCGTTCGGTCTCACTGAGATGGTTCTCTAAACTCTCTGTTGCAGGTTAATTAATTTTGGTACTACCGAGTTTATTAATCGGTCACACCGAGTTCACCTTCCCAACTCTCTGATGACTTAACCGTAGTCTTTCGGTCCCACTGAGATGTCCAGTCGGTCCCACCGAGTTTCCTAACGTTCAGGTATTTGAACCTTTCGGTCAGACCAAGTTCACTGAATCGGTCCCACCGAGTTGGCCAGAATGTGTGTAACGGTAGGATTTTATGTGGAGGCTATATATACCCCTCCACCCCATGTTCATTCATGGAGAGAGCCATTAGATCATGCCTACACTTTCACCCATCCAGATCTAAGAGAGAACCACCTACTCAAGTTTTGAGATCAAGATATTCCATTCCTACCGCATAAATATCGTTCTCTAGCATTCCCCAAGTTTCTTTCCACTCAATCTCTTATTCCACCATATCGAAATATGTGAGGAGCTGTTTGAGTGTTGGGGAGACTATCATTTGAAGCATTTGAGCAGGGAGTTCGTAATCAACACACCATCTATTACTTTTTGGAGACTGGTGTCTCCTAGATTGGTTAGGTGTCACTTGGGAGCCTCCGACAAGATTGTGGAGTTGAACCAAGGAGTTTGTAAGGGCAAGGAGATGGCCTACTTCGTGAAGATCTACCCTAGTGAGGCAAGTCCTTCATGGGCGATGGCCATGGTGGGATAGACAAGGTTGCTTCTTCGTCGACCCTTCGTGAGTGGAGCCCTCCGTGGACTCGCGCAGCCGTTACCCTTTGTGGGATGAAGTCTCCATCAATGTGGATGTATGATAGCACCACCTATCGGAACCATGACAAAAACATCTTTGTCTACACTTGCGTTTGCAATCTCCAAACCCCTCCCTTTACCTTCATCTACAATGATTTACATTCCGCTGCTATACTCTTAGAATTGCATGTGTAGGTTGATTGCTTGACTTGTGCTAAGTTGCTAAAATGTGTCAAGAATTAAAATTGGGAAAAGGCTAGATTTTTATTTGGTCAAGTAGTCTAATCACACCCCCCTCTAGACATACTCTCGATCCTACATAGAACACAAAATAAAAAACTACTTAGTGATAAGGCAAATAAGCACAGACGAGAATATTCACCCCACGCTATAACTCCCCGGCAACGGCGCCAGAAAAAGGTCTTGATAACCCACAAGTATAGGGATCATTTGTAGCCTTCTTCGATAAATAAGAGTGTCGAACCTAACGAGGAGCTAAAGGAAGAACAAATATTCCCTCAAATTCTATCGACCACTGATACAACTCTACGCACACTTGACGTTTGCTTTACCGAAAACAAGTATGAAACTATTTTGTAGATGTGATGCTAGAACTACATTGCAAGACAATAAAAGTGGATAGCTTTTGTTAACAGGAAGGTCATTTGTCCCTAGGTAATCGATAACAAGTACCGGTAATCCTTCTTGCAATTTTATATGAGGGAGAGGCATGAGCTAACATACATTTTCTAATTGGATCATATGCACTTTTGATTGGACCCCTAGCAAGCATCTGCAACTACTAAAGATCATTAAGGTTGTGAAACCCAACCATAGCATTAAGTATCAAGTCCTCTTTACTCCCATACATCATACCACCACTTACTCGGGTTTAAGCTTCTGTTACTCTCACAACCCACCATAAGCGAACCACGAGCATATTGCAACACCCTATAGCGGGGGTCCCTCACGTTTGCGCGAGAACGGAGGGCACCGTAGGACAGCACCATAAATAAAATATACAATCATACCAACCAAAATCATGATTAACTTACAGGACAAAATGGATCTACTCAAACATCATAGGATAACCATAGATCATTGGGAAATAATATATGGATTTGAGCACCATGTTTAAGTTGAGATTACAACGGCGGGAAAGAGGTGTTACACCGCTGGATTGAGGGGGAGAAAGTTGGTGTTGACGGTAGCAAGATTGTTGATGTAGATCGCCGTCCCGATCGTTGCCCCGGCGGCACTCCGGTGCCACCGGAAGCGAGGGGGAAAGAGCCCCCTTCTTCTTCTTCCTTGGCCTCCTCCCTAGGTGGGAGAAGGGTTTCCCCCCTGGTCCTTGGCTTCCATGGCATGGGAGGGGCGAGAACCCCTCCAAGATTGAATATGTCTCTCTGTCTCTCTCTATTTCGCGTTCGCTAGATCTGGCCCAAAACCATTTCTTATATTCCCGGAGATCAGTAACTTTGATTGCGCTGAGATTTTAACACGATTTGTTTTCCACATATAAGCTTCCTTGCACCCGAAGTAGAGCTCCAACCAACGTACGAGGTGAGCACAACCCACCACCACGAGCCAGGCTCCCCTAGTGCACCCTGATGTCTTGTGGGTTGTGTGGGCCTCCGTTTGGGGTGATCCCAACTCCCAAAAATCACATATATTCCAAAATAATTCTCCATGAAATTTTATTGCATTTGGACTTCATTTGATATGGATTTTCTACGATACAAAAAACATGCAAAAAATGGAACTGACATTGGGCACTGGATTAATAGGTTAGTCCAATAAATCATATAACTAGTTGCCAAAAATATGTGAAAGTTGTATAATATTGGCATGAAACAATCAAAAATTATCGATACGACGGAGACGTGTCAAGCATCTACGCGAGTATGAGTGTACAAGGGTCTGAATCCTTTTTTAGCTCGCCTCAGTCCTCCTTTTCTAGTTTAAGGGGCATCCAAAGTGGCAGCACAGTCACTATTGGGCGTTTAGATAGCTAACGGTGTTATCATACCTAACTGTGGCAGTTAGGACAAAATTGTATTAAATACACTGCTAGGTGTCACACTGGGGAGGCAGCCAGACAAGCCTACCGCGCCGCTTAACTATCTGCCTGCATGACACGGCACTAGACGGGTGCTACACAGGTGGAAAATCTCTTCCACATGGCGGCCACGTGCCGAGTGACAGCCACTTAATCACTTGAGGGCTCAACACCACGCTGATAAGTGACTTGAGTCGCTATGCCGTGCAGCGGTGGAGCCTTAGCAGGGAGATATACCCCTGGGGGCCCCAGCAAGCGTGCGGTGGAAAGCTTGGCCATGTTGATGGGGAGGCCTCGTCACGACCGGGCTCACCTACTGGCAAGGGAGGCTTTCCCTTAGTGGGATCTTGTTCCTTCGACTTGCCTTGGTCTTATTTATCTGATCTTTGACGCCCAAAGAGCACTCTCTCTCTCTCTCTGGCTTGGTCCTATTCTTGAATGCTTGATGAAGCTTGCTCCCTTGTTGCTGTTTCGGCTGCCAGGGTTGGCCGCTTTGCTATCCGTGCACAAGCCAGGGGAAACACCTACCCCTGGTTGTGTAACCCGACAGAAGCCCCTGGCCTGAGCCATACATGTTGCTGGGCACGTTGGGTTAGGCCCCAAATAGTGCACGAACACATGTCGGGAAACTGTTGCGCGTGCAGCGGGTTGTCATGATGACCTGCCAATCGAACACCCACTCCGCATAATTACCGCAGTTCGTCGGGTCATGGGATTCTAGCAGTTAATGTAAAATGGCGACTTCCTGAGGAAGAACGGCAAAAAGCTATCCCTTCCACGTTCGTTCCCCATATAAGGGGAAAACGCGAAAGGGTAGTGCTCATCCGCGTCCGTTTTGTCCTCCCCCATCGTCTTACTCAAGCTTAGGCGACCGCTCCATCGCCCACACCACCCTTGCATCTTCTCCGGAGCCCCGAAGGATGGGGAAGAAAGCCGCCGCGATAGGAAAGCGGGCAGCCACCGCTAAAGAGGCCGTGGCGGAAGGGAAGAAGAAGAAAGCAGTGAACTGGACCAGAAGCGGCGGGAAGATGTGGTCTTCTTCCCGTCCAGTTTGGACAATGATGCCTTGGTCGCAAGGTATGCGTATATTTGGGGGGAGGGACGTCCGGAAAGGGCACGGTGTGCCCGTGGTCCTGTCGGAGGGGGGAAAGGACCAGCCAAATTCGTACTGCTTTTTCTGCGCGTACTTCCTCTGCGACCTCAGCCCCCCTTTCTCAGATTTCTTTAAAGCGATGATGGTAGTATATGGATTCCACCACTTGGATTTCATGCCGAATGCAATGGCCTGTATGGAAATATTCAACCATCTATGCAAGAATTTTGTCGGAGTTGCCCCCAATGTGGATCTGTTTAGACACTTCTTCGTCCCGAGGGTTGAGAACAAGGCTCACTGTTCAAGGAACATGAGCTGGATCCCTCGGGGTGAGAGAGAGACTTGGGGCTATCTCTCTGGTCAGCAGCGTGGCAGGTGGGAAGAATGGAGGGCGGACTGGTGTCGGATTCAGGATGCGGAGGCTCCAGAGTACTGCGAGGTGCAGACGGAATGCATCATGCGCGGCAACGACTGGGGAGAGCCAGGCCTCACGGACGACAAGCTTCGCGCGACAATGCACATGATTACCCGTCTCAAGGCTATCGGGCTAACCATCAAACAGGTGGGGGCTGACTTCCTTCGGTGCCATATTGCGTCGCTGCAAAAAAGGGACAGGTTCGCCTAGCGGTACGGAGACGCAGGGGACATGATGCGCCTGTACCCGGGTGTTACCAACAACTTGACGATCTATGGCCATGGCTGGTTGTGCGATCAGCTGTTCGGCAAGCTTGGGCCATTCCAATTATCGGCAAGGGTGGTCCCGCTGAATATCAACTCTGCCCTAGACCAGATTTTGAAGTGGATGCCCGACTGTAACGCCTATGGGGTCCAATCTGACTGGAAGTTGCCTAAGTTGGACGAGGAGTTATAGTGGGGCTCCAGCTTCGTGGAGGTGGCTACCAGGGCAGAGGGCAACTTCTTCAAGCGCACATCCCAGGTAGAAGCAGAGTTCATCACGAGGCGGATTGAGGAGGACAAGGCGCTATGGGCTGCCCGGAGGGCTAGATCTGGAAGGAAGGAAGAGGAACATAAAGGAGAGTTCGAAGAGACTTGATACGTCTCCAACGTATCTATAGTTTTTGATTGTTCCATGCTATTATTTATGAAGTCTCGGATGTTTAATGGGCTTTATCATTCACTTTTATATCGTTTTTGGGACTAACCTACTAACCTAAAGGCCCAGTCCAGATTGCAGTTTTTTTTGCCTATTTCAGGGTTTTGCAGAAAAGGAATATCAAACGGAGTCCAAACGGAATGAAACCTTCACAGGGGATATTTTTGGAGGAAATCACGCACGAAAGACTTCGGGGCCAAGCCAGAGGACAGAGGGGCCACCCTCGTGGGTGGGGGGCGTGCCCCCCTGCCTCGAGGGCAGCCCCTGTAGCCCCCGGTGCCCCTCTTCTTCCTATATATACCTACGTACCCCAGAAACTCCATACACAGAGAGAAAACCCTAATTCCACCGCCGTAGCTGCTGTTCCCGTGGAGATCCCAGCTTGGAGCCTGTTCCGGGAGGGGGATCCATGACGGAGGCCTTCATCATCATCGTCATCGTCCTCACCATGAGTTGTGAGTAGTTTACCACAGACCTTCGGGTCCATAGCTAGTATCTCGATGGCTTCTTCTCTCTCTCTCTGGATCTCAATACAAAGTTCTCCTCGGTCTTCGAGGAGATCTATTCGATGTAATCTCTTTTTGCGGTGTGTTTGTCGAGATCCGATGAATTGTGAGCTTATGATCAATGTTATCTATGAAAGATATTTGGTTTTTCTCTGAACTTTTTATGTGTGCTCATAATATCCTTGCAACTCTCTTCGAATTATTGGTTTGGTTTGGCCTACTAGATCTATAGTTCTTGCAATGGGAGAAGTGCTTGGCTTTGGGTTCAATCTTGCGATGTCCTTTCCCAGTGACAGTAGGGGCAGCAAGGAACGTATTGTATTGTTACCATCAAGGATAAAAAGATGGGGTTTTCATCATATAGCTTGAGTTTATCCCTCTACATCATGTCATCTTTCTTAAGGCGTTACTATGTTCGTATGAACTCACTACACTAGATGCATGCTGGATAGCGGTCGATGTGTGGAGTAATAGTAGTAGATGCAGGCAGGAGTCGGTCTACTTGTCTGGGACGTGATGCCCATATACAATGATCATTCCTAGATAGTCTCATAACTATTCGCTTTTCTATCAATTGCTCGATAGTAATTTGTTTACTCGCCGTAGAATACCGCTATCATGAGAGAAGGCACTAGAGAAAACTATGGCCCCCGGGTCTATCTTTATCATGTTACTTTCCCGTCAATTTCTATTGTCGTGGTTTATTTGCTGTTTTACTAAACTAAAAAATACAAAAAATATTATCTTATCATCTCTATCAGATCTCACTCTCGTAAGTGACCGTAAAGGGATTGAAAACCCACTATCGCGTTGGCTGCGAAGTTCTTATTTGTTTGTGCAGGTGCGAGGGACTGGCGCGTGGTCTCCTACTGGATTGATACCTTGGTTCTCAAAAACTGAGGGAAATACTTATGCTACTGTGTTGCATCTCCCTTTCCTCTTCGAGGGAATACAATGCAAGCTCAAGAGGTAGCAATACTATATGTGCATGCCTCGGGAATCAAAAACCTTAACACCAATATCTTACTAAACATGATCATCCAATAGTACTTCGGACATATTATCATCTCTATATCAAAAAACTATTGCAAGGAATTGATACGTCTCAAACGTATCTACTTTTCCAAACACTTTTGATATTGTTTTGACCTCATTCTTGCATGATTTGGACTAAACTAACCCGGACTGACGCTGTTTTCAGCAGAGCTGCCTGTATGGTTTATTTGTGTGCGGGAAAACGGATTTTTAAGCATCTCAGAAAAATCCACGAAAAATCACGAAAAATCCACGCACCCAAAGAAACAAAATGCCAGAAGTGGGGCCAGAGGGGGGCCAGGGGGTGCCCAGGCGCCCTGTGGGCGCGCCCCCCCTGGGCCGCGCCGGGGGGCGCCTGGGTGGGCCCCACACCCCCTGGTGCCCTACTTTAGCCCGTATTTTTCCTCCCGATGGAGAACTCCCAGATCGGAAGTCCTTTCGCTGTTTTTCGTCGCGGAGCCGCCGCCACCCTCTGTTCTTCTTCGGGAGGGCTAATCTGGAGGCTGATTTGGCCTCCGGAGAGGGGAGATCGTCGCCATCGTCATCATCATCACCACTCCATCATCCCTCCATGACTTCCCCCTTCATGTGTGAGTAATTCCCTTGCTGTAGGCGAAGGGGATGGTAGGGATTGGATGAGTTAGATCATGTAATAGTTCGTCAGATTGTTGGGGGCATGTTGCCTATCATCTAGTATGGTGTTTATCATCTTTGCTACAACTTGTTATTCTTAATGCTTGACACTTAGGGCCCGAGTGCCATGATTTCAGATCTGAACCATATGTGTATGCATGAATATATTTGTGTTCTTGATCCTATCTATGAGTTGTATGCACCTGTTACGGTTCGGAACCGGCGATCCCAAAAGTGACAGATTGGGACACCAAAGGGGATGGTCCGTAGTTTGAGGATTACATGTATCCATTGAGTTCATTTCTTTGTTTCGGTGCTCTTTGACAGGAGCACCTTAATATCCATTAGTTCCTTTTGGCCCCGTTCGTAGCGGGATGGTAGGACAAAAGATGTTGCGCAAGTTCTTATTGCAGGCACGTACAACTACATACGGGATACATGTCTAATGTTTGATATTTGCCTAGATGATCATTACTTTTCCGTGTGCCGTGCCCCAAGTTAGAATCTATCTCATCCATGCAGCACCCAACCATCCATCTCCCTAGCCTACAGTATTTTAAACCTTGCTTGTCACTAGTTGCTACTTTTGCCATTTACTACTGCTATTTACTTTTGCTGTTTACTTTTACTATTACTATCATCACTATCATATCACTGTTACCACTTATCTTTTGTTGCAAGTTAGTATATTTCAGGTGCGGTTGAATTGACAACTCAACTGTTAAAGCTTATAAATACTCTTTGGCTCCCCGTGTGTCGAATCAATAAATTGGGTTATTCTTACCCGCGAAGACTATCTCGATCCCTTACGGTTGAGGGTTATCAAGTACCGTTTTCTGGCGCCGTTGCCGGGGAGCATAGCAATATTTACAAGTCTACTTGAGGTATCCTACCTGCTGCACTTTATTCACTATGGGTAAGAAAGGAGACCCCAAGGTTCCGATCTTACGATCCACTACAAGAAGAGGTACTGCTCTGAGCACTAGTGCTACGCTTGATTCACCTTCTGTTATGAGTAAGTTTGCCTCACCACCACCACATGATACTCCTACTGAATCTGTTACTATGTCTGATACTCTTGATGATGCTTCTACTACTTTTGACGATGATATTAGTTCGCTTGGTTATGCTCTTGAGAAACAAATTAATGCTGCTGCTGAAAAATATGGAATTGAACTTCCTGTTACTCGCTACCCTATTGGTGAAACTTATGATTATCCTGATTTGAGTAAACTCCAGGAGAGACTCCTTGATGATGATTACTATATACTTTATGAAGATTTATGCAGGGAACTGGCAGAGTTTGCCGGCTCTGACCCTGAAACTATTAAGAAAATATTTGAAAAACACTCTTTGAAAAACAAAACCGTTCCTAATCCTGAGTTTGCTACATCTCCTATATGCATTGATGATCCTGATTTTGATTTCTCCGTTGATCTTTCACTTATACCTATGGTTGAAGCTGACCCCTTTTATGGCAGAGAAAATGATGATGCTATTGCACACCTAACTAAACTTGGTGAACTAGGTAGCCTGTTTACCACAGATGAGAAGATACGCTACTTTTATGTGACCAAGCTTCTTCCTTTCTCCTTGAAGGAAGGTGCTAAAGCATGGTATGATTCACTCCCATGCGGTTCTATTAAGAGTCCTCAGGACTTAGCTCACTCTTTTGTTGATAAATACTTTCCTGCTCATATGCAACATGCTGCTTTACAAAGAATTTATAATTTTAAACAGTTGCAGGATGAGTCCCTCCCTAAAGCTTGGGGGAGGTACTGCGGTTTGATTCAGGCTAGACCAGGACATGGATTTCCTAAGAATGAATTAATTGATATATTCTATGCTGGTCTAACTGATGAATCTAGGTCCTATCTGGACAGTTGTGCTGGTTGTGTTTTCAGGAAAAGAACACCGGACGACGCGGAAGATTTAATGGGCAGGATTGCCAAAAATCATGAAGATTGGTCCGTCCCTGAACCACCTCCACCAATAAAGAAGAGGGGCATGTTTGTTCTAAGCCCCGAGGATATGCGAGAAGCAAAGAAGTCTATTAAAGAGAAAGGTATTAAAGCTGAAGATGTGAAGAATCTACCCCCTATTGAGAAGGTGTGTGAGCCTACCACTCACCCTCCTACGGTAGAGGTACACTCTCTTTAAGATTTCAACGCAAGTGACATCCCTCATGGTAAGCCTCCTGATCAATGTTTAGATGAGTTTGATAATTTTATTATGAAACAGAATCATTTTAATGAGAGGATAGAAAGTCAGTTGCATGATAATTCCCTTGCTATCAAAAAGTTGCTTGGTGTTTTAGATAGAACAGTTAATGATGTCCAATGTCTTGTGAAGCATTTTCATATGGTTCAAACTCAGCTTGATCAAATTTCTAATGTGCAAAGAGATTTGCTTGCTAACAATGCCAAACAAGATAAACTGCAGGCTTTTGGGATTAAGACCCGAGGAGGAACTAGTACTCAAGATCCTCTTTATCCAGAGGGACATCCGGAGAGAATCGAGCAAGATTCTCAAATGCAGGAAGAAGAAATTGCTGTCTCTCCAAATAAGAAGAATAAACATAAAGAGACTGACAATTCTAATGATCCTATTGCAGATGAAGAGCTAGCTATTGATCCCAACAGTGTATCTATTTCCGATGCTGAGACTGAAGACGGTGCTGAACCTGAAGGTAATGATAATGAGAAGAATGATCCGTCTGAAGTTCGAGAAGAAGAAGCACCAGGCAAACGTAAGAGGTACACTAGAGAAGACTTCATCGCAAGAAAACATGGGAAGGAGAAAGAACCATGGGTACAGAAACCCATGCCCTTTCCAGGTAAGTCCATCAAATCTAAAGAAGAAGAGCATTTACAATAAGTTTTGTGAATGGATTAAACCTCTTTTTCTTCAAATTCCTTTGACTGATGCTATTAAGTTACTTCCTTATTCAAAATATATGAAAGATATTGTCACTAACAAAAGAAAAATTCCTAATGATGCAATATCTACTATGCTTGCTAACTATTCTTTCAGTGGAAAGATTCCTGAGAAGCTCGGTGATCCAGGTATACCCACCATTCCTTGCTCCATAAAGAATAACTATGTCAAAACTACTTTATGTGATCTTGGAGCGGGAGTGAGTGTTATGCCTCTCTCTCTTTACGAGAGGCTCTGTTTAGAGAAACTAATTCCTACAGATATCGCCCTACAGATGGCTGACAAGTCAACCGCTGTTCCGATAGGTATTTGTGAGGATGTTCCAGTTGAAGTTGCTAATTGTTTAATTCTTACTGATTTTGTTGTGCTTGACATGCCTGAGGATGGGAGCATGTCCATTATTCTTGGTAGACCTTTTATTAACACTGCAGGTGCTGTTATTGATTGCAACAAAGGGAAGGTTACCTTTCATGTGAATGATAAAGAACACACGGTATATTTTCCGAAGAAGACCGATAGGAGGCATGCCCTCAACTCTATAGAGAATATCGAGACCGTGAAAATTGGACAATGGGACTGTCCACTACATGTGCCTCACAAATACAAAACTATCATGGTAGGGACAATGTCCATCAAGGTAAAAGTTCAGTGATTACTTCGTAGGAGGTGAGACTTTTTGTTCTATATACCGCTTGTTTGTTGGTAAGACTTGATCAACCTTACTAGTGAACGTGTTTTATATGGATAAAAAGTTGAGCTTTCTATGTTTTTATTTGTTTTTAGTGTTGTCATACTTGCTGTACCAAGTATCTATGTTTTTGAAGCTTCACAATACTACTAACTGCTTCAAGTTTTCAGAGAGTTTCGCAGCTTTTTGAACTTCGAAAAAATTTCAACACTGAAGTTTTCAGAAAAATTCCAGAAAAATTATATTAAAAATTTCCACCACGGGAGAGACCCGGAAAGTCCTGGGGCCAGCCAGGGGGGCCACCAGTGGCCCAGGCGGCCAGCTGGCGCGGCCCAGCCCCTGGCCGCGCCCACAGGGCGCCTAGGGCCCACGGGACCCCCCTCGAGGTACTTCTTCTTCCCTCCTCTCTCTCTTTTTCCAGAAACCCGAGTTCTGGTCTTGTTCTTGCTGTTCTTGCTGTTCTTGGGGGCGATTCTTCGATATCTCTCTACAGCCCATCATCTGAGCTGAAATTTTGAGCAAATACTCCCTGGTATGTGACTCCTCCACCCCTCCAATTAGATTTTTGATTGGTGGCCTCATTTGTGAGTATTTAGTAGTTCTTGGTGCTGTAGAGATGAGCTTGCATGCATGTGTAGAAAGTTGTTTTCCATGTTTTGATGCAAGTTTATGCCTTGGGCAAGTGAGTTGAGTAGTTTGCCTTAGCTCACTTTGTTTTAATCCTCATTTTTGTAAATTATAAAAAAATTCAGAAATGAGTTTGTTAGGAAGGGCAAAAGGATGGCTTGAGAAGAGGAGGCCCGCACACTCCGATCGAGTCACTAGAGCCGCAGCTTCACCATCGACTGTTAGGGTGAGCTATAATGAAGATCATGTGCCCCTGGAGTTGTTGGAAGACACAAGTCCAGCACGTGCGATGACATTTCCATGTGATGAATTCATGGAAGCTGCGGGAATCAAGGATGAGTTTTATCATCTTTGTGCTAATGCAGGTTTGACACGACTCGTCACGAGCCGTGTTACTCAGTATCAGAAACTCACCTCCGGTTTCATTAACAGTTTTAGATATAATCCTGATTCAGGTGCTATTGAGTTTAAAATTTATAATGATCTTATCACCATGACTCTGGGAAATTTTTGTGAAGTAATAGGTGTGCCGAATGTTGGGAGGACGGCAAGGATGGCCACGCAGCCCTCCGAGCTGTAAACCGTCATCAACTCTCTCTGCAGCATGGGTATGAGGGATATTCATCGGTCGAAGATCTCCAGCATCTTGTTTCCTCACTTGAGGTATTTTGCATATTATATTGCTAGAGGGGTGCTAGCTCGCGACAACACGAGCAACATTTCTGCTCCGGATATTGCTATCCTGGCAGCAGCCCTGTCAGGGAGGTCTGATTATAATATTGGTACCTTAATTGCTCGACGCCTTGCTATGAACGGTAACAAGGGGGACTTATATGGTGGCATTTATGCCACGCTTATCTTAGAGCATCTTGGAGGCACACCACACCCTGATGATACTCCTTTTACTTATTTAAGCTTTGATCTTGCTGCTATGAAGAGGCATAAGTTTGTTACCATGGATTCTGAACTTGATAACCTTTTTTATATCTTGCGTTTCGGAACTACCGCGGAACGCGAGATCCGTCTACCTGCACCTCTTTTGTTCGATTTTTCTCGCAGGAACGGATGGTCCTTTGATGTTGTCTAGTTCGATGAGTTCATGGTCCAGCACCAGTTCCATAACCCCATGGAGGGGGTTGTGCCCAGCGAGGAGAGGCACGGTGAGATACCACATTTTCAGGAAGAGACCGCCACCGAGTTTGGTGAAGGGTCTTCCTCTGTTTGGCGCTCGGAACCTTCCTCGTGGGAGACTCCCAGGAGTTCGGTGTACGCGCCATCATCCTTCTACGACCCTTGGTCTCACCACCATACCCCTGGAGCAGGAGGCTCCTGGGGGCAGTAGCTGTTACCAACTTAGGCCAAAAGCCTAAGCTTGGGGGAGTATGTGCCCTTCTCACTTTTTCATTGTATTATCCGTTTTATTCGCTTTGATCTTTTTGAAGTTTTTGCCCATTCTTCTTTATTCCTCTATTTGCAAAAACAACAAAAAGATTTTCTTTTTCTTTTGCTTTTTATTCAACTTTCGAAAAACTCAAAAAGATTTCCTTTCTCTCTTTAGTTTGCTTTGTTTTCAGAGATCAGCTCACATCCGTGGTGGCATTTGATTATATTTCCTACGTTCGATCATGCAAGTGACAAGCAGTAATGACGAAGATCGACTGAAAGGAAGCAACAAGGAAGACCGGTATGAACTCTTTCTGTTTCTACTTTTGTACATATGCCTGTACTTATGATCTAGAGACCAACTTGTAGGGACATAGTGCTATGTTTACAATGCTCTTCCAGTGGTTCATTCTTTCCTTGTGGCTAGTCTCCAATAACTAGAGTATATAATGTGTTATTGAAATGATCTACATGCATCGCACTGTTCATAGTCTGGCATACTAAAGTGGCATTTCCCATTAGAGAATTTTTGGATTGACTTGGCACATGCTTACACATGTTTAAGACTAAAAAGTCTACTTTGCCTTGATGATCTTTGAATTTTAGAATAGTTCTATCACTTTCATGCCCGATTCAATGTTGCTTTGTCGCTCTGCATGATTATGACCGTTATTGCTCTCTAGTTGGTCGCTTCCCAGTCTTTTGCTAAACCTCCATCCGTACTAAGCGGAATGACTGTTTGTGCATCCAAAACCTTTAAACCTGTTATGCAATATGAGTCCACTATACCTTCCTATACATGGTATTTACCTGCCATTCCTAACGAATACTTTCATGTACCATCTCGAAATTAATCAAAAGCATTTCCCTTTTTGTGCCTATGTTTTAGCTCATGAGGAAGTAGGAGTTAATTCATGATCTCTTTAAGTTGGACAAGTTTCACCCCTGGATTGCATGTATAATGTGCAAACCCCTAATATGAAAAGGAACTGGCATTGAGTGCGCCCGGCTCAAAAAGATAATATAACAAACAAACCCTCCTTCACGCTTTGTTCATGAGAAATCAGAAAACTTTGGCAGTGATAAACAAAGGAGATTAAGAGGATGTGATCGTCCTCATGCGGGAGCCGTTCCTCGAGACTTGTCTAGCTTAAAAAGTAATTGAGTTATCTGCTAGCATTCGTTGACGAAATATGCACCTCTCAAAAACATATTTACTTCTGTTTTTAAAACCAAGAGCTCTGGTACATGTTTAGATTTTGTTTCCGATCACGGGTTTTCAACCTTGCCAATAAAAGCCACGGTTCGAGAGTCTCATCTTCTTTCTTCAAAGCACTGACTAGGAGAGCATAATTGTCATTCTGAGTGTAATGTGCATTGTCCCAAAGTATTACATTGTCTTCTGCATACTTGTGATATGATTTATTCTGAAATTCTTAGTTCTAGTCTTCTTTAAAACTCTGGAGGAGTCTCTGCATTTATGTTTTGCTTCACTCATGGAGGCTAGCGAGATACCACCTTAATATGCTCAAGCTATGTGCAATGTGATCTTCTCTTGATTTTCGGTAATATATTGTTTACTCCTGATTATTTGTGACTGGTCACTTGAAAGAAGGATTGCTCCTTGCATTGTTCTCATAAGTACTGTTTTAATACTTGCTGAACTCTTTTCGTAGTACATGCTTATATACATCTAGTGAAGCAAAAGAGTTTGTCAAAGTTTTCTTTGTCGCGTCCAGTTCGTTGAACTGAATTGCTTGAGGACAAGCAATATGCTAAGCTTGGGTGAGTTGATACATCTCAAACGTATCTACTTTTCCAAACACTTTTGATATTGTTTTGACCTCATTCTTGCATGATTTGGACTAAACTAACCCGGACTGACGTTGTTTTCAGCAGAGCTGCCTGTATGGTTTATTTGTGTGCAGGAAAACGGATTTTTAAGCATCTCAGAAAAATCCACGAAAAATCACGAAAAATCCACGCACCCGAAGAAACAAAATGCCAGAAGTGGGGCCAGAGGGGGGCCAGGGGGTGCCCAGGCGCCCTATGGGCGCGCCCCCCCCGCTTGGGCCGCGCCGGGGGGCGCCTGGGTGGGCCCCACACCCCCTGGTGCCCTACTTTAGCCCGTATTTTTCCTCCTGACGGAGAAATCCCAGATCGGAAGTCCTTTCACTGTTTTTCGTCGTGGAGCCGCCGCCACCCTCTGTTCTTCTTCGGGAGGGCTAATCTGGAGGCTGATTTGGCCTCCGGAGAGGGGAGATCGTCGCCATCGTCATCATCATTACCACTCCATCACCCCTCCATGACTTCCCCCTTCATGTGTGAGTAATTCCCTTGTTGTAGGCAAAGGGGATGGTAGGGATTGGATGAGTTAGATCATGTAATAGTTCGTCAGATTGTTGGGGGCATGTTGCCTATCATCTAGTATGGTGTTTATCATCTTTGCTACAACTTGTTATTCTTAATGCTTGACACTTAGGGCCCGAGTGCCATGATTTCAGATCTGAACCATATGTGTTTGCATGAATATATTTGTGTTCTTGATCCTATCTATGGGTTGTATGCACCTGTTACGGTTCGGAACCGGCGATCCCAAAAGTGACAGCTTGGGACACCAAAGGTGATGGTCCGTAGTTTGAGGATTACATGTATCCATTGAGTTCATTGCTTTGTTCCGGTGCTCTTTGACAGGAGCACCTTAATATCCATTAGTTCCTTTTGGCCCCGTTCGTAGCGGGATGGAAGGACAAAAGATGTTGTGCAAGTTCTTATTGCAAGCACGTACAACTACATACGGGATACATGCCTAATGTTTGATATTTGCCTAGATGATCATTACTTTTCTGTGTGTCGTGCCCCAAGTTAGAATCTATCTCATCCATGCAGCACCCAACCATCCATCTCCCTAGCCTACAGTATTTTAAACCTTGCTTGTCACTAGTTGCTACTTTTGCCATTTACTACTGCTATTTACTTTTGCTGTTTACTTTTACTATTACTATCATCACTATCATATCACTGTTACCACTTATCTTTTGTTGCAAGTTAGTATATTTCAGGTGCGGTTGAATTGACAACTCAACTGTTAAAGCTTATAAATACTCTTTGGCTCCCCGTGTGTCGAATCAATAAATTGGGTTATTCTTACCCGCGAAGACTATCTCGATCCCTTACGGTTGAGGGTTATCAGGAATCAAACCTATCATATTCAATGATCCATAAGTTTTATGTAGGATTTTATGACTAGCCATGCATTTGACCAATTCCGTTTGACTCTCTAAATAGATATAAGTGAAGCATGAGAGTTTAATTCTTTCTACAAAATATCATGCTCTAACAAATATAATTGAAGCACGAGAGCATTCAACGAACATCGGGTTTCTATGTGAAGAGAAACATGCAATCCAACATTCAAATGATATGAGTGAAGCACATGAAGCATTCTATAAAGCCATACTCAAAAGATATAAGTGAAGTGCAAAGAGCATTCTACAAATTTGACAAGGACTATCGCATACCAGCATGGTGCATTATGAAAAGTAAAAGAAAAGGCACACGACGCTCCAGGAATTTACGCACATCATGTGAACAAAACGAATCCCAAAACATACTGATACTTGTTGAAGAAAGATGGGATGCCTTTCGGGGCATCCCCAAACTTAGACTCTTGATTCTCCTTGAATATTTACTTGGGGTGCCTTGGGCATCCCCAAACTTGAGCTCTAGCCTCTCCACTTTCTCCTCACATCGAGACCTCCTCGATCTTCGAACACTTCATCAACACAAGACTTAACCGAAGTTTTAGTGCGAGGGTTAGTGCATATGATCAATGAAATCTCATCATGTACTACTCTAACATTATTGTATAATTATAAAAAACCATTACTCACTGTATGCTATGACAATTCTATGGCCCCAAGTCAAGGAAGCTTCAACAAGAATTCAAACATATGCAAATAATTAAGCTATAACAACAATCTGTGAAAACATGACAGTCTGTAAAGATTTGAACGTTCGGCATACTTCTGTAACTCTTAAATTCTGAAAAATTAGGACAAAATAAACAATTTGTATAGAAAGACTGTGCAGAAAGTTCCAGAACCATTTGACGTTCGAGTAAAAAATGTAAAATCACGCACTACAGCCAAAGTTTCTGTTTTTGCACCGCACAAACCAACAAGCAATTTAATCATCCTAAAGGAAACTGTTGGCACCTTATTTTTATAATACAGTGGAATTTTACAAGGGGATAATTATTTTTGAGAGAACTTTCATGAAAAATTCTACATTGTTTCCATGAGCATGAACAAAAGTGTTCAAGGCCGACCCTCATTTCCGCAATGCATCACCTTTCAATCGCTTCTCTTTTTCAAAAAGTTTTAGGTACCCCTCTATTTTTTCAAACTTTATAAAAGCACTCAACAGAAATAAGTGACACTTTTTTTAAACTTCTGGGTTGTCACCGTTGCAGCGCTTTCTTTAAAGCCAATAAGCTAGGCATAAAGTGCTCAAGTAATGGATCCACCCGGATCCCAAGGTATATCAAAGCCAATTCGAATCGACAATGATTTAGCATTTAGTAGTGAGCACAAAGCAACATATATCAAGCAATGATGAAGTCTAACTCTCTTCCTATTCATCGGCATGTCATACGAGAACAGTTCAGGCACATCAAGTAAAGCCTAATGCATATTATAAGCAATTTCTTGCAATTCTATCATGATGGAAACATATAGAGGCGGAGATGTAGTTCCTCTCTCATAATAATTGCAAGTAGGACCAGCAAGCACATGCATATTACATTCATCAAAATTATCATGTAACACGATAAAAGGCAACCCATCAATATAATCCTTAATAAGTGCAACCTTCTCCGATATAGTGTAGTCGGGAGAATTCAAAAAGTTAATAGGGCTATCATGCGTGGGTGCAATAGCAAAAATTTCATTTTTAACATAAGGAACAATAGCAAGTTCATTTCCATAAGCATAATTCATATTGGCATCATGGCCACAAGCACATCAAGCATCATCAAAAAGGGATATTTTGAAAGAATCAACGAGATCATAGCAATTATCATAGCATTCATCCTTTGGTAAACTAGAAGGGCAATTAAACAATGTATGGTATAAAGAGTTACTCTCATTAGAAGGTGGGAACAGGTGATCAATCCCCTATAACTCCCATTTTTCTTCACTCTCCTCCTCATCTCTTTCATCCAATGAGCTCACAATGTCATTAATTTCTTCTTCGATAGAGTCCTGCAAAATTTTAGTCTCTTCGTGGACAGCGGCGTAGTCCTTAATATATGGTTTAACATAGGCGTTAGAAGCATAATTATCATAAGAATATTGATGTATGGCAAAATTTTCAGATTTGTAAAGAGTAGCATCATACTTTTCAATCAAAGAAGCAATTTCATAAGCACCCTTAAAAGCAACAAATTCTTTAATTTGTTCAATATCAAAGTAATTATAAACACCTTTGGCATAAGAAGATACAATTCCATTATCAATAAACTCACATTGGTAGGGAAGGTGTTTCTTAGGGTCTTTAGAACAACAAGTAACATCATATATTTCACATAAATTACAAGCATAACATTGCAAACGAGGAATTTGATCTAGTAAAAGTTTCCCTTTTTGAGATAAGCAGTGTCGCACCAAACAAGCATGCTCTTCTAATGATTTTCCCTCAACTAAGCTAGTTGGGTTTTCAACACGAGCACAAATGGATCGAAGATGATCGAAGTAAAAAGCTTCTGCAGTATGATAGATTTTGGGTGGTTCTTCAACCATTGGTTTAGTAGGTACAACTATTTTTTTTGTATTTGGTGTTTCCTACCCATAACTAAAGATAGAAAGCTAGAGCACAAAATAAAAACTACTTAGTGATAAAGGAAACTAGCACACACGAGAATATTCACCCCACGCTATAACTCCCTGGCAACGGTGCCAGAAAAAGGTCTTCATAACCCACAAGTGTAGGGGATCGTTTGTAGCCTTCTTTGATAAATAAGTGTCGAACCCAACGAGGAGCTAAAGGACAAACAAATATTCCCTCAAGTTCTATCGACCGCTTATACAACTCTACGCACACATGACGTTTGCTTTACCGAAAACAAGTATGGAACTATTTTTTAGGTGTGATGCTAGAGCTACTTTGCAAGACAATAAAAGTGGATCGTTTTTGTGAACAAGAAGTTCATTTGTCCCTATGTAATCCATAACAAGTACCGGTAATCATTCTTTTAATTTTATATGAGGGAGAGGCATGAGATAACATACTTTCTCTACTTGGCTCATATGTACTTATGATTGGACCCTTTGCAAGCATCTGCAACTACAAAAGATCATTAAGGTCGTCAAATCCAATCATAGCATTATGTATCAAGTCCTCTTTACTCCCATACATCATACCCCACTTACTCGAGTTTAAGCTTCTGTCACTCTGGCAACCCACCATAAGCGAACCATGAGCATATTGCAACAGCCTATAGCGGGCCCCCCTCACATTTGCTTGAGAACGGAGGGCACTATAAGACAGCACCTTAAATAAAATATACAATCATACCAACCAAGATCACGATTAACCCACAAGACAAAACCGATCTACTTAAACATCATAGGATAACCATATATCATTGGGAAATAATATATGGAGTTGAGCACCATGTTTAAGTAGACATTATAGCAGGGGGAAAGAGGTGTTACACCGCTACAATGAGGGGGTGAAAGTTGGTGTTGAAGGTGGCAAGATTGTTGATGTAGATCGCCGTCCCGATCGTTGCCCCGACGGCACTCTGCGCCACCGGAAGCGAGGGGGGAGAGCCTCCCTCCTTCTTCTTCCTTGGCCTCCTCCCTAGGTGGGAGAAGGGTTTCCCCTCTGGTCCTTGGCTTCCATGGCATGGGAGGGGCGAGATCCCCTCCGAGATTGGATATGTCTCTCTGTCTCTCTCTGTTTTGCGTTCGCCGGATCTGGCCGATTGCGCTGAGATTTTAACACGATTTTTTTCAGATATAAGCTTCCTTGCGCCCGAAGTAGAGCTCCAACCGATGTTCGAGGTGAGGATAACCCACTACTACGAGCCAGGCTCCCCTGGCGCGCCCTGATGTCTTGTGGGCTATGTGGACCTCCATTTGCGGTGATTCCATCTCCCAAAAATCACATATATTCCAAAATAATTCTTCGTGATTTTTTTTTGCATTCGGACTTCGTTTGATATGGATTTTCTTCTTTACAAAAAACATGCAAAAACTGGAACTGGCACTGGGCACTGGATCAATAGGTTAGTCCAATAAATCGTATTAATATTTGCCAAAAATATGTGAAAGTTGTATAATATTGGCATGAAACAATCAAAAATTATAGATACGATGGAGACGTATCAAACAGCTATGCGCATACGAGTGTACAAGGGTCTGAATCTTTTTCTAGCTCGCCTCAGTCCTCCTTTTATAGTTCAAGGGGCATCCACAGTGGATGCATAGTCACTATTGGTCGATTAGATAGCTAACAATGTTATCATACTTAACTATGGCAATTAGGACAAAATTGCAATAAATGCACTGCTAGGTGTCACGCTGGGGAGGCAGCCTGGCAAGCCTGCCGCACCGCTTAACTATCTGCCTGCATGACACGCCACTGGACAGGTGCCACATTGGTGGAAAATCTCTTCCACATGTCGGCCACGTGCCGAGTGACTGCCACTTAATCACTTGAGGGCTCGACACCAAGCTGATAAGTGACTTGAGTCGCTATGCGGTGGAGAGCTAGAGCCTTAGCGAAGAGATATACCCCTGGGGGCCCCAGCAAGTGTGCGAGGGGAAGCTTGGCCTTGTTGTTGGGGAGGCCTCGACCTGACTGGGCTCGCCTACTAGCAAGGGAGGCTTTCCCTTAGTGGAATCTTGTTCCTTTAACTTGCCTTGGTCTTCTTGATCTAATCAGACTCCCAAAGAGCACTCTATCTCTCTCTATCTTGGTCCTAGTCTTGAATGCTTGATGAAGCTTGCTTCCTTGTTGCCGTTTCGGCTGCCGGGGTTGGCCGCTTTGCTATCCGTGCACAAGTCAGGGGAAACACCTACCCCTGGTTGTGTATCCTAACAAAAGCGCCCGGGCCTGAGCCATACGTGTCGCTGGGCACGTTGTGTTAGGCCCCAAATAGTGCACGGACACATGTCGGGGAACTGCTGCGCGTGTAGTGGTTGTCATGATGACCTGCCAATCCAATGCCCACTCTGCATAATTACCGCAAATCATCGGGTCGTGGGACTGTAGCAGTTAATGTAAAATGGTAACTTCCTGAGGAAGAATGGCGAAAAGCTGTCCCTTCCACGTTCGTTCCCCATATAAGGGGAAAACACGAAAGGGTACTGCTCATCCGTGTCCGCTTTGTCCTCCTCCATCGTCTTCCTCAAGCCAAGTCTGCTCCATCGCCCACACCACCCTTCCATCTTCTCTGCAGCCCCGAAGGATGGGGAAGAAAGCCACCACAAGAGGAAAGTGGGCAGCCACCGCGAAAGAGGCCGCGGCAGAAGGGAAGAAGAAGAAAGCGGCGAAGCGAGACCAGAAGCGGCGGGAAGATTTGGTCTTCTTCCTGTCCAGTTTGGACAGCGATGCCTTGGTCACACGGTATGGGTATATTTGGGGGAGGGGCGTCCGGAAAGGGCACGGTGCGCCCGTGGTCCTGCCGGAGGGGGAAAAGGAGCCGCCAAATTCGTACCGCTTTTTCTTTGCGTACTTCCTCTACGGCCTCAGCCCCCCTTTCTCAGATTTCTCTGTAGCAATGATGGTAGTATATGGATTCCACCTCTTGGATTTCATGCCGAATGCAGTGGCGTGTATGAAAAAATTCACCCATCTATGTGAGAATTTTGTCAGAGTTGCCCCAAATTGGATCTATTTAGACACTTCTTCGTCCTGAGGGTTGAGAACAAGGCTCACCGTTCGAGGAGCGTGAGCGGGATCCCTCGGGGTTAGAGAGATACTTGGGGCTATCTCTCTGGTCAGCAGTGCGGCAGGTGGGAAGAATGGAGGGTGGACTGGTGTTGGATTCAGGATGCGGAGGCTCCCAAGTACTGCCAGGCATGGACGGAATGCGTCGTGCGCAGCAACGACTGGGGAGAGCCAGGTGGGGGCTGACTTTCTTCGGCGCCATATTGCGTAGCTGCAAAAAAGGGACGTGTTCGCCTACCGGTACGGAGACACAGGGGACATGATGCGCCTGTACCCGGGTGTTACCAACAAATTGATGATCTATGGCCATGGCTGGTTGTGCGAGCAGCTGTTCGGCAAGCTTGGGCCGTTCAAATTGCCAGCAAGGGTGGTCCCGCTGAATATCAACTCTGCCCTAGACCAGATTTTGAAGTGGATGCCCGACTGTAACGCCTATGGGGTCCAATCTGATTGGAAGTTGCCTGAATTGGACGAGGAGTTACAGTTGGCCTCGAGCTTCGTGGAGGTGGCTACCAGGGCAGAGGGCAACATCTTCAAGCGCACATCCCTGGTAGAAGCAGAGTTCATCAGTAGGCAGAATGAGGAGGACAAGGCGCTCCAGGCTGCCCGGAGGTCTAGGTCCGGAAGGGAGGAGGAGGAAGATAAAGAAGAGGTTGAAGACGAAGGGTCTTCTTATGGCAGGAGCGAGGGGCATGCCAGAGAGGAGGCTGTCGAGGACGAAACTGCTAGAATTGAAGTCATGTACGCCACGGCGGTAGAGGCCCAAGAAGAGGACGAGGCCAAAGAAGTGAAGCAGCCTAAGGAGGAGTGGCTCGCAGCGGGTCCTCGAGCTGTAGAGCCAAGCCTGGGAACAACTGCTCCGGCTTCTATGCCTGTCCCTGCGAATAAGGTGAAGAACCTTGCCTGCAAGAGCGACATGGCAGATGTGACGCGCCGCCAAGCTTTTCACCTTTCTGGAGCCAAGACTCCTCCCACCACACGAAAGGCGGCCAAGGGAGACGATGCCAGCTCCCAGTAAGAATCAAGCTCTTCGCATGGGCTCCCCATGCTCCCACAGGGGCCGAAGTTAGTGGAGAGCACTACTCCTTCAGCCCTGAAGAGGAGCAGGGCGACTTCTCCACCCATGGAGTTCGCGTTGGGCTCCATGCTCATTGATTCTGAGTAAGGAGAACGCTTTCTTTTCCTGTTGAAGTCTTGTGCGTTAGCTGGTTCAGTGATTCAATCTTGTTTGTTTCCTTCAATGGGGAAGAGGAGGAGGAGGAGGAGGAGGCCCTCATCCATCAAGCCAAGCGACACAGGCAAGTAGAGCCACTAAGGCCCCCGGAGGACACAGGCTTCGCGGGGAGTAGCATGAATGATCCAATGCCATGCCCCTGGTCCAACCCCTGGCATGAAAGTATGGGGCAGGTTTTCCCCACCAAGGATGGCATGGAAGAACACGCCCCGTCTCCGGCTGAAGTAGATGGGGAGATCGTCCGGATCAAGACCCTCCAGGAGGGGCCCACCCTGCCCACTAATCGAGCTGTGGGACTTCCGGCGAGAGCCTCCATGAAAGGATCTGCATAAATTGACGCCATGATTACCGAGGAAGGGGGCAGGGGTCATGTCCCGGCAACTGACGTTACCGAGGCAACCGAAGCCATTCATGGCAAACAACTCCGGGTAACTCGTCTGCTATTTTTGTCTTCTGCTTCTTTCATTAATTCGCTCCAAGTGCATGATCTACTAAAGCTTGTACCTCCTCATTGTTGCCCGCTATCTTTATTGGCATCCCCTCCGATTAAAGAGCCCGAACTACTGGAGGAGGTGGCTAGTATCGACAAGGATGCTGCCATGGAGGCCGCCAAGATTGCTGCCGCAGAGAGCTCAGAGCACGCTGCCATGGATATCCAGGAAGTTCCAAAGGAGATAGAGCAGACCCCTAGCAGTGTGGGAGGGTCATAGGTGGTGGTCTAGGAGAAGGTTCTCCTCCAAACCATGGGCCCCCTACCCCTGTATGGCACACCACCTGCAATCTCACAGTCATCCCCAACTCAGCTGGCGCTGGTCCTTGCTCGGCCTGGGATGGCTATCCCTAGCTCATCTACGGCAATGGGTGACGATTTCGACGAGGAGATCAGTCGCATCTTGGCGCCATTGTCCGAGGGGATGGAGGAGGCTGACGATCCCTTTGACACATCCATGGACTTGTCTTTTCTGGAATCAGTTGCTGCGGGCGTCAAAGATATGCAGAGCAGGCATGGTCTGAAGTGGCAGACGATCAAGGAGCACCGCGACTAGGTTGTCCTCACGGTGAAAGTGCAACTCCCGGGTGGTTTTGGTAATTAATGAAAACATATAGTTGATTGAACTAATATCCTTTCAAGAGAAATATTTCAGGAAGTTCAATGCTTGGCATGGCATGGATTAGAAATGTGGACCCCTCAAAATGCTAAGGACAAAGATTGGCAAAAGCTTAAGACTCTACATTTTCATTTTAGTGATCCAAGATCACATTGAGTCCATAGGAAAAGCCAATACTATTAAAAGGGGATGAGGTGTTGCTTAATGGTCTACTTGCTCAAAGTGCTTAGTAATACGATATGAAGCCCTCAACCACTTTCTCATTACCACATATGTCGCAAAACTAAAAGTCAAACTCGACCCCACCGATTTGATCTATCCGGTGCCACCGAGTTCACTTGACATAGGCACTGCCACAAACCCTAGGAAGTTCGATCTCACCGATAGGGATCTCAGTCTCACCGAGATGGGATTGCACACTCTCTGTTTCCTCTTCGTAACATTTTGGTCTAACCGAGATGAGCGAATCGGTCCCACCGAGTTGGCAATGCAAACTCTCTATTTCCTCTTCGTAAAGTTTCGGTCTCACCGAGATGAGTGAATCGGTCCCATCGAGTTTGCCTGACCAACACTCTGTGAGGCTACCAAAATCTGTCTCACCGAGTTTGTGTAATAGGTCAAACCGAGTTGAGGTTTTGCCCTAACCCTAACGCATCGGTCTCACCGAGCTGATATTGTCGGTCCCTCCGAAATGTCTAACGTTCATATTTTGAACTATTTCGGTCTGACCGAGTTCATTTCTTCAGTCTGACCGAGTTGGGTCAAATGTGTGTAACAACTAGATTTTGTGTGGAGGCTCTATATACCCCTCCACCCCCTCTCCATTAGAGAGAGAGAGAGCCATCACAATGTGCCTACTTCCGCTATTCATTTTCTGAGAGAGAACCTCCTGCTCATGTGTTCAGACCAAGATATTCCAACCCAACCACAAGAATCTTGATCTCTAGCCTTCCCCAAGTTGCTTTCCACTCAAATCTTCTTTCTAGCATATCCAAATCTGTGAGAGAGAGTTGATTGTTGGGGAGACTATCACTTGAAGCACAAGAGCAAGGAGTTCATCATCGACCCACCATTTATTACCTTTTGGAGAGTGATGTCTCCTAAATTGGTTAGGTGTCACTTGGGAGCCTATGACAAGATTGTGGAGTTGAACCAAGGAGTTTGTAAGGGCAAGGAGATCGCCTACTTCGTGAAGATCTACCCTAGTGAGGCATGTCCTTCGTGAGAGATGGCCATGGTGGGATAGACAAGGTTTCTTCTTCGTGGACCCATCATGGGTGGAGCCCTTTGTGGACTCGCACCGTCGTTACCCTTCGTGGGTTGAAGTGTTCATCAACGTGGATGTATGATAGCACCACCTATCGAGACCACGCCAAAAACAACCGTGTCTCCAATTGCGTTTGCACTCTCAAACCCCTCCCTTTACCTTCATATGCAATGCTTTACTTTCCGCTGCCACAACTCTAGAATTGCATGTGCAGGAAGATTGCTTGACTTGTGCTAAGTTCCTAAAATCTGCCAAAACATAAAATTGGGAAAAGGCTAAGCTTTTATTTGGTCAAGAAGTCTAATCACCCCCCTCTAGACATACTTTCGATCCTACAAGTGGTATGAGAGCTTTCGTCTCCATTAGCCTTGATTTCCATAGCTTTGGTGATCGTAGCCTTGGTTTCACAACCTAGCAGAGTATGGCGTCTAGCGAGGGAAGTTATCACCGTAGAGGTCCTTGCTTTGATGGTACTAATTTTGCTAGTTGGAAGCATAAGATGAAAATGGATATTCTTGGACATAACTGCGGCGTTTGGGCTATTGTGTGTATTGGTTTGCAAGGTGAATTCATTGATGGGAAGGATCCGAATTGTGAAGCTACCATTGAAGAATTGAAGATGTTGCAATACAATGCTCTAGCTTGCGATATCCACTTCAATGGATGAGTCCCGAAGAATTCAATAAAATCAGCTGTCTTGATATTGCAAAGGAAATTTGGGATACTTTGATTGATATGCACGAAGGTACTGACTCCGTCAAGGAATCCAAGTTGGATGTTCTTCAAAGTCAAGTTGACAAGTTCGAATTGAAGGATGATGAAGGTGTCGCTGAAATGTACTCTAGGCTTGCTCCCATCAGAAATGTGATTGCCAGCTTAGGAAGAGAATAAATGACCGATAGATTCATCATCAAGAAGATCGTAAGAGCCTTGGATGGAAAATATGATACCGTGTGCACATTGATCCAAATGATGCTGAATTACCAAGATCTCAAGCCAACATAAGTCATTGGTAGAATTGTTGCTCATGATATTTCACTTAAGGATAAAGAAGAGATTCACAACAAGTCTATTGGCGCTTACAATGCTTTATGTTATGCTCCTACATGAGCAAGTTAGAAACAAGTCTTCAATGAAGAATTGAGCTTAACGGTGAAGAACTTCAACAAGTTTTACAATAGTAGAAGCAAAGAGAGAAGTTTCAAGTCAAGGTCCTACAATGAAAAAAGATCTTGTAGTCGTGATCGCAATTTCTACAATTGTGGGAGACCCGGACACTACTCAAATGAGTGTACGGCTCATCGCAAGAGAAGAGAAGATTCACCCAAAAGGAGAAGTAAAAGAGATGATTCACCACCAAGAGAGAGAAGGATCAGATATGATCATTATGAATGAAGACCCTCTCGTAGAAGCAAGGATTCGAAAAGGAAGGACAAATCATCAAGGAGCTATACAAGATGAAGACATCAACCTCATATTGGTGAATGGTATCCGATTCCGACTTCGATGACCACTCCGAGAGATGTTGTTACTCCGACTCTGAAGATACTCAAGATGAAGGTGTTGCGGAAATTGCTCTTGTGTCATCCAACTCCTATGAAATATTTGACTCACCAAATGAAGGAATTGGAAGATGCTTCATGGCTAAAGGCCCTAAGGTATCACACCCCTAATATCTTGATTTCAATAGTGATGAAGATGATTTGCTAGGAGATGATGATTTACTTGTTGGTAGCAATAGTGATGAAAACTATGATGAAAATTATGATGAAATTGCTATTAATCATGCTAATCAAGATAAAACGAATTACGGTGATAACGAGAAGATTGAGCGTCTAACTAAAGAACTAAACATTCTTAAGTTATCTCATGAAACTACCTTAGAAGATCATCGAGAGATTTTGAGGACTCATGAGAAGCTATGCTTTGAAAAGCTAAATCTAGAGCAAGAGCACGAGTTCTTAAAAGCAATCAATGATGATCTTCGTAAGAAAAGTTCTTCTTACATTGCTAAGCGTTTACTCTTGTCTACCTACATGCCACAAGTAAAATCTAGCAATAAGAACAAGAAAGATTCTTCCTCTAGTAGTAACAATAATCATGATAAATCCAATGTTGTTGCTTCTAGTAGTTCTCTTGATTCCACTAAAGATTCTCTTAGCCAAGTTACACTTGGGCAAGAAAATAGTTATTAAAGGGAATTATAGAGAAATGTGTTCATAAGAGCCATGCCGGGTGAGGGAGTCCAGGATTAAGGGGTCCTCAGGTGGTCGGATCGTTCATTAAGGGCCGGGCTGGTGGGCCGTGAAGATTACAGATGAAGAATATCTCACGTATCCGGATAGTACTCCCATATGTGTAAAATAGCAAGTTTAGAGTTTGGGTGTAATACTTTCCTTCCTCTGCAAGGTGATCATGTACAAACCCTAGGTCCCTCCGGTGCATATATAAACCGAAGGGTTTAGTCTGTAGAGACAATAGAATCATAGCAATCACAGAGGCTAGACTTTAAGGGTTTAGCCATAATGATCTCGAGGTAGATCAACTATTGTGACCCATATTCATCAAGATCAATCCAGCAGGAAGTAGGGTATTACCTCGATCGAGAGGGCCCGAACTTGGGTAAACATCGTGTCCCCAGTCTCCTATTACTATCGATCCTTAGATGCATAGCTCGGGACCCCCTACCCGAGATCTGTCAGTTTTGACACCGACATTGGTGCTTTCATTGAGAGTTCCACTGTGTCGTCAACTGAAGGATTAATGGCTCACTTCGTCATCAAAGACGACGCCACTGCTGAGGGAATTTTTCTCCCAGGCCAGCTTTTCGTGCTTCATGCCAACACGGAAGGCCACCTCGAGCAAGTTGACAGCTATGCCCCTAGTCATAAGATCAGGTTTGGAAGCTTAAACTACGTTGCTGATGTCCACAGAGATTTGATCTTCGACGGATTTGCACCCATGGCAGCTGCTCCCTGCCACCACGATGAACACGACCTAGATCTATTCCATGTTATACGAGGGGTTGGTCTTCGCCCAGCCACGTCAAAAAGGCACTATAGTTGGAAAAGCCTTGTACGTACCAGGGGCTAGTACTTAGCCCCACTAGTCAAGCTCCTATGGCTAAGTGAAATCAATAAAGCCACATAGTCTGATTGCCTGGTTCGCTCCGCAAACACCTCCTATAAAGACCAAGACGTTGCATAAAGAGCGTTCATGCGTGTTATGGAATACCCCTATAATATTTCCATGGGGCTGAAGCCGGTGATTGGAAACTTTCAAATTTAAATAAACAGCCGCAAGGAGGAAAAAGTCGCTCGTAAATATAGAAGCGCAAAATTTATATACATCTGCACATAGGCTTAGTCCTTACAACCCGAATAAAATCACTCAAAGATTAAATCCTTTGAGGACTGGCCCTCTACAAGACGGGCTCCTTCTAGGACGTCGTCGAAGTACCTTTCCGCAGTGCGGTGATCCTTGCCCTCTGGAGGGCCAGCAGTGGCTATCTCTATGGCCTTCATCTTCGCCCAGTGCACCTTCACGTGGGCAAAGGCCATTTGAGCACCCTCTATGCAGGCTGAGCGCTTAATAGCGTCGATCCGCGGACTCGCTTCGATGAGCTTCTTCACCAATCCGAAGTAGCTGCCTTGGATTGGATCAGCGGGCCATAGCCGGATTATCAAGCCCTTCATGGCCGTACCCGCCATGTTGTGCATCACGACTAGCTTCTTCATTTTGTCGTTCAGGGGCACTAGATGGTTTGACGCAAGGAACTTCGACTAGAATAGCTTCTCTATGTTGTTCCCCTCCTGGGCTCGGATGTATTGGGCGGTGTCGGTGATGATCCTCGGGAGATCCGCAAACACACTTGGAGAACTCCACAATCGTGTCAGCCCAAGATACCTCTGACCTCTGAAGGTGCTCTGCAATTAAAAAACCTTACCAGCTGCTATTTGACGCGCTTGTTTTATCTCTTTCTGATCATTGCGTGACTCAGTCCATGCCTCCTTGGCAGCATTAACTGCCGTAGTAAGTTTGGATGCTTGCTCCGAAGCCGTTTGCTCCAATGCATCGCATTTGCGAATGGCATCTTACAGCTCGACCTCGACTTCGGTCACCCGAGCCTCATGTTGTTGACGCAAGGCCTTCTGGGCCTCCGGGTTGGCAGCTACTTTATCAGCGACTGCTGTCGTGGAATTGTCACGACAGATGTCCTAGTGTGAGGACTTAGTCGTGAGGCCAACGCATCTATGTGGTAGCTTGAGAGGGGTTGAGCGGAATCGAGAGACGCAACACACAAGACACGGATTTATACAGCTTCGGGCCCCGGGAAACATCATCCGATAATAACCCTACATGTTGTTTGAGGCTAGATCTCATTATGACCCTCATGGAGTCGCCGGTAAACCGGCTCTCCTTTAGTTGTGTCTAGCCCTAAAGAATATAGCGCCTCTAACTTGTGAGAACTTGTCCCTCTTTGGGGAGCCCTGCCCCTCCTTATATATGTTGAAGGGGCGGGTAACATGACTGGTCCTAGTAGGATTAGGATTACTCTATTACAACTGGAGTCCTAGTCTTGCTTCCTTTGTAGGAGAATATTCCTTGTGTTTTCCTCATAAACCGGCCCACCATAACATGAACCGGCCTTCCATAAACCGCCTTCTGGGTCACCGGGTCTTATCGTTCCTCTGGCCCGCTCGCCGGGTCACCCATGAGTCGCCAAGTCTGGCCGGGTTATAATTTCGGTCGGTTTACGCCGCGGGGTATATCCCCGACATTAGCCCCTAGTTTAATTTGGATTTATCCATGTTAAACTGATCTACAACATAAACACAAGAACAAATTTGACGGCTTGTGCTCCGGGTTAAATATTCTTATAAACCGGCACTTGATCATCCTTAAATCCATGTCATTTCTTCCTTCTAAAAAATCTGAGTCAATAGACCAGCTTCATAATCAATTTGCTTACAGAAGATATTTTGTAAATAAAGAATCCATTTGAATCGGCCTTCAATGCTCTAATTTGACAAAAATATTGGTCTTCAAATATTCAACTAATATTCAACCGGTTTGAAAATGTAGAACTTGCCGGTTTATGATTGCCAAAATTACCGGGTTATAAAAACTGATGATCCCGGGTCATGACTGTTTATAGACGCCGGGTTATGATTGTTGCCAACGCCGGGTCACACAATTAATCTTCCTGATTTGCCCAAAACTGAGAATCAGAAGATGTTCCTCCTTTATATGCATATTACCTGTAGCCCCCAAGTCTTAAGAGAAGAACATAGTGATTGCTTAAGACTTGTTTCAATATAAATGTTGCAACCTTGACGAAATGCAGATTGTTCATCCCAGTCACTAGTAAAAACTGAATACTCCATATTATGTAGCCCCCAAGTGTCGGGTTGTCATGCTTGCAGCAACCTGGGACTTGTAATGGCCTGATGCTCAAAAACTTCAACCAGTGTAGCCCCCAAGGGTCGGGTCATTATGTAATAATGAGCAGGGAATTTATAAATATAATCATGTAAACTTTTGAACAGCAATGTGTTTCCCCCAAGGGCCAGCTCAGTAAGATAATATAGAGCTGGGACTTGATATATACTTCAATGAAAATAACATCATATGATGTAACCCCCATCATGGGGCTTGTAACCCACGTCCACAAGGTTAAGAGCCTTGTGCTTTACCAACTGAGCAGTGGACCCTTCAATACAATGGATTAAAAGCTTTGTACCTTGAATTCTTGACAGGAGCAATTGGTAGCCCCCAAGGACCGGCTCACTACAATGTGATGAGTCGGGTCTTCAATAAGGTGAACAAAAAATGACTTTGCATTAGCCCCCAAGTGCCATGGTGCATGCTGGCAGTGACATGGGACTTGCGTATTTGATGTAACCTCAATTTGAATAACGTAGACCCCAAGTGCCGGGTCGTAAGCCTGCAGCGACTCAGGATTGTTCCTTTGTATAATAAATCATACCATTGACAATATGATAGCCATTGTGCTAAAGCGACTTTGAAAACCTTAATCATAATATCGGTTATTGATAACCATAATAAAATTCAGCCATGTTAGCTATTTAAAGATTTGAATAAAATAATCAAGTGATTTATGAGCGCATGATTCCAATGGCGCAATCCAAATATATACTGGCAATTTGTAGTCCCAAGCCAGGCCGGGTTAATAAACACCGGTCATTATCTTATCTCATACTGGCGACTTATAGTCAAAAGCCAGGCCGGGTTAATAAACATCGGTCATTATCTTATCTCATACTGGCGACTTATAGTCAAAAGCCAGGCCGAATTAATAAACACCGGTCATTATTTACCATCATAAACTGACAACTTGTAGTTGAAAGCCAAGCCGGGTTAATGAACACCGGTTTACTTAATGGTGGTGACTTGTAGTCAACCACTAGGCCGAATTGTTAGATATCGGATGAATATCAACAATCTCATTGAGAAGTAAAAACATGGCAAACAAAGCAATTAATAACTTGTAGTCGAGGCTTTTTACGAGCTGCCAGGCTCCAAATTCGAGGCTTTTCATGGGCTGCTAGGCCACTGAATTAACTATTTTACAAAGCCTGTTAAGATGGACCTCAATCCTTAACCAATCGTCAATTTAATGTCGACAAGTTCAGGGTCTGTAATAAGATTGACTTGTCAATCGTTCGACGGGTCATACCAGGTTTACCTGGGCGGAGTGACTTACTTAATGCAGGCAGGTTAACCCGGGGTTTTAGGTGTATACTCCAGGCTTCCAAGTCGTGGCTTGATAGCCTACTACAAGGGTTGTATCAACTCGTTGCCGCTGTGCGACAGGAGCCCCCAGGTAGCATTGTGAGCTGTGCTCGTCGGGTGCCTATGTTTGAGTTGTGCTATGCATCAAACTCTCTTTTGCCCCTTACCACCATGTTGGTTTGATAGCCGGATTGGCGAAGTAACCAGAGTTGTGCTCTTATGATAGTACTGGCTTGATAGCCGGGTCAATAGGGTAGTTAGAACTCCGCTTTATAAACAGAAGCCGCCATGTGATATAATTCTGAGCTGTGCTCAGTGGGCACCTATGTTTGAGTTGAGCTTTTGCAACACTCTCTTTGGCCCCTTTTGACTTTTCTGAGAACTCAAACTTTGCGAGAGATACATATTCTTGAACCGGATGTTAAACCGGATACTAAGAGCTTCAAAGCTTTGTGGGAGACAGATTTCCCTTGAAGTGGATTTTAAACCGGAATCTTCATTTTCAGCCGGAATTTTTGTGACGGCCTTTAAACTCGAACTTGCAAGAGATTAATTATTTCTAATCCGGAGATTCTTAAACCGGATTTGAGAGCTTTAGAGCTTTGTAGGAGACATATTTCCCTTGAACCGGATTGTAAACCGGATATTTGAGAGCTTCAGTAATACTGGTGTCCATTGAATCGGATTTTAAACCGGATTCCCTTCTGATGACCCAGAAACTTCTTCTGAATCATGTCATCGTAGCCCCTGAGTCTTAAGACTACTTGAGGAGTTATCTTGAGACTCTCCATATTTGACCATAGCATAAGGTGTCCATCATTGTTGTTGATAGTGTGATATGAATCCATAGAAAATTGAGGTGACTGCGGCGGGTTATCAATGATCCCATATGAGCCGTGTCAGCAACTTGGCCAATGGTTCCTTCCAACTGGCAATTTGAAGTTAACCAAACTGTAGTGGTGGCGACTTGTGCACCTGCCCATTGAGCCACCCAGTGCAGACGGCGGCTTGATAGTATATGATAATTTGCCTCCATTTTGTTGAAAGAAAACCGGGCTACCCAAGCTGAGACTTGCTCATACTCAATAAACAACTCATGCAGACAGGTGCGGCCCGGTATGTTGATGTAGACCAAACCGCACGGGCAACGGCTTGCGCACCCCGTTGAGCGGTAAGCGGGCGCGGACATCAGAGCATGATGATGCTAATGCACGCTCCATAGGCACATCATGGCACCCCCTTTTATAATAAATCACTGACCTGGTATTTTTGTAGATGTCGAGCCAATCGTGATAACGAGGTGACTATAAAGATGATCCGACGAATATAGTGAACCGGCCAAGAAAGAACTCTTGATGATTACCACCCGTGAGCCGGTTCATGACACCCTTCATTAGCCTTGCCTGCTGCAGCAGATTCTCCTTCGTAATAATCATTGTATATCCCAATATGAGTCATTCAATAAACTTGGCGACATGGTGGCCACTTATGCAGCAGACAATTTGTCCTGCACATGAAGATATATAGACCAAAGTAATTGTTCTTTGATAAAAACAATATGTGCCAATAAAATAGACTTAGATAGACATCACCATACTTTCTCTGGACGATGGATGATCCATATATATCATATATCTTCCATGAATAATCCATGGCGATTTCAATGGCACTTAATCATTCTCTCGAGGAGACCTCAAACCGGGGTTGCTCTTGTTTGAAGAAACGGAAAGTTATAACCTAGCGGGTTAAAGCCCGCAAGATGAGCATGGCAGGAGCAGGATCACAGGCAGCTCGGAGCGGCGGTTTGGATGCAACACCCGCAAGGAAGATGACGGACCGTCGGCTTAAAATGACACTGTGGTGGTTTAGGGTCCTGCATTAGATAACTTTGCAAGGTGGGGTAATTGCTTTTCTAAAGAAAGCAATATATAATAAAAATATACTGGATGGATGTCACCTGATATGTTAGGCCAGTATTTATTCAACACGGAGTTGATATTCACCATGGTGAGGCTGAAATCAATCACGGTCAAATTGGCCCTGGGAGCAAATAGATGAGCCGGCCGTGGCATTGTAAGTCAGCTTGGACGGACGAAATAATCATAGGTGTGCTAAGCCACGCAGATGGGCGAGTCAACCGCGTCAGATCGATGTTAATTGGGCCGTAAATCGGTGGTTTGCACATATATTCGTCGAGCATCATGGCACGGTCAGATGCTGGCATATTATAATGGTGGCGCGAGCAATACATCCATGACACGACCGTCGCTCTTGCAGTGAACAATTGTCCTGCATAAACAATATTGCAGACCAAGGCAAAGATAAACTCCTCTTTGACAAAAATAACATGTGCTAATAAAACAAACTTGGATGGATATCACCTGATTCCCCCGGACAACAGATGAATCGGCCTTTGCATTGTAAGCCGGTGCGGACGGGCAAGTTGTCCTCAACGTTGTAAGCCGGCGCGAACGCGTGAACCGGCCGCGAGGGCGGACGGGCGAGTCAGCTGGCGCATTGATGTAAATTGGACCGCAACACACACACGTCCATGAAGCCGCGCGGCACAGCCGAACATACATCCGTGGTATAACACCACCCCTTTTTCTTTTAATGGTCATCCTAAGTAAAAAATATTACAGGCCAGAGTAATTGTTGTCGGGTGAATTAACATGTACTGATAAAATATATAGGAAAAATAACACCTGGTATTTTTCGTTGGGTCCGAAGCGATTGAAGATGGAAAAGGATAAAATCCGGACTACTAGTACTCAACTAGTACTCACGTGAGCCTGTACGTGGAGGCGTTTGAGAAGCAGCAACACGACAGCGTAGCAATAGCTTTTGCCTTTGCCTTGGGTGATGGCGTGGAGCAACAGCAGTTTTAAAATCAGGTCAATCTTGGTTGATTCCCTATGAACAGCAAACGGGCATTGCGTAATGGAGCAGCACCGGCAGCATAAGCCGCGTGTAGCAGCAACAACTCTAGCAGTTTGGACTTGATCGGAACAGCAGATGCGACGTGGCGGAACAACAAGGACAGCTGCCACGTTAAGAATTTCCACTGGGTATCGTGGTGGAACATCAAGGACGAGTGCAGCTGCAGCAACTCGGCAAAATTTGTGGTCGGACGGATCGGTTGAACTCCAATTGGCCTCGGAATAGTAACGTGATAGATAAATTACTTCTTGAAGAAGATCTGGTCTCTGACTCGGCGGACTGAGATGACGCGACGGCGACGCACGTTGCCCTGTATTTCCTTTTGTTTAATCTTTAAACCTCATAGATCGTAAATCTGGTCCAATGAACAACAACTCAAAAGTAGCACTTTAATTGATCTTGACGTGAGTACTACTAGTAGTTGGAGGAAGCAGCCAAAGCGGTACAGTAGCTTAATTCCTAGATCTTGTACTTAAACAACAACGGCCAGTCCGGTTTGATACAATGATTTGGATTTCTTCTTGGGATAGGCATCGAGGCCCCTGACCCCGATTTGAGCAACATGATTAGATTGAATCTGCAACAAAACTTCCGCTATCTTGGTGACTTGTGGCGTCGTACGGATACACAACCCTCACTCTCACTGCAATCTTGCTCGCTCCGCTCGACTGCTCATTGATGATCCAGATTCTTCCAAACCAGCTTCTCTTTATCCTGAAAATTGTAAACTTCTTAATTCCCTGAGAAAGATCCCTTCAAGAAATCAACACCACCGTGCGCACGCCCCACGGTGGGTGCCAACTAGCCTGGAATTGTCACGGCAGATATCCTAGTGTGAGGACTTAGTCGTGAGGCCAACGCATCTATGTGGTAGCTTGAGAGGGGTTGAGCGAAATCGAGAGACGAAACACACAAGGCACGGATTTATACAGCTTCGGGCCCCGGGAAACATCATCCGGTAATAACCCTACATGTTGTTTGAGGCTAGATCTCATTATGACCCTCATGGAGTCGCCGGTAAACCGACTCTGCTTTAGTTGTGTCTAGCCCTAAAGAATATAGCGCCTTTAACTTGTGAGAACTTGTCCCTCTTTGGGGAGCCCTGCCCCTCCTTATATATGTTAAAGGGGCGGGTTACGTGACTGGTCCTAATAGGATTAGGATTACTCTATTACAAGTGGAGTCCTAGTCTTGCTTCCTTTGTAGGAGAATATTCCTTGTGCTTTCCTCATAAACCGGCCCACCATAACATGAACCGGCCTTCCATAAACCGCCTTCTGGGCCACCGGGTCTTATGGTTCCTCTGGGTCGCTCGCTGGGTCACCCATGAGTCGCCAAGTCCGGTCGGGTTATATTTTCGGCCGGTTTACACCGTGGGGTATATCCCCGACAACTGCCTTGCTCGCTCTGGCCTCTTCCTTGGTAGTTGCAAGCTCGCCCTTCAGGGCCTTGACCGTAGCTGCGCCAGCTGTTTCACAAGAACATATAACACAAATTAGCTCAGCTCACACATATAGTGTGTTAAAATTTAAAATTTTTAAACCCGCATACCTTGCGTTTCATCAAACGCTTGTTGATGCGGACAAGCTCTTCGTTAGCTGGTGTAAGTTTCCAATTTAACTTGGAAACCTCTGCGGCTCGGGCAGATGCCGCAACTAGAGAAGCCTATTGAAGCAAAAAGTACACGGTTCAGCTCTATCATATGCTATAACATGGATGCTTCGTCTGATTCTGTTCAGAATCAAACAAAGCATCAGGGGCTACTGTCTATATATATCAAAAATAAAAGGTTCTCTTTGAATAAACATTAATTCATATACCTCAAAGCCTTTTAGTAGGCTGTTGAGAGCTTTGTTCAGTCCACCTTTGACGGACTGAATTTTCTCCATGACCGCACTCATCAGAGTGCGGTGTTCCTCTATGATGGAAGCACCCCAACCGTGTTAGGAACGCATAATCAAGGAACATAACACCGGTTTAAACGGTTCCTAACGGCATGAGTGGAACAAATCACCGAGCAAAAGGCTTAGCCTTCCACCCTTGCCAATATATGGATGATTTCATTTTAAGCATTATATAGTGTGATATAACCCAACAAAACTTCAACATGAAGCAAGCATCTTCGATCTTCACCTGCAACTAGCAATGCTATAAGAAGGCTGAGCGAAGCGTACTTAGGCAAGCAACGATTTGCATAGGTAGGGTGGTTAAGCATGGTAATGGTTACAAGTAGGAGGCTAACAAGAAAGACATGGGCATCGAGGCAAAACTATAGAGCGGATCTACTAGCAATAGGCAAAGATAGTAATGTTATCAGGGTTCGGTCATCTTGCCTGAAGTGAAGTCGTTCGGATCGTAAGAAGGGTCCTCGTGCTCAACCTCGTTGGTAACCTCGTGCTCGTACTCGAACTCGGTCTCAGCTTCCGGCTCTAAACAATACAATCACACAAGGCACGAATCAACAAGATGCAATGCGCACTCAAAATGATGGATGCATGATGGATGCACTAAGAGAGCACACGGAGCACGGAAAATAGCACTCAAGCAAATCACCTCAAAACATGATAACAATAGGAGATTATGAATCTACACGGAAAATCAATCAAGTTTCATATAAGACTCGCTGAAATCGGAGTTACGGGCTAAAAGTTATGCCCGAAACAAGAAATGAGCGAAAGCTGAAAATTACAGCAACATAGCAACTTCGGAGCACAAAATAATTAAGCTACAGCACTCAAACATCATGGCAAAGGACATGAACATAAACTAGACATATCCTACAGCAAATAAGTCCAAAGGTGCACCCCCAAAGGAGTCACGGATCAATAGCAATAAGCTTGGACATATTGAACTTGACAATAAAATTCTGACAGCAGAATTTTATTGAAACTTTGGAGAAAAAGTTAAACATGCTACAGCCACTTAAATAAGCATGTGAGAACATGAATGGAAATACAACAACATATACTACAAGGAACAATCAAGATCCACTCCAAAACTAACATGGTTTGCCCTAGAACATCACGCAAACATGGCATCGGAACATTACAGATTTCAGACTTAGTGAAAAACCACTAAGTCCTAAAACAGCAGTTTCATCATGGCATCTAAAAGAGCAAGTTTAAGTCACCTCTAAACTAAACATGGCAAGTGGTAAGCACCACATCAAAGTACACATGATGGTGATTCCGAAACACACAAGCATGCATCATGGAGATAAACACAACGATAGCAACGAGCTCAACAAGATGGCATTTCATAACAAGTGAAATAACATCACAGCCACATAGCACTTTGCAACTAAGATAAACATGGCAAGAATAAATCTATCATGCAACCTAACACAAGCAACATGTAGAGCATGGCAAGACGAACACGTGGACATGTCATTTGCATCATTCGGACAAACGAGCTAAAAGATATCACATAGCAAAGGTGGCATAAAAACATCACATAACAGCAGTTTATATCGGGAAGCACTATTGCAACAGGAAAACAAGCACCTAGATGACCTCTAACATGCATGGCACAATGAGATGAAACGTAGTACTAATCACCACGAACGTCTGGACATGTTATTTGCGCAAAACGGACAACCACACAAAAAGATATCAGCAGTTGAATATTGCATCACAGATCAAAATAGCACTTAGATCTAGGGTTTGAAATAACCTCAGATCTGCAAAAAAAACAACCAACGGGCTTCGGCGGATCTGGCCCAGGCTGGAGAAGAGGAAGCCCAGCCGGCTGGCTGGCGACGGCCCGCGCGGCGGTGGTTACTGGGCCTCGCGGCCTCGGTCGGTGGAGATGCCTCGGCCCAGGGCGGCGGGCTGGTGGAGGCGGCCCGCAGAGGCGATGGAGGTGGCGGTCGGTGGCGTGGGCCTGGCGAGCGGCTGGAGGGCCGCGGCCCAGCCGGAGGGAGTGGAGAGGCGGACGGCCCCGGTGTTCGCGCGGCCCGGTGGCGCGGTGCGATCGGGCGGCTGGCCGGCTGGCTGGCCCAGCCGCGGATCGGGAAGTGGTGCGGTGGAGCGGGCCGACGGGGAGTGGACGGAGGGGCCCACGCGGGGGGCCGGGGAAGTGGTCCTCGCCGCTGGGCCTGATGCGGTGGCTGGACTGACGCTGGCGCGGCTCGGGTGCGATGCGGGAGACGGAGGCGCTGGCGATCGAGGCCCGATCTGGGAGCGGTAGGATCGATCGAAGACGAAGCGTTGACCGGCTCCTGGCTCGAGGCTTCGAAGGGAATTTGGCTGGATCTGCTGGGATCTATCAAGTGGAGAGGAGGGGGTAGGTGGATCTGAGAAAAACTAGGGGAAGGAGGAGGAAGAAGCTAGAGATGCCAAAATAGACATAGGGGTCTATTATATAGCAGATTTTAGGGTTTGGGGGATTTGGGGGTGTTAGGAACCCTCCGATCGTGATCCGATGGATCCGATTGCGGGGGAAGTTTAGATGGGCCTAGGAGAGGGTAGTGGGCTGCTGCGGGGTTGTTTCTGGGCCACAAGTGGAGGCACTTTGGACCCACACGAATAACTGTTGGGATAGCAAACGGAGTCCAAACGCGACGAGATTTGAGAGGCGGGTTGCACACAACAAAACAACAACACACGACAAGTCACGCGCCACACCGGTAACGTTACACGCCCAAACAACAAAGTAGGCCTACGGGACATCACGGACACGTGAGGGAGCTCCGGAACACGAAACGGACAACGAGAAGGAACGCGTGGAACTGGATGCAACCGACAACACAAATGCAATGCGATGCACATGTCTACATGATATGAATGAATGCCACACACGCACACAACAAAACGACGAACACCCGAAAGACAAAGAACCCGGAATGGAAATAGATGAAGCCGGAGATATATTATATGCCCAAAAGGTAAAGTATTACATCCGGGGCATTACAAACTCTCCTCTACTACAAAAAGATCTCGTCCCGAGATCTAGGACTGGAAAAAGGAAGGGTAGTCAGAACGAAGATGATCTTCTCGTTCCCAGGTAGCCTCTCGGTCGGTGTGATGTGACCACTTGACTTTCAAGAATTTGATGGACTTGTTGCGGGTCTTGCGTTCGGTTTCTTCGAGAATAGCAACGGGATGCTCTCGGTAAGACAAGAACTTGAGGAGATGGAATGATACTTGATGAAATCAACAAAACACTGCCTCCAGAACAATTAAAAGAATGGCACAAGGGGTAAGAAAGATTCAGACAGCACTCCAGTTAAAGGACAGTCAAAACTTGATAAGATTAGAGAATTAGAATAGAGGACACAACACTCCGGTTAAATAGACAAGCAAGGGAGAATATGATCTTGATAAAAAAACGAGATGATGGTCAAAGAGATCGTCATCACAGTGCCTCCGGAATGAAAGAATATATGCTAGGTCGTAGGCAAGAAAAGAACGGAGAAGAAAATGACAACTTCTCCCACGAATGAATTTGAAAGAGCATCCTTACGAAGAAGGGTTGAACAGAATTGTTGGAAATTCAACAACCAAAGAATAAGCTTGATGTGGGCTTATGGAAAACATCTCAAAATTATGAGGTGACAACCTGCCACTTACGAAAATATTTGATTGGATTGAGATCAACAAGGAGACGAAAAACTTATTCCACCGGAAGGATAAATGAAGAACTTGGGTCATTTATAAGCACCATAAATAGCAACAATTCTCAGAGAAAGCTTTTAGGTGAATTATAACCCAAGATAACTCCAACGAATAAATTGAAAGGTTGAAAAGATCTCCTGAACAAGGAAAATGATGGGTTTAAATATCTCATTCTTGAAACTCGTGAATCATAAAACATGAAGGAATTGTCAAGAATGACATAACACCATCCGAAAAGACAAGGTAGAAAGAATTGCAAATGGAAGCATGACGAAGAATGCTTGAGCTCCAACAAGAATCTTGATGAAGACATCGAGGATGAATTAAAACATGATGAACCACCATGAAAAACTCCAGTAATGAAAGCATGAGAAGTGAAAGATGAAAAGAATAAGATTCAAGGCCTGCGATGAATTAGATGGAGGTTCGGAATGGTATAATTGAAATAACTTGGAGCTCCAGAAAACAAGATGAACAACTTAGAACCGAGAATATGATATGATGAACAAGCTCCGGAAAACAGAGATTAATCACTCGAGGAAATAAGACTAAGATTTATTGTATTCTTATCCTTCATCAAATTAAATTGATGACAAGCATACGGATTTGGCGTACTACTTATTCTCGTTGCAAAGAATTAAAGAGGGATCTAGCACAACCTTGGATAAATCTTCAACAAAGCACCGGTAGGATTGAGAAAAGAACAAATGAATTAAAACGATAACAATGGAAGGGTAAACTTGAAAGAACCACCGTAAAAATATGGAGACAACGAAGAGACATCAATTAAGAATAGTTGGAGGACGAAGTTGAAAACTGAGAACGAAGAAATATTCTGAAATGATGGCCTTCGGAGGATCACAATGGAAAGAATTCATGAAATGCTCCGGACGGGTATGAAAATAATTCCTCACAATCAAAACGATAATGAGGATGGCATGTAGCTAGAACCACGAATCTTGGAAGAGAACGGGCCGAGAAATAAGAGAAACACTTCTCCGGTCTCCAAATGTTGAGAATGAAGACGAGAAATGCCATGAAGAATTTCGAGATACTCCGGACGAATGACAAGAGGAAGGTGGAGCTAAAGATGGAAATAATTGAAAACAAGCTTGGAGAAGGCATGTGACTGATGTAAATCATTCTTACGTCACCTTTGAAAAGAATTTCAGAATAACTCCAGAAAAATTGGAAGAGTCAGGTAAGATCCTGGGAAAAGACTTGTGGGTTAGGGCCCACTAAGGAAATCACCGTTGGAAGAGATTGTTTGAGAGATATTGCACCGGTTGAATTAAATGGCTTGAATAAGAAGACAATGCTCAAAATAATTTGAACGGATTAAGAATGGAATTATGAATCTTTAGCACTTCGGATATGGATAGCAAGAGGAGAATGATTAACTGGTGCACCGGAATAAGAAAGCATTGTGAAAAGAGGAAAAAGGATAAGATCAACACCGAAATCTTGAATTACATCCACCGGCAGAATTTGAGAACAAAAGAATGATGAGCTTGAAGCTCTTGAGCAACTTCCTGAGAATCATCGGATAAGAACATTGAAGGAAATGAATGAAGAAATATCACATGAATAAAATGGATACTTCATCTGAGATTTCTTGCTTCGAGAAGAAGAAGGGTGGGAGGGTGGGGAAAACAAAGACAACTTGAGATGAAAGAAACAAACAAATTGTCAGATTTCTCAATGGCGTCCGGATGGAAATAACTTGAAGAGAAGGCACACCGGTTGAAAAGGATTAACATGAATATCTCGATGGTTAAGAAGGACTAGCACTCCCATAGAAATATGAGAACACCGATTAAGAAAGGTATGGAATCAACATTTGACATCGAAGCAACTCGAATACCAGAATCAAAACAAGAACAAAGGATAGATATGCAACATAGTCTTCACAAGCATCATTCGAACAAGATGAACGAATGAAATTCTCAGTTAAATGATAACATCAGTCTTCACGAGAAGCCACATAGGGGACAAAAGGTAAAAATAAGAAAAACAACAAGGTACGGATAGGAACAAACACAAGATAGGAGTTTCGTTCTAACATCTTTGTGCTGAAAGCATATGAACGCGTTACGAAAGGGTTTTGCAATCCCCGGATCAGCATAGCCAAGGACCCTTTAAGATGCAACTCCCGATCGGAACATCGGTCATAATACCACTTCACTCAATGTAGAACCCCGAACTCGCTAACCTGCATTCGTTGGAAGAATGCCTACGATCTACTGGATAAACCCACCTATAAATTTCCGAAAGATTCCAGTTATGCAATCATGTGTTGGGGATACACGGGAAGCACCGCGCAATCAACTCTAAACCTACATCCAGGTGTATCCATCCTTCAACACATAACCAGTCTTTCTCGAAAACTGTCTACCTCGGACCTTCGAAAAGCATCCACTATAACAAGCTATGGCAATACTCCCGAACTACCTCCCCAGTACTGGGTGATGTCGGGGTTATCTTGCCATTGGCCGTATAGGAGAGATTTTCGATGTCGGCCGTCTTAAGTATTTAGTACTGCCGCGATATGCTTGTGACGACAATACCCCAAAGCTCAACTCCCCGGGACACTGCCACAACCCCTAATGCCAGGAGGCATCGAGAACAATATTCTCGTCACAAGAACATCGAAACAATCCCAGAATACTCGCGAGATTCCTAAAAAAAATTGGTGCAATTTTTGAAGATAGAAGAGACAAGAGTAGACGTCAGGAGTCCTCACCAGAGAGAAAGGGGATGAGAAGCAAAGAAATCCTACTCTCCGATATAATATAGGACTCAAAATATTTTCAGTGTGTGCCTAGACTCGACCGTCAACGATTCGATCAATCAGTGGGGGCTCCTAGGTCGGAGAAGGCTCTGATACCAACTTGTAATGCCCAGGATGGAGCTATACCTACTACGTGTCGAGGCACGACTTAAAGGCATAAGTCCATCCTAGAATGATCTCAAGTTTGGTAATCTTTGCACATCTCATGTAAAAGAGGGGATTGTAAACATAAATAGTTGGCTTACACTCGCCACGTCACACAAATACAATACATGTCTCAAACATCATACATTAAAACATCACAACCCTCTAAGGGCAAAACCAAATGTCAAGATACCAAACTTAAATAATATCCACAGGCCGGATCGAATCCTAGTAGAAGTCTCCACTACTGATCATCAGGATAACGAACATAGTATCGACTACGCTCCTCGTCGTACTCCCAGTCTAGCTCGGTGCCATCACCTGGATAGCTCACAACCGGACCTGCATCTGGGGTGGTGAAGTAACTGTGAGCCACAGAGGACTCAGCAATCCCGTTCCCGGGTAACAAGACTATTTAAGCCTTGGGAGAGGATAAGACTGAAGAAAAGAATAAGTGTCTGCTGCAGCAACTAGCAACTAGCTTACATGAGTGAGAGCGAGAAGAGAGAGCCTCGGTCGAGAAGTGATCACGAAGTGATCCTAGCTACAAGCTCAACAAACATAACCCCTCCGTGTTCAACTCCCGAATCCCTATTCGGAAATTGACAGTCACGGAACACACGCTGGTAGTGTATTAGAAACATTGTGTCAAGTTATCTACAACCGGATATTAACAAGCTCCCATCTGCCACATAACCGCGGGCACGGCTTTCGAAAGTTCATAACCCTGCAGGGGTGTTCCAACTTGACCCATTACAAGCCCACGATCCGCGGAGTCGCAACTCCAAAGTGGGAAGACCCGAGTATTCTCGGAATCCCGTGCTCAAGATACTCCGAACTAAGGTAAGGCTAATCCAGCAAATCCTCCCGGCGTGCCGACACCCTGATAGTAGCCGCGTGTATCTCATCTCAGGCCACGACCGGATGGGACAAGCTACGGGTTTTTACCAGACCTCGAGTTCGGACCAACACTCATGTGGAGCACTGGCCCGGGGTTGTTGATTAAGAAAAAGGGTTTATAACTCCCTATGCAAGTTTAATTTGTTATTAGGCAAATAGTACCAATGTTGGGACTTGCTGGAAAAGACTTAGCACTTAGCGGTTTATCGAGGGGGTCCCATACACCCCAACCGTGTTAGGAACGCATAATCAAGGAACATAACACCGGTTTAAACGGTTCCTAACGGCATGAGTGAAATAAATCACCGAGCAAAAGGCTTAGCCTTCCACCCTTGCCAATATATAGATGATTTCATTTTAAGCATTTATATAGTGTGATATAACCCAACAAAACTTCAACATGAAGAAAGCATCTTCGATCTTCACCTGCAACTAGCAATGCTATAAGAAGGCTGAGCGAAGCGTACTTAGCCAAGCAACGGTTTGCATAGGTAGGGTGGTTATGCATGGTAATGGTTACAAGTAGGAGGCTGACAAGAAAGACATGGGCATCGAGGCAAAACTATAGAGCGGATCTACTAGCAATAGGCAAAGATAGTAATGTTATCAGGGTTCGGTCATCTTGCCTGAAGTGAAGTAGTTCGGATCGTAAGAAGGGTCCTCGTGCTCAACCTCATTGGTAACCTCGTGCTCGTACTCGAACTCGGTCTCAGCTTCCGGCTCTAAACAATACAGTCACACAAGGCACGAATCAACAAGATGCAATGCGCACTCAAAATGATGGATGCATGATGGATGCACTAAGAGAGCACACGGAGCACGGAAAATAGCACTCAAGCAAATCACCTCAAAACATGATAACAGTATGAGATTATGAATCTACACGGAAAATCAATCAAGTTTCATATAAGACTCGCTGAAATCGGTGTTACGGGCTAAAAGTTATGCCCGAAACAAGAAATGAGCGAAAGCTGAAAATTACAGCAACATAGCAACTTCGGAGCACAAAATAATTAAGCTACAACACTCAAAAATCATGGCAAAGGACATTAACATAAACTAGACATATCCTACAGCAAATAAGTCCAAAGGTGCACCCCCAAAGGAGTCACGGATCAATAGCAATAAGCTTGGACATATTGAACTTGACAATAAAATTCTGACAGCAGAATTTTATTGAAACTTTGGAGCAAAAGTTAAACATGCTACAGCCACTTAAATAAGCATGTGAGAACATGAATGGAAAGCCAACAACATATACTACAAGGAACAATCAAGATCTACTCCAAAACTAACATTGTTTGCCCTAGAACATCACGCAAACATGGCATCGGAACATTACAGATTTCAGACTTAGTGAAAAACCACTAAGTCCTAAAACAGCAGTTTCATCATGGCATCTAAAAGAGCAAGTTTAAGTCACCTCGAAACTAAACATGGCAAGTGGTAAGCACCACATCAAAGTACACATGATGGTGATTCCGAAACACACAAGCATGCATCATGGAGATAAACACAACGATAGCAACGAGCTCAACAAGATGGCATTTCATAACAAGTGAAATAACATCACAGCCACATAGCACTTTGCAACGAAGATAAACATGGCAAGAATAAATCTATCATGCAACCTAACACAAGCAACATGTAGAGCATGACAAGACGAACACGTGGACATGTCATTTGCATCATTCGGACAAACGAGCTAAAAGATATCACATAGCAAAGGTGGCATAAAAACATCACATAACAGCAGTTTATATCGGGAAGCACTATTGCAACAGGAAAACAAGCACCTAGATGACCTCTAACATGCATGGCACAATGAGATGAAACGTAGTGCTAATCACCACGAACGTCTGGACATGCTATTTGCGCAAAACGGACAACCACACAAAAAGATATCAGCAGTTGAATATTGCATCATAGATCAAAATAGCACTTAGATCTAGGGTTTGAAATAACCTCAGATCTGCAAAAAAACAACCAACGGGCTTCGGCGGATCTGGCCCAGGCTAGAGAAGAGGAAGCCCAGCCGGCTGGCTGGCGACGGCCCGCGCGGCGGTGGTTACTGGGCCTCGCGGCCTCGGTCGATGGAGATGCCTCGGCCCAGGGCGGCGGGTTGGTGGAGGCGGCCCGCAGAGGCGATGGAGGTGGCGGTCGGTGGCGTGGGCCTGGCGAGCGGCTGGAGGGCGGCGGCCCAGCCGGAGGGAGTGGAGAGGCGGACGGCCCCGGTGTTCGCGCGGCCCGGTGGCGCGGTGCGATCGGGCGGCTGGCCGGCTGGCTGGCCCAGCCGCGGATCGGGAAGTGGCGCTGTGGAGCGGGCCGACGGGGAGTGGACGGAGGGGCCCACGCGGGGGGCCGGGGAAGTGGTCCTGGCCGCTGGGCCTGATGCGGTGGCTGGACTGACGTTGGCGCGGCTCGGGTGCGATGCGGGAGACGGAGGCGCTGGCGATCCAGGCCCGATCTGGGAGTGGTAGGATCGATCGAAGACGAAGCGTTGACCGGCTCCTGGCTCGAGGCTTCGAAGGGAATTTGGCTGGATCGGTTGGGATCTGCCAAGTGGAGAGGAGGGGGTAGGTGGATCTGAGAAAAAATAGGGGAAGGAGGAGGAAGAAGCTAGAGATGCCGAAATAGACATAGGGGTCTATTATATAGCAGATTTTAGGGTTTGGGGGATTTGGGGGTGTTAGGAACCCTCCGATCGTGATCCGACGGATCCGATTGCGGGGGAAGTTTAGATGGGCCTAGGAGAGGGTAGTGGGCTGCTGCGGGGTTGTTTCTGGGCCACAAGTGGAGGCACTTTGGACCCACACGAATAACTGTTGGGATAGCAAACGGAGTCCAAACGCGAAGAGATTTGAGAGGCGGGTTGCACACAACAAAACAACAACACATGACAAGTCTCGCGCCACACCGGTGATGTTACACGCCCAAACAACAAAGTAGGCCTACGGGACATCACGGACACGTGAGGGAGCTCCGGAACGCGAAACGGACAACGGGAAGGAACGCGTGGAACCGGATGCAACCGACAACACAAATGCAATGCGATGCACATGTCTACATGATATGAATGAATGCCACACACGCACACAACAAAACGACGAACACCCGAAAGACAAAGAACCCGGAATGGAAATAGATGAAGCCGGAGATATATTATATGCCCAAAAGGGAAAGTATTACATCTGGGGCATTACACCCCCCCCCCCCACTCCAGCTGTAAACCTCGCCGGATCCCAACAAGGTCGTGTGTAAGGCACGATTAAGATGCTCACGTCACGTTGATAAGGATCCCGTAATAAGCAGGCATGGTCTCTATTTTGACAAGACGTGCCAATGGAGCTATACCTCGAAACACGAAACTGGACCCAAAGAAAATGATTTGATATATTAAAGGAACAATGTGACACTTCTCTTAAAAGTTGTTAGTAAAGACACAATATCCGTTTTTTCGATACCTTGCCTTCAAGGCTAAGGGTTGTACTAACCAAGCAAAGCCGAAAATTGTACCTTTTGTTGGAAATGTTGCTTCAATATGTTCGGAAGGAGGAGCCCGCCTTGCAATGCCGAAGAAATTACGCAAGCCAAACTCATCGTCATCGAAGACTGGTTTAGGGGCTACTGAGCGAGTCCTGGATTAAGGGGTCCTTAGGTGGCCGGATCGTTCATTATGGGCCGGGCTGGTGGGCTGTGAAGATTATCGATGAAGACTATCTCTCGTATCCGGATAGGACTCCCATATGTGTAAAATAGCAAGTTTAGATTCCGGGTGTAATACTTTCCTTCCTTTGCAAGGTGATCATGTCCAAACCCTAGGTCCCTCTGGTGCATATATAAACCGAAGGGTTTAGTCCGTAGAGACAACAGAATCATAGCAATCACAGAGGCTAGACTTTTAGGGTTTAGCCATTCCGATGTCGAGGTAGATAAAATATTGTAACCCATATTCATCAAGATCAATCAAGCAGGAAGTAGGGTATTACCTCGATCGTGAGGGCCCGAACCTGGGTAAACATCTTGTCCCCAGTCTCCTGTTACCATCGGTCCTCAGACGCATAGTTCGGGACCCCCTACCCGAGATCTGCCGGTTTTGACACCTACACCGGGAGTAAGCAATTCGAGGAAATTGTAGGCAAGCAAGGAAGGGACCGGAAGGATCAAGGTATTGGTTTTGAACGAAAGTTCAATGCCAATGGAGTTTAGTGGGAAGAAGATCAATACACCAAGACAAAGTTTGTTCCCCACAAGAGAAGTATGATCCTACTTCCTTCAAGGGGACACAAGCCCAAGATGATCTTCCACCATAAGACCACAAACTAAAAGGCAAGGAAAAGCTTCAAGAAGAGATTGATGCATTTGAAGAAGCTCCTAAAGCCTTGGTCAAGTGGGTTCCCAAGACTACGTCAAGTTCTACATCATCAAGTACATCTATAACTCCAAGGATTCCCATCAAGATGATGTGGATCCCGAAGAAGAAGAACTAGAGAGTTCTTGAGGGTGACTCCGCAAACATACTTCACTCATATTCGTATTGGCAAGGACAAGTGCAATCAACTTCCACATCTTGCACTAGCTCAAGGAGTCACCAACCCTCTTGTTGGTAAGACAAGGGACAAGGTAACCTAATGCTTTCATGGACATCGTCTTGTGTGAAATCCACTCTATGTCCATCGATATCTTTGTATGTTCCTTGTGGGACTAACCCATGTAGGTATTGAAAGTGCAACTCACTCCAATGGATTGCTCCAAATAATCTACATCAACATTGAGCATCTACATCTTCAACACGTACATGAAGTCATCATCGGCAAAACCCAAGGTTAGTTCATCCCTCTTAGGGGGGATATCACATCTAGGGGGAGATTTACTCTAAGAATTGAGCTAAAGAAACCCTAATGGTGTGAACACAATAATGCTTTATGTAAAAGTGGTAACCCCACTTGTGCATAAACGATGAGTATGACCTATGATCAGATGTTTTCATTTGACTCCTAAGTCAATATACTCATATATAGATGACCTAGTCATCGCCAATTGCTTGATAGATGCTAGAGTGTTTGTTCATGCTTTGCCACATATTTCATTTGCTATCTTATTGTGTGAGCATCTTGAGTGCATATTTTTCTCATTCAAGGACATCCATTTCTTGTTTTGATTGTTTGGCTTTCTTCTTTTGCCAAATGTATGGACAAGAATGCCTAAGAACCCCCTCTAGCTATCTGTTCTTTTCTTGTCTCAAACTCTATTCATGCTACATCACAAAGTTTGATCAAGTCTGATTCGAACCCTCGGAGTGATGAGCACTCGGAGTCACCGATTCGTCATAGACTTATACTTCCGAAACCTCTTAGTGCATTTCGGTCTGACCGATTCATCCCTTTCGGACATACCGAGTCCGTTAAATTGATCTAGGTTTTCAATCTCGGTGCAATTGATTAGAACAATTCGGTCACACTGAGTTGCAGTAACTGCTAGTAGTTTTGCATCTCGGTGCCACCGAGTCGTTCCACTCGGTCACACCGACAGGGTCTGGATATAAATACCCACGGGCCGAACCTTGGAAAATTTTCTGAATCTTTTCACCCACACCTGTCCAGCTCTGCCGACTCGAGGTCTCCGGATCGTCTTCTCATCGCCAGCGACCCCCTGCCGCTGGTCTCCGCCGCCATCAATGGGAATCCCCACCGCTGTTGCCGCCGTAGATAACTCATCGCTGAGTTAGGGTATGAGATCGATCCTTTGTGCTTTCTCACTCCGAATCTTAGCACAAAGTCAATGCCATGTTTCTTGCAACATTTGAGATCATCCTATCTAGCGAAAAACCCCTTTAGATTAGAATAGATTCAAAATTTTAGGGTTAGATTTCCGCCGAACTCATATCGGACCGACCGAGTTATAGAAATCGGTCTCACCAATTTGGCTTAGGCCATTACACTTGTAACTTTCGGTCTGACCGAAAGTTACAAATCGGTGTGACCGAGTTCAACTCTCAGTGAAACCCTACCAATCTCCGAGGCACCGAACTGTGTCTCGGTCTGACCAATTTCACTAGTTTAGACTCTAAAATTTTCTTCGGTGTCACCGAGTTTAACAAATTGGTAGCTCCGAAATGCTTTCTGTAGAAACCTAAAACTAAGTTTTTGACTCAATTGTTCTGCAAAAAATCTCTACACTTTATGATGCTCATCCACTCTACCTCAACTATAGCTATTCACAGGGTCAGCTTGCGGTTTGACTTATGTTTGAGGGCAGTGCAACTAGAATAGGTTAGTGGAGTAGGCAGATATGAGTGAGGGCTCTAGTCCCTCCAACAACTGCTACTATGAGAGCAACAGAAGCACTCCTAGAAATCTGCCAAAGGCTGCCACCAAGATAAGGAACAAGAAAAATTCCGATAGTGAGGATGAAGACTTTGTGGCTCAAGAGGTCACTTCAAAGAAGAAGGTTGTCAACAAGGAGTATGGCATTGCAGTTGCAACCAAGCCTAGGTTGCAAAAGAAAGCTCCAGCCAAGAGAGTGCCTATGTCAAAAGCAAGATCTTCCACTCAAGAAACCATGGTTTTTACTCTTGAAACAAGAGATGATGAGCCAGTTGGATCCAAGAAGAGAGCTAGGAAGACTACTGCCAAAGTGATTGGGAAGCCATCTATGGGAGATGATGATGATGCTGATAATGATGCATATGAGCCTGTTGCACCTCTGCAAAGACTCAGAAGCTGATGGGGGATGCCATCAAAGCCATGGCTGCTCCATCCAAGCACAAAGCTACCCCCAAGGCTTCAGCACCCAAGAGATCCACCAGAGACATTCCTGCATTTGAGAAGAATAAGGCCCTAGTGCCAGATGTTCCAGAAGAAGAGCAAGATCAAGAAGAGGAATCCTCAGATGATGATGAGTCCATGATGCTCAGGAAGCTTAAGCTAAAAATTCCAGATCATAATGATGCCCATCTTGTAGCAAAAAACATGAAACTGAGAACGGATGCAGGTCTGAGACGTTGGAGACACACAGATCCATATGCTACTAGGAGGAGAACTGTTGTGGACTATAGATTTCACGCCAAGGAACAACATGACTTCTATGAGATAGTCTTGTTGGACAAGAAGCCCACTGTTTTTGACATGAAGTGGGTTGACTGGAAATACATTGAGAAGCATGCTGATTTCTTTCTAGGTGTGCATGAAAGCTTCAGGCAGAATGAGGTTGACAATTTGTGGGAAAGAAACCGACTATATGGAAGGATGAGATAATCATGCAATTCTGCTCCACTACTCATTTCTATCCAGATGGGATAATTGTATGGATGACCGAGGGAACAAGATACCAATCAACAGTTGTTGAATTGGCAAGTTTTATCAATGCCCCCAAGGAGGATGATAATGACACAAATGTGTATGTCAAGCCCAGGATCATGACTCTATGACAAACATGTACAAGCCAATTCCTGACAAAGACTTGAAAACTCACAAGCTTGGCTCTATATATCATCTGATGTCTGGACTGACCACCACCAACACCATATTGAGGCACACCTTGTTGTCCAAGTCAGGAGATCACCAGCTGATCTGAGGTCACTCCATTAACTTGATCCACATATTTGATGTTCCAGAAAAGTTCAAGGTCATGAGCCTGATTGTGGAGACAATCAAGAGAATAGCATCAGACCAGAAGAGGTCTTGCGGATATGCCCCTCATATTTAGATGCTGATCAACTCCAAGATGGAGAAAGGGACATATCTACTTGACAAGAGGCATCTACCTCTTAGGCCAGAATTTGAGGACAACAAAGTTGTCATGGATGCATCCCATCCTACATCTGTTGAAGGCCAAGAGATGATTGCACAAGCAAAGGCAGCAAAGCTAGCAAGTGCTTATGGAGTTCCCAAGACCAAGCAAGATTAGTTTAGTTATCTACTCGAGGCCACTTTGAGGATTGAGAAGAGTTTGGCCAACTTGACTCAGAATCAAGCGAGTCTTGAGAGGATCATTGAGACTAAGTTCTATGATCTAGATGTGAAGGTCATAGAGATCCAGACTGCCGTGGACAAGCTCAAGGAAGATGTTGAGGACAGAGATACAACCAATGCTTTTCAGAGAGTCCCAAGAGGACCAAGATCTTCAGTTGTGCCAGTTGTCGTACTTAGGCCTTTTGTTAGGGTAAAAAAATTATTGAGAGACATTTGAGAGCTTTTCTCCTTGTATCCACTCCTCTAGGAGAATCAAGATCTCCTAGGAGAAGATCCCCTAGTGGATTCAAGACCCTTCTAGGGAACGATCCCCATCATAGGATCATCAAGATCTCATTTCCCTTATGGATTGGGGAAGAACCTTACCGTTGTGATTGCTTCCTTGGATTGACCTTGTATACTTCTGGATCTCATGTATGGTATCCTAGTGGATGCTTGATTTGGGATTTGTTTGAGTGTTTTTCTCTCTTTGTTCTTGAGTGTTCTTCCGCTTTTCCGCCTCCAAGTGTGAAAACATCCTCCTCTAGGGTTCGACCCTACATCATCTTGGTATCATGAGCTATGGTTGATTCACATCTTGGATACCCTATCCCCCCTTTTCTAACTTTATTTTGTTGTTTTTTCATCCTAATCCAAAAATTTCCAACAAAAGCAGCGCCAAATTGTTTTCTTGCAATTTGTTAGGTCTTGTGAGATTTTGTTTTCTAATCCAAGAAAGAGTTAACTACCCTATTAGTACATAAAATTGCAACATGGGTACAATTTGATACAAAAACTTGCAAAATGACTCAACCTAGCCCCTAAACTTGCTTTTCGGGTTCACGGATGCACAATTAGCGCATGTATTAGCAACGTCGGGGGGCACGTAGTCCCCTAGCACCTGGTCCACGTCTAAGATAGTTTGTATGCTGAAAATAGATCGCTACCCCAGCCAAATCACATAGCTCTTTTTCCTTATCTGTTCACGTCACAAAATCCGTAGAGACCTCTCGTATGTTCCGGCGTTGGTGGTAGCCCTCGTGGAGGCATTGGTGGTGGCGCTCGCGGTGGCAGTTGCAACTAAGAGGTGGCACTCGTAGTGGCGGCTGTTGCGGGGGCGTTAGTGGTGGCGCTCGTGGTTGTCGGCCGGGGCGGGCGGCTGCAACGAAGACTAAATGTGTTTGTACTCTCTTGTATTCTTAAGTTCTATTACAGACGAGTAACGTGTGGCCGAAGCGGCCAGTAAGAAACGAACATGCAATTGAATGAAGACGGACGAAGGGGTTTGTGCTGGGTTTGCAGTGCAAATGTAAATTTGTGCATAACCTTAGTTGTTGTTTTTCAGTTTCCTACTACCCAGCTCTCTCTGAAGGCTGCGGGTTCGCTTATTACTACACGTGGGGAACGTTTCTCTGTAATATCTGACTGACCAGCGCGTTCCTCCTGTCCGATGTGGCAGGTTTTGAACTAAATTGTATCAATTTGTTCTTGGAGAGCAAGTTTATGGGCAAATTTGAGTTGTTTTGCAAGTTCGTGTATGAAATTGTACACCCGCTGCAAGTTTGTGTACTAAAACTATAATTAACTCTCCACGAAACTTGCGTTCGTGAAGAAGAAGCACTTCGTGAGGCCCAACAAGAACAACAGAACCAAGAAAGAATGCATCGCCAAGCTCAACAAGTTCGGCAAGAACCGCAATAACTATATATCTCATGTTCATGAAGCGGAACAAGAAATTAAGAACCCACCTCCACGCCAAGCGCGACCTTGCCAACGCAACATTGACAATGAAGAGAATCGCTACGGAAAGCACAAGTTCACCATCCCAAGTTGTCCGGAAGCACCAACCCCGAATAATATCTCTCGTGGGCATTGAAAGTCGACAATATATTACGTTTTCACAACTATGACGAGGAGAAGAAAATATCCAGGGTATCACTCAAGTTTATAGACTATGTCCTCATTTCGTGGGAACTATTGATCGAGCGACGAAGGGATAGAGGTGAAACACCCATCACAACTTGGACCCAAATGAAAGATGTCATGCGCGCTCGCTTCATGCGTACCCACTGTAGCTGAGATCTCTTCAAGAAATTGCAATTCCTCAAGCAAGGCACGAAGACAGTGGAACAATACTATCAAGAAATGGAGATCGCCAAGATTCGAGCAAACGTCAAGGAAGATGATGAGCAGACGATGGCTCACTTCTCGAATGGACCCAACCATCCTATCAAGTAGATTGCTGATTTCCAACCGTACTCCAACCTCCTCGAGCTAGCTCACCAAGCAACCAAGGTGGAGCGACAAGTACAAGATGACTTCAAATACGCCATGTACTCTTCTGAGTCCTAGGGCTCATACACTCAAGCGCCCACAACTTTGGCACCTCCTACCTCGAGAGCATCACCAAGTGTCGGCAAAAAACCAAGCTCGAAACACTTTATGCCCTCTTTGACTCGTCCACCGGCAAGCACCTACAAATCCAAAATTTCTTCAACACCGGCGCCAAGGGATGACCCCGTCAAGACAAGTTCCATGAAATGCTTTACATGTGGTGTCCGAGGACATAAGTCATACCATTGCACCAATCGGTGCACCATGATTGCAAATGATGATGGCACATACGACTACATGAGCGAAGACGAAATGGAAGCACTCGAGCATTTGGCCATGCACCATCAAGTGAATGAGAGTGAAGACAATCAAGTCTTTTGAGACAATGACTCAAGTACCTCGCTCATCATGTCCAAGGTCTTAACACTTCAACAGTAACAAGAAAAAGATCAAAGATGTCATATCTTCCACACCAAAGCGGGCATAGAAGGATGTTCCATCAAGGTCATCATAGACGGAGGAAGTTGCCACAACCTCGCAAGTCAAGAATTATGCTCCAAGCTCCTACTAGTGAAGAAGAAGCATCCCCGTCCCTACAAGATCCAATGGCTTAGCAACTCAGGCACAATCAAAGTGGAGCACACGATGCAAGTTTCATTCAAGATCGGTGCATATGAAGACACCTTCGAGTGTGATGTGGTTCCTATGTCTGTGTGCCACCTTCTCTTGGGAAGTCCTTCACAATACGACGGCGGCATCCTACACAACGGACGAACCAATCAATATAGCTTCAAGGTTAAGGGCAAGGAGTTCCTGCTATGACCTATGTTACCAAGTCAAGTGATCACCGATAAGCAATCATCCACTCATCGTTGAAAGAATAGTGAGAGAGTGACCCACCAAAAAGAGAGTGAGCACCACAAGACAAAATTCAGTGCCTCCACGATGAGCGATAAGAGAGACCAACTGCTTTTAGCCACCAAAAGATATATGGGAGAAATGTGTGAGAATCCAACTAGTATTTTTCCACTATGTGCTCGTGTGCATAGACGAAGTAGTCTAAACTAACAACTCTGACTATCTATCTCTAGTGTTGTCTCAATAGTTACAGGAATTCAAGGACATTTTCCTCGACGGTCTACCTTCGGGATTACCTCCTCTTCACGACATTGAACACCGCATCAACCTCATACTCGGTGCGCCTCTACCAAACAAGGCACCATACCACGTCAACCCCAAGGAAAACAAGGAAGTACAACGACAAGTATAACAACTCATCGACAACGACCATGTACGTGAAAGTCCAAGCCCTTGTGTCGTTCCGGTTATTCTTGTGCCTAGGAAAGATGGCCGTTTCCGCATGTTCTCCGATTCCCATCCCATAAATGCTATCATCATTAGATATTGTCACCCCATTCCACGCCTAGATGACAGGCTAGATGAATTATGTGGAGCCACTAATTTCTCAAAAAATGATCTTAAAAGTGGTTATTACCAAATACGCATTCAATAGGGTGACGAATGGAAAACTACTTTTAAAACCAAATTTGGGTTGGACAAATGGTTAGTGATGCTCATGGGCTTATCGGAAGCACCTGACACCTTCATGCGAGTGATGCACTATGTTCTTCGCAAATACATTGGAATATGTGTTGTGGTCTACTTTGACGATATTCTTGTTTTTAGTCAATCGTTTGCAAACCATGTCATACATCTTAGAGAAGTCTTACAAGTTCTTACAGACATGCGCCTATATGCAAACATGGAAAAATGTACTTTTGGAGTTGATAAGCTTGTCTTGTTTCTTCTAAGGGTGTGCATGCTGACGATACTAAAATTGATACAATTAAAACTTGGCCACAACCTACCAACTTACAACAAGTGGGTAGTTTTCTTGGTCTCGTTGCATTTTATTGCTGCTTTGTGAAGAATTTAAGCACCCTTGCATCACCACTACATGCTTTGAGCAAGAAGAATTCTTCTTTTGTTTGGGCACCAACCAAAGATGCCGCTTTCAACGAGCTTAAAAATTTTCTAGCACATGCTCCATTGCTTGCTTTACCAAACTTTGGTAAACCTTTTGAGGTCCATTGTGATGCTAGCGGTAATGGCATAGGAGGTGTGTTGATGCAAGCGAAGCACCCCATCGCTTACTTTAGTGAAAAACTTTCCAGCGCGCAACTTAACTATCCCATTTATGACAAAGAGTTATATGCATTAGTGAGAGTCTTGCATGTTTGGGAGCACCATCTCCGCCCTCATGAGTTCGTTCTTAATACGGATCATGAAACACTAAAATATCTCAAGGGTCAAACTAAAATGAATAAACGACATGCCAAATGGAGTGAATTTATTGAGTCCTGTCCTTATGTCACCAAGTACATCAAAGGCACGGAAAATGTTGTGGCGGATGCTCTTTCCCGCAAATGCATGCTTGTTACGAAACTAGAATTGAATGTCATTGGATTTGAACATATCAAAGACTTATATGCGCATGATGTTACCTTTTCGATTCCTTATGATAAGTGTTTGACGCATACATCTTGGGAGCATTATAATATCACGAATGGTTATGTAATGAGAGCTAAAAAACTATGCATCCCCGAGTCTTCTGTTTTTTGTTAATTTAGCAAGAGGCTCATGGAGGAGGACTTATGGGACACTTCGGACGCGACAAGACTTTTGCCACGCTCTCCAAGAACTACTTTTGTCCCAAGATGTTCCGCTATGTCTCATGCTTCACCAACCAATGCTCGACATGTCGCAAAGCTAAGTCTAAAGCTCAATCCCATGGTCTATATATGCTACTTCCTATTCCATATCACCCATGGGAAGATATTAGCATAGATTTTGTGCTTGGCTTACCTCGGACTCGAAATGGAAAAGATTCAGTATTTGTAGTTGTGGATCGATTCTCTAAAATGGTACACTTTATTCATTGCAACAAGATATACGATGCTTCACATGTTGCCAGAATCTCTTTTTTACGGACATATTGCGGATCCATGGACTACCCAAGACTATCGTGTCGGACCACGATGTCATGTTCCTAAGCTACTTTTGGAAGCCACTATGCGCCAAGCTCGGCATCAAGTTACTCTTCTCTTCGTCATACCATCTGCAAACCGACGGCCAAACGGAGGTCACTAACCGTACGCTCTCTACACATTTTTGAGTCTTGATCAAGAAGAACCTCAAGGAATGGGGGAAATGATTACCCATCACCAAGTGCACCTACAATCGCGCAAGACATTCGACTACCGACAAGTCCCCCTTCGAGGTCGTCCACGGTTTCAACCCTGTGTGCCCATTGGACATCCTACCGCTTCCACTACAAGAGCGCATCAGCATGGATGCAAGTGCACTTGCAAGCTATATCAAGAAGTGCATAAGGATACACAACATGCCATCGAGTTGTAAGTATAACGCCACACGACCAAGCTCAGCTCTAACAAGACTCACATGGTGTTCAATCTGGGCGATCTCATATGGCTCCATCTTTGCAAACACCATTTTCCTTAAGAATGCAAGTCCAAGCTCCTACCTGATACGTCTCAAACGTATCTACTTTCCCAAACCCTTTTAACCTTGTTTTGCACTCTAACTTGCATGATTTGAATGGAACTAACCCGGACTGACGTTGTTTTCAGCAGAACTTTCATGGTGTTCTTTTTGTGCAGAATAAAAATTTCTCAGAATCGCTTGAAAATCAACGGAGAATTATTTCAGAAAATATAAAAAATATCTGCAAGAAGATCCTCACCGGGGGGGCCACACCCTATCCACGAGGGTGGGGGCGCTCCCCCTGCCTCGTGGGCCCCCCGATGCTCCATCGACGTACCCCTAGATCATATATCTTTCGTTTCGGAGAGAAAAAATCAAGGAGAAGGAATTATCACGTTTTACGAGACGGAGCCGCCGCCAAGCCCTAATCTCTCTCGGGAGGGCTGATCTGGAGTCCGTTCGGGGCTCCGGAGAGTGGAGATCGTCGCCATCGTCATCATCAACCTTCCTCCATCACCAATTCCATGATGCTCATCGCCATGTGTGAGTAATTCCATCGTAGGCTTGCTGGACGGTGATGGGTTGGATGGGCTGTATCATGTAATCGAGTTAGTTTTGTTAGGGTTTGATCCCTAGTATCCACTATGTTCTGAGATTGATGTTGCTATGACTGTGCTATGCTTAATGCTTGTCACTAGGGCCCGAGTGGCATGATTTCAGATCTGAACCTATTATGTTTTCATGAATATATGTGTATTCTTGATCCTATCTTGCAAGTCTATAGATACCTACTATGTGTTATGATCCGGCAACCCCGAAGTGACAATAATCGGGACCACTCCCGGTGATGACCATAGTTTGAGGAGTTCATGTATTCACTATGTGTTAATGCTTTGGTCCGGTACTCTATTAAAAGGAGGCCTTAATATCCCTTAGTTTCCAATAGGACCCCGCTGACATGTGATGGTAGGACAAAAGATGTCATGCAAGTTCTTTTCCATAAGCATGTATGACTATATTCGGAATACATGCCTACATTGCATTGATGAACTAGAGCTAGTTCTGTGTCACCCTAGGTTATAACTTCTACATGATGAATTGCATCCGACGTAATTTCCCATCACCGATCCAATGCCTACGAGCTTTATCTATATTTCTAGTTGCTATTTACTTTTCCGCTGCTATTATCACCAAAAGTACAAAAACACTATCGTTACTTTTATTGCTGCTACCGCCACTATCATATTACTTTGCTACTAAACTATCTTGCTGCAGATACTAAGTTTCCAGGTGTGGTCGAATTGACAACTCGGCTGCTAATACTTAAGAGTATTATTTGGCTCCCCTTGTGTCGAATAGACAAATTTGGGTCGAATACTTTACCCTCGAAAACTATTGCGATCCCCTACACTTGTGGGTTATCAAGACTATTTTCTGGCGCCGTTGCCGGGGAACATAGCTCTTTTCTTTAAGTCACTTGGGATTTATATCTGTTTATCACTATGAAGAATTTGAAGGACTCAAAAACCAAGATCTTACCCTCAATTACGAGGGGAGGTAAGGAACTGCCATCTAGCTCTGCACTTGATTCTCCTTCTGTTATGAGTAAACTTGCGACACCTACTCTTGCTATTGAATCTGATATGTCGTATGGTCTTGATGATTCTACTTCTGCTATGTATGATGAAACTACTTCTATGCCTGATACTGTGCCACTGGGTGAATTTCTAGATGAACAAATTGCTAAGGTTAGGGAGAGTGCAAAAAATGATGATATTTATGAAAGTGATGATGAAACTACTCCCAATAGATATGAATTGCCTGTTGTGCCTGAGGGTTATGTTATGGATGAAGAAACTGCTAGAGACTTTCTTGCTTGCAATGATAGATATGATATTAAGAAATTATTAGCTAAGCTGAAAGAAAAGTCCTTGAATGCTAGAATGAAACATGACCCTACTTTTGCTACTTCACCTATCTGTGTTACTGATAAGGATTATGAATTCTCTGTTCATCCTGAGTTAATTACTTTGGTTGAATCTGATCCTTTCCATGGCTATGAGTCTAAAACTGTCGTGGCACACCTTACCAAGTTGAATGATATAGCCACCCTGTTTACCAAGGATGAAAAGATTCGTTATTACTATATCCTTAAGTTGTTTCCGTTCTTGTTAAAGGGTGATGCTAAGACTTGTTTTAATTCTCTTGATCCTGGTTGTGTTCGTAGTCCCCAGGATATGATGTATTACTTCTCTGCTAAATATTTTCCCGCTCATAAGAAACAAGCTGCCTTACGGGAAATATATAACTTTGCTCAAACTGAAGAAGAGAGTCTTCCACAAGCTTGGGGGAGGCTTCTCCAGTTACTTAATGCTTTGCCTGATCATCCTCTTGAGATGCATGATATACTTGATGTCTTTTATAATGGACTGACCGATGCTTCCAGAGACAACCTGGATAGTTGTGATGGTTGTGTTTTTAGGGAAAGAACAGTTGAACAAGCTGAATTACTATTGAATAATATGCTGGCCAATGAAAATAATTGGACACTTTCTGAACCAACCCCTAAGCCAACTCCGAAGAAAAGAGGCGTTTTGTTTCTCGGTCCTGAAGATATGCAAGAGGCAAAGAAATCTGTGAAAGAAAAAGGTATTAAAGCTGAAGATGTTAAGAATTTACCACCTATGGAAGAAATACATGGTCTTGATAACCCGACATAGGTAGTAAAGGTAAATTCTCTTTATAGATTTGATGAAAGTGATATTCCTCGTTATAAGTCTGCTAGCCAATGCTTAGATGAGTTTGACAATTTTATTGTGAAACAAGAAAACTTCAATGCTTATGTTGGTAGACAATTACAACACAATGCTTATATGATTGAATGCTTGAATGATTATCTGTCTAGAGCTAAAGGTGAACTGAAACTTATTAGTATACATGCTTCTATGGTTACCACTCAAGTAGAACAAGTACTTAAGGCTCATAATGATTTGCTCAATGAGTTAAATAGTAAGAATAATGATAATGCCATTAGAGTTGTGACTAGAGGTGGTAGAATGACGCAGGAACCTTTGTATCCTGAAGGCCACCCTAAGAGAATTGAGCAAGATTCTCAGAGAGCTAATTTAGATGCACCTAGTTCTTCTAAGAAGAAGAAAAAGAAAAATGATAGGACTTTGCATGCTTGTAGTGAACCTGTAGCTGACAAACCTGAGAATCCCAATGATATATCTGTTTCTGATGCTGAGACACAATCTGGTAATGAACATGAACCTAGTAATAATATAAATGATGATGTTCATGATGATGATCAACCTAGCAATGATAATGATGTAGAGATTGAACCTGCTGTTTATCTTGATAACCAACAATCAAAGAATCAACGTTATGATAAGAGAGACTTTGTTTCTAGGAAGCACGGTAGGGAAAGAGAATCATGGGTTCAGAAACCCATGCCTTTTCCTCCTAAACCATCCAAGAAAAAGGATGATGAGGATTTTGAGCGCTTTGCAGAAATGATTAGACCTATCTTTTTGCGACTGCGTTTGACTGATGTGCTTAAAACAAATCCTTATGCTAAGTATATGAAAGATATTATTACCAACAAAAGAAAGATACCTGAAGTAGAAATTTCCACCATGCTTGCCAATTACACTTTTGAGGGTGGAATGCCTAAGAAATTAGGAGATCCAGGAGTACCTACTATACCTTGCTCCATTAACAGAAACTATGTTAAAACTGCTTTGTGCGATCTTGGAGCCGGTGTTAGGGTTATGCCTCTTTATATCATAGACTTGACTTGAGTAAGTTGACACCTACTGAAATATCTTTGCAAATGGCTGATAAATCAACTGCTATACCTGTCGGTATTTGTGAGGATGTGCCTGTTGTAGTTGCAAATGTTACTATTCTACGGACTTTGTTATACTTGGTATTACCGAGGATGATAGTATGTCTATTATTCTTGGAAGACCTTTTTTGAATACTGCAGAGGCTGTTATTGATTGCAACAAAATCAATGTCACTTTTCATGTCAATGGTAATGAGCATATGGTACACTTTCCGAGGAAACAACCTCAAGTCTACAGTATCAATTATATTGGAAAAACTTCAACTACTACTATTGGAGGTTTTGAGTTTCCTATTCCTACTATCAAGAAGGCATATGACATTCTTATTGTTGGGGACATACATATCCCCATTGAGGTAACCTAGTGTTATTCGAAAATTCTCCGGTTTCATGTTACTCGGAAAGAGTTTATTAACAAGACCTGATCAACCTTGTTAATGGATTCCTTTTGATGAGCATGGGATAGGTGAATCTAGATAGCACAACCTTCTGTACCCTCCTTTTACTTTCTGTTAATTAGGTTAAATAAAACAAAAATAGCATTGTCTGTCTATTTCCAGACTTATCCATGCAATAAAAAATATCCCGAAAATAAAATTTCTCCAAATGCCATGAAAATGAAATATGATTTTTTTCTAGAATATTTAAGAAAATATGGCACTGAACACACAACGAGGGGAGCCATCACGTGGCTACGAGGGTGCAGGGCACGCCCCCCCCCTACCCTGGGCGCGCCCCCTGCCTCGTGGGCCCCACGTGCCCCCCCTCCACTTATTCTTGCACCCATGCTCTTCTTCTTCCTTCCAAAAAAATCCCCAACCAGCTCAAACCCGAGTTCTAGCTCATCTTGCTGCCATTTTCGATCTCCTTGTTGAAAGCACCATTCACGAAACTGTTTGGGGAGATTGTTCCTTGGTATGTGATTCCTCCATTGGTTCAATTAGTTTTTGTTCTAGTGCTTTATTTGTTGCAAATTTATGCTTCTGTGGTGACCTTGTTCTTGAGCTTGCATGTCAAATTTTCTTGGTCCCAAGTAGTTCTAATGCATGATATAGCCTCTAGGCATTTATAGGAGTTTTTACTATCAATCTTGTTGAGTTTGGTTAACTTTTATTTTGAAGTTACTAAAACTTTCAAAAAAACTCAGAAAAGGAAATGTTAAAAAGATTATTGAGGGGCTCCTCCAGCAAGAGCTCAGAGGTGAAGAAGAAAGAAGAAAATAAGAAGCCCAAGTATAATCTTCCTCGCATGGCAGAAGTTCGACCGTGCGAATTGCCGCGTAATAATTTCATGATGTCCGCCGGTATTTACGAAGACTTTTATTGGTTGGCAAGTAATGCAGGCCTCACCGACTTCCTCAACGACCAGAAAGAACAATATCTCTTTCTCACCAATATTTTCACACAAAGCTTTCATTTTCATTCTAGGAAAACACCACCTACGGTGGAGTTTCACTTATATGATGTGGTTAAGGAGATATCACTTTTAGATTTTTGTGAAATATGCAAGGTACCCTTTGGAGGTAGAATTGATGAACCACATCATGAAGACGTTGAAGGGTTCATTGACATGATAGTCGTAGGTAAAACTATACAAGTTTCAGGGGCAAGAATCACTAGTATACACTTCCCTGTTCTGTGCTACTTTGCTTTATTTGCTAGTAGGTGTTTACTTGGTCGCGGGAACAGTGGGAATCTCAGTGCCCCTGATATTATCATTTTACACCATGCTTTGTTTCAAGACACAACTTTTAGCTTGGGCACCGTCGTTGCCAAACGATTGAGTCTGAACCGCTCAAAGGGGCCCGTCTTTGGAGGCATCTTTGCTTCTCGCCTTGCTGAATATTTTAATATACCTATTAGGCATCATGAGAAGGAAGAAAAAGTGCTTGCCCCTGTTTATCTAGACTACAATAGCATGGTAGCTCATGACTTTATTGTTAAAGACAAGAATATGCAGCTTAATTATAAATTAAGGTTTGATGAAATATACTTTGAAATTGTTACCTTGCGTGCACCTTCTTTGTTTGATCTGTCCACGGGAAAGTATCTCATTACATCAAATGCCTTCGACAAGTACCAAGGCCAGGCACAAGCTTCAGAGCCTGAGCCAGAACCACCACTTGATACTTCCCGTCAATCTGTTTATGGGTGGGAGCTGGATGAGCTCGCCAACCAGTGGCATCCAGAGGACACATCTCAGTACACTGGAGGGAGTGGCTTCGATCCGTGGCCATAGACCAACTTAGGTCAAAAGCCTAAACTTGGGGGAGTACGTGTTTCTCACCGACTTACATTCATGTTCACACTTATTCTAGTCGTCGGTGCTCACACTCTTTCACTGTACCATCCATGCATAGTTTCAATTTCTTTTTCTTAGTCTTTTTCTTGTGTGCTAGAAAAACCCAGAAAAACAAAAAAAATATTAGTTGTACCTTCTAGCTAGTTTACTTTTCGTGCTTGTAGTAGTAGTAACTATAAAAAATGAAAACCCAAAAAGATTTCCCGTTCTTCTTTTGCTTGTTGGGAGCTTTCCCGTGTAAATAGTTTCTTTTCTTTTCTTTAGGGGTTAAGAGCAGAAGACCATGATTAAAATGCTTAGTGGCTCTCATATGCTTTGTTGTAGATTTAACCTTGAGCCATATTACCTTGTCTTCTCTCTTGTATTAAATGCCTGCAGATTCCAGCTTAGTCCAATGCACGTGCACTATTATTATTATTCACACCGTTCAGTCGTGCGAGTGAAAGGCAATAAGGATGATATATGATGAACTAATTGAGATGAGAAAAGCGGGTATGAACTCGACCTCTCTTGTTTTTGTAAATATGATTGCTCGTCGTTCCTGATTCAGCTTGTTATGAATGAAACGTGTTTGCAATGACAATTAGAGATCATAGCTGCTTATGCCATGCTTAATTAGCTGAGAGTTTATAATGGTCTATCTTGCGTGCCAACATGATATTAAAATGGTTGTGATGTGGTACGATGGGTGGTATCCTCCTTTGAATGATTTAAGTGACTTGACTTGGCACATGTTCACGCATAGCCTTCACGATATTTATGTTCATGGTGATTTATATCCTGCTCATGCTTGCATTCATTGTTGATTAATTTTAATGCATGTTCATGACCATTGTTACTCTCTAGCTGGTCGCTTCCCAGTATTTTTCTAGCCTCCACCTGTACTAAGCGGGAATACTGCTTGTGCATCCACTTCCATAAACCCCAAAGTTATTCCACATGAGTCCACCATACCTTCCTATATGTGGTATTTACCTGTCATTCCAAGTAAAGCCAAACTCTAAACCTTCAAATGAAAGTATGTTTTGTATGCTCGAACAGCTCATGTATCAACTAGGGCTCTCTATATCTTCCATGCTAGGTGGGTTATTCTCACGATGAGTGGACTTCGCTCATCATTCATGAGAAAATGACTGGTAATCGGGATGCCCAGTCCCATGCTCAAAATCATAATAATTAAATAAAACTCCCCCAGGGTTGTTGCTGGTTTGGACGGTACCTGTTGTTTCGGGCTAGCCGTGGAGTGTGCTTGTTGGTGGCTAGGGGAGTGTAAACTTTAACATTCTGTTTGGGAACCGCCTATAATGTGGGTAGCATGGGAGATATCGAGATTCTTGGTTGTTATGTTGACAATGGAAGTATACCGCTCAAAATGTTATTCTTCTCTATTTAAATCGAGCTCTGGCACCTCTACAAATCCCAGCTTCCCTCTGCGAAGGGCCTATCTGTTTATTTTTATGCAGAGTCATCATCCTCTTATCAAAGAGCACCAGTAGGAGAGCACCTCTGTAGTTGCATGTATTACTATTAATTTGCATTGACTATGATCATGACTGGATCTCTTTTACCATGAATTGCAATGTCTAGTCTGTCCTTTATCCTTAATGGTGCTCTGCATTTATGTTTTGCGGTCTCTAAAAGGTCTAGCGAGATACCATCCTATTATATCATATCATGATTGTTTTGAGGAAGTGTTGTCATTCAAGGTTTATTATTATTGCTCGCTAGTTGATTATGCCATTGATGTGAGTAGTCTTGAGACCTGAAAGTTATTGTGAATATGGTTAGTTCATGATCTTGTTGAAAACCTGAATGCTAGCTTACATATTTACAACAACAAGAGGAAACAGAGTTTGTCAAAAAATTTCTTTATCACTTTCAGTTTATCAACTGAATTGCTTGAGGACAAGCAAAGGTTTAAGCTTGGGGGAGTTGATACGTCTCCAACGTATCTACGTTTCCAAACCCTTTTGCCCTTGTTTTGGACTCTAACTTGCATGATTTGAATGGAACTAACCCAGACTGATGATGTTTTCAGCAGAACTACCATGGTGTTGTTTTTGTGCAGAATAAAAAGTTCTTGGAATCGCCTGAAAATCAACGGAGGATTATTTCAAAAAATATAAAAAATATCTGCAAGAAAATCCTCACCGGGGGGCCCACACCCTGTCCACGAGGGCGGGGGCACGCCCCCCTGCCCAGGGCGCACCCCCTGCCTTGTGAGCCCCCCGATGCTCCACCGACGTACCCCAAGATCCTATATCTTCCGTTTCGGGGAGAAAAAAAACAGGGAGAAGGAATTATCGCGTTTTACGAAACGGAGCCGCCGCCAAGCCCTAATCTCTCTCGGGAGGGCTGATATGGAGTCCGTTTGGGGCTCCGGAGAGTGGAGATCGTCGCCATCCTCATCATCAACCTTCGTCCATCACCAATTCCATGATGCTCACCGCCGTGTGTGAGTAATTCCATCATAGGCTTGCTGGACGGTGATGGGTTGGATGGGATCTATCATGTAATCGAGTTAGTTTTGTTAGGGTTTGATCCCTAGTATCCATTATGTTCTGAGATTGATGTTGCTATGACTTTGCTATGCTTAATGCTTGTCACTAGGGCCCGAGTGCCATGATTTCAGATATGAAACTATTATGTTTTCATGAATATATGTGTGTTCTTGATCCTATCTAGCAAGTCTATAGTAACCTACTATGTGTTATGATCCGGCAACCCCAAAGTGACAATAATCGAGACCACTTCCGGTGATGACCATAGTTGGAGGAGTTCATGTATTCACTATGTGTTAATGCTTTGGTCCGGTACTCTATTAAAAGGAGGCCTTAATATCCCTTAGTTTCCAATAGGACCCCGCTGCCACGGCAGGGTAGGACAAAAGATGTCATGCAAGTTCTTTTCCATAAGCACGTATGACTATATTCAGAATACATGCCTACATTGAATTGATGAAATGGAGCTAGTTCTGTGTCACCCTAGGTTATAACTTCTACATGATGAATTGCATCCGACGTAATTTCCCATCACCGATCCAATACCTACAAGCTTTACCTATATTGCTAGTTGCTATATACTTTTCCGCTGCTATTATCACAAAAACTACAAAAACACTATCGTTACTTTTATTGCTGCTACCGCCACTATCATATTACTTTTCTACTAAACTATCTTGTTGCAAATACTAAGTTTCCAGGTGTGGTTGAATTGACAACTCAGCTGCTAATACTTAAGAGTATTCTTTGGCTCCCCATGTGTCGAATCAACAAATTTGGGTTGAATACTTTACCCTCGAAAACTGTTGCGATCCCCTACACTTGTGGGTTATCAATACCCCGCGCCAATGGGCCTTTCAAGGTGCTAGAACGCTAAAACTACAATGCATACACGATCGACATCCCTTGCGACTTGTACAATTTGAGTGACATCTTCAACATCAAGGACTTGTCAACTTACCATGGGGATGAAGTAAACGATCCGCGGATGGATCTCTCCCGCGGGGGGGAGATGATGCGGAGCATCCCTCAACCTTCCCCATGGACAACACTACAGCTCCACAAGCTACAAAAGGACCCATGACAATGGCTCGCGCAAGTGCCATCGAAACAAAGGTGAACTCACTCCTATTCGAGCTCAATATGAATATGGATGGAACTTGGAGGCTACCTCACCAAAACATGCGTTGTGTAATTAGGTATGAAGAAGGACACGTCCAAGAAGCTAAGGAACATCCAAAAGGAGGAGGAGAAGGACCCCAAGGCCATGGAGAAGAAGGAGGACTACAAGAAGAAGAGAACACCTCCAGGCGACCCTGTGCCCATGGGCACCCAAGACCCCATGTACACGGGCCGCCCATGACTTCTATGACTGAAACACGCACCCCCGTGCACACGGGCTCTAGACCCCATGCACACGGGCCCGAGTCGCTGTACCCGTGTGCACAGGCGTGTACCATTCGCGCGGGACCCCCATGCGCACTGGATTTGGAGTTCAAATGGTTTCCCTATGAACTTGCAAAGTTGGCAATATATGGAGAAATGGACCAATATTTCATGTGGCATGGAAAGTATTGTGAAAAATGTTCAAAAACTAAGTTTTGAACTTATAAATCTAAGAATTTGAATCATGGCATTTGGATAAAAAATGGGCTCTCTGTGATTTTCTAAAGTTTATCACAGAAATGGTAAAATGAGATTTGATAGTTATTTTTGAAGAAACACTTTCTGGAAAATGTGAAAATTGCACCAAGAGATAGATCATGATTTTATGAATTGCTAAACATTTGAATCATCAAATTTCAAGTCCATTTGAATTGTGTCTGGATTTTTCAAACTCGCAGGAAAAGAAAGAGAAAAGGAAATGGGCTTTACCCTTATCTTGCACGCCGGGCGAAGATAGCAGTGGGCCGGTCCAGCGGCTCGGCCATGCGCGCAGAGGGGGTGATGTCGAAGGCGGCTTCGCGGGAAGGCGCTTCCGCCATGGAGACACGGGAGTCCTGCGGCCCGCCTCCACTTGTGCGAGCGAGCGGCACGCGGTGGAGGTTTAAACCTGACAGGTCGGGGCCCCTGTCAGGGTGTGAGGCTGATCGCCGGGCCCCACGGCCATCGTGTAAACCTCCGTCCAGAGGGGACGAGCAGCTCACCCGCGGTGATTCCGGGCACGGCAAGGGGAGCAAGTGGCACCGACATGTTCAGTGTCGAAGCGCATGTTGGGTGGAGGTGGTGATGGTGGCCGAGGAGCAGTGGTTCGCCGGTGACGAGGCTTCGGGAGGTGGATGGATGGCTCGCTCCGGGCTGCAATCAAAGTGGTGCAAGAAGGGGAACGCGTCAATGGAGTCTTCTGGCTCCAGATCAAGAGAAAGGGGTGGCGGAGGAGGCCTATGCCCCTGGATTGACGGCGACCTAAGGCGACAGAGCTCGAGCTCGATCTCAAGCTCAGGCGTCTCTGGGGATGAACTGGTGATGCAGGTGGACTATTTGGAGTTTGAGAGTGCGAGCAGGGGTGAAAGGAAGGCTCGATGAGGCCTCTATATAGCCGCCCTGGGGCTCACCGTATACCCGTGCGCCGATGTGGTCGCTGTCGAAGCCAGAGGCCACGGTAGCTGGCAGGGCATGGCCAGGGGTGTTAGTGAGGTTGGTCTATGACCAGGGGGAGGGAGAGAGGGAGCGGGGAGGTGCCAGAGGGGTCACACGTGTGAGGCCGACCGTTGGACGAGCCGGCGGCGCTCGGGCATGCGCAGGAGGGAGCGAGGAAGAGAGAGGAGGGGGGTGACCAGTTGACGTGTTGCGGATGCCGAGACAACCTCGGGGGACACGGCCCCACATCCCCAGGCCGTCGGGGGCCTTGGAATGCCCCGGCTACAGTGTGGCTCAGCACTGTAGCGCACTCCAGAGCGCATTTTTGGCATGCCATGGCGTGCCAATCATGCCCATGATGCGTCCCAGCTTGTCCACTAGCCGTTGGACTGTCTGAGTGGTCTTTAGATGCTTAGGGAGTAAGGTAGAAGGGAGGGGTGAGAAGTAGGAGGGTAGAAAAGGTGCTACCATTGTGAAGACATAGGGGGAAAGTGGGGTTTTACCGCATCAATTATTGAGCTGAGGGCTTGGGTGAGTTATTGGAGGCAGAAGAGAGTTAGGAGGGCATGTGGAAAAAAGTTGAGGCAAAGGATAAGAGTAAAGTGGGCCAAAATGATATCTTTGGCAAAATGCCATAAGGTGTTTGATGCAGATCTAGGCAAGCAAATGAAGTCTAATTGACATGATAATTAACGGGATGAAAGGGCATATAGAATTGAGTTTGTTCACCAAGTTTCAGCTTATTTTAAGAAAGTTGCCAATGTAACTTTGACAAACACTAGAAATCAACATAAATGGGTTTTCCAAGATATAGTCATGCAAATCTCCTCTCCTTATTGCACCACTTGGTGTAGTTTCATCATTTGAGGATTTGAGCATGCCCACAAAATTTGAGATGAAAAGGAGAAAGTTGGCAATGTAGAGTTGTTCAAACATGGATATGGATATAGAGGGTTTTGGGGCACTTTGATCAATATATCCTTCTCTCAAACTTGTGCCATTTGGTATATATTCATAAATAGACCATTTGCGTAAGTGTACCAAGTTTGACAACATTTGGACATGTTTGGAAATGTAAAGTTGCTCAAACGTCAAAATGGACGGAAATAGTTTTGAGAGGTTTTGGTGATGTTATATTGTTCTCCAAGACATGAGACATGGCAATATCACCAAATAGGGCATTTGTGACATGCTAGAATTTTCCCGTAATTTACAGAGAATATTTCCTTTGTAGATATTTCAAAAGCTTGATATATCCATAAAGTGTTTTTGATAGATTTGACCAGTATTTTGAACATGACCATGTGTTGAAACTCTTATATATGGACAATATATGTCCAATGAGCTTCCCAAAAATTTCCAAATATTTTTGAAATATTAAAATAATTTAATTTATTAAAGATCGCTTCTTACCTTAGGAAAGAGCCTTTAAATAAAATAAGAAAATAACTTTTAAAATAATATTTTTGTGGTTTTTGGGAGTCCTATATCTAATAGGAGTCCAATATAATTTTTAAAAGATTTTGCACACCCTTAATTAAGTACTTGTAGTTCAAGTCTCAATTTAGGGCGGTTTGGAAAACCTAATTTAGAAAATACTTTTTGGCCAAATTATTTTTGTAAATTATGTTCTATACACATGGCATTATCATTGGACAATGTTTTTGATCGAGGAGAAGGAATATAAGAGTTTGAGGATTTATTTCATTTTAGGGCACTTGTAAATAGCAGACAAAAATCCAATCAAAGCAGAAACCAAAACACTCAAAAGTTTTTGAGAAATCACATTTTATCATGATTTATTAGCTTAAGTGTTGTGGCATGAAAATCAGGGTGTGACAGACCAACCCCCTTACAAGAATCTCATCCCTGAGATTCCCAAACTAGGCGCGAAAAGGAATGCGGAAACTTGGATTTGGGTTAGTCTTCATGTCCTCATGTTGCTTCTGCTTCCGAGTAGTGCTCCTTTGAAACTTGAAGTACTTGATGGTGTAGCTTTGTGTATAACGTTCTTCTTTATCCAGGTTGCAAATGGGTCTCTTGTTGTAGGTCAGATCAGGCTGGGGGTCAATGGCTCGGTGATCGATGTTCCTGTAGAGATCGGGCTAGTGAGGGAGATGTAAACACTTCCAGAGTTGTGTCTCGTGGAAAACGTTGTGCACAGTGGGTAACTCTGGTGGTAACTCTAGCTGATAAGCTTCTTCTCTCTTTCTTACAGTGCTCTTGAAGGGGTAGATAAATCATGGTGTGGGTCTTCCTATGACATGGAAATGCTTGATTCCTTAGAGAGAAGTGGCTTGCAGATACACATGGCCTTCGACGCAGAAGTTCACTTCTTGATGATGATGTTTGGTGTAGTTCTTCCTTCTTGACATGGGGGTCTTAAAATGTCCCCTAACCAGCTGAATGGCTCTTCTTCTATCTTAGGTTAGACAAGTAGGTCACCAAATAATGATGACAACCAACTTGTCCAAGTACTCCATGATGACTTTGTTCACGGGGTACATATAGTAGGCTAGGGTATTGGTGGTGGCCATGGTGTGAGTATGGGCGAAGGTGTTCTTGACCTAGAGTCAAGGCCCATAGTCATGATCCGACCATGTTCTGCGTTGGTAGGTCTTATGGGTTTGAAGGATTCTTGGGTGCGAGAGAACGCTTATCATCTTATCTTTAAGCATAGTTTCTGAGATGTCGATTGTTCTATCTAATCCTCTAGACAAATTACATCACATTACCATAAGAATCATCTCGTATAGGTCAACTCCAATCATCACTCATGCTATTCATATCCGCATGACTGTCAAGAGGAGGTCCAACAAAATCATACAAGCCAACTATCGCCAAACCCATATGCATGGTTATCCTTGTGTAAAAGTCTATGGGTAGAGCATACAAGCTGCTAAGCTAGCATTAAATATCACAATCCAAGTGCTCGTCCTATTCTTCCAATGTCCAAGATATTTCATATCTATCCTAAGGAAGCACATCATATTCCAATGCAAGATCTTGTTTTGTTCCTATGTATCAACTCCAACGGCCCATTAACTTCCATCAATCACTACATAATTCATTACTTCTAGAAATCCAATGCCTATGGTGTTCCACATGATCTTCTAATGTCCTATAATCCCAAAATACCTGAAAGGCTATCCTGTCTAGAGTTAGTCCAAAAAATTTCCATTATCATGATCTGATAAACTCATATATCAAGCTTATATAGATCCCTAAATCAAATCCGACAATTAATACAATCTCCTAGTTTATTGTCCACCGAGAAACATGGTATCATGATCGAGATCATCAGTCTAAATCCAATTTACTCCGAACCATGTAGATTTACTCAGCATCTATACTCAACTAGGATCACCTACTTAAATCCAAATCTCATGTCCAACGAGAATTCCTACGCGTTCCCCCAAGTCATTATCGTAATGTCAACTATCTTCTATCAATATCCCCTGACTAAGTCTAATCCCACTACTAGGGAAAACCTTATACACAGAACTTTAGTAGTAGCGCTGGTTAAAACGTAGCGCTACTGGTACTTAGCAGTAGCGCGCATAGAGGAACAACGCTATAGATACGGGTGTAGCAGTAGTGCGGCTTCATGGGAAAGCGCTGCTACTAAAATTCCCACGACTAATCCGGTAGGCTACGAATAGTAGCAGCGATCTTAGGGAAACCGCGCTACCGCTAAGTTTATTATGGCAGCGCGTTTTCCTAGAAAAACCCTACTGCTAATGAAAGTAAAATAAAATGAAAACCAAATAGAAAAGTCAATGAGAATGAAAGAAATAGAAAAGTTGGAAAGAAAAAATAAAATTTAAAGAAAAAGAAAAAATAAAGGAGAAAGGCATAGTAGTAGCGTCTGTTCATAACACGCGCTATTGATAATATAGCAGTAGCGCGCGTTTTAGACCCCCGCTATTGAAAGGGAAAAGGAAATAAGAAAAGAAGAGGAAAATAAATAGCTATAGCAATAGCGCGTTTTAGAAATCGCGCTATAGCTAAGTTAGCTATAACGCATTTTTTCTGCTAGCGCTATCGCTATGTTTGACTTAACCCCCGAGCGCCCCCCCCCCCCCCCCCCCCCC
>LR738710.1:367884875-367952293 GCA_902687465.1 Secale cereale
GCCACCACTTCTCCCCCAATCCCCACTCACTTTGCTGTTGTCTCCCCACTTCGCCGTCGCCCCACTTTGCCGCTGTCTCCTGTCGACGTCGACGCCCCCGAAGCCACCAGAGCCGCGCGCCGTCGACACCACCGAAGCCTCCCCCGGAGGCACCAGAGCCGCGCGCCCCCATCAACGCTGCAAGAGTCGCCCTCTCCGCCACCGGAGCCACCCTCGACGCCCGTGCCTCCCTCGCCAGCACTGCCTCCCTCGCCATCATCGGAGACGCCCCTGCCTCCCTCGCCACCACCGGAGCCATCCTCTATAAGCCCCCACCCCTCCTCTCTCTCTCATGCATAGCACAAACATTGGACAATGAACTAGCTAGCTAGGTTAACTAGTTTACTTAGGTTAATTATATATATTAGTGGAAAATTTTAGTTAGGGCTTTGACAGAGAACTAGCTAGTTTAACTAGTTTAATTATGTTAATTATCTAGGTTAGTGCAAAAATTTAGTTAGGGATTTAAGAGAGAACTAGCTAGGTTAACTAGTTTAATTAGGTTAATTATCTAGGTTAGTGAAAAAAATTAATTAGGGCTTTGACACAAAACTAGCTAGGTTAACTAGTTTAATTAGGTTAATCTAAGTTAGTGCAAAAATTTAGTTAGGGCTTTGATAGAGAACTAGCTAGGTTAACTAGTTTAATTAGGTTAATTATCTAGGAAAACTAGGTTAACTAGCTAGGTTAACTAACTAGGTTAACTAGGTAGGTTAATTAGGTTCATTAGGTTCGTTAAGTTAAGAAGCATTTAGCTAAGAATAAAAAACTGAATTGATGTTATATGATATATGTCGTTGATGTTCATTTGCATATTCCATTATTGTTGATTATATATTTTCATTGAAGTGGTCATGTTATATCTTTTCATTGAAGTGTTTCAGTTGTGCCCAAGTGTCCTTTTGTTGTTTCAAGGGAATGAAGCCGAGTGGCCTATGTTTTGCCGGAATGTTGATTCATTTCCGTTCCGGCAAATTTCAGGTGCTCAATTTTTATCCACTTTTTAGCAAAGGTCATGCCGAAATTTTCTGTGAATTTTGGTATGAATTCTGCTACAAACTAGGAAATAACGAGTGCCCAGGATTTCCCGCACCGGGAATGAATCAATGTTCCTGCAAAACATAAGTCTTTTATGTCATTATTTATCTTATTAGGTATATAATTAATTGAATAGATTTAGTCCTTGGAAACATGGCTAGCAACGTTGAAGGACAGGGTTCCGGTGATTGCAACGTCTACGACGCGATAGACGCTCATTTAAACCTTATCGACGAGCACGGTTGTTATAGGGCCCACCTACCACATCCGAGACTGACATCAAGACTGGCGCCGAGACTGGCGTTGAGACCCAGAAAAGCACCGAGACCGGCACCGAGACTGGCGAAGCTGGTACAGAACGAAAACCAAAGAGGAGACGTCGAGGCCCAAACCAGCTCCTCACTACTAGACTGGTGGTCACAGAGGTGGATGGAGACAATTTTGAGCCAACACAGCCTGCGGAAGCGCGCGCGTGCTATGACAATCAAATAGGCTGCATCCTACGGACAACCGCCACCATCAACGATGAGAAACTAGAAAATACGAAGCCGTCCCTCCTAACAAAGCTGCACCAGATATTCCTTTTCCCAAGCTGGGATGAAATCCAATATACTGATCCACATAAGGACCTGGCAATGAAGAAGATAAACAAACGTGCCATGACCAAGTTTAGTGACGCGTTGGCCGTGTGGAAAGTAAGGGCGAAAGCAAGGATCGACAAAAAGGAACCCTACTCCGAGATTGTAAAGGATAATCCAACAATTAAGGAAGATTAGTTTGAAATATTTAAGGCGGCTTGCGTTGCCGAAGCTGCCCAAGAAAAGTCAAAGTACATGAAGGGGCTTCAAGAGAGGAACATGGGGTGCCACCACCACGGAAGCCGTGGTTACGTGGGGAAGAGGTCCAAATGGGCCAAGGAGGACGCAGAACGCAAAAGTCTAGGCATACCAGACCCCTTGGCGGAGTTCACCGTCCCACAGGAGCATGCCATCATCAGGGGTACCGTTGGGACCCAGTAAGGAAGATTTTAGAGACGGATCCGGTCACGACGGAGTTCATGAGACTGCTGGTAATCTTTAATTTACCCCCTAATTTTAGCTTCTGATCAATTCGACTGCACGTTTAGTCATATTTGTAAACGATCCTTGTTCCTTTTGTAATAGGATTGCGGCCGAAAGCGACTCATCGTCTGAGGCGTTGGCGAGGCCCAAGTTGGGCAACCCATTCAACCGGGCGTTGAACATATTGAAATGACTCCTGGTGGAGACTCAGCTGTCGTATGGACACGTGCATGGTGTCGGAGACGACGCCATGTGGAAGAAGTATTACCGTGAGACCACGGAGGAGAGAAAGGAAAGACGGAGGTTATCTGAAGAAAACATCGACAGGAAGGTTGAGATTGCGGCTGAGAAGAAATACGCTCAGACAGTCGCAACAATGGTAGCTGCCGCAAAACAGGCGATTGCAGATTTATCTTGTGGCTTGGTTCCGGCCGCTGTTAGTTGGACCAGGCAAAATCCAGAAAAAAGTGCAGCAGACTTTCCCCTTGCCGACTTCTTGGAGAGCAGCTCGTCTAGCATTGCACCAGCACCCGCACCTTCTCCTGCACCTTCTCCCACACCTGCTCTCGGCGGTGCTTCGTCTTTGGCTGAGCTCGACGCCCTCACGATACATGTCACATCGGCCCTCTTCAATATATGTATAATCTCCCATTTCCATATTGCCTCAAGTCATAGACATGTCTTTGCAGGCTGACGTAACCCCGTGCACCATATTGTACAACATCAGCGGCCAGAAGGTGCACGTGGGGAAGACAACCATAATCAACCCGAAGGATCAATTGTTCCATAGCCGGCAGATCCCCTCGAACGTCTTCAAGGTTTCCGTGGTCAGTGTCGGAACGGACCACGAGAATTTGGCTCCTCCGGTGGCACTTGGGGGAGATGACGACGAGACCCCGCGGCGGCTTGGTGATTGCAAGCGTTGGGTCCTATTGTGGCCCAAGAGTCTGCTTCGTTTGGAGGCGGCCGTGAGCCCTCAACAAGGTATGAACACCAACACCCCACCTACCAAATTAGCGTCGCTTGTCTTGTCGGGTGAGGAAGATGTTCAATTAGTGGATGATGACATCGTCGTTGTTGAAGAAACAATGCATGATGACATCGACGAGAATGACATTGAGCCTCTACAATTTCTCAATACCGGCGCCTCTGGCGACGTAGGATTGATGGCTCAGCAGTATGAGTATGCAGGTTTCAAGAGCGATGAGTTGGTGCCTGAATTGCCGGAGGATGAACGTAATGTAGGCACACTTCCAGTAGCAAACATGCATAGGAAAAGACCGAAGAAAGGTAACAAAACTCCTTCTATGATCCAGCCGCCTCAGCAGCCTCGGGTTCAAGATCGTATACCTATCCCCGGTGCGACAACATGTCATATCCCCGCTAATCCGATCCTAACTAAGGAAGCATTAGATGCCATATATGGCGATCTCAGGAGACTTCATGACGACTTGCTGGAGAGAGAGAAAAGCCTGATGGCCTCGGAAAATCCAGGATACCCGCTCTACGTGGTTAACATGCCGCAAAAAAGGTCATACGTTGACACATTCCCCGTGGATAAGTTCTTCCTTCGATTCGATTACATCTTCAACATGTTTCACTTGAAGAAGCTGGATTTTACGTTTGTCCGCCTTTTTGCTTTGTACATGAACTACATCATTCGGAGGGAGAAAATATCTGACATCTGTGTCGCTGACCCGTACTTGATGCACGAGAGCTTCTTGGCAGTCTGCCAAAAGCACTGTGATTACGCGAGTAACTACATCGCTGATTTCATGGTCGGCAATAAGGAGAAGGATATGATTCTCATGACTTATGATCCCACGTAAGTCATCCGCTAATATCCTTCCTTCGAATTCAATCATTTATTTGCATGCACGGAGGCTAATTTGAGGTGTACTTATATTCCGCAGGGATGGGCGCGCTGTCCTCATCATCCTTTATCCCCGATTCTCTCAAGCTATTTTCTTGGACTCGTCAAAGAACTTGAAGAAAAAGGATTACACCGACATCAAGTCTATTCTCGACAAAGCTATCTTAAGCTACCGCATACGGGGAGGAGAGATCAAGGGCAGGAAGGCAAGGAACCGCGTGCCTGCCTTCGGCTATAAGACCGACTTCTGCTGCATTCAGGAACCAACTGATATTCCCAGTGATGGATTCTATGTCCTCCACTTCATGCTGGAGTAAAAACGGGATCTCCAGAGACTTCGCATGTCACCGACTTCCGGCGATGCCCATATCCTGCAATGGGCAAAGACACTAGGAGATATCCTGGATCACCGACTCCGAGCTGAGTTCTATCACATCCAGCGTGAACTAGCCCATGTCATCATGAAGGAGGTCCTCGAAAAAACTAGGTTTTTCTACGAAGAAGGGCAAATGTCGTGGAAAGATGTCCGAACACGTGTAGCCGCTCAACATCTCGACCTGAAGCCTTTCACTAATCTTGGGGACTATCTCCCTGAATTTGATGGATGGCACGACCTGATCGAGTGATTGACGATATATGACAATGTGTCCGTTTAGTCCATACTTTCTCTATGACGAAACTTTGAGTTATGCACGACGAAACTTTATTTGTGACGTAATTAAACCGTCCTCCTCAACTAGCGAAGGTCACTCTAGTTAGGGAATTTCGGGTACGATTAACTTTGTTATTTATGCTTATGATATGTTGCTTCTATTTTTGAAAAGTGTGTCTATTTCTGTTGCCCAACTATAGATGCTGCATATAATGGACTCATGTGACGATGCAGGTGCATAGATCATCGATGGTGAATAGGTGCTACGCCAGGACTATATATATAGGATGAGTGGCCGGAGTGTCAGGCCCAGGAGTATACGACAGCCAGTAGTTAGTTTAGGTTCTCTCGTGTATATCATTCTTTAGATGGATGACGTTGTAGTTGCAAGTATTCAAGACGTGTATCGCTATTTTCGAGATGATGACGGGAGATCACTTTCTGTTGGATGATGATTATGATGATGACATGATTTGATGAGACTATTTGTATGTATACGCTATGATTGCATTTGTATGTGTATGGTATACTAAACATTATTGTATAAAGCCTATTGAAATACAAAACAAATATGAAAAAAAAATAGAACTAGCAGTAGCGGGTTAAACAAAGCTAGCAGCATCGCGCTCCTACCAGTAGCGCGATCTAAATCACGGCGCTGCAGCTATTAGCAGTAGCGCTTTCTAGTAAAGAACGCTGCTGCTAAACGGCTATAGCAGTAGCGCGTGTGGGAGAGCGCTACTGGTATACGTTAGATGTAGTGTCGTATCAGTAGCGCAGGTACCCGCGCTACTGATACACCTAAAACCCGCGTTGCTGCTAGGCTTTTCCCTAGTAGTGTCCTTATACCTCCAAGAATTTCATCTTGCGATCATAATTTTCCTACAAAATCCAACTTACTCCAGGGTGATGAAACCCATGCTAATCATGATCCCACCAAGTTCATCTATCAACACGAAAGGCTCCTAATCCACCAAGGAGTCTCAGATAATTCCTCAAGGTCACCGATATAAACTCATCAAGTCATTTGTCCTCTATTCATATATCCTCAAATTGGTCTTTCCTATGGCATCATTAGTTCTTGTGCTATGTTACGATGACAATGTGCTTTCTCACTTCATCCACTAGTCCCATAATGAACCTAGTGCAGAGAATTGTTACGGGGGCTTAACTGGTTCTCTTGTAATTCTGTGGGTTAAGCACACGGTTAAGGGTTCGAGCTGGGGTATCTCATGAATTCTCGAAGGGTCTAGGGATGGGTTTCTAATCTCGAGGGTAAACATAACTCTACGGGGTTGCACTTCGTTGAGAATTATGTAGCAAAAGTCTTCAGTGCTAGTTGGTCGTCAAGGTGGAATCCTTGGTGCAACTTGTCTTGCTGGTCTTCAGTTGATGAGAGATATGAGAGGGAAAAGTAGCATAGATGGGGGATGCCTAAAGGGGGTTCTATAGTGCAGGTGCAAACAAACAAGTGCCGAAAGAGCCAAACAAAAACATCAAGATAAGGAAAGTGATACAGTCGCATACTTGTTGCCTAGGGAAAAAGGGCGATTGATATCAAAACACGAACAAATAAAAACAAACAACACACAATCATGATTCTATTTAAACCATCATATGGAGTTGACTGCGCATAGTGGGTACACGACTCATCCTACCTTAGGGGTTCTCGGACTCAGTAGTCGTGCTTTGCTCCATGCCTCGTGCAGTCTTCTAGGTTTCCGTCAGGTGTCGCTACGTCTCTTGTAGTTGTTTGACGAAATGATCCGGGTGGAGCCTGAAGAATCTTCATCAACTTCTCGCATGATGAGCTAATGGGGTGAAGGTGATTCCTCGTAGCTAGCATTGACTCGGTCTTCTGTTGTCTTCTTAATCATGACGATCCCTTTTGCCATCTAAAGCGTCGACGGTACCAGGTAGGCAATCCTTTGTTCAATGATATTAACAAGGCATAGTAGAGGTCCAATTGTCAGTTTCGTTGATGACAACATCGACACCAAGGGAGGGGGATGAAGAGAACCGTTTTCCTGCTCACTATAGTGAGGCGGACCAAATGGCGAGGTTCTCATCCACCGGTGGTTGCCAATACATCAATGGTAAGGACATGGTTGCTCTATTAGTATCGTATATCATGATCTTGCATATCTTACACCTTGATCGTCGTAGGACAAGGTTGCATCATCCTGGAGTAGTGTCAAGGGTGTCACCATCTTCTGGGTCTTGATGTCCTAATTCCTTGAGAAGGTATCTTCTGTTGGTATCGTCTTGTCGTGGTGTCGCCAAACTTGTGTTCAGAAGGTGTGGGTGAACGCTTGGGAAGGTGTCTTCCTTCTAAATTATCCACGAGGATTACAAAGGATGCGGTAGTCAGGGGCATGAGGGTACTAGCGGCCATATACAAAAGTTTTGAAGGGGAAGAGGTCAATAACGAGAATATATCTTAGTTTTTGAAAACTCCAGAAGGGAAGAGAGGTATAGATGAAAATTTGCGATATTTCGGAAATAGTTTTCCCCTAACTAATGACCATGCTAACTAAGGCTTCCTACAGTCAGGGTGGCTCTGATACCAACTATGTGGGGACCCCGACTCATAAGTCGTGATCACCAAATGACGTGTACAGTGATCCCAGAGATCAATACTCACTGAACACATAGAAGTTGAAATAACAAGAGTCTTACATCCACACATACCGTTTTACACAAATTGTGAACATTATGGTCAAGTATTGAGTATATCATCGTAGAGGAAATCTTTAATGACAACTTGGACCCATGCCATCTGCCTCCTACATGCATTCTGACTGGGAAGTGTCCTAGCTCGCACAATCGTCACCAAAGAACTCTTCATCTTACTTATGTTCTTTAATGCCTGGCCAATAAAATAACCAGTGGCAAGCTAATGATTACTTTTATTGTACTCGCAAGCAACGCAAGAGTGATAACAGAATAATCATGCAAGATTCTACTACTAAATTGTTATGTTTGCGGAAAGCTAGTTTTTCTCATGCTAGTATGATCAATATTTATCAAGGACATAAATGCGTATGCAACAAGTATCAGGAGGTTACAGACATCAACATCGAGAAAGGTTTATGAACAACTCAGGCTCAAGCTCATTGTGACTTCCTCACGAATCATACCAACAATATTACCAAACCATGTTGTTTGTCACAAAAACTATGGACATAGTCTAAGGAGCACCACCCAACTGTCCATGACCATGGACACGACTATTCGAATTGTTTGACACTCTGGAGAGGTTGCACACTTTACCCACAAGATCCGGGAATCTTTCATGTCATCCACAACACACGGTACCTCAAGTACATGGGTAAGCACCTGATCACTACCTTTCCTTAGACGCCACCAACATGGAGTCCACTCGATTGATATCAGCACTTCGTGCCACAATCGTGCTCACATGTTTAATCCCGTGGAGCAACACTCCCATATTCAACACATAGCATAAGCACGGGGGTACTAACGGTGTGTTTGGTGCCCTATGAAAACAGTCATGGCCGCCTATCCAAGCACGACCCCGTCTTGAGAGTGACCACACCACTCCCGTCACTAGGAATGCGTCCTCCATGCTAGCACAGACTAGGTAATCAATAATTTCCTTTCCCATATAAGGGTAGAGTGGTTGCGCATGTTTGGTTAGTACGGTCAACAAATCTTAAATCTAATCCATCTTTGTAAACAACATTTTCATAAAGCCTCTATACACTACCTCTCCACCAAGTAGTGACCTACTTCATCATCATCTCCTAGGGCATTAGTGGCACCCACTAGGGCTATTTACAAGTATGTCAAACCACACTTGTTTCTTTCAATGCATAACTCTGACCCATTTTTGCGTTGCCAACTACTATAGCATATTTCTACATCTCACCAACACCACTCTAAACAAGGGTAGATTCATGAACTATGCAAGTATCAAACGGGCATGCAACAGAGGCAAGACTAGCAAGGTTGCCATTCATGATATATCATGCACTCGATGAAACGACGAAAATGCTTTCATGATATAAAATGGTTCAACATGGTCCAAGGGTTGATCGCCTAGTTCTACATGGTCTTCAAATCTTCTGGTCCTTCTCCAAATACTCCATCTACTTCATCAACTAATGTCGGAAATAATCACAATAAGCAACACAACAAGGAAAAAATAAAAGTACTCTAAAAATGTGAGTTGGACTTTTCTAGGAAACCCTTTGATAGAGGCAAAGGTGTCCCATCTTTCGATGACATGGTGGCTATCATTTTCGGTGGAGTAGACTTCGACGATCCGACTACGAACGTGCGAGCACGTCGCGCCTTAGTAATCGCTAAACCAACTCCGAGAGGTTATTGACCACGCTGGAGCACAATCAACCGGACCACGAGGGTATATTTCCTACAAGCAAACAAAGAACAAGCAAGAAACTGAGATTGCAATCTGGATATTGCGAATATAAGAGGAAAGCTTTATTGACCAAGGTGGGGCTCTGTGACGTCTTTGTCTTGTCATTGAACATAAATGAAGTACGCGAAGTTGCAGCTGTGGCGAACTTTAATCTAAACAAAACACAAATTCTAAACAATGCCCTAAGGGTTGTATATATGGAGAAAGAGAGGGAGAATTTCGTGGACCCTTGGAGAAGGTGTCCGAAACCAACCCTACTTCTATTTCCCCCACACATACGGACTCTAAAAACAGCTTATACTTTAGTATTTCGAAATTACATGGGCCTGGCCCAAAAATAAGGATATGCAGCACCTAAAATAAGCAATGGATGAAATTTATGAAGGTATATTTTGAATATTTCGCCCATGTCCTTGGAAGTCATGACGGAGGCTCCAAAGTACTCAAATACGCACTCGAAACGCCATTCCGGATCCCTTATTGCGCGCCTTCACCTCCATGCTTGATCCTACTCCAGTGTTCATCCCTCTTGTCCATGCTAGGCCCTTCATTAGTAATCAACAAAAATGAATCCAATTTAGCCAGCGTCATATTCTCATGAACAATAGAACCGTTACCAAGAAACGAAAGTAACTGGTAATTCAATTGGCGTGCGCGAGCTCTAGTACATGGTCCAGTATGTATAATAGTATGGGCAGTGGGTATAACAATGGTATTGATGTCCTCATCACCTTTGGTCATATGAGAAATGACCAAAGTGGTTTCATTGGGATTTGATCAATGGATATCTCTGAACATTTCAATATGATGGAATCAAAGGATTTATTAATTTGCAAGAAGTGTACATAAATATTATTTTGAAAAATGAGCAAAGGCACCCATTTAACAAGGAATGGTTTTAGAAGCACCTAGGAGTTGGTTTCACTGGATTTTGAGTTCAAATGGTTATCCTATGAATTTCCAAAGTTGGCAATATATGGAGAAATGGACCAATATTTCATGTGGCATCAAAAGTACTGGAAAAAATGTTCAAAAACATGGTTTTGAACTTATATGTATCTAGGAATTTAAATCATGGCATTTGGATAAAAAATGGGCTCTCTGTGATTTTCTAAAGTTTGTCACGGAAAATATAAAATGGGAATTGATAGTTATTTGTGAAGAAAAACTTTCTTGAAAAATGTGAAAATTGCACCATGAGATAGATCATGATTTTATGAACTACTAGAAATTTGAATCATCAAATTTGGAGTCCATTTGAATTGTTTATGGATTTTTGAAACTCATTGGAAAAAAAAGGAAGTGGGCTTTACCTTTATCTTGCGCGCCGGGCGAAGATAGCAGTGGGCCGGCCCAGCGGCTCGGCAGCATGCGCAGAGGGAGTGACGTCAAAGGCGGCTTCACGGGAAGGCGCTTCCGCCATGGAGACGTGGTAGTCCCGCGACCGCCTCCACCTGCGCGAGCGAGCGACGCGAGGTGGAGGTTTAAACCTGACAGGCCAGGCCCCCTGTTAGGGAGTGAGGCTGACCGCCAGGCCCCAGGGCCATCGTTGTCAACCTCCATCCAGAGGGGACAGCGAGCTCACCGACGGTGATTCCAGGCACATCAAGGGGAGCAGGTGGCACTGACGTGCTCATCATCGAAGCGCACGTCGGGCCGAGGTGGTGACGGTCGCCGTGGAGCAGTGGTTCACCAGCGACGAAGAAGCCGACGACGAGGCTTTTGGAGGTGGATGGATGGATCGCACCGGGCTGCAATCAAAGCGGTGCAAGAAGGGGAAGGCGTCAATGGCGTCTTCTGGCTCCAGATCAAGAGAAAGGGGAGGCCAAGGAGGCATATACCCCTGGATCGACTGTGATGGCCTAGCTTATTAGGGATGATAGGCTACTCATATCAATAAGGAATTCCTTCTTTTCTGGGAGCCCATTCGGATAGAACTCCAAAGTTAAGCATGCTCAGCTTGGAGTAGTTTCAGGATGGGTGACAGACCGGAAAGTTGCTCCCGGGTGCGCACGAGTGTGGACAAAGTGCGCAGAAAAGACTAGTATTGATATGTGGGGCCAGTCTAGATCCCGCCAGGAGTAACGACCACCGGCGGGTGTGTCCGGGGCGTTACAAGTTGGTATCAGAGCCTCGACCGACCATAGGAGCCCCCTTGATTGATCGTAGCTTGGTCGTTGTTGAGTCTAGAAGAAAAAAAAATCGGAGTCTAGTTATATCGGAAAGTAGGATTTCTTTTTTACTCCTCTGCCCCTTCGTCGCTCTGATGAGGAATCTTGACGTAGGTGTTTGAATTGCTCCTATTCCCGTTCAAAAAAAATTTAGGATCGCGTGGATAGTTTTGTTCATCGCGTTGTTAGTTCTTTCATCTGGTGCATCTCCCGTCAAGTGGATTCAACCCTCTTCTTCTTTGCAAGTTCAACCTCAGTTCTTTTCAACCAGTGTTGTTTTCCCCTTCCGAAGTTGTCTTTCTTTTTCCCACCCGCCCACCCCTTTTGTTTCTCGGAGCCGGAGTCCTTAATCGAGTATCCTTTCTACTCGTGTGAGTCTTGCTTTCTTTCATCAATTGTTTCAATCGGTGAATTCTCGTCTAGCTCGTCATCCTTCATCTCTTTTCTTCTCCCGGACGATTCTCCTCTCGATTCGATATTCTTCACCTCTATTCTTTCCGGTGGATCCAATTCAATTTTTGGTGTTCTTCGTATTCTTTTTCCTCTCCTCAAGTGTGTTTTTCCCTGCTCGTTCGCCTCTTGCCATTTTATTATCCCGGAGTTCCAAAGAAATCTCAGCAGATTCGTCTGTATTCCAATTTATTCGAGGTTGTCACCTCATTCGAGTCCTTGAATCATTTCCGGTGCATTATCTCCTTTCGATCCTTTTCTTCGGTGTTTTCTCTTCGGTGGGACCTAACCCACAGGTCTTTCCCAGGATCTTACCTGACTCTTCTAATTTCCCGGAGTGTTCCGAAATTCTTTCAAGTGTGACATAAGTATGGATTCCATCAGTCATATGCCTTCTCCAAGATCGCTTTCAATTCTTTTCATCGTTGGTTCAGCTTTTCCTCTTTTCATTCTTCCGGAGTATTTTAGTAATTCTTTTCTTCGTGTTCCTCCGAAGGTCATCATTTCAGAAGATTTCTTCGTTCTCAGTTTTCAACTTCGTCCTCCAAATATTCTTCATCGATGCCTCTTCGTTCGTCTCCCGTTTGTCCGGTGCTTGTTCAAGTATTCTTTAATCAGTTCACAATCTCTTCGTTCCTTGCATTCAAATTGTCCTCAAGTGCTTTATTCTTTCCCGGCGATTCATTCTCTTGTGTTCACTCAATCTCAATTCTTACGGCGGCTTATTCTCTTTAATCACTCGATTGTAATTCTTCCCGGTGGTTCGTTCTTTTCTTCACTCGATTTCAATTCTTACGGTGGTTCGCTCAAGAGTTCTTTTCCGGTGCTATCATATCAATTCATTCATTCATTCCAATCCTACCAGTGGTTCAGGAAGATTTTCGCAAGTTTGCGATATATCCCTCTTTAATCATCCAACGGGAATAAGTGATATGTGAATCCATTACTTCATCAATTTAATTGGTGGAAGATAAGCATAACATAATTCTTATTCTTTCATCGAGTTGATTTATTCCTTTCCTTCGGAGTTTATTCTTGACGAATAAATTCTCGTTCCAAGTGCTTTAATCTTTTCTTCCCCGGAGTTCAAAGTTTTCTCGGTTATCTTGTCGGAACCCCGTCTAATCATCCCAAGGCTCTAATCTTATTCTTTTCATCCGTCATTTCTATATCATCATCCTGTCATTACCGGAGTTCTTCGTGGTGGTTCCTCATGTTTTAATTAATTCTTCGAGTGTTCATCAAATTCTTTTGGATCAAGCTCAAGCATTATTTCTTGTCTCTCGAGTGCAAATAATTCTCCGTATTCTTTTGAAGTGGACTTTTGAATTCTTTATTCATTCTCATCTATTCAATCTTTGGTTGCGGCATCATTCACCTCAACTTTTGAGATGATAAAATAAGTCCACAACAAGCTTATTCTTTTCGTTGTTAATTTTTCAACAACTCCGTTCATCCTTTCTTCGCAAGGATGCTCGCACTCATCCGAGGTGGTACTTGTTGTTCTCTTATCTGTTCTTTCATTTCTCTCATTCATTTCTTCCAGAGGTTTTTCTTGTTCGTCTCGTCATGTTTTCGTTTCATCTTCTCAGGTTCTTGTCCTATTCCATTCATGTTCAACCGGTGTGCTATTCCTTCCATATTAACCGGAGTGCTGCCCGAATTCCTTCGTTCAATTCCTTTCTAACCGGAGTGGTTTATAATTCATTCTTGTTCCTTCAGCTCTTGTTTCGTGCCTTCAACCCCTTGGTTCTCTTGTGTTCCTTGTTCCTCTTTTGTAACGGAGCTTCCCAACTTCGTTCATCTCTGTTGTATCCTTCTTTCATTTTGTTCAGCCTCTCAAGGTTCTTTGCTTCACTCTTTTCTCCTCGAAGAACTTTGTTCTTCCTTTTCCTCCCGTCTCGTTCCTAAGATCTCGGGACGAGATCTCTTGTTAGTAGGGGAGTGTTGTGACACCCCGAGACCGGTGCGCCAGGTGTTAGCCAGTTATTCGTTGTCAGTGCCATGTCATCTGCTTGCGTGTTGCATCTTGCCATGTCATCATGTGTGTTGCATCAGCATGTTTTCAAAACTTGCATCCGCCCGAGTCACCTCGTCCTTTCCGTTGTCCGTTCTGAGTCCAGACACACTTGCACGCGCCCGCGGCGCCTTCGGATATTTATTTTATGTGTGGCTAGAAAACGTTCTCGGAATGGGTTGAAACTTGGCATGTGGTCTTATTATAGTGTAGACAGGCCGCCTGCCAAATTTCTTCGCATTCGGAGCTCGTTTGATAGCCCAACGGATTTATATAGCGGCACTAGTCGCAGGTCTAATCGTCGGACGTTTTCGGTCTCAGAAAAACCATGCGGGCCTGTCTCCCTCTCCTCTCACCTAAGCCCAACTACATCTACACAGCCCACTAGGCCCAGCCTACTCCTCCTCGCGACCGGAGCCTCACGATCGCGATCCGATGGTCTAAACGGCCTCAAAACCCCCCTAAACCTAGCCCTATGCCTATATAAACACCCCCTTGCCATTTTGGGCCTCCCCTAGTCTAAACATAGCCTTCCTCTACCTCCAGCCGCAGCCAACCCCTCCTCCTCCTCCAAATCCGCGCCCTCCACCTCGTTTCTGCCATGTGGCTACGCCCCATAGGGCCACATCAGCCGCAGGCCGCCCGCAGCCAATGGCTGTGCACCATGTGGCAACCGCCACGTCACCCCCGCGTCCTCCCCGCGCCTCCAGCCACCGCGGCCCGCCGAAACCCGCAACCGGCCCGCCCCGGGCCGTGTAGGGCCCGATCTGGGCCCGAAGCGCCGCCGCGCCGCAGCGTCTCCCTCATCCCCGAGCTCCCTCGCCGATCTGCTCCTCCTCCCGAGCAGCCGCCTCGCCAGCACCGCGACGCCCCAGCAGGCGACCACCACCGAGGACCTCGTCGCCGTTGAGCCCCGCTGGACGCCAGCGACGTGTGCCATCCCGTCGTTTCCTGCGGCCGCGTCCTGCCGGTGCGAGCCACCCGCCCGCCATGGCTGCACAGTCCGAACCCAGCCCCGGCGCCACCAAGCTCCTCCACCGCCGGATCCAGCATCCCAGCGCCGGATCCATCCGTCCCTGGCGACGTCCACCTCCCTCCGGCCACCGGAGCTCGCCGGCCGCTTCACCGCTGCCGCCGGTATCGTCCCCGCATAGCAGATGACGACAACGCCTCCTGGGCCTGAGGCCGCTTCGGCCTGCCGACGCCCCCGATCCGCCTGAGCCTCCCCGCACATGGGCCGCCCCCGCTCCCGGCCTCCTTCGACCGGCCCAAGGCCATCTGGTAAGGCCCAGTCCCCAGCTATTTCGGCCTTGTAGTTTTTTTCCCCAGAGCTGCGATTTTGGTTTAACCAGAGAAAACAGTTTTGCAGTTTAGCCCCTCATGTTCATGCATTTAATATCTCACAAACTATGCATAATTTGTAACAACTTTGTACATGTAAAATGCTTATAATTTTATCTAGTTTCACAATAATCAACTTTCACCCATTTTAAAATGTTTTAACTGGTTGTTTAAGTTTGCAAAAGTGACATGTTAAAAAACATCATAGGTTTGCATGGTGATATCTTTTTGTGTGCTTATCCAAATTGAGTGAATGACATGTCAAAATGATCATGGTGATATGCTCTACACTTTGTTCCATTGTGTCATGCTTGTTTGAATTCATCTAGATGCTCTAATCTCTGTTGCAAGAGTACTACTTGTTATAAACTGCTTTTGTTTGTTATTTTGTTGCCATGTTTGAGATATGATAACTTGGTGCATGTTTATCCAAATGATGCAAATGATATGTCAAAATGTTCCTTGTGAAGTGTACTTCATGATGGTTGTTGTAGCATGCTTGTTTGAGTTCATATTGCCATTTTAATCTCTGTTGCAAAAGTGCATTTGGCTGTTAAGAGATGAAACTTGTTATGAGATGCTGATTTCAATTGCTCTTTGCTATTGATGTGTTTGTCATCATGCCACATGTTTAGTTGTTTTAGAATCACAACAATATGGTCTTTGAGATGGTGCATCTAACTTTCCATGATATGCCTTGTGTTGACTTAAACATGCTTGTAAACATGCCATATTGTAATTACTGTTTTAACACTTGGTGAAATTTCACTAAGTCTCAAATCTGTCATATCCTGATGTTGTGTTTGCTTGATGCCCTAGGTAAATCCATATGTTAGTTTTGGGGTGGCCATTGATCATTCCTTGTTGTATATGTTGTTGTCTATCCATCCATGTCCTCACTTGCTCATTTGGGATGCTGTAACTTATTTAATTCTTGCTCCCAAGTTGCTATAAAATATTACTGTCAGGTTTTTAACGTCATGATCAAAATGTTGTAGCTTGTTGCTATTGATCCATGCCTCCTATGGAGATGCTCCAATGGAGTTGTTTGCTGTAGGATATGTCTACTTCATGTCCATGCTTCTTGTCACCATGTTTGAGTGATGTAGGGTATATATATCTTGCTCCAAACTTGCTATGTGGCTATTAATTACAGCTTTGCATTGTTTCTTGTTTTGGGTGTATCTTTTAGCCCGTTGCTCCGTTGTGGGTGTGCATTATATGAAACTTGTGTGATTTTGCATGTAGAATCATAATATCATATTGTTTTCATGTTTGGAGTGAGTTTCCTTGATGTTTGGGTGCATCTTGCACCGTTGCCATGCTTGTCTTGTTTTGCTCATATCTTCTAGGCCGTAGCTCCGAATTAAACAAACTTTATATGTAACTTGACTAGAATTTCGTATAGATCATGATGGTGCATGTTAACTTGCTGTTTAACAACTTTAACTTAAGGTTTGCTCAGATCTGAACTAATTTCAAACTATGCATATGAGGACTTACCGGTTTTATTATATGTAGTTTCCGGCCTCATTTTAAATTTGTTGACTTGTGTTGTTTTGAGTGCTTCCTACCTTGCCATGTTTTGCATCTTATATATACTTGTCTTGCATCAAACTTGCTTGAGCATATTGTCATGTTCTTGTGTTGTTTTTCTGTGCTTCCTACCTTGCCATGTATTGCTTCCTGTATAGACTTGTCATGCATCATACCTTGCCATGTATTGCATCATATAGACTTGTGTTGTTTTTCTGTGTTTCCTACCTTGTCATGTATTGCTTCCTGTATATACTTGTCATGCATCATACCTTGCCATGTATTGCATCATATATAGACTTGTGTTGTTCTCCTCTGCTTCCTACCTTGCAATGTTTTGCTTCCTGTATGGACTTGTAGTGCATCCTATGTCGACTTGTGTTGCATCCTACTTGTTTGAGCATATTGTCATGTTCTTGTGTTGAGTGTTTTTCGTATTGCATGCTTCTTCCCGTTAGTGCTTATTCCGTTGCGATCGTGAGGATTCGTTCTTCTACTCGTGGTTCGTCTTCAAGGCTTCTTCTTCGTCTTCTTCATGGATCCTTTCTTCTTCCTTGCGGGATCCCAGGCAAGATGACCATACCCTTGGATACCTTTTACTATCATTGCCATTGCTTAGTTGTCTCGATGCTATCGTTACATGTCGCGCTACCCATCATTATTATCAGCCTCTCCTTGTTGCCATGAAACCTCTAACCTTTGACACCTTCCTAGCAAAACCATTGTTTGGCTATGTTACCCGCTTGCTAGCCCCTCTTATAGCGTTGCTCGTTGTAGGTGAAGATGAAGATCGTTCCAGGAGGGAAGTTGTTGTTGGAATATCACAATATCTTTTATTATTATTAACACACCTATATACTGGGAATGGGTGGAAGGCTTGGCCTTTTGCTCGGTGTTTTGTTCCACTCATGCCACCTTAGGCGCCGATAAACCGGCATTATGTTCCTTGATTTTGCGTTCCTTACACGGTTGGGTATATGGGCACCCCTTGACACTTCATCTTTGAATAAAACTCCTTCAGCAAGGCCCAACATTGGTTTTAATTTGCCTCATAATAATAACTTAATTAATTAATTAAAATTGCATAGGGGGTCGCACCCTCGTGGATTCTTCTACATAGAAGGGGGGCCAGTGCTGATGGTGTTGGTTCAAAACGGGCAGACTGTAGGGCCGCCTTGGGGAAACCCGAGGTATTTGGTATTTTCCTATAGGCTGTCCCATCCGGACGTGGCCTGAGACGAGATACGCGCGGCTACTATCAGGGTGTCGGCACGCCGGGAGGTCTTGCTGGACTTGTTTTACCATTGTCGAAATGTCTTGTGCACCGGGATGCCGAGCCTGATCGGATTTCCCTAAGATAAGGGGTGATGATATTATATTTATCACTTCAGCTGATCGTGAGAGCTTGTGATGGGCTAAGTTGGGACACCCCTGCAGGGTTATGATCTTTCGAAAGCCGTGCCCGCGGTTATGTGGCAGATTGGAATTTGTTAATGTCCGATTGTAGAAAACTTGACAGAGGATCCGAAGTAAAACACACAACTGTGTGAGTAACCGTGAATGTCTCTTTTCACTTTGAGAAGAGAACACGGTGGGGTTATGTTTGACTCGTAGGTAGTTCAGGATCTTTAGCGATCACTACTAGTTGCGACCATTTGCGTAGATGCTCATCTTATTCTTGTACTCGTAAGTTAGCCACCATATTGCTTAGCCGCTGCTGCAACCTCACCACTTTACCTCTTCCTACCTATTAAGCTTTGATAGTATTGTTACCCATGGTTATGGGATTGCTGAGTCCTCGTGGCTCACAGATACTACAACAATAGTTGCAGGTGCAGGTTTCCGATGACTTGACGTGAGAGCGTTGATCGTTGTGTTGGAGTTCTTTCTACTTCTTCTTCTTCAATCTTGGGTTAGGTTCCGGGTCGGCAGTCTGGGATAGCAGATGGATGTCGTTGTTCCTTTCATGTTTGTATCCGTAGTCGAATACTTTATATTGATGTTGTTTTATTCTTGTGACTTGTATGTATTGTTGTATCCCCTATGTATGTATGTAATGGTACGATGTAATGATATCCATCTTGCTAAGCGCCCGAAATGCGGTTGTGACCCATTCACGTAAGTGTCACATGATCGGGATAGAATCACATCTTGGGCCTGACAAGTTGGTATCAGAGCCGACCCTCGCGGTTACACGGATGTTTGCGGACAGTTTGCAGTCATGTTGTGCATGACGTTTGTGACCCGTCGTGGCACACGGCATGGCACATGTGCTGTCCTGGAAGCACAGACGGTTGTGCCAAGAGGGAACGTTCCTGTGGTCCGACGAGGACGTCGGTTCCTCTGAGTGAGGGTGTATTTGATGGCCTAGCTTATTAGGGATGATAGACTACTCATATCAATAAGGAATTCCTTCTTTTCCGGGAGCCCATTCGGATAGAACTCCAAAGTTAAGCGTGCTCAGCTTGGAGTAGTTTCAGGATGGGTGACCGACCAGGAAGTTGCTCCCGGGTGCGCACGAGTGAGGACAAAGTGCGCAGAAAACACTAGTATTGATATGTGGGGCCAGTCTAGATCCCGCTAGGAGTAACGACCACCGGCGGGTGTGTCCGGGGCGTTACATCGACGGTGGCCCGAGGTAGTTGAGCTCGAGCTCAATCTCAAGATCGGGCATCTCTGCAGATGAACTGGTGGTGCGGGTGAACTATTTGGAGTGGGTGAGAGCGAGCAGGTGTGAAAGGAGGGATCAGGGAGGCCTCTATATAGATGCCCAGGGGATCACCGTAGACCCGTCCGCGGATGTGGTCGCTGTTGACGCCAGAAGCCATGGTAGCTCGCAAGGCTTGGCCGGGGGTGTTTGTGAGGTTGGTCTATGACCAGGGGGAGGGAGAGAGGGAGCGGGGAGGTGCCAGAGGGTTCTCGCGTGTGAGGTCGACCGTTGGCTGAGCCAGCGGCGCTCGGGGAGAGAGAGGAAGAGAGAGGAGGGGGCGACCAGTTGACGTGTTGCGGATGTCGAGGCGGCCTCGTGTTACACGGCCCCGGATCCCAAGGCTATCAGGGGCCATGGGATGACCCAGCGACAGTGCAGCTGGACACTGTAGCGCGCTCCATAGTGCATTTTTGGCATGCCAATCGTGCCCGGGACGTGTCATAGCTTGTCCAGTAGTTGTTGGATAGTTTGAGGGGTCCTTAGATTCTTTGGGAGTAAGGTAGAAGGGAGGGGTGAGAAGTAGGAGGGTGGAAAATGTGCCACCATGGTGAAAACAGAGGGGGGAAGTGGGGTTTTACCCCATCAATTATTGAGATGAGGGCTTGGGTGATATTCTGGAGGTAGAAGAGGGTTAGGAGGGCCTCTGGTAAGAAGTCGAGGCAAAGTATAAGAGTGAAGTGGGTCAAAATGATGCTTTTCGCAAAATGCCAGAAGGTGTTTCATGCAGATCTGGGCAAGAAAATTAAGTCCAATTGACATGCGAATTAACATGATGAAAGGGCATTCAGAAATGAAGTTGTTCACCAGGTTTGACCTTATTTGAAGAAAGTTGCCAATGTAACTTTGGCAAACCCTAGAAATCAACATAAATGGGTTTTCCAAGATTTAGTCATGCAAATCTCCTCTCCTTGATGCACCACTTGGTGTAGTGTCATCATTTGAGGATTTGAGCATGTCCACAAAATTTTAGATGAAAAGGAGAAAGTTGGCAATGTATAGTTGTTCAAACTTGGATCTAGAGAAAGAGGGTTTTGGGGCACTTTGACCAAGATACTTGATGGTCCCCAAGTGCATGGAATCATCGTAGCAATTCCCAATGGTGGAAGTGATAAGTATGGATTGTCGAACCCATAAGGAGCTAAAGGTAAGATTAATATTCTCTCAAGTCATATCTGCCACCGATACGACTCTACGTACACCGAACGTTTGCTTCCAACTAGAAACGAGAAATAAAACTACATTGTGGGTATGAAGAGGATAACTTTGCATGATATCGGAGAGCTAAAATATAAAAGTAGGTGCGGTTATCATAAAGTTAGAATATATTACTAAATATTATAAATAGCAAGTGTGGAGTAATGATGGATCGGTGTGCAGAATTGTCCTAGGCAATTGTTAACAAAACCGGTAGTCGTCATTGCAATTTCATATGAGGGAGAGGCATAAGCTAACATACTTTCTCTTCTTGGATCATATGCACTTACGATTGAAACTCTAGCAAGCATCCACATCTACTAAAGATCATTAAGGTAAAACCCAACCATAGCATTAAAGCATCAAGTCCCCTTTATCCCATACGCAACAATCCCCTTAGTCGGGTTTATGCTTCTGTTACTCTAGCAACCCGCTATAAGCGAATCATGAACGTATCGCAACACCCTATAGCGGGAATCCCTCACGCTTGCTCGACACGGAGGGCACCATAGGACAGCACCGAAATAAAACATACAACTCCTACCAATCTAGATCATCAATCAACCTAAAGACAAAGGATATCTACTCAGAACATCATAGGATGGCAACACATCATTGGATCATAATATGTGGCATAAAGCACCATGTTCGAGTAGAGATTACAACGGGGTGCGGGAGAGTGGACCGCATAAAAGAGATGAGGATGTTGATGATGATGGTGAATTTGATGAAGACGATCATCGCGGCGATGATTCCCCTCCCGATGGCACTCTGGCGCCACCGAGAAAGAGGAGGAGAGGTTCTCCCCCTTGTGCTTCCGCCTCCATGGCCTCCCCCTAGATGGGGAGATGTTCTCCCTCTGGTCCTTGGCCTTCATGGCGATGATGGCCCCTCCAGGATCCTCCTCCATGGCCTCCGGTGATGATGGTCCCCTCCTGCAGGGTAACAGAGAGGGCCTAGATTGATTTCTCATGGTTACAGAGGCTTGCGGCGGCGGAAGTTCCAATCTAGGTTATTTTCTAGAGGTTTATGTATTTATAGGAATTTTTGGCGTCGGTCTCACGTCCAGGGGGTATCCGAGTCATCCACGAGATAGGGGCCCATGCCTAGGGGGGTTGGGCGTGCCCCCACCCTCGTGGACAGCCCAGGACTCTTCTGGCCCAACTCTTTTACTCCAGGGGCTTCTTTTGGTCCATAAAAAAACATCAATTATTGGCACGTCAATTGGACTCCTTTGGTATTCCTTTTTTGTAAAACTCAAAAACAAGGAAAAACACAAAAACTGGCACTGGGCTCTAGGTTAGTCCCAAAAATCATATTAAATAGCATACAAATGTATATAAAACATCTAAGATGGATAATATAATAGCATGAATACTTCATAAATTATAGATACATTGGAGATGTATAAGCATCCCCAAGCTTAATTCCTACTCGTCCTCGAGTAGGTAAATGATAAAAGAAATAATTTATGAAGTGTGAATTCTAGCAGGTGCACAAGTTTGATCAATGATAATTTCAATCACCTTTTCTAGCATCATTATGTGTCATAACAATAGCTCATCTCATAAAACTTTTCATGATCAAGCAACAAGCTATTTACATGTTAAAGTATAGATCATAAACTTTCTTGAAAACTAACAAACAGTGCTCTTAGTCATCAAACAATTGCAATTCATCTTATTTTTGGGAAGGGTCTATGTAAGAGCTTTGATTCAGCAAACTCCACATACTAAACTATCATTTAATGTTTCACAATTGCTAACACTCATGTGATATTTATGTGTTCAAAGTTTTAATCGGACACAGAGAAAGATAGGGGCTTATAGTTTCACCTCCCAACCTTTTACCTCAAGGGTAATGTCAACAATAATAATTTATGAAAACCTAAATCCAAGTGGATATATATATTCGGATCGCTCCAACACAAAGTGCTTCCCAAAGGAAAAAGTGTAAAAAGGAAAGGTGATGATCAATGACCCTTGTATAAGGGTAGAAGATAAAAGTAAAAGATAGGCCCTTTGGAGAGGGAAGCACATGTTGTCATTCGCTTTTATGGTTGGATGCAAAAAATCTTAATGCAAAAGAATGTCACTTTATATTGCCGCTTGTGATAAAGACCTTTATTATGCAGTCTGTCGCTTTTATTCCTTCCCGATCACAAGTTCGTATAAAGCTTATTTTCTTCGCACTAATAGATCATACATATTTAGAAAACATTTTTTATTGCATGCACCGATGACAACTTACTTGAAGGATCTTACTCAATCCTTAGGTAGGTATGATGGACTCTCATGGCAAAACTTGTTTAAGGGATGTTTGGAAGCAAAAGTAGTATTTCTACTTGGTGCAAAGAATTTGGCTAGCATGAGAGGGAAAGGCAAGCCCAACATGTTGGATGATCCAAGATAATATAACATTTTGGATATAGGAAAACATAACCCGTTAAGTTGTCTTCCTTGTCCAACATCAACCTTTTAGCATGTCATATTTTAATGAGTGCTCACAATTACAAAAGATGTCCAAGATAGTATATTTATATGTGAAATCTCTCTTCCTTCAATATTCTTTCATGAATTGTTCAAGTGCCCAATTTTGTGTGTCACATCCCTAGATTCTGGTTGCTAATAGTTGCACAAGCATCCATGCATCATGTTTAAATTTCAATTAAAGTTGAAATGGGGATGGTAGAAACTCCCAGCACCCCCTTTAATCCAACTAGGGTTTACTAATACTTTTCAATGTACCCAAAATGCCCTTCATAAATTTTCATCATTTTTGTTTTGGTCCAGAACATCTGCCAAAAATGGTGCACACTTTTCTAGGACACTTTGGATCATGGAATCAAATCATCAGGTATTTGCATTTGGATATTTAAATCCTAAAAATAATTTTAAATGTCCAAATAATCTTGGAAGTAAATGAGGGTTCTTGGAATTAATCTAGACAATGCCCACAAATATTTTCATGATTTATGAAAATGCTCTAGCATTTTTAATAAAGCAATACAAATACAGAAAAAACAAAACAAAACAGAAATCAGAGAGAGAGAACTCACCCAAGGCCTAGCACTGTAGCGGCCCAACTGGCCCCACTACTAGTCATCACTGGCCTCCCGCCAGGAGGACAGTGCGCGCGTGGCCACCGCACACCGGCACGCGCCCCGGCCACCCCTACTTGCCGACGAGCCCCTGGACGCGTGGCCGACTTCCTCGGTGCCATCGCAAACCCTCTGGCTCACTCACTCTTCCTCCCTGCTCTCTTCCTTGCCGTTCCCCACCTCACCGAACACGCCCGCCACCGCTGACTAGCACCACCGCGGCCATCGCCTCTCCCTTGTCCCATCCAGCGGTCGAAAAGCTCCGCCTAGTCGCCCTCGTCCTCCCCGCCGAGCCACACGAAACCGGGCGCCTCTGAACATCGTCACCGTGGTCGTCTTGTACCTCGGGCAACCAAGATGGCCGGCGCTCGTTCGTCGTCTATGGTGCCTCCCTGAGCTCGCTGAGCCCTCCATTGGAATCCTAGTGAGATTATCTGTCTTCCCCCTCACTCCCCGTGCTCTATTTTTCGCTCTAGCCACCGCCCCGCGAGCAGCTGAAGCCACCATCCGCCATTGCCGACGAGCTCGACGCTCTCGAGCTTCTCTGCTCGAACGCGTTGCACCACCGTGATCCTAGTGACATGAGGATGTCGTAGAGCCTACGCACGCAAGAAGTCAAGCACCCTAGCCTCGTTTTCGTCAATGCCATAGCTCCGGCCACCGCCTTCGTCGTTGCTGCCGTCGCTGCGAGCCTCCCCTCGACCAGCCGCCTGCTCCGTTGTACGCGACGCACTCCCAGCTGCAGAAAGAGCCCCTACGCCACTTGAATGGTCATCGGAGGCGGTTTTCTGACGCCCTCCGCCATGTTCGACCTCGCCGGCGGCTAACTGCCGGTCGTTTGACCTTTTTGACCGGGGGTTTGACCTCCCCCGGGTCGCTGACAAGTGGGCCCCGGCCCTGCTAACTTTAGTTAAGTTCTAACCAAGTTTAATTAACCCCCTGACTCACTAACGTGTGGGCCCAGCTCTGTTAGGTGTTAGTTAGGTTAAACTAACCCTAGTTAGTTAGCAGTAGTCACTGACGTGTGGGTCCCACGTGTCAGCCTCTGTAGCTGACTATGTGTCACTTGCCGGTGGGCCCTACAGGTCAGGTTTGACTTGATCCAGCCCGCTGACCTCCTGATGTCATTGATACGTCATGCTGACGCAGTAAGTATTTTATGGGATTTAAAATAAATCAGAAATTATTTATTTATTTTCAAAAAATGCTTTAAACTTCTAAAAATCATATAAAACCAACTATAGCTCAAATGAAAATAATTTATATATGAAACATTATCAGAAAAATTCAAGGAATATGTTTATGGCATTATCATGCATGTTTGAGCAACTTATGCCTACTGTTCAGGTCAAATCATTTGAATGTTATTTGAATATTGACAGATGGAGTTTGAATTAGAACCCTTGGTTCAAATCAACTTCATTTAAATCACTGCTAGTTGCATTAGCTCAAATCACAACATGTTGCCATGTCATGATCATGCATCATATTATTGCATTGCATTGATTGTGTTATTTCTCTGTTGCCGGTGTTTGTCCCCTCTCAGTAGACGACGTTCCGACGATATGAGATCGATGACACGGATAAAGAGCTTTACAATCTTCAGAACTGCCAGGCAAAAAAAACCATTGAGCATTTCGATACAATCCCACTCTCTCGCTCTTGCTCTCTTTTACTGCATTAGGACAAATTCGTTTCAACTACTATTTGCTGCGGTAGCTGAACCCCCTTTTCCTCTGCATGACATGTCATTGCCATAGTAAATAGTTGAAACCCACTAGCATGAGTAGGAGTTGTTTGAGCCATGTTGTGCCTACTCATTCATGCTTTCTGGTTATGCCTGCTATGCTTCGAGTTGTGTCAGGTCTGATTCATCGAGGAAGAATTGGAGGTGTGTGAACATGTCCTACTGTTGAGAGTTAAGTGTGTGAACACGATTTGGTAAAGGTGGCGATGAGAGGCCATGTAGGAGTACATGGTGGATTGTCTCACTGAAACCATCCTCAGGAACTGAGTTTTGTGTTTGTGATCCATGAACAGCTACTACCACGCGTTGGGCCCGAAACCAATGGACCCTCTCGACTTATTAATCAACCTGATCTCTGTCCAGGAGTTGCAAGTAGTTTCTGGTGTTTGTAGTATGCTGGAGGCCGTGCACAGCGCTGACCCAAGGGGTGGGCTATGATGCGGTAGGCACGTGGCACGGTGTACCGAGTCGCCCGTTTGGTGTCTCGGGAACCCTGTACACATCGTTTGGGGCCGTGAGCGACACCCCGACCGGATCTCCTTGCGGATGGAACCCGAATAGACGATAAACCTGGACTAGAGACTTGTGTGGTTAGTCAGGTCGTGGCCAACACCCTCGCTAGGCTTCCGCTTGAAGGTTGCAGAGATACATGACGTGTACATGGCGGTAAGCGGTGAGAGCGTGTGTGAAGAAGTACACCCCTGCAGGGTTAACATGATCTATTCGAATAGCCGTGTCCGCGGTAAAGGACTTCTGGGTTGCCTATATAGTTCATAGACAAGTGAAAGTGGATACTCTAAAATGCACAAGATAAGCGTGAGTGCTACGGATGGCATTCTCGTAGGGAGACGGGAACGGATCCATAGTGGTGTATTGATTGGTGAATATGTGGACTCGTGTGCGCCACCTCAAAGGAGTTACTTGCAGTCATAGTTTAGGATAGCCACTGAGTCAAAGCTGGCTTGCTGCTGTTAAACTTCACCATCCCTTTGTTGATACTGATGCATATGTAGCTAGTTCTGATGTAAGTCTTCCTGGGTACATTTGTACTCACATTTGCTTAATTTATGTTTTTGCACAGAGATTTCAGTCTCACTAGTAGTTCCGCGTGGACTTCAACGTTTAGCTTGTTACCTCAACTACGATCTTGTACCCTTGTGTGACGCCCCCGATTTGTCCGTACACTAATCATGCACGCAAATGTGTACGACCAAGATCAGGGACTCACTGGAAGATATCACAACACAACTCTAGACACAAATTAAAATAATACAAGCTTTATATTACAAGCCAGGGGCCTCGAGGGCTCGAATACATAAGCTCGAAAACACAAGAGTCAGCGGAAGCAATAATATCTGTGTACAGACACAAGTTAAACAAGTTTTCCTTAAGAAGGCTAGCACAAATATAGCAACGATCGAAAAGGCAATGCCTCCTGCCTGGGACCTCCTAACTACTCCTCGAAGCCGAAATCCACGTAGAATCATCCTCGAGATCTTCTGGCTCCTGGACTCCATCAATACGGTTGCGTCATCTGAGAAGAAGGGAAAAAAGGGGAAAAGGGGGAGCAAAGCAACCGTGAGTACTCATCCAAAGTACTCGCAAGCAAGGATCTACACTACATATGCAATGACATCTGTGTAAAGGGGTAATATATGTGGGCTAAACTGCAGAATGCCGGAATAAGAGGGGGATAGCTAATCTAATCGAAGACTATGCTTCTGGCAACCTCCATCTTGCAGCAGTAGAAGAGAGTGTCTAGAAAGTAACAAGTATCCTCGCTTCTGGCAGCCTCTGTCTTGCAGTAGTAGAAGGGAGTAGATGGTAAGTTCACCAAGTAACATCGTATAGCATAATCCTACCCGGCGATCCTCCCCTCGTCGCCCTGTGGGAAAGTGATCACTGGGTTGTATCTGGAACTTGTCTGGGTGTGTTTTATTAAGTATCCAGTTCTAGTTGTCAGGAGGTCAGAGTACAACTCCGGGTCGTCCTTTTACCGAGGACAAGGGTATTCGAATAGATTAACTTCCTTGCAGGGGTGCACCACATAACCCAGCACGCTCGATCCCATTTGGCCGGACACAATTTCCTGGGTCATGCCCGGCCTCTGAAGATCAACACGTCGCAGCCCTACCTAAGCACAACAGAGAGGTTAGCACGCCAGTCTAAACCCTAAGCGCACGTGGGTCTGGTCCCATCGCCCAATGCACACTTGCACGTTGCGAGGGCAGCCAGTAAGCAGAACTAGCCGCTCCTAATACCAGAGCGGCGTTCCAGTCCAATCCGGCGCGCGCCGCTAAGTCGCTGACGTCAAGAAGGCTTCGGCTGATACCATGACGTCGAGTGCCCATAACTATTCCCACGTAGCTGGTTAGTGCGTATATGCCAATGGCCAGACTCAGATCAAATACCAAAATATCATTAAACGTGTTATTAAGAAATAACCGCGAACAACGACCAGGGCCAGGCCACCTGTCTCCTAGGTGGTCGCAATCCGCCATGTCGCTTCGCCACAAAGTAACCATCAGGGGGCTGCCGGGAACCCAGGCCCACCACTACATGTGTGGAACCACCTGCCCCTTCAGCCCCCATCTCCGAATCATCATCATGTGTATGTAATAGTATAGTATATACTCGTGATCACCACCCGAGTGATCACGACCCGATAGTATAGCATGGCAGACGGACAGGAATGTAGGGCCACTGATGGAGTACTAGCATCATATACTAACCATTAGGATAGCAGGTAAAGGTAGCAACAGTTGTAGCAACAATGATAGGCTATGCAACAGAATATGAGCTATCGAATGAACAACAGTAGCAAACCTGATGCAAGAATAAGAGAGAGGGGAATGGGCGATATCTGGTGATCAGGGGGGGGCTTACCTGGTTGCTCTGGCAAGACGGAGGGGTCGTCAACACCGTAGTGGAACTGGGGGTCGCCGACAGTCTCGAGGTCTACCGGAAAGAAGTAACAGAGGGGGAACATAATAAATAACAGAGCAAACAAAGCATCACAAAGTATAACAAGGCAATACATGGTGCCAGGGGTGATCAAACGCAGGGATAGGTGATACTAGCTAAAGGGGAAAACATCCGGGAAAGTATTCCCGGTGTTCAGCGTTTTCGGATAGATGAACCGGAGGGGGAAAGTTGCATGTTCGCTATGCTAGGGATGTGTGGCGGACAAACGGGCTGAGTATCCGGATTCGTCTCGTCGTTCTAAGCAACTTTCATGTACAAAGTTTTTCCATCCGAGGTACGGTTTATTTTATATTTATTTTAAAAGATTTAATCATTTTTAGAATTTATTTAATTATTTTAAATCAACATTATCCAGAATAGTGCATGCTGACGTCACCATGACGTCAGCAGTCAACAGGGGTTGACTGGGTCAAATTGACGTGTGGGACCCACCTGTCATACTCTGTTTAGTTTAATTAGGATTTAGCTAATCTAATTATTGTTTAATTAAACTAACTAGTTAATTAGATTAATTAAACAGGATTAATTAACTTAATTAATTCACTAATTAATTAATTAATTAATTATTAATTTTATTAGTTCATTTTTTTACTTCCTTTTCTTTTCTTCTTCTTTTTAAATGTTCTGGGGGCTGTGGCCCCCTGTCATTGGCTCCATGGGGCGGGGCCCTATCGCCAGTGGCCGTAGCGGGCGCGGGCGACGGTTTTCGGGCGTGGCCCGATCAGGCACACGCCCGTGGTCATGCGGGGCGGGCGCTGGCGGCCAGAGGCCAGCGCTAGGACGGGCCGGCGGCCACGGCAGCAGCGGCCGGGGCCGTGCGAGGTCGCGGCGCGGGGGCCCGGGGCGCCGGCGGCGGCAGCAGCAGAGCGGTGCGTCGCAGCGGGGAGCGCAGGGGGCGCCGGAGGTGAGCGCGCGCAGCGGCGGCGCCGGAGCAGCAGCACAGCACTGACGCACGGTGAGTGGCGAGGCGGAGCCGTAGCAGCAACAGCGGAGGCAGAGGCGGGGCAACGACGGCAGTTGCTAAGGCGGAGGCGGCGAGGCTGGGAGGGCCACTGTAATGCCCCGGATGTAATACTTTCCCTTTTGGGTATATAATATATCTCCGGCTTCATCTATTTCCATTCCGGGTTCTTTGTCTTTCGGGTTTTCGTCGTTTTGTTGGGTGAGTGTGTGGCATTCATTCATATCTTGTAGACATGTGCATTGCATTGCATTTGTGTTGTCGGTTGCATCCGGTTCCGCGCGTTTTTTCCCGTTGTCCGTTTCGCATTCCGGAGCTCCCTCACGTGTCCGTGACGTCCCGTAGGCCTACTTTGTTGTTTGGGCGAGTAACGTTACCGGTGTGCCGAAAGGTGGTTGTGTGTGTTGTTGTTTTGTTGTGTGCAACCCGCCTCTCAAATCTCGTCGTGTTTCGAGTCCGTTTGCTACCCCAACAGTTATTCGTGTGGGCTCAAAGTGCCTCCACTTGTGGCTCGGAAACACCCCTACTGCAGCCCACTACCCTCTCCTAGGCCCATCTAAACTACCCCCGCGATCGGATCCATCGGATCGCGATCGGAGGGATCCTAGCGCCCCTAAATCCCCCCTAACCCTAAAAATCTGCTATTTATAGACCCCCCCTAGGTCCATTTTGGGGATCCCTAGCTTCTCCCTAAATCTCCTCAATTTTTGTGCTACATCAGACCCAAAACATCTCTTTCCTGTCTCCACCTCGAATCCCGTAGGGACTAGCAGCCGCCGCTCCTGGGATCGAGGCAATCCCGACCAGATCCGTTTTCCCTTCGCTCCCAGCCGCCGGATCGATCGCTCCGCCGGCCCGCAGCCACCTCCGTCCCGCATCGCCGAGCCGCCGCGCGCCGCGACTTGGGCCGCCCGAGCCCAGCCGCCGCACTTCGCCCGACCGCCTCCTTCCGCAGGCCGCGCCACCGTGGGCCTCCGGGCGCCCTACTCGCCAGCCGCCTTCCGCTCCGGGGCCCGAGGCCCACTTCCCCCGAGCCGCGCCGGTCGCTGGGCTCCCTCGCCTCCAGCTCCCGCCGGATCCCGCGGGCCGCCTCCCTCCAGGCTATCTGGGCCAGATCCGCCTCCGACCGGGCCGCACCAGCCGCCGTTCGGCCCAGCCGCAGGCCGCCGCCCTGGGCCGAAGCCAGCCTCGCCGGGCCCATGTTTCCTTCTCAGATCTGAAGGTTGCTTCTATATATCCTAAGTCCCAGATCTGTTATTCTATGATGCCTTTTTCAAACATGCATAACTTCTTGTGTGTTACTCCGTTTTGCGCATATGAGATGTCCAGACGTTCGTGGTGACTAGCACTACGTTTCATCTCTTGTTGTCATGCATGTTAGAGATCATCTAGGTGCTTGTTTTGCTGTTGCAAGAGTGCATCGTGATATAAACTGCTGCTGTGTGATGTTTTTATGCCATCTTTGCCATGTGATATCTTTTAGCTCGTTTGTCCGAATGATGCAAATGACATGTCCACGTGTTCGTCTTGCCATGATCTACATGTTGTATGTGATAGGTTGCATGATAGATTTATTCTTGCCATGTTTATCATCGTTGCAAAGTGCCATGTGGCTGTGATGTTGTTTCACTTGTTATGAAATGCCATCTTGTTGAGCTCGTTGCTATCGTTGTGTTTATCTCCATGAAGCATGCTTGTGTGTTTCGGTATCACCATCATGTGTACTTTGATGAGGTGCTTACCACTTGCCATGTTTAGTTTTGAGGTGACTTAAACTTGCTCTTTTAGATGCCATGATGAAATTGCTGTTTTAGGACTTAGTGGATTTTCACTAAGTCTGAAATCTGTAGCGTTCCGATGCCATGTTCGTGTGATGTTCTAGGACAAAGCATGATAGTTTTGGAGTGGATCTTGATTGTTCCTTGTAGTATATATTGTTGTCTTTCCATCCATGTCCTCACATGTCTATTTAAGTGGTTGTAGCATGTTTATCTTTTGCTCCAAAGTTTCAATAAAATTCTGCTGCCAGAATTTTATTGTCAAGTTCATTATGTCCAAGTTCATTGCTATTGAACCGTGACTCCTTTGGGGGTGCACCTTTGGACTTAGTTGCTGTAGTATATGTCTAGTTTGTGTTCATGTCCTTTTCCATGTTGTTTGGGTGCTGTAGCTTAATTATTTTGTGCTCCGAAGTTGCTATGTTGCTGTAATTTTCAGCTTTCGCTCATTTCTTGTTTCGGGCATAACTTTTAGCCCGTAACTCCGATTTCAGCAAATCTTACATGAAACTTGATTGATTTTTTGTGTAGATTAATAATATCAGATTATTATCATGTCTTGAGGTGTTTTTCTTGAGTGATATTTTCCGTGCTCCGTGTGCATCCTTAGTGCATCCATCATGCATTCATCTTTTTCGAGTGCGCATTGCATCTTGTTGATTGATGCTTGGTGTGATTGTTTTGTTTAGAGCCGGAAGCAGAGTCTGAGTTCGAGAACGAGCACGAGGTTTCCAACGAGGTTGAGCACGAGGACCCTTCTTACGATCCGAACGACTTCTTTTCAGGCAAGATGACCGAACCCCGATAACATTACTATCTTTGCCTATTGCTAGTAGTCTCGATCTATAGTTTTGCCTCGATGCCCATGATCTTCTTGTCAGCCTCCTACTTGTAAACCATTGCCATGTTTAACCAACCTACCTATGCAAACCGTTGCTTGGCTAAGTACGCTTCGCTCAGCCCTTCTTATAGCATTGCTAGTTGCAGGTGAAGATCGAAGATGCTTGCTTCATGTTGAAGTTTGGTTGGGTTATATCACACTATATAAATGCTTAAATGAAATCATCTATATATTGGCAAGGGTGGAAGGCTAAGCCTTTTGCTTGGTGATTTGTTCCACTCATGTCGTTAGGAACTGTATAAACTGGTGTTATGTTCCTTGATTATGCGTTCCTAACACGGTTGGGGTGTATGGGACTCCCTCGATAAACCGCTAAGTGCTAAGTCTTTTCCAGCAAGTCCCAACATTGGTACTATTTGCCTAATAACTAACTAAACTTGCATAGGGAGTTATAAACCCTTTTCCTTAATTCAACAACCCGGGCCAGTGCTCCACATGAGTGTTGGTCCAAACTGGGGGTTACGCGGGGCCACCTCGAGGGAACTCAAGGTCTGGTAAAAACCTGTGGGATCACCCATCCGGTCGTGGCCTGAGACGAGATACGCGCGGCTACTATCAGGGTGTCGGCACGCCGGGAGGATTTGCTGGATTAGCCTTACCTTAGTTCGGTATATCTTGAGCACGGGATTCCGAGAATACTCGGGTCTTCCCACTTTGGAGTTGCGACTCCGCGGATCGTGGGCTTGTAATGGGTCAAGTTGGAACACCCCTGCAGGGTTTGAACTTTCGAAAGCCGTGCCCGCGGTTATGTGGCAGATGGGAGCTTGTTAATATCTGGTTGTAGATAACTTGACACAAAGTTTCTAATACACTACCAGCGTGTGTTCCGTGACTGTCAATTTCCGAATAGGGATTCGGGAGTTGAACACGGAGGGGTTATGTTTGATGAGCTTGTAGCTAGGATCACTTCGTGATCACTTCTCGTCCGAGGCTTTCTCTTCTCGCTCTCACTCACGTAAGCTAGTTGCTAGTTGCTACTGCAGACACTTATTCTTTTCTTCAGCCTTATCCTCTCCCAAGGCTTAAATAGTCTTGTTACCCGGGAACGGGATTGCTGAGTCCTCTGTGGCTCACAGTTACTTCACCACACCAGATGCCGGTCCAGTTGTGAGCTATCCAGGTGATGGCACCGAGCTGGATTGGGAGTACGACGAGGAGCGTAGTCGGTACTATGTTCGATATCCGGATGATCAGTAGTGGAGACTCCTACTAGGATTCGATCCGCCTGTGGTTTATTTACTTCAGTTTGGTATCTTGACTTTTGGATTTTGCCCTTAGAGGGTTGTGATGTTCTTAATGTATGATGATTGAGAATTGAATTGTAATTCTGTGACGTGGCGAGTGTAAGCCAACTATTTAGGTTTACAATCCCCTCTTTTACATGAGATGTGCAAAGATTACCAAACTTGAGATCATTCTAGGATGGATTTATGCCTTTAAGTCGTGCCTCGACACGTAGGAGGTATAACTCCATCCTGGGCATTACAAGTTGGTATTCAGAGCCTTCTCCGACCTAGGAGCCCCCACTGTTTGATCGAATCGTTGACGGTCGAGTCTAGGCACACACTAAAAATATTTTGAGTCCTATATTATATCGGAGAGTAGGATTTCTTTGCTTCTCATCCCCTTTCTCTCTGGTGAGGACTCCTGACGACTACTCTTGTCTCTCCTATCTTCAAAAATTGCACAAATTTTTTGTTTTAGGAATCCCGCGAGTATTCTGGGATTGTTTCGATGTTCTTGTGACGAGGATATTGTTCTCGATGCCTCCTGACATTAGGGGTCGTGGTAGTGTCCCGGGGAGTTGAGCTTCGGGGTATTGTCGTCACAAGCATATCGCGGCAGTACTAAATACTTAAGACGACCGACATCGAAAATCTCTCCTATACGGCCAGTGGCAAGATAACCCCGACATCACCCAGTACTGGGGAGGTAGTTCGGGAGTATTGCCATAGCTTGTTATAGTGGATGCTTTTCGAAGGTCCGAGGTACACAGTTTCCGAGAAAGACTGGTTATGTGTTGAAGGATGGATACACCTGGATGTAGGTTTAGAGTTGATTGCGCGGTGCTTCCCGTGTATCCCCAACACCTGATTGCATAACTGGAATCTTTCGGAAATTTATAGGTGGGTTTATCCAGTAGATCGTAGGCATTCTTCCAACGAATGCAGGTTAGTGAGTTCGGGGTTCTACATTGCGTGAAGGGGTTATATGACCGATGTTACTATCAGGAGTTGCATCTTAAAGGATCCTTGGCTATGCTGATCCGGGGATTGCAAAACCTTTTCGTAACGCGTTCATATGTTTTCAGCACAAAGATGTTAGAACGAAACTCCTCTCTTGTGTTTGTTCCCGTCTGTACCTTGTTGTTTCTTATTTTATCCTTTTGTCCCCTATGTGGCTTCTCGTGAAGACTGATATTATCATTTAACTGAGAATTTCATTCGTTCCTCTTGTTCGAATGATTTCATTCGTTCTTATTGTTCGAATGATTATTGTGAAGACTTGTTGCAATTCATTCCATTGATTCAGCTTATACCTTTTGTCAATCAATTGCTGATTCGTGGTCATCTCTTACAGGATGGCTCCGAAAAAGGTTCCCAACGCTAACCCAGAGGTGGAAGAGGTCCCAGATCGTCCTCCTTCCCCTCCTCCTCCACCTGAGGCTTGGAGAGCAATTATGCAGACTACAGCTCAGAACACCCAGTTGTTGATGCAGATGATGCAGCAGATGCAAGCTAATCAAGCTAATCAGGGTGTTCCAGGGAACCAAGGCAACTTCTTCAACCAGCAGCACCATGCTACTCTCAACCAGTTCTTGGCCAACAATCCTAAAGCTTTCAGTTACTGTGTCGACCCTCTTGATGCTGAAGATTGGTTAACCGACATTAAGAAGCATTTTGAGTGCAGTAACGTGAAGGAAGATGATTATGTGAAGTTTGCAGCCTTCCAACTGAAAGATCAAGCAGCTGATTGGTGGCAGCAGTACAAAGACTCCAGGCCAGGTCAAGTGATCTCTTGGGAGAATTTCTGCAAGGACTTTCGCTCGCACCACATTCCTACAAGTGTCATCGAGGGTATGCGTGAGCAATTCCGCAACCTGAAGCAGGGCTCCATGACAGTCTATCAGTATAATGTCAAGTTCCAAAACCTCGCTCGTTATGCTAAGCAAGACATTCCTGATGCCAAGAGCAAAATCTACCAGTTCCGTGGAGGTCTCGAAGATGAACTTCAGCTTGCTCTCACCTTGTTCGAGCCGGATGAATTCGACAAGTTCTATAACATGGCTTTGAAACAAGAGGCAGCTTAGCTTAAGATGGAGGCTTCTAAGAAGAGAATTCGAGATGCCGTTCACTCTTCCTCATCGTCTCAGATGGTCTCGAAGCATCAGAAATTCTGGCTTCCTCCTCCTCCAGTGATTCGAGCTCCATACAACAACTCCAACAACTCCAACAACAAGAACTCTAGTGGACGTGGTTTCTCCCACCCACCCAACCCGAGCAACCAGTCGAAGAAGCAGTTTCAGTCTCAAGGCTCCAAGACAAGTGGCTCTCATTTCCGTCCTCTCTCAGAAGTGACTTGCAACAAATGCACTCAGAAAGGTCACTATGCCAACAGATGTCCAAATCCGAAGCGTCTTCCACCTCCTCCACCTGTGAGTTCAGCTATTGTCAGGCATGATCCAAAGTCTGCAAGGGTCAATCTGATGAATGCAGCACAAGCGGAGAATTCTTCTGATGTCATTTTGGGTAACCTTCCAGTGAACTCTATACCTGCTAAAGTTTTATTTGATTCGGGTGCTTCATGCTCTTTCATGTCTCAACCATTTGCATCCAAGTATAATGTGGACATCAAAAGTTTGCCAAGGGAGTTATCAGTTGTTTCTCCGGGTAGATTGATGCATTCTCGTATATATGCTCCGGATGTATCTATTCGCATGGGTGATTATCGATTTTTGGCTTCTCCGGTGATTCTCGGCAATTCTGACATTGACCTCATCCTCGGAATGGATTGGCTTTCTCAGCATGATGCTCACATCGATTGTGCTCAAAAGGAAGTCAAGATGACTCATTCTGATGAAGATGTGATTATCTTTGCCTCCAGGGATAACACTATCAGGCTTTTCTCTCTCAGTGATAAGGGCGAAATTAATGCCATATCTCAAATTCCGGTAGTGAACGAATATCAAGACGTCTTTCCTGAAGAACTTCCAAGCATGCCTCCACACCGTCAGGTGGAATTTGTCATTGAACTCGAGCCAGGTACTGAGCCAGCATGCCGGCATTCGTACAAGCTCTCTCCGGATGAATTGAAGGAATTGAAGAAGCAGCTTGATAAGCAGGAGAGTATGGGTCTCATCAGGCCTAGTACGTCTCCATGGGGCTGTGGTGTCTTATTTGTCAAGAAGAAAGATGGCACGGAGCGTCTCTGTGTTGATTACCGGCCATTGAACAAGAAGACGATTAAGAACAAATATCCGCTCCCCAACATCAACGAACTCTTTGAGCAGCTCAAAGGAGCTAAAGTGTTCTCTAAGCTTGACCTCCGAATGGGCTATCATCAAATTCGCATTCGCGAGGAAGACATTCCCAAGACGGCCTTCAGAACGAGCTACGGTTCATACGAGTATACCGTCATGTCCTTCGGTATCGCCAATGCTCCTCCTACCTTTTCGAGGATGATGCATTACATCTTCAACCCCTATACTGGCGAGTTTGTGCTTGTGTATCTAGATGATATTCTGGTGTTTTCCAAGAATGAAGAAGATCACGAAAAGCACTTACGTCTGGTTCTTGATCGACTCCGAGAGCATAAATTCTATGCCAAGTTCTCCAAGTGCGAGTTTTGGCTCGATAAGGTTTTGTACCTGGGCCACATCATCTCAGCTGACGGTATTGCGGTTAATCCCGAGAAAGTTGAAGCAATTGTCAACTGGGAAGCTCCTCAGAACGTCAAGCAGCTCCACAGTTTTCTGGGTCTTGCCAGCTATTGCAGAAGGTTTGTTGAGAACTTCTCCAGGATTGCCAAGCCTCTTTCCAACTTGCTTCAGAAGAATGTCAAATACTTTTGGTCTCCAGAGTGTGAAGTGGAATTCAAAACTCTCAAAGAAAAGCTTGTCTCTGCTCCAGTTCTGACTCCTCCAGATGAATCCAAGCCCTATGAAGTTTTCTGTGATGCTTCTCTTCAAGGTCTTGGTGGTGTGCTTATGCAAGATAAGAGAATTGTGGCATACACTTCTCGTCAGCTCAAGCCAAGTGAGAAGAACTATCCCACACATGATCTCGAGCTAGCAGCTGTGGTACATGCTCTGATTACGTGGAGACATCTGTTGTTGGGTAGAAAGGTTGACATCTTCACTGATCACAAGAGCTTGAAGTACATCTTCACACAGCCGCATCTGAACCTCCGCCAGACTCGTTGGGTTGAAATGATCCAAGAGTATAATACCAGCATTGAATACACTCCTGGCAAGGCGAATGTGATTGCAGATGCTTTGAGCAGAAAGGCATATTGCAACAGCCTTCTTATCAAGCCGTACCAGCCTGAGCTTTGTGAAGCTTTCAGGAAGCTCAACCTCCAAGTTGTTCCGCAGGGTTTTCTTGCAAATCTTCAAATTGCTCCTACCTTGGAAGATCAAGTCCGTGAGGCCCAGCTCAGTGATACCATGGTGAAGAAGCTGAAACATGGTATTGCAAAGGGCACTCCAAAATACAAGTGCTTCCGTGTTGATGAGAGAGATACCCTGTTCTTCGAGGACAGACTCGTTGTTCCCAAAGGCGATCTCAGGAAGCTCATGATTCTCTCCTTTCCATTCATCCTGGCAGTTCCAAGATGTATCAAGACCTCAAGCAGTCTTACTGGTGGACACGCATGAAAAGGGAAATTGCCCAATTTGTAAATGAATGTGATGTATGCAGAAGAGTGAAAGCAGAACATCAACGTCCAGCCGGTCTTCTCCAACCTCTTCCTATTCCAGAGTGGAAGTTCGACCACATTGAAATGGACTTCGTCAATGGTTTTCCTAAATCCAAGCGAGGAAATGATGCTATCTTTGTGGTGATTGACAAGCTTACCAAAGTCGCTCACTTTCTTCCAGTCAAAGAATCAATCAATGCAGCTCAATTGGCAGAGCTGTACACTTCCAGAATTGTGTCCCTACATGGCATTCCTCAAGTGATATCCTCAGACGGTGGAAGTTTGTTCACTTCAAGGTTCTGGGACTCCTTTCAGTCCGCCATGGGCACTAAGATCAGGTTCAGCACTGCTTTTCACCCTCAGACTAGTGGTCAAGTCGAGCGCATGAATCAGATTCTAGAAGACATGCTCAGAGCCTGTGTCATCTCCTTTGGCATGAAATGGGAAGACTGCCTTCCATTTGCCGAGTTCTCTTACAACAACAGCTTTCAAGCAAGTGCCGGCAAAGCACCGTTTGAAATTCTCTATGGCAGAAAATGCCGTACCCCTCTCAACTGGTCTGAAACAGGCGAACATCAACTTCTTGGCAATGACTTGATCTCAGAAGCCGAAGAAATGTGCAAAGTCATACGTGAGAATCTCAAGGCCGCTCAGTCGCGTCAGAAGAGTTACTATGACGGCAAGCATCGTGATTTGGCATTCAACATTGATGATCATGTCTATCTCCGTGTGTCTCCAATTAAAGGCACCCAAAGATTTGGTATCAAAGGAAAGCTTGCTCCTAGATACGTCGGGCCTTTCAAGATTCTTGGCAAAAGAGGCGATCTAGCCTATCAACTTGAGCTCCCCCCAAACTTCGCCAATGTTCATGATGTCTTCCATGTGTCTCAACTCCGCAAATGCTTCAAGGCACCTGAGCGCATGATTCCGATTGATCTTCAACAAGACCTGTCCTACCGAGAGAATCCAGTTGCCATTCTCGAAGAAACCGAACGCAAGACCCGCAACAAGTCCATCAAATTCCTGAAAGTCAAGTGATCACATCACACCGACCGTGAAGCTACCTGGGAACGAGAAGATCATCTTCGTTCCGAGTACCCTTCCTTTTTCCAGTCCTAGATCTCGGGACGAGATCTTTTTGTAGTAGAGGAGAGTTTGTAAAGCCCCGGATGTAATACTTTCCCTTTTGGGTATATAATATATCTCCGGCTTCATCTATTTCCATTCCGGGTTCTTTGTCTTTCGGGTTTTCGTCGTTTTGTTGGGTGAGTGTGTGGCATTCATTCATATCTTGTAGACATGTGCATTGCATTGCATTTGTGTTGTCGGTTGCATCCGGTTCTGCGCGTTTCTTCCCGTTGTCCGTTTCGCGTTCCGGAGCTCCCTCACGTGTCCGTGACGTCCCGTAGGCCTACTTTGTTGTTTGGGCGAGTAACGTTACCGGTGTGCCGCGAGGTTGTTGTGTGTGTTGTTGTTTTGTTGTGTGCAACCCGCCTCTCAAATCTCGTCGTGTTTCGAGTCCGTTTGCTACCCCAACAGTTATTCGTGTGGGCTCAAAGTGCCTCCACTTGTGGCCCGGAAACACCCCTACTACAGCTCACTACCCTCTCCTAGGCCCATCTAAACTACCCCCGTGATCGGATCCGTCGGATCGCGATCGGAGGGCTCCTAGCGCCCCTAAATCCCCCCTAACCCTAAAAATCTGCTATTTATAGACCTCCCTAGGTCCATTTTGGGGATCCTAGCTTCTCCCTAAATCTCCTCAATTTTTGTGCTACATCAGACCCAAAACATCTCTTTCCTGTCTCCACCTCGAATCCCGCAGGGACTAGCAGCCGCCGCTCCTGGGATCGAGGCCATCCCGACCAGATCCGTTTTCCCTTCGCTCCCAGCCACCGGATCGATCGCTCCGCCGGCCCGCAGCCACCTCCGTCCCGCATCGCTGAGCCGCCGCGCGCCGCGACTTGGGCCGCCCGAGCCCAGCAGCCGCACTTCGCCCGACCGCCTCCTTCCGCAGGCCGCGCCACCGTGGGCCTCCGGGCGCCCAACTCGCCAGCCGCCTTCCGCTCCGGGGCCCGAGGCCCACTTCCCCCGAGCCGCGCCGGTCGCTGGGCTCCCTCGCCTCCAGCTCCCGCCGGATCCCGCGGGCCGCCTCCCTCCAGGCCATCCGGGCCAGATCCGCCTCCGACCGGGCCGCACCAGCCGCCGTTCGGCCCAGCCGCTGGCCGCCGCCCTGGGCCGAAGCCAGCCTCGCCGGGCCCGTGTTTCATTCTCAGATCTGAAGGTTGCTTCTATATATCCTAAGTCCTAGATCTGTTATTCTGTGATGCCTTTTTCAAACATGCATAACTTCTTGTGTGTTACTCCGTTTTGCGCATATGCGATGTCCAGACGTTCGTGGTGACTAGCACTACGTTTCATCTCTTGTTGTCATGCATGTTAGAGATCATTTAGGTGCTTGTTTTGCTGTTGCAAGAGTGCATCGTGATATAAACTGCTGCAATGTGATGTTTTTATGCCATCTTTGCCATGTGATATATTTTAGCTCGTTTGTCCGAATGATGCAAATGACATGTCCACGTGTTCGTCTTGCCATGATCTACATGTTGTATGTGATAGGTTGCATGATAGATTTATTCGTGCCATGTTTATCATCGTTGCAAAGTGCCATGTGGCTGTGATGTTGTTTCACTTGTTATGAAATGCCATCTTGTTGAGCTCGTTGCTATCGTTGTGTTTATCTCCATGAAGCATGCTTGTGTGTTTCGGTATCACCATCATGTGTACTTTGATGAGGTGCTTACCACTTGCCATGTTTAGTTTCGAGGTGACTTAAACTTGCTCTTTTAGATGCCATGATGAAATTGCTGTTTTAGGACTTAGTGGATTTTCACTAAGTCTGAAATCTGTAGCGTTCCGATGCCATGTTCGTGTGATGTTCTAGGACAAAGCATGATAGTTTTGGAGTGGATCTTGATTGTTCCTTGTAGTATATATTGTTGTCTTTCCATCCATGTCCTCACATGTCTATTTAAGTGGCTGTAGCATGTTTATCTTTTGCTCCAAAGTTTCAATAAAATTCTGCTGCCAGAATTTTATTGTCAAGTTCATTATGTCCAAGTTCATTGCTATTGAACCGTGACTCCTTTGGGGGTGCACCTTTGGACTTAGTTGCTGTAGTATATGTCTAGTTTGTGTTCATGTCATTTGCCATGTTGTTTGGGTGTTGTAGCTTAATTATTTTGTGCTCCAAAGTTGCTATGTTGCTGTAATTTTCAGCTTTCGCTCATTTCTTGTTTCGGGCATAACTTTTAGCCCGTAACTCCGATTTCAGCAAATCTTACATGAAACTTGATTGATTTTCTGTGTAGATTAATAATATCAGATTGTTATCATGTTTTGATGTGTTTTTCTTGAGTGATATTTTCCGTGCTCCGTGTGCATCCTTAGTGCATCCATCATGCATTCATCTTTTTCGAGTGCGCATTGCATCTTGTTGATTGGTGCTTGGTGTGATTGTTTTGTTTAGAGCCGGAAGCAGAGTCTGAGTTCGAGTATGAGCACGAGGTTTCCAACGAGGTTGAGCACGAGGACCCATCTTACGATCCGAACGACTTCTCTTCAGGCAAGATGACCGAACCCCGATAACATTACTATCTTTGCCTATTGCTAGTAGTCTCGATCTATAGTTTTGCCTCGATGCCCATGATCTTCTTGTCAGCCTCCTACTTGTAAACCATTGCCATGTTTAACCAACCTACCTATGCAAACCGTTGCTTGGCTAAGTACGCTTCGCTCAGCCCTTCTTATAGCATTGCTAGTTGCAGGTGAAGATCGAAGATGCTTGCTTCATGTTGAAGTTTGGTTGGGTTATATCACACTATATAAATGCTTAAATGAAATCATCTATATATTGGCAAGGGTGGAAGGCTAAGCCTTTTGCTTGGTGATTTGTTCCACTCATGCCGTTAGGAACCGTATAAACCGGTGTTATGTTCCTTGATTATGCGTTCCTAACACGGTTGGGGTGTATGGGACCCCCTCGATAAACCGCTAAGTGCTAAGTCTTTTCCAGCAAGTCCCAGCATTGGTACTATTTGCCTAATAACTAACTAAACTTGCATAGGGAGTTATAAACCCTTTTCCTTAATTCAACAACCCGGGCCAGTGCTCCACATGAGTGTTGGTCCAAACTGGGGGTTACGCGGGGCCACCTCGAGGGAACTCAAGGTCTGGTAAAAACCTGTGGGATCACCCATCCGGTCGTGGCCTGAGACGAGATACGCGCGGCTACTATCAGGGTGTTGGCACGCCGGGAGGATTTGCTGGATTAGCCTTACCTTAGTTCGGTATATCTTGAGCACGGGATTCCGAGAATACTCGGGTCTTCCCACTTTGGAGTTGCGACTCCGCGGATCGTGGGCTTGTAATGGGTCAAGTTGGAACACCCCTGCAGGGTTTGAACTTTCGAAAGCCGTGCCCGCGGTTATGTGGCAGATGGGAGCTTGTTAATATCTGGTTGTAGATAACTTGACACAAAGTTTCTAATACACTACCAGCGTGTGTTCCGTGACTGTCAATTTCCGAATAGGGATTCGGGAGTTGAACACGGAGGGGTTATGTTTGATGAGCTTGTAGCTAGGATCACTTCGTGATCACTTCTCGTCCGAGGCTTTCTCTTCTCGCTCTCACTCACGTAAGCTAGTTGCTAGTTGCTGCTGCAGACACTTATTCTTTTCTTCAGCCTTATCCTCTCCCAAGGCTTAAATAGTCTTGTTACCCGGGAACGGGATTGCTGAGTCCTCTGTGTCTCACAGTTACTTCACCACACCAGATGCAGGTCCAGTTGTGAGCTATCCAGGTGATGGCACCGAGCTGGATTGGGAGTACGACGAGGAGCGTAGTCGGTACTATGTTCGATATCCGGATGATCAGTAGTGGAGACTCCTACTAGGATTCGATCCGCATGTGGTTTATTTATTTCAGTTTGGTATCTTGACTTTTGGATTTTGCCCTTAGAGGGTTGTGATGTTCTTAATGTATGATGATTGAGGCTTGAATTGTAATTCCGTGACGTGGCGAGTGTGAGCCAACTATTTATGTTTACAATCCCCTCTTTTACATGAGATGTGCAAAGATTACCAAACTTGAGATCATTCTAGGATGGATTTATGCCTTTAAGTCGTGCCTCGACACGTAGGAGGTATAACTCCATCGTGGGCATTACAGCCACGCACTCGGACGCGGGACGACGCGTCAATGGGGTGAGCTAGGACGGGAAGAGAGGAGGGAGATGCTCACAACGGGCTGTAGGGAAGTGGCGGCGGGCTCGGGGAAGAGGCTGGGAGGTCCGGCGAGGCGGCAGGGTGACTTTGGGGCGAGGTTGCACCGGCGATCCAACTACGACAAGGTTGAGGTGGCGCTGGGGCGATGCCGACGGGCGAGGTCCGGCGACGGGACACCTGCGGGCGGCGGGCGGCGTCGGCTGGGTGCAGACGCCGAGGTGGCGGGGCTGGGCGCGGTCGTCGGGGTCGAGGGGCGCGCGCCTGCGATCCAGATCGTGCCGGGGGCAGGGGACGAGGGAGCGGGAGGGGAGTGGGGACGAGTGGGGTTCTGGCCTAGGGTTCGGTCAGGGGGTGGGGGTGGTTATGGGAGGCCAGGTGGGCCGGCCTGGCTAGCCCAGTGGCCATCTGGGCCGAAACCAAGCGAGGAGGGGGAGTTTGTCCTTTTTTTGCTTTCTTTGTTTTTCTCTTTTCTTTTATTTATTCTTTTCTATTTTCATTTATAGTTTCTTTTATTTTAGTTTTATGAAATACCAAGTCAGCACCTAAATTAGTATCATCAATATAGGCCACTGCCAAACCTAGATTGTAGCCAATATATACTAGTTTAATATTTTCATAATTTCTAAAGTAATTAAATTATTATTTTAGCAACTGCTTTTAATTATTATAGTGCATTTGAACTCTTTATAAAAGTGTGGTTTCTCCACCAATATTACATATGATTTATTTATCACCTTTAGAACATTTTAGTTTTGACGTTTGAAAACTTTTATTGTTTGCTTCATTTTGAATTTGAATTCGAACCGGTTTCGAACTAACACGAGATTATCAATAGTAATTGCGGTGATGTGTCGTCATTAGTAGAGGGTTACTATAGCTTAACTATCGGGGCGTCACAATTCTCCTCCACTACAAGAAATCTCGTCCTGAGATTTAAGCGGTGGAGTAAGGGGAGAAGTGCTGGTAGCGAAAACCTAACGAGTCTTCTCGGTCTTGACTGCCCTTTCGGAGAGGTTGATCCCTTTCGTTGATCTATTCATTTCTCTGCTTCAAGTCATCGTGATCAAGTCGTCAATCTTTCTTTGGGATCTCCATCGTCCTACGAACGCGACCAGGGGGAAGAACTCCGGAGGAACGCATCTCCACAAAGCTGGGCATCTGACGGTGAAATCAATGGGAAATACACGAGGTACCCCACGAGTTGTATTTCAGTGAATTGGTTGATTGCAATATACGATGGTACCGAAGTTTCAAATGGGTAGGCAATCATTCGATGCGTAAACAGAAGCTGGAATGGGGGCTTGAACAACGAGAATAACATGGTGTTTGATTCCAGGATGAATAATGGTATAGAATTTAGCTTGTGAATCACAAAGAAGCCAGGTGACAAGGATACATTATAATCCGGGTTGTAAAGAAGAGTCAGGTTTTGGACCTGTGGGTTATGGGCCCACCATGTGATTTAAGAGTAGGAAGGGCAATGAAATCTTGCACAGAAAGCAAGGCATGTCAGAGGATGGTCTGTCAGCTAAGTTGGCAACAATGTCGGTGCCAAGGACGGGGGACGAAGAGAACCATTTTCTTGCTCGTTGAAACGAGGCGGACCGATAGGCAAAGTTTTCTTCCATCGGTGGTTACCGGAATGTTACCAACCATAGAAACAGGGTCTTACCGACAGAGTTGTACAACAAGGTGTTTTCATAAGCAGAGAATTATTATTGCTTAGATTATATGTAGATCAAGGAAAGGTTAAACAAACAAATGGAAAGGAAAATTGTGATTACACACAATTATTAGGAGTATATCCATCCCATGGACAAGAAGAACATGGCATACAGGGTAGGAGAGCAAGTACCCAACCATTCAGATAAAGAGGCAAGGATTAATCAAGATGTTGCCCATACAACGATGTTTGGATAACTGACCAAGAAACATTTAGCATCACGCCTCCAATGTTCTTGTTGATGAGCGGGGTATCATATACATGCTTCGAGGTAGCAATGATATGGTGTTTCAATCAAGGGCCAGACCTTGAATACACAAATGATCCATCAGAAGCAACTTATAGAATAAGTCTTACAATTTCCTCCTGGAAGAATGGCTATCCTTGCAAAAGAAATTATAATAATGGGTCCTCCAGCCCAGGGTGCTAGGCATGACATCATATTACCGGGTCATCAAAGGACCAACATTATAACTACTAGAAGAACGCCCGTGCGTTGCAACGAGGCCACATTAATTTTAAGAGTTGAATATTAATCATGTTAATATTACATTTAATATTCTCATACATATCAAGTGACATTGATGACCTTTTTTACCATCAAATCCTCACACACACACTCTCCCTCCCTCTTCCTCACTCTCTCCCCCCTCTCTCTAACACACACACACATATCCATCTTATTGGGTACGGGACCATAATCCAACACACACGCTAGTGCATAACAATATGGATTATGTCTATTGTATTTGCCACCACAAATGAGGGAATTAATTTCATGTAAATCCGCTAGCCACAGCTCCATGACAAACAATACATCTAAATTCTCAGCGTTATTTTTATGTAATATGCATTATCTTTATCTAAATTCTCTCTCTCCCCCCTCTCTCTCTCTCAGACACACACACACACTCTCTCTCTCACACACACTGATACACACACACACACTCTGATATTATAGCACCAATTTTTTTACCAATTACCATACTCTAGAACACCACACTCCTCACTACATCGATGGGCGTCGGGTGGTGTCTCTCCTCTACCTGGTCACCTGGCATCCTCTAATTCTGCGCCACCATCTCGATTATCTTCCTTGGCACAGAATTGTAAACACCTGCCCTCCTTCTCCTCCTTCCCTATGCTCCACAACACCCGAGCTGACCGGGAATCAAAGCTGGACTACTGGTACGGGCGCCCATGAGCTAATACAACGATTCTCAATCAGAAATGACAAGAATATAAAAAAGAGCACATACCTTGATGCGGAAACTGTTACCACCTACCAAGTGAAGACCAGCAGGGCGCTGCTCCGCCATGGACCTGTGCTGGCTTGAATCCATGTCCGCCATTGGCCGCTGCTCGCATTCGTCCCACCCATCGCCCAAGCCGGCGTTAGAAGCAAACTCAATAGACTTTCCCACCTTCATGGCTCCAGTCCACGAGATCGAATCAAGCATCATAGAGTTCGGGGAGGAGTAGCATTAACACCGTTGGCTCCTCGCTGATGTATCCGCATAGAGTGCAGGGAGGACATGGAACGTAAATACCTGGGGTTTAGCGCTGGTGGCGGGAACGACCGACACAGCCTCCTTGCGCCGCTCCTCGCTGCCCGCCCTGCTCTGGGGATCCTAGTGCCCCGCCCTAGGGTTCCGCGGTGGCGGCGGCGGCGGCGTGGTAGTACGGTGAACTGGAGTTTCGCTTGCGTCGGATGTGACGGCGCGGGCAGAGTACCGAGGAGTCGCCGAGGTCGGCCCGGGTCTGGGGCACAGAGGAGTCCTCCTGGTCAAGGAAATCGGAGAGAAGAAGAGGATGACGGCGTGCCGGCGCGAGGACACATGAGGGCAGGAGTTGAGAGGATCGGCCGTCCGGGCTCGTTAGGAGGGCAATGATGGGAGGATCGCGTTAATGGTACCGTGTACAAAGATCCCATCAAAGCAAGTAAAATATTCCAGCAATGCTTGATTGATTCTGATTTAGTTTTTATAGGCCTTTTCGGATTTGTAGGGCATGTGCCCACGATCCTCGCACACCCTACCTTTTTTTGACGTGTATGATTCATGATAAGAAACGAAAATCACATCAATGTAAGGAAATATCCCATCAATGCTTGATTGATTGTGATTAATTTATTTATATGGTAACTAATCCGATGGGTTTATGTGGGCGGCGAAGCGAAAAGGCAGGTGGGAGAGGAGACGAAAAATAACCGGTCAGAAAAAAATGAATTGATTGTTGCCCTGTACGTTTGGTTTTGGTATTTGAAGATTGATTACCATTCGTTAGTTGGGTTACCAAAAAATAAATCAATCACCATATGTAAATTCATTATGTTACCAAATAAACGTTGGGTTTTTCCGGCCAGTGGGAGGGGGCGAATAAAAAACCGACGAAAAAAGCCTCACGAGATTGGGAGGTGGGAGGATGACGAAAAAAAACCAGCAAAAAAAACCGTGGAGACTATTCACCAAGTCGTCCATTAGGAGTAGAGACTAGAAAGTTGTCCCAACCATCATATCTGACCGAGATTCAGATCCTATTGGTGTCATAATACCTCAGACTCAGGATGTTTGAGAAGAAAAGGTGCAACACAAATCGACGAAATGACTTTGCAAGATTCTCGGGAAATGAACTATGGGAGCGGGTTCCCGAAACAATAGTTCACCATTAAACCAAGGAGAGGATGAGGAGGTGGCTGATGAGCTCAGCGACAATTCATCAAGAATTTCCAAATGGATGGATTTCCACAATAATGTGAACAAGAAGATGACACTTGTCAATTCAAATGATATAATGTTGTATGCTCGAGAAAAACATACACCATTAATCATTGGGTGAAAGGTGTGCCCGAAATATGACCTTAGGCAGGAAGATCAATGTTAGAGTGACAATTCAATAACCAATAGTCTAAGAACGAACTGTCGATCGATAACTTCAAAGCAATAGGGTTGCTAGAAGTGCAGAACTCAAGCAGCATCTTTAGCATATTGGTATCCCGGTTGAAAACAACACGGGGACCAAGGAAGAATGGTGATGATGAGAAGTATCTTCAAACCGAGAATTTCTAGGAGGTGGGGCAATTCCCACAACATTCTCGACATAAAAGACAGTAATACTTCAATGCAGAACACAACACTAGCTGGAGAGCAAGTTGTATTCATAATGTGGACAAGTTCACAATGAAAGGAAGTCAAGGGTGTTGTCGATGATAATAAAAATCATCGAGGGCAAGAATGGCATTTCTCAACATGAATACAGTTGGCATCTTGGAAGAAGTCCAAGTATTGAAGGTGATCCGACACATTTGTCGGGAGGTTTCAAGAGGATGCAATCAAACAACAACTGTAACAAACAAGGGAATGACGAAGTGGAAAGTTATAGGATCAATATATAAGATGCAAGCTCGGAACCAAAGTTGCCTTTCAAGACAAGCAACATGATGTTGGAAGCTCGACGTAAGTCGTGCTCACACACTGAAGAATTCGTGGACTAGAGAAGGACGAGGTAGCATAGTCAAAGATAGCAAGACCAGGATGCAGTCGATAGTCTAGGAATGACCAGATTGAGTTCAGAATTTCCCAAAATACTAGGGGTATTTGGTTTGTAGTGCAGAATAATTTCACTAGTCTGTGTCCTCGGTTGACAACAACCCAGAACCCGTAGAGTGATTACGACAAGGAAAGACATTACTTCAACAAAGTTAGTAAGATATGGTGCAATGGAAAGACATCTTCGAGATACCAGGGGGTAATACTCGAAGGTAGAACATGATAGAAGTAGAACCGGGTCATTGACCTATGACAGTAGATACTTCAACCTTGCCGAAAATAGACGAGGCACTAGAATGAATTCCCATCAGATATATCAGATCAGGACAACATGGTCGGAACCATAACTATAAGGAATCAATTCAAGAATACTGAAGGAATCATACAACTGGATAATCATTTTGCAAGAAGCTTCTGAGACGGTCTACATCATTTTCATGGGCAGGAACACAAGGTTCAAGGTCGACTCCCACTTCTCTAATGCATATCATTTCATTCACCTCTCGCTTTGATAAAACTGTAGTGTTGGAATTTTATCTGGTAGAACATCGGAAGAGTATGACTTGTGAAAACTTTTGGGTTCTCACGGATTAGGGGAACGCATAGGTTCAACCCGTCGGGCATCTTAGTAACATATACCTCAAGTTTCAAAAGTTAATAAGACAAGCTTGATAGTAGAGCATGGTTGATAAAAGCAGAGGATACAATTAACCAAAGGCATTATGTATCAGGGGAAAAACTCACAAGGTGATAGAATATGAAGGACACTGTCGGATTACAATCCAACAATGGATTGGGCGATCCACAACGGAGCTGATGTGAGTATCAGTACTCACTCAAAAGAATAAAGAATGCAGAGGCATCAGATTCAAGAATCACCTGATTAGTCTGATGCTTAAATAGAAAGAAATTATGGTTCCCAAAACGAAGGATCAGAAGCAGGCGCTCTGATCAAGGATGGATAAGTTGAAAACACTTAGCTGGACAATCAAGAAAGGTTTGAATTGCCAAGAACCAACTCATGTCCAGAATGACGTCTGAGCATGAAAGATAGTTTTTAAAAAGGATAACGTGATGACTGCGTGCATACGCACACATTGAATCAATAGGCTCAAAATGTCTAAGACAAGGGATATTAACGAAGACTACTAGTCATATGAAATTAACCATAATGCCATCAGGCAAGAATTTGAAGAGTAACAGGCTGCAACGGATTTTTGAAAGATCGAAAAGTATTACAAAGAATTTTGTGAGACATATGAAAAATTGAGAAGAACGGATCCTCGATAAATGTGAGGAAATAACCGTAAGTGTTTTCATGCGAAATAAAATTGCAAGACAGTAAACTCAAAGGATTCTCGGGACAATGGAGAATATGTTATGTGATAGTTATACTATTGAATTTGCTTATGATCCTACATGCAATTATTATGAGAGAGGAAAATATGGTTGTAGAAATCTTCATGTTACTAAATTACCTCTCTTCATGTTGAGATTGATCTTGTTTCTTTCTTCTTCCTTGAATACGTTGGATCTTGCTTGCTATGATAATTTGTTTGCTTATAAAATGCCTATGCATAGGAAGTATGTTAGACTTAGATGTGTTTATCACGTGTCCTTTGATGTTCTCTTTGTGCTTCAAGTCTTATCTTTCATGTGAGCATCATTGAATTCTCAAGCCTATCTTAATGGTTATAAAGAAAGAGCTTGTTGGGAGGCAACCCAATTTTATATTTGTTTGTTTTTGTTAGTGTTAGGGAATAAATATTGCATCTAGCCTCTGATTAGATGTGTTTTCATGTTTTGTTTAGTGTTTGTGCCAAGTAGAACCTTTGGGAAGACTTGTGTGAAGTTTATGTGATTTTGCTGTGAAAAAAAGAATCGTTAGCGCTGACTAAAGTGGTCTTCAGATTTTACTGGAGCGTGATTTTTAGTTGATTCTTTTCGCAGATGATTGGTAGACAAATTCCACAAATTTACCAGTTTATTTTGAATTTTTTGGAGTTCCGGAAATAGGCGAAACCTGCAGATTACTACAGACTGTTTTGTTTTTGACAAATTCTGTTTTTTCGTGTGTTGTTTGCTTATTCCGACGCATCTATGAGTAGTATTGGAGGATATGAACCATAGAGAAGTCTGAATACAGTAGGTTTAACACCAATATAAACAAAGAATGAATTCATTGCTGCACTTTTGAGTAGTGGTTTGCTTTCTTGTACTAACGGAGCTCACGAGAATTTTTGTCTAAGTTTTGTGTTGTGAAGTTTTCAAGTTTTGAGTATTGCTTTGATGGACTATGGAACAAGGAGTAGCAAAGGCCTAAGCTTGGGGATGCCCATGGCACCCCAAGTAAATTCAAGATAATCAAAAGCCTAAGCTTGGGGATGCCCTGGGAAGGCATCCCCTCTTTCGTCTTCATCCATCGGTAACTATACTTGGAGCTATATTTTTATTCGCAACATGATATGTGTTTTGCTTGGAGCGTCTTGTATAATTTGATTCTTTGCTTGTTAGTTTGCCAAAATCATCCTTGCTGGACACGCCTATTTGAGAGAGTTAAATATGGCCTAGAAATTGTTAGAACACTCTATGTGCTTCACTTATATCTTTTGAGTTGAATAGTTTTTGCTCTAGTGCTTCACTTATATCTTTTAGAGCACGCTGGTGGTAATATTTTGTAGAAATTGTTGAACTCTCATGCTTCACTTATATCCTTTTGAGATTCTATTGAAACAGCATGGTAATGTGTTTAGGCTAAAGAAACTAGTCTTCACATGATAAACATCCAATGTCAATGTAGAAAAAAAAATCACACTAAATGCATTGAATAGAATGGGATGTTGGATGCTTGATAATTGTTTTGAGACATAAGGATAGTGATATTAGAGTCATGCTAGTGGAGTTATTATGAAATTGAGAAATACTTGTGTTAAGGTTAGTGATTCCCGTATCATGCACGTATGGTGAACCGCTATGTGATGAAGTTAGAGCATGAGGTATTTGTAGAGTGCCAACCTTTGTGTGGAGGTCGGGGGCTCGCGATGGTTAACTCCTACCAACCTCCCCCTAGGAGCATGCGTTGATTTCTTTGTTTTGATGACTCGTAGATTTTTGCAATAAGTATATGAGTTCTTATGACTAATGTTGAGTCCATGGATTATACGCACTCTCACCCTTCCACCATTGCTAGCCTCTCTTGTACCGCGCAACTTTCGCCGGTGCCATAAACCCACTATATATCCTTCCTTAAAACAGCCACCATATTGTTCCTCAAAATAGCCACCATACCTACCTATCATGGCATTTCCATAGCCATTCCGAGATATATTGCCATGCAACTTTCCACCGTTCCGTTCATATGGCACGCATCATATTGTCATATTGCCATTGCCTGATCATGTAGTTGACATCGTATTTGTGGCAAAGCCACCATGCATAATTTTGTATCCATGTCACTCTTGTTTCATTGCACATACCGGTACACCGCCGGAGGCATCCATATAGAGTCATACTTTGTTGTTGTAGTATCGAGTTGTAATATCGAGTTGTAATGAAAGTGTGATGATCATCATTATTAGAGCATTGTCCCATGGGAGGAAAGGCTAAATCTATAAAGCCCCTCCGCAAAAAAGAAAAAAAGAAAGGCCAAAGAAAAAACAGAAAGGCCCAAAAAGAAAAAGAAAAGGGACAATTGCTACTATCTTTTTTCCACACTTGTGCTTCAAAGTAGCACCATGTTCTTCATTGTAGAGAGTCTCATGTTTAGTCACTTCCATATACTAGTGGGAATTTTCATCACAGAACTTGGCTTGTATATTCGAACGATGGGCTTCCTCAAATGCCCTAGGTCTTCGTGAGCAAGCAAGTTGGATGCACACCCACTAGTTTCTTTTGTTGAGCTTTCATTCATATTTAGCTCTAGTGCATCCATTGCATGGCAATCCCTACTCACTCACATTGATATATATTGATGGGCATCTCCATAGCTCGTTGATACGCCTAGTCGATGTGAGACTATCTCCCTCCTTTTTGTCTTCTCCACAACCACCTCTATTCCACCCATAGTGCTATATCCATGGCTCACGCTCATGTATTGCGTGTAAGTTGAAAGGTTTGAAAACATAGAGTATGAAAACAAGTGCTTGGCTGAAATCGGGGTTGTGCATGATATGAATATTTTTGTGTCATAACGAGGGAGCATAGCCAACACTATATGATTTTGTAGGGATAACTTTCTTCAGCCATAGTATTTTGAGAAGACATGATTGCTTTGTTAGTATTGCTTGAAGTATTATTATTTCTTATGTCGATATAGACTTTTATCTTGAATCTTTCAGATCTGATCATTCATGCCACAATCAAGAGAATTACATTGAAAAACTATATTGGTTAGCATTCCACATCAAAAATTCTTTCTTTATCATTTACCTACTCGAGGACGAGCAGGAATTAAGCTTGGGGATGCTTGATACGTCTCCAACGTATCTATAATTTTTGATTGTTCCATGCTATTATTTATGAAGTCTTAGATGTTTAATGGGCTTTATCATTCACTTTTATATCATTTTTGGGACTAATCTACTAACCCAAAGGCCCAGTCCAGATTGCTGTTTTTTGCCTGTTTCAGGGTTTTGCAGAAAAAGAATATCAAACGGAGTCCAAACGGAATGAAACCTTCGCGAGAGATATTTTTGGAGAAAATCACGCTCGCGGAGCTTGAGAACCACGTCAGGAAATCGAGGGTTGGCCCACGAGGGTGGGGGGGATGCGCCCCCCTTCCGAGGGCGTGCCCCCTGCCTCGTGGCCCCCTCGAGCGTCCCCCGGTGCCCTCCTTCTTCCTACGTAAGTCTACATACCCCAGATCCTCCGTGAACAGAGAGAAGACCCTAATTCCACCGCCATACCTTCTGTTCTCGTGAAGATCCCATCTTGGAGCCTGTTCCGGAGCTCCACCGGAGGGGGATCCATCACGGAGTCCTTCATCATCATCATCATCGCCCTCACCATGAGTTGTGAGTAGTTTACCATAGACCTTCGGGTGCATAGCTAGTATCTAGATGGCTTCTTCTCTCTCTCTGGATCTCAATACAAAGTTCTCCTCGGTCTTCGAGGAGATCTATTCGATGTAATCTCTTTTTGCGTTGTGTTTGTCGAGATCCGATGAATTGTGAGTTTATGATCGAGGTTATCTATGAAATATATTTGGTTCTTCTCTGAACTTTTTATGTGTGCTGATAATATCCTTGCAAGTCTCTTCAAATTATTGGTTTGGTTTGGCCTGCTAGATATATAGTTCTTGCAATGGGAGAAGTGGTTGGCTTTGGGTTCAATCTTGTGGTGTCCTTTCCCAGTGACAATAGGGGCAGCAAGGCACGTATTGTATTGTTGCCATTGAGGATAAAAAGATGGGTTTTATATAATATTGCTTGATTTTATCCCTCTACATCATGTCATCTTGCTTAAGGTGTTACTCTGTTCTTATGAACTCAATACACTAGATGCATGCTGGATAGCGGTCGATGTGTGGTGTAATAGTAGTAGATGCAGGCAGGAGTCGGTCTACTTGTCTCGGACGTGATGCCTATATACAATGATCATGCCTAGATAGTCTCATAATTATTCACTTTTCTATCAATTGCTCGACAGTAATTTGTGTACCCGCCGTAGAATATCGCTATCATGAGAGAAGCCACTAGAGAAAACTATGGCCCCTGGGTCTATTCTCAACATATCAATCTACATCTACTTTACTTTTCTTGCTTTTATTTGCTGTTCTTATAAACCAAAAATATAAACTATCATCTCTATCAGATCTCACTTTCGTAAGTGACCGTAAAGGGATTGACAACCCCTATCACGTTGGCTGTGAAGTTCCTATTTGTTTGTGCAGGTGCAAGGGACTCGCGCGTGGTCTCCTACTAGATTGATACCTTGGTTCTCAAAAACTGAGGGAAATACTTACGCTACTGTGTTGCATCTCCCTTTCCTCTTCGAGGGAATACAACGCAAGCTCAAGAGGTAGCACAACACTAAAGGTAGAGGTGTTGAAGTGCTAGATTGTTCCGCTTCTCCTTTGCATAAGAGCACAAGGTGAAAGACACTTGATTGGTTCTCATACACTTCTCTCATCTCACGTTTGGTGGCGAATAGCACTAGTTTCTTCTTGTCGCTCATCGTGTAGGCACTCTATTTGGGCTTGTGGCTCTCACTCTCCTTTTGGTGGATCACTCTCTCACCATTCTCTCCACGATGTTTATATACTTGCTTGTCGGCGACCACTTGACTTGGAGACATGGGACGTAGAAAAAACTCCTTGCCCTTCATCTTGAAACTATAGTGATTGGTACGGCCATTGTGGATGACTCCGTGATTGAATTGCCATGGCTGTCCAAGAAGGAAGTGGCAAACGGACATAGGTACCACATCACATTCCAAGATGTCCTCATAGGCGCTTATCTTGATGGATACTTGCACGTTGTGCTCGAATTGAATGGTTCCGGCGTTTCTAAGCCATTGAACCTTGTAGGGATGGGGTACTTCATCTTGATCAATTGAAGCTTGTGACATAGCTCTTCACTTTCCAGGTTGTGACAACTTCCTCCATCGATGATAACCTTGACAAAATGTCCATTGATGTCGGCCTTGGTGTGGAAGGTGTGACAATGTTGGTCTTCATCTTGATGATGTTGAAGTGTCAAGTATTTGGAGACAATGACATTGGGACTCGACATATTGTCACAAAAGCCTTGATTGTCTTCATCCTCATTCACTCGACGATGCATGGCGACGTGCTCAAGGGCTTCCATCTCATCATCACTCATAGAGTCCTTGGAGCCATCGTCGTTGATGATCATGGTCCTAACGTTTTTGCACTCAAATGACTTGTGACCTCGTCCTTGACATTTGAAAGATTTCATGGGACTCGTCTTGGAGGTATCCTTGGTAGGAGTTGTAGATGATGAAGCTCTCGGCTTGAAGTTGGTTGTAGTAGGAGGACGACTTGATGTTGTCGAAGTCTTGTAGCTTGACTTGTCGCTTATGCTTGTAGATGGTTTGGTAGAGGTAACAGGCGCCTAAGTCGTTAAAGCTTGGTTGTAGGAGCCATAGTTCTTGGAAGTGAACTTGGAGTACTTGTAGTCTTCTTGTACTTGTCCCTCCGCGTTGGTTTCTTGGTGTACAAGCTCGAGGAGATTCGTGTATGGTTGGAAGTACGCAATTTTCTTGATAGGATAGTTGTGTCCATTCAATAATCTTGACATCGTTTGTTCTTCATCTTCCGTAATGTTGGTTCTGATCATGGCAATCTCCATTTCCTTGTAGTACTCTTCAACAGACTTGGTGCCTTCCTTGAGGAGTTGCAACTTATTGAACAAGTCGTCTTTTGATTCCACGTAGTGATGGCTGGCTCACCTTTTGCTTCTCGCCTCTCAGTGATTTGTTCCCACCAAATAAGAACATTGTCTTGGAACTCAAGGGATGCCGTAGCGATCTTCTTCTCTTCATCACAGTTGTGCAGTCAAAAGATCTTGTCAACTTTCAATGCCCATGAGAGATAGTCTTCGGGATCGATACTTCCGGAGAACTTTGACATTGTGAACTTTAGCTTGCCATAGCGACGCTCTTCGTTGTTTGCTTGCCTATTGTGAGGGTGTTCTTGGTGTCGAGGGTTGTTAACCTCGTTTATCTCTTGCCGTGGTTGATGCTCATTTGATGCGGAGCATCCTTCGTTCATCCCCATGTACACTACGACTACTCCTCAAGACCCAAGTGGACACACGACGAGACCTCAAGTATACACCATTGGACAGAAGGTGAACCCGTTCCTCGATGCTTCCCCTTTCCATTCACGCGCGACATGGTTGCTACCTAATGCAAAGACACTACATGTGCTTAGGAACCGAGGACACAACCATGGAGATGCTCGAAGCATAGGAGAAGTCCACATGGAGGCGGATAAAGAAGTGCCTCAAGTCGAGTTGCCATGGAGCTATAGCGGCCGGACATCCGGTAGAATCTCGGACATCCGCCACCACCAACTGGAAGAAGACCAAAGAGAGGCAGATGCCAGGCGACTCTACAGGGGCCGGACAACCGGCCAACCCCCAGATATTCGGCACCCCGCGACGGGCTGGACATCCGGCGCCTGCCCAGAACAGCGCCCAGCATAGAAGACACCCGAGACTGGACCGCTCCAGCTCGGGCATCCGGCCCCGTGGCCCATACATCCGGACTTCCGGAAGACCCGGACATCCGGCCCGACGCCCGGATGTCCGGCCTCCCGTGTCTGCGCACAATGTAAAGTGTCGAGGCCTGTTTACTCCTTTTCCCCCTACGCTATATATAATCACCTACATCCTCCTAGTTAGGGTTAGCAATGTGTTAGCTCATTTGAGATATAGAACTTTACTCATCCATGTGGTTCTATTCCACCGAGATACCGCGGCCTCTACGGAGAAGATCCATGCCGGATTCAAGACCCCACACGAGATGACACCTCATGCGCTCAAGACCTCCTCACGGAGATTAACTAGTTACCTCTTGTATCCTCTGTTGTTGGATTTTAATCATGTATCTCTCATTGTGTTCATGGATCTAGCACATGTGTAATTGTTTCTTGTTGATTTGAGTGTTTCCTCTCGTTCCCCTCGTGATTTCCCCCTCGTGTTCTTCGTGTTCTTCGTGGGATCCCCTCCATTTCGTGAAAGATCGACCTTAGGGTCTCCGCCCTACATCATCTTGGTATCTAGAGCCTAGGTTTCTCATGAATTTGGAGCCTCCACTCCGTTTTCTAGTCTTGTTTTGTGTGATTTCGTCCTAAATTCGAAAATTCCCCACCAAAAATAGCCCTAATTTTTTTTCATATGTTAGTTTGATGATGTTTTGTTGATTTTGATCCATGGATTTGCTTTGTTACTAGTGGATCTAACTTTTCCCCAAGTTTCCCCGCTTTCCATCCACATAATGTCTTCAATTTCGCCCTTGGAATCATCAATTTCCGCCCCAATTCGAAAATTTCCGCCCCAAACGAGATCTAGAATCGTCGGGCCGGACATCCGAGCCATAGGCCGGACACCCGGGCCATCGGGGCGGACATCCGGGTACCCGGCCGGACATCTGGCTCCTGGGGGGCAAAGTCGTGCAAGTTTCTGGACATCAGGTCCCGGATTTCCGGACCCTACCACGGATGTCCGACCCCTGGGAAATCAGCGTTTTCTGTTTCACCGTTTTGTCCATAACTAATTCATCTGAAGTCAACTTTTGATGTTCTTTAGCCCGTTTTGAAAATACTAACATTGCCCATACCACAAAAACACTGTCATCATCATTTGACTTCATTAAATTTTGCAAAATTTGGCATGTATGCCTACGGCTTCCACCACATCATCCGCTATACCACCACCGACTTTCGCAAACTAACCATTTTGTTTCCCATAGCATTTGTGGTTTCTTGAGTAGTGATTCAAGTCTCCTACGGTGTTTCGGCTACTTAGGGACGGTAGCTTCTTCGTCAAACACAACACCATCACTTCTGCAGAACCTTGATAGAGGCAAAGGTGTCCCGTCTTTCGATGAGATGGTGGCTATCGTTTTGGAGGAGGTCGACTTTGACGATCCGACTACGAACGTGCGAGGACGTCGCGCCTTAGCAATCGCTAAACCAACTCCGAGAGGTTATTGACCACGCCGGAGCACGATCAACCTGACCACGAAGGTCTGATTCCTGCAGGCAAACGAAGAACAAGCAAGAAACTGAGATTGCAATCTGGATATTGTCAATTCAAGAGGAAAGCTTTATTGATCAAGTGGGGTTCTGTGACGTCCTTGTCTGGTCGTTGAACACAAACGAAGTACGCGAAGTTGCAGCTATGGCGAACTTTAATCTTAAAAAAACCCAAGTCTAAACGGTGCCTTCAGGGCTGTATTTATAGGGGAAAAGAGAGGGTATTTTCTCCACCCTTGGCAAGGTGGGACTAAAACACCTCCTAGGTCGTTTCCCCTACCATATGGGCTCTAAAAAAACCAAATGAGAGGTATTTCGAAAATACATGGGCCTAGCCCAAACCTAAGGTGACACAACACCAGTAATAAGCTATGGACGAAATTTATGAAAGACATGTTGTATATTTCGTCCATCTTCTTGTATGTCATCATGGTGGCTTCAAAGTGCGAAAATCTCCTCCAGAAACTCCGTTCTTGCTCCCTTCGCGCGCGCCTTCATCATAGTGCTTGATTATGCTCCATTGTTCATACTTCTTGTCCATGCTAGGGGCTTCAACTGTAACCAACACAAATATATCTAAGTTTGGCAGCATCACATCCTCATGAACATTAGAAACATTACCAAGAAACGGAAGTAGCTGATAATTTAACTGGCGTGCGCAAGCTCTAGTAATTGGTCCAATAGGTATAGTAGCAGGGGTTATGGGTGTAACCGTGCTAGCCATGTCCTCATCATCCTCTCCTTCTTGAAAACAAAGCCGTCCTCAGTTGTGGCACATGTAACACAGTTATACAAGAGCACCCTTCCAAAGTCGTGAAATATAAAGCCAATATATTGCCACAGGAAGTCAAAGGCATAAAAATATTGCAACTCAATTTGCACATATAAGTGAAGCTCTTAATCGTATCAAATGATTGGCAATGCTCATCATTAAACCATCCCAACCTTGATGAACCATCACCAAGATTAGAGGTCATATCAAAATGATTAAACATTGGCACAACTATTTTCACACGTATTTGATCCAAATCTGATTTATTCCCTGATTCAAATGGTTCTTTCGCATCAATAGTTAATTCAATTGGTTCACTCAAAATTGTTTGATCACATGGCAAAGTCAAATCATGAACATATTTGTCTAAAATAGCTGGTGTGATCAAAGTAGTGGATAGCTCATCACATGATTCATTTAAATTGACAAGGCATTCATCATACTCATGTGGAGGTGCAAGATCGGTACCTTTGTCATTACCTCTTATGATCAACTCAGATGATGTAGGAACTCTCAGAGGTGATGTGTCACATGGTGGAGGTGATGTAGTCCTCACAACAACGGATGTGTCTGTCATAGTACGGCTAGTAGTGGAAGGAACAATCGTATTATCTCTTGGAATGTGCACCTGGCGCTTATTCTCCTTATGGACAACACGTCGTTTTATTTCATGTTCAGCACTACAAGCAAGACGAAACAAACGGTCCATAGGATAACACTCTTCATGAATTAGTATCTCCTGAATATCATGATTTAATCCTCCCCAAAATCTATCCATAAAATCATCTTCACTTTCCTCTAAAAAGGAGTGCAACAAGGTAGTTCGTAAATCGTCATAATATTTTGTTACGTTGTCACTACCTTGTTTCAAATGTCGTAGTTTTTTAATCATGCCACGAGTATAATAAACATCGACAAATCTATCTCTTATCACAAGTTTTAAGTCATTGCAAGTAGTAGGTACATGATTAGGGTATAACCCACAATATTCACTCCACCAAACTAAAGCATAACCAGTGAAAGAACCAACCGTAACCTTAAGTTTTTTACGTTCATCATAACTATGGGAAGAAAATATATTATTTATGTCAAACTCCCATTCAATATATAAAGCGGGTCTAAAACGGCCATTAAACGATGGTATAGAAATATTAACCTGGTCATGTGCATTTGGATGTTTGTCCACCTCTCGTAATGGTTGTGGTATGTCCTTAGGTGGTGGCACGTCTCCCGCGATCGATAAAGCCCATGAATTTACTCTGGACCCTGTCATGATTAGTAGAAACAAGAAACAAAATCCAAAAATAATGTTCCTATAAACTACTAGGATGTGGCGGTAAAACGCTCACAGTATAGCAAATATCAAAGTCTTACAAGTTCTTACCATGCAGCAGGTGGTGGCCGGCAACCAGCGGTGTCAATAACTCTCAAAGTTGATAAAGCGATTGCTACGTGAACATATGTATGCACGGTGTAGAAAATATGTGGAGCTGGGTTGGCTTTATATATGTGGAAAAAAATGCTACAACCACGTTAATTAATGCAAGCTGAAAATTCGCTCAAAGTGGTCGAGTGCTGGTCATAGGCTAGACCGTGTTAGAGACGCGAGCCTAAGACACAAGTGAAATCACGCGGAGATAATACAACTGTCAGACGAGTCACGCAGCAGCATGCACACTTACGAAAATACAACCAGAGAACGTACTATAGTAGCTGTATGTTACTTTTTTAATCCTTTTAGCTCCTCCAAAAACGCTAGGAGCACCTTGCAACGTCAACACGTACCTTTTTTTTCTCCTATTTTTTTCTCAATTCAACTCTCAAAACAGGAAAAAAAATATTAGCACTTTATTCCTTTCTAAATATGCATGCATGCACGGCCAATGAGGATTTTTCTCTCAAAAGTCCAAAACGTGGCAACTATGAATCTGCTTCCATCAAACAAAATTCCCTTTTGTTCTCTTTCCAAAAGAACTGGACTAGGCGTCAATCAAGTCCTCGGAACAGTAAATACAAACTGTCCAAACAATAACAACCACGCTACCAATTAAAGGTAGTTTCCTTGAATATCAAAACTTTCCGAAATATGAACATTTTTTTCTTTTGCGGTCACTTCCAAACTAGGACCGAACTCTTTGCGTCCTCCTTTTTCTCTTTCCTTCTCGGTCTTCTTGCCTTTTTTTTCTCTCTCTCCCTCTCCCAATAAACCAATAGGAGTAGCCACGTACTAGTATCTCTTTCCTTTTCTCATTAATTCTCAAGTCAACTTGCCAAACGAAGCAGAACAGATCAGAACATTCCCTTCTGCCCAAATATACACTTGCGAACTTGTAGGACACCAAATCACGTTGGTGACTTGCCAAGATTCTCTCTTGTTTTTTTTCGATCAGCCCCACGTTCAAGGAACGACTGCTCTCTCTCCGATCGGATAATATATATTTTTTAAACCTCCAAACAACCCCTAGGGCAACACGTAGAACTACCTTGGAATAAGAGAAATCTTTGGATTCTTTCCTAGTTTGCTGCTGCGTCAACAAAACTGTACTCCATTTTCTTTATTCTCTTTTGGCAACGTCCCAAGAAAATCCTTCGCTTTTTTTCTTTTGTAGACCAATTTTTTTTAACTTGCCAATCTCGTATGGGTCTCAACCTCGTGATCAGCTCTGTCCAAACAAACTAGTACTAGTGGTCAATATCCTCTCTCTTTTTTTTTGCAAACTCCAACGTGACCACTCTAGCTGAACAACCAAATTGCGCTGATTCTTCTGGTAAATCTGCCAACGAAATCTTTTTTTTTTCTTTTACCAACGCAAAGCTGCTCAACAAACCAACCGAAACAATCAGCACGTGCCTTCTTCAAAGTTTTCTCTTTCTCTTCTAACTGGAAAGGATGCAACTGCAAAACTATGGCGACGGCAATGAACTCACGATGATGATGTGGAGAAGAATTGCAGGTGGGAGCGGAAGATGACAAATGAAGTGGAGAATGGTGTATGCGGATGCGGTGTGAACAAAACGTGACTAGATTTCGAAACTCTAAAAGTCTAGACACTAAAAACCAGCGACTCGACACACGATGCAACCAAAAATTCAACAATGCAAAAAGTAAGTAGCACAAGCGAAAGGCTCGGACTGTCTCGGACACGGATGAACTAATCTAATTTTTTTGGGGCTTTTAGCGGACTGTAGGTATGAATGACAGATGCGATCTAAACTATGAAAAACTGTAAAATCTCACCGAGCAACCTGAAAACTGATACCACTTGATAGAGGCAAAGATGTCCCGTCTTTAGATGAGATGGTGGCTATCGTTTTGGAGGAGGTCGACTTTGACGATCCAACTACGAACGTGCGAGGACGTCGCGCCTTAGCAATCGCTAAACCAACCCCGAGAGGTTATAGACCACGCTGGAGCACGATCAACCTGACCACGAAGGTCTGTTTCCTGCAGGCAAACGAAGAACGAGCAAGAAACTGAGATTGAAATCTGGATATTGCGAATTCAAGAGGAAAGCTTTATTTATCAAGTGGGGTTCTGTGGCGTCCTTGTCTGGTCGTTGAACACAAATGAAGTACGCGAAGTTGCAGCTATGGCGAACTTTAATCTAAAGAAAACCCAAGTCTAAACGGTGCCTTAAGGGCTGTATTTATAGGGGAAAAGAGAGGGTATTTTGTCCACCCTTGGCAAGGTGGGACTAAAACAGCTCCTAAGTCGTTTACCCTACAATATGGGCTCTAAAAAAACCAAATGAGAGGTATTTTGAAAATACATGGACCTAGCCCAAACCTAAGGTGACACAACACCAGTAATAAGCTATGGACGAAATTTATGAAAGACATGTTGTATATTTCATCCATCTTCTTGTATGTCATCATGGTGGCTTCAAAGTGCGGAAATCTCCTCCAGACACTCCGTTCTTGCTCCCTTCGCGCGCGCCTTCATCATAGTGCTTGATTATGCTCCAGTGTTCATACTTCATGTCCATGCTAGGGGCTTCAACTGTAACCAACACAAATATATCTAAGTTAGGCAACATCATATCCTCATGAACATTAGAAACATTACCAAGAAACGAAAGTACCTGATAATTTAACTAGCGTGCGCAAGCTCTAGTAATTGGTCCAATAGGTATAGTAGCAGGGGTTGTGGGTGTAACCGTGCTAGCCATGTCCTCATCAAACCTTGTCCACTATACATTGCCACCCCAACTTAACCCAATTTTGTTTGAGATTGTTTGAGTTGTGGCTTGTGTCTCTTAAGGTGTTTCAGCTACTTAGGGACCGTAACTGCAACTCCGACAACGTGTATAGGCCCATCATTCGATTTGCCGAGTGAAAATCACCACCGCTTTCCGCTACCACCATTTGACATTTGCCTTGAGATTTTGAGTTGTGGTTTTTCCGTTTCCTAAGGTGTTTCGGCTAATTAGGAACGGGTCGACATCGACAACACCGCATCTCATCATCATCATTGGATGGTAAATTTGACGACATCATTGTATATTCCCCTTGCCATTGCATTGTTAATCCCTAGCCCATTTTGCATCACTTGCCTATCGAGACTAGCCTTTGAGTATTGTCGGCAACGTTATTTGTGCACATTAGTGATCATCGATCCGCATTTCCATTGAAAACATACCATATCATCTTTTTATCACCATATCATCTCTTGTGCCACAAGATTGTTCCCGCATATACACAATTGCTATCTTGGTTTGTGCATTTCGCATAAGTGGCCATATCAAAACAAAAAGAGAATAAGCTTTTAAGCAAAAAGAGAAAAACAAAGATGCTTGTAAGCAAGAGCCATAGCATCACAAAATATCATATCATATCATACTCGATCATCTTGGATCATCTTGTGCTAAAGCACCAGAACATCATACATACATAGCATACTTGTGATAGGAAGTCGCTATATTTTGTCTCATATAGGTACTACACAAGTTCGTATCCGCCTATTGAGAAATCGGCTAGCGTCTCTCTAGCGTTGTGCGACAATAGAATTTTCCATGGATTCCACATTTGTTGCTCAATCCTTGGTTGCACAGCTACATTTATCTATCTGTGCGTGTGTTTCCATGTGCCATTCTTTGCTATTGGTCTACTTGTTACATTTGCGAATTTTTGAATCTCTTTCAACATTATTGACTCTTCATAACATTATGCATCAAATTTTTGTGCCAATATCCTCACCGAGCTACGCCATAGCCTTATTCTATAGGTGTGAGAATTGACGAGAATCGGTACCAATTGTGCTATTTTTCTTGATACATTATTGAGTGATCATCGATCCATTCTCAACATCGGGTAAGGTACATTGGTCTAGTTCTTCTCTTTCTCCCACTCACCTATACCCGAGTCTTGTGATGGATAGGCAAAGCATTCCATCTCCGGTCTTCGACAATGACGGCGCGAACACCTACTTTGAAACATCCATGGAACATGCCATCGAAGCTTTCAAGGCCAACATGAAAATTCATGTGGACGAGCTACGTGCCTTGATCATCTCTCGAACTTCTTCCCCTTCGTCATCTTCACGACGGCAACATTCAAGTCACAAGTCTTCGGAGCGCAAACACGATGCAAGCGCAAGTCATCCATGTCCACACCGTCATGGCGACCATCAACATCGTCATGAAGGGAAAGTCACCTCCAAGCATCATATGCTGGACGACGACGAACGACATCTTCTACGAGGTCAAGCACGACAACAACGTCATCATCATGAAGATGCTCACCAAGCGCAAACCTACAAGTCCGAACAAGCTCTACTTCACAACAAAGCCAAGCTTCATGAGAAAAAGAGAAGACCGCGAGACAAGCACCACCAAGAAGGAGCTACGACTGCAACCACCACTTCGGCATCTTTGCCAAGTCCTATCAAGGCATCTTCGCCTTTGGATGTACGACATCTTCGCCTACTTCCCATGAGTTTGCCTATGTCGACACCTTCCACAATGAGGCGATCACCTACTAGCAAGGGCGACACTTCCATCTTCAGAAGCTCGCCACATCAAAATGGAGACATTACGGTCGAGCAAGGGCCATCCCCTTCTACTAAGGCGACGAGCATGAACCTCTTCAACAACATGAAGATGGCGCCCCAATATGTCCCCTACTCTGAGTCAAGCTACGTGAGCGCACATGAGACCTTCTCTTTAACCTCGGAGGAGAGTGATGATTTGCGACATCCTACAGTATTCATATTGTATGAGGAGGCGAAAGGAGTTGATTTTGGAAACAATGACACCTACATCTCTCTGACACCCACATATCATGAGATGCCCCAATTTCCATGCGAGGAGGGCCACCACCACATGAGTGACATGAGTGACTCCACCATATGTGACATTGAGTGCATTTCATTTTAGAGGATGAGAGTGACCAAAACTAGACCCACAGATGAGAGCATGCAACACATCCTATGTAAGGTTGAGAGCTATTTGAGTGACTCCGCCAACCTAGAGAGCATCCATGAGGGAGTGAGTGAGCCTCACCACTTAGTGAGTGAGGTAGTTGAGAAGGCATGTGAGGCCACTATCATTTATAACGACTTAACCTCTACTCTGAGTGTGTTTTCTTCAGTGCTAGGTCTCCTACATGATGACGAGCCTACCCTCGATGAATCCATACCTCAAATGGGAAAAGAAATGGCCATAGTGGAAGAAGATGCACCACCCGCATGGTTCCATCAAGATGAAGATAACAACGATTGGATCTTCAACACCTCACCCACAACACATGAGCGATGCTCCAAAGGTAACATCGGTGATGGTGCTTCTCTTGTCCCACTAGTGCACTATCTCACCAATGATTGCTTGCATGATGTTGACACACCTATCACCATGCTTCATGCTAGTGCGACTTTTTCATGTCATGACTTACCAATTTATGATGAATATGATGATGAGCATGTTGAGTTACCTAGTCGTGATGCTATGCTCCATAGGATATCATGTGAAAATTCTTTTGGTCACATCATGTTTGATAATCCTTGAAACTTGTCATATGCTATGAGTGAGATTTCTCATATTGTTTCATATCAATCTCAACATAGTAACTATGCATGCCCCATTAAAGTAAATCATATTTGCACTTGTGGCATAATGACAAAGTCATGGTCATTGGAATGTGTTTCTCTTGCGATGATATTGCCATGCTTCCTTTACATGATTTGCGCAATTCATCTACTATGCCATGCCATGAATACATTGTTCCGAATATGCATTGTTTTGGATGTTGTCAATATTCTCCATGCGATATTCCCTCTAATGCTCATGAGGAGACCCCCATAGTTTCCTCATACATATTAGGAGATTTTGATGCATCCTATACTTTGCATGTTTGCCATGATTGTGTGCACCATATGCATTCCATGAATCACAATAATATTTCTCATGATGCATTACACAATTTGAATCTCCATTATGCTATACATAACAACAAACCTCTCACGATGGATGATATGTTTCTATATCACGCATCTCATTTGTTTGAGAATTGAATATTTTGTGCTAACCACCGCACGCACGTGCGCATCAAAATGGATGATGTGTACATATACCACGCACACGCATTTTTCCCTTGTCTTTGTTTCGTGTAGGTACTCACGAACATTTGTCAACCACACAATCCCGTGAATTGACAAAACGAGCTCTTGAGAGCAACGACGACCTGTGATCATGTGGATTGTCCCTACAACCGTTCTCTTCGTGCAACGAGTACGCGCATCTCTTTTACTTGGCTCTCACATGACTATGGGCTATTTACCCACTACTAGAAAAACAGCTATAGCCAATATGGACACTAATTGCGCACCATGTGTATGTGCGCCATTAGTAACCAAAACAGTAATGGCGCACCAGATGAAAAGTGCGCCATTACTAAGTTTGACCAAGGTTTGACCCAGTCATACACATAGTAATGACGTACTTTGTATAGGTGCACCATTACTAAGTTGACATAGTAATGGCGCACCTTAACAAAGTGTGCCATAACTATGTGTATGACGGGGTCAAACCTTGGTCAAACTTAGTAATGGCGCATTTTGCATAGGTGCGCCATTACTATGTTAAACTTAGTAATGGCGCACTTATACAATGTGTGCCATTACTAACTTTGACCAAGGTTTGACCAAGTCATACACATAGTAATGGCGCACTTTTGTGAATGTGTGCCATTGCTAAATTTCTAGGTGGCCGAAAATTTCACCAAATGCACCCCCCCTGTGGACCGCCTTTTCAGTTTTAAAATAAAATAAAAGAAAATGATGGAAATACAAGAAAATAAAAGAAAATAAGTTTCCCATGCGATATGTGGTCTAGTTGTTGGAAAAATTTACAAATATGAATTTGCACTTTATTTGCAAAATCTCTCTGAAATTTAGTAAAATGGGCATAACTTTTGCATATGAACTCGGATTAAAAAGTTTTTTATATGAAAAATCATCTACTCGAAAAGTTACATCCGAATTCAACCGGGGGGGGGGGGC
>LR738710.1:367952348-367964451 GCA_902687465.1 Secale cereale
TTAGAATCCCCAAAAACCTAACAGAATAAAAGATACGTGGCTTTTAAGATCTAGAGGGGGGAATGAAAAAAAAATTCAAACTTAGTAATGGCGCACCATTTGGTAGGTGCGCTACTAGTAACAGAAAAAAATTGGTTTCGATTTTTTTTTGGAAAAAATTGTTCAAAATATGATACGTAATATGACCGGGAAGTTTGAAATATTTTTTCAAAATCTCATCACACTCATGAACATGAACAAAGTCCTAGACATCAACAAGGTTTAATAGGATTGATATGATAGATATATCAACAAGTGCCTGTTAAGTGAGCCGGTGCTGGGTTTGGATAGAACTGAGAAGTTAAGCGTGCTGGGGCTAGAGTAGTGTGAGGATGGGTGACCTTTCGGGAAGTTTGACCACAGAGTGCGATTTGACTTGAGATTAAGCATATTGACCTGAGATTAAGCCATAGTGACCCGAGATTAAGAAAAAAACGAAAAAAAATTGATTTTTTTTTTGAAAAACAATTTTTTGAAAAAAAGTAATGGCGCAACTATAGTGTGCCATTAATAGCCTATTTTCTTGTAGTGACCATTTGTCATCTTATACCCATTATATCGTGTTCACTTTGAATGTTATGCCTCTTGCTACGACTTTGCCATGCAATTGTGACCCTTTCTTGCATTTATCCATGCTTCACCATTCTAGTACTACTATGTGTATTTGCATGCTTGATGGAGATACTAGTAGCTATTGCCATGAGTTCTTTGTGCCCCATGCTATTGATGCTTGTTGTGTTGGGAGAGTCATGATGTCCCATTGCTATTTACATATGGCCTCTCGGCAATACATTCATCATATTTTGCTCATATCTTGCTTTCATGCTTCTGATATGCCATGTGCATTATTCATGCCTACTATTTGCACACATGACATGATTGCCATGATTCCTACTAGTATGTTTTGCACTACTAGCTTGTTTGGCTGGCTCACTATGATTGCTTGCTTTGTCACATCACCCATGTTCCATTCTTACTTTCTTTCTTGGGTTGATGACATATATGTTCATGCCTCTCACATGATATATCTTGCTCATTACCACTTGTCTCCATTAGTCGCAACTCTCATATCCAATTGTAGTGAGTGCAACAATTCTATGCTTATTGATCTTGGAGACTTGGACACCTTCCTTGTGAAGCATGCTTGTTTGTTTGAGCCTAATGCCTTTGGTTGTTATCGCATCATATGGTTACATGCCATGCCACATTCCCTTGTACTTTCGTGTGATAAGCATGATGAATACACTTGTCGGGTATCTTACCACTCAAATGATAGGTTTTGCATTTCTGCTAACCTCATTTGTTTTTCCGAGTGTTTGCCATGTTCTTTCATTTTGGAGGATTCACAAGGCGGTATCATCACTAGACATATTGGTCATGCAAAGGCCTACATGATGCGCGACACCAACATTTTCGACATACTCATAAAGGTGAAATCCTTCCTTTTGAGCCATCCTCACTTACACATATTCGATGGGCCATGCTTTCATTGTTGTTTCCTTCTTATTTCTACATGATACATTTATTGGATGGAGGACCGGCATTGGAGATGGACCCTATGGACCTTTACATTGAGGAGCACTCAGACTTATTGGATGCACCTCCGGACCACCACTCGTGCCACGACATCCAGCATTGGTTCATCAACACCCCTTTGACACATTGCACCAAAACCTCCATATTTGTTGATTGTGTGCCCACATGCCATGCTCAATGGACATCTCATACTCACCACAAATTTGCACCTTATGCATGGATTGACTTGCATTATGATTGCCTTGTTGCATCTTGTATTCCCATGTCATGCATGATATATGAGCTTGTGCATTTCCTTAGCGAATTTGTTGTGATATTTATTGATGGCATATTCATACATCATGATCATATTGTCCACCATCAATTGCATGATAACATACACATATTGAGCATCCATTGCCATATTCATGCTCTTGATAAACCATCACACTACGACATCATTTTGCACAATGGTAGAATTTGTAGCTTTGGCACCATGCCAATAACCCCATGAATGATTTACATATAATTCTACATCTTTTGGATAAGCATCGTGTGCCTTGTCACACGGACTCACTCTTACATGATGGACACTTTGTGTGCGCTAACAATTGTATTTCCAAATGTCATTTGTGTTTGCTCTTATTGCATGTATACCACTCCGGCGACACTTTGGAGTACCGGATTGCGCCAGTTCCTCGACTCCGTCCAACTACAAGTCCGTCCACGACAAACGTTTCCTTGGTGATGAGGTTTTCGATCCAAGGTCGGATCTTTCCCAAAGGGGGGAGATTATGCGGAGAATCCTTCATTCATCCCCATGTACACTACGACTACTCCCCAAGCCCCAAGTGGATACATTACAAGACCTCAAGTATGCACCATTGGACACAAGGTGAACCCATTCCTCGATGCTTCCCCTTTTCATTCACGCGAGACATGGTTGCTACCTAATGCAAAGACACCACATGTGCTTAGGATCGAGGAGACGACCATGGAGATGCTCGAAGCATAGGACAAGTCCACATGGAAGCGGATAAAGAAGTGCCTCAAGTGGAGTCGCCACGGAGCAATAGCAGCCGGACATCCAGCAGAAGCCCGAACATCCGACGCCACCAACCAGAAGAAGACCAGAGAGAGGCAGATGACAGGCTACTCTACAGCTGCCGGACATTCGGCCGACCTCCAGACATTTGGCACCCCGCGATGGACCAAACATCCGCCGCCCAGCACAGAAGACACCCGAGACTGGACCGCTCCAGTCCGGACATCCGGCCCCGTGGCTCGAACATCCAGCCTTCTGCGAAGACCCGGACATCCGGCCCGATGCCCGGACGTCCAGCCTCCCCTGTCTGTGCATAGTGTAAAGGGCCAAAGCCCGTGTACGCCTTCGCCCCTAGACTATATATACTCACCCACCTCCTCCTAGTTAGGGTTAGCAATGTGTTAGCTCATTTGAGACCTAGAGGTTTGCTCATCCATGTGGTTGTACTCCACCGAGAGACCACGGCCTCTATGGAGAAGATCCATGCCGGAATCAAGACCCCTCACGGGATGACCCCTCGTGGGCTCAAGACCTCCTCACGGAGATGAACTAGTTACCTCATGTATCTCCCTTTGTTGGATTTTAATCATGTATCTCTCGTTGTGTTCATGGATCTAGCACATGTGTGATCGTTTCTTGTTGATTTGAGTGTTTCCTCTCGTTCCCCTCGTGATTTGCCCCTCATGTTCTTCGTGTTCTTCGTGGGACCCCCTCCATTTCATGAAAGATCGGCCTTAGGGTCTCCACCCTACATCATCATTGTCATGTTGCTCTTTTGGAACTTGTGGTTCTTGTTGAGCTTATTATAGTCCTTGTCTAGCATGAGGAGGAGCTTGGTGTTGCATTCTCACTTGATAGCACCGTTCTTGAACTTCATCTTCAAGTACTTCTTCCTCTTGGCGACTATGTCGGTTGCGTGCGGTGATGGTTCGATGTGAGTCACGTAGTGCATGTTGCGCCTCAAGATCTTGCTCTTCTCGCCATTGTTGTTCTTGACATTGTGCCTCGGCATCTTGCTCTTCTTGGTGTTGTCGCCCTCGCTCTTCTTGTTGTTGACATAGGCATTACCGTTCTTGTGCTTGTTCAAGTGTAGCTTGGTTATGACTGTGTCGATGTTCTTGCTCTTCAAGTTGGTCTTGTGACCTCTTGTCGTGAAGTGGATTCCGGTTTTCATGTCGGTCTTGGCGCGTGGCTTGACGAAGAGTATTCGATGTTGCTGTACTTGAGCTGGAGATGGAGTCAGAATGATGACTTGAGCGGCTCCATCTTTGAGATGACGTAGATGAAGATCGTCAATTGAGCATCAAGGTTCGTAGCTCATCAAATTGAGGAGCCATGTTGGTGTTGATGTTGTCGAATTGTTCTTTTGTTCGCTCTTTGGAATGCCTCAAGTCGGTGGAGTAGCTCAATCCGCTCTTGCATAGCTTCATTCTCTTGATGTAGAGCTCGTTGAACACCAAATAGATGTAGTTTGGTGACGTAGTTGTTTGATTCTTGAGGATCCTCGAATGGCGGGTTGATAGATTTACTTGGCCTATCCATCATTGCAAGCAAATATGTGAGTGGGAGAAGGGAAGAACTATACCAAATGTACCTTGACCGAAGTTGAATATGGATCAATGATCACTCAATAATGTGACCCGAAAATAGCACAATTGGTACCAATTCTTGTCAATTCACGCACCTACACAAATAAAGGTTTTGGAGGAGCTCGGTGAGGATAGTGGCACATAATTTATGCAATTTGTGAGTAGGACTCAATGATGTTGAAAATGATTCACAAATAAGAAAATGTCACAAGAAGACCAATAGCTAAATAGGTACACGGAAACACACGCGCAAATAGTTAAATGGGGTCGTGCCAACCAAGGGTGAGCGGAAATGCTCTTGGTGCACAACACTAGAGAGACGCTAGCACGATTGCACAATAGGCAGATACGAGACTTGTGCAAGTCCTACTAGGTAAAAATGCAACGACTTCTATTCCAAGTATGTTATATGTTTGTTGTTTCTACGCGATGATCCAAGATCATCAAGTATGACACCGTATGATATGATATATTGTTATGCGATGATATGGTTCTTTCTTAAAAGCTCCTTGCTTACCTTTCTCGTTTGCTTAAAATCTTGTGTGGCTCTTTATTTTTGAGCTCTTTTGCTAGGGCACTTACGCAAAACTACTTGAACTAAGGTAGCAACTGTGAATATGCTAAGACAACCTTGTTGCACATGAGATGATATCAAGATACCATATGACTTATTTTGAAGCACGATGTATGATGTAGTATGCAATGTCCATGACTATCGCTAATGCGCACAAGTAACGTTGCGAGGCAATACTCAAATGACTAGTCTCAATAGGAAAGACAAAAAAGTAAGGCTAAGGGGTTATCAATGCAATTGCGAGGTAGGATATACAAAGTTGTCGTCGATGTTACCGTCCTTCTCGAGGTTGAGCAGTGGTGTTGTCGATGTCGTTCCGTTCCAAGTTAGCCTAAACACCCGAGCAAGCGGATAAACCACAACTGAAATGATCCAAGACAAAACATGTCAACTTGTCGAAGATGGAAATGTGTAATCAGTAGGGTTTTGTGGGCTATAGTTGTTTGGGTATGCGTATGCAAAAATGGTGGTGGTTTGCGGGAGATATATGGGTATAGGAGTACGTATGCGGAAGTGGTAGTGGACTCGGAAACTGAAAAAAATCAGTGTTAGTTTGGGTCGGATGTCCGGTGGTGGTCGGATGACCGGTCGATGTCGAACGTCTGGTAACTATCAGATGTCCGGTGCCTGGTAGATTTCGGGCACGGGGTGAACAGCTAGGTTTCTTGGTGGAGGGGTGGATTTTGGTCAAAATTGGCCGAATATGCAGATGGAAATCGGGTAAAAGATGGGGGAAAGCTAGATCTACTTGCCACACATGAAATCCACGGATCAAATCCAACAAAATTTCATCAAACACACAAATCACAAAAAATGGTATGACTATTTTTGTGGGAATTTTCGAAATTGGACAAAAACAACAAAATCAGGCTAGAAAACAAGGTGTGGGGCTCCAAATTCGTGATAAACCAAGGCTCATGATACCATATGATGAGGGGCTAGCGCGCATTAGGCTGATCTTTCAAGATTGGAGTGGAATCCCACGATGAAATGGAAGAACACGAGGGGAACGAGAGAAAAACACTCAAATCAAAAAGAAATAGTCACACAATTTCTAGATTAGGGAACACTTAGGGGTACACGATCCAAGGTCAAGTATGGATGATACAAGTGGCGACAGTCTTCTCCCTGAGGAGGTCTTGATGGTCTTCTCCCAGAGGAGGTTTTGAATCCGGTGTGGATCTTCTCCGTAGAGGTCGCGGTCTCTCGATGGAGTAGAACCACTAGGGATGACCAATGCTTTAGTCTAAGATGAGCTAACACAATGCTAACCCTATCTAGGAGGAGGGGATAGAGTATATATAGTCTAGGGAAACGAAGGAGTAAGTGAGGGTTACATGGGACTCGGCCCGATTCGCTGTGCACAGACATGGTCCAGACGTCCGAGATGCATCAGGCGTCCGATGTTTTGCTCAAGTGTTGAAGTGTCAGACGTGCGGTCTAGGTCGGTCGTCTGGTGCGTCGGATGTTCAATGGAGCATGTTTTTCTGAGGTTCTGCTTCTGTCGTGGAGGTGTCGGCCGTTCGGTAGCTGGGGGGGAGTCAGACGTCCGGTCGGCGTCGGAAGTTCGACCGCTATAGACTTCACTCACCGGCACTTTGGCTAGCTGGAACCTCCAGGCGTCAGACATCCGGTCCTCGTCTGTCGTCCGAGGATTGGGATATTCAGGCAACTCCTTCTTTTGGTCAATGTACTTGTCGTCCTCGCCACCTTGTCCTTGGATGTAGTTGATCCATGGCTATCCTCTAGGTACCTGATCATGCATAGGGTTTCCACCTTAGGTAGTAGCCATGTCTCATATGAGGAAAGTGGTAGTTTGGAGAGGAGCGAGTTCACCTTATCTTCGATATCCTTGGCTCGTGCTTTTGTCATAGGACCAAGTGGCGTCGTGGGATATGTACATACGTCCATTGGGATGCTCGTTGGTCTGCATCAATATGTTTTTGAAAAGGATTCAGCCACGCCAGAGTCTATGTACATGTGATATTGGAATTATTTGTTCAATTTCAGCCAAACATTTGTCAAGTACCATACATGGAGCTCATTTAGTTTCATTGTAATTCTTAAAATGCTAAATAAACAAATCTATAAAAATGAAATTCATAGCACATACATGTGTTACAATTACTTTTGTACTCCCTCCATCCGAAAAAGCTTGTCCCTCGAATGGATGTATCTAGCACCAAGTTAGTGCTAGATACATCAATTTCAGGGACAAGCTTGGGACAAGTTTTTTCAACGGAGGAAGTAACATTTTCTCCTATTTATTTTCCAACTCCAACTCTACTTGCGTGCATGGCACCTCTTCTTCACCTATAAGCACAAAAACATGATCGAAGCATGGCACAAAACCTATTAGTATTTTTGTGATGTATGTGCATAGTACATTCTCCATAGTCGAAGGAAATACCCAAATAACACAAAGGCTGACAACCACCCACCTATTACTCAAATACATTGGTGTGCTCTATTTTTCAAGTGGCTAGATAATCATGTATCTGTTGTATATGTATGAAGAAGTTAGAATATTAGGAAGCCAGGCACTGATGTCCAACTACCACATAATATTATATCAATTTACTTTAAATAAATTGTACTGTAAGCGATGGACAGAGAAACAAACATATATACCTGAGCCTTTATTGTATTTTGTAGCAGGTACCCTGAAAGAAGGAAACAAAGCTGCCACATCTATCTCCTTTTAGATGCATCACAACCTATGGCACAAACACACAAAAGGATTTTATTAAGCAAAACATGGTGCTATTTTGTGTACGCTACAAAAGACAGCGATCTTCTTCCTCAGCAACAAATTTAGTCAAGTAGCATCGAGAAAGGAACACCGGATGAGATCGGAAACCCCGTAGGTTCAAGTGAATCAATTTGAAACACATATTTCACTCTTGTTCCCTCTTATGCTTCTGCACCTGTACAAAACTACTCCACCTAACCTATAATGCAAAGGCAGAACTGTAGCCAGTTACCACTAAACAATCTGAAACGCATACAGATGACAGTGCAACTTGGGTTGCAGTTTCAGGATATATAAGAACCTATCAATTATAGAGAGCATAAGACCTCAAGTTTCCTTTGAGATGGAATAGCATCCTCAACTTGATGGACAAACTAATTAAAATCAGTTTGCGAAGAACTCAATGAAAGACCACTTAGAGAGCAAACCCACAACCATGATGGATGGGGCTTTTCTCTTATGTGATGCTCTGCATCACATTCTCTTCTTGATTGTTGTACCCCTCAAGAAGCTGCCGGAGCCATGTCATACCAACTGCAGCATAGCTTCCATTGTCTCGGCCTTGCCTTGCATGGCATGGACCACTGAACAAACATTGTCCCACTCCGGAGGTCTATGACGTAAAGGTGGATCTAGAGGGCACTGCAATGGCACGAACAAAAAACTACGAGCGATTTAGAGGATTGGAAGTGTTGACTAACTGAACTTGTATAAACCTACTCTACACGTACATACATCAGACACTCTATGCATGCTAATTAATAAAGCCTAAATTCACTTATTGGGCCAGATGGATCCTCTGTTGAATTCTCCGCTCCAAGATGGATGGATCGGTATCCGTGGTTCACTTGAGCACCCCCCCGGATCAACGAATCAGATTTTCAACTCTGCTGTGTGAAGCATCTGCCCGGCAGGCCTCAGACCTCCGCCGCTAGACCTCTGCCCATGGATGGCCTTGGTCTCAAGTCTTAGCAAGATGGGTCTTATCGAGGAGCTCATCGGTGCTCCACGGCGTCGCCTACCTAGAGTAGCCATGCATACGGCGTGATGTAGGGTATTTAGGGGAGGGACAGGAGCACGATCGCCGTGGCCACCCCGACACTTTCCATTCGGACATGAGCGTCTTCTTCTTGGTCGGTATTGTGCGATGGTGGTTGTGGCAAGTCTCCTGGTGGCTTACGTCGGAGAACCAGAGGAGGGGCGGCTGATCGAGATCGATACGATTGAGTTCTGTCTAGATCACAGAGGTGGGTGCCATCAGCATACTTGTGCCGGGGATCCTGGGCTTGGGAGAGACCATGGCGGAGGCAAACGCAGCCCAGTGGGAGAGCTTCGCTGGAAGGAACCCTAGCCGAATAGGGACTCGGGAGGAGAGGACGAAACATATTCAGTTTTCATTGTTGCTAATTTTCCAAGCTAGTTACGAAACAAATTCCGTTTTCCTTATTGCTGTTTTTACAAGACATTTTTTCAAGCCGGTTCTTATATGCACCGGAACAACAAAAGAAAAGAAGGAGGTGGAAAGGGGTTTTTTATTTTAAATTGCGGCCATTCATCTGTATAATTAACACAAAATCAATGGATATAAACAGGTGACGTATGGAGAACTAAGAAAGCCACCATCCTTTATTATTAGGTAAAGAAAAGGAGGCCCGAGGCAACCTAGAAAAGGGTTCGAACACTTCGACCCCATCATTTGTAAAGCTCACGTTGCTTTCCTTGAGGTATCCTTGCCGGGCCAAAGCACGCCGAGCCTTCTTCCACCTCCAGATCAATCCACCAAAGTAGGAGTAGGGTTTTACGCCGCAAAGCGGCCTGAACCTGGGTAAAAGTGAGTGAGTACATTTCCGTGCTATCCCCCACCGCCTCTGCTCTTTGTGCAATACGATCGTCCCCATGCTGAACCACAAAGGGGCACCCCTACCCCATAGGTAATCGCGCTTCCGAGATGACATCTTTGGCCCGCCAAGTAGGTGTTGTGCAGGAACACGATCACCTATGGGGCCATCGGCCCCTTTGTGGTTAGGCGAGGGGAGGTCACGTTGCACAAAGAGCGGAAGCTATAGAATAGCTCGAGGACGGTGACGCTGGTGATTTTTACCTAGGTTCGGGCCGCTGTGAGACATAAAATCCTACTCCTGCTTTGGTAGGATTAATGGGAGAACCCGTAGAAAATGCAACGCTCGTGCCCGGCAAGGAAGAGTTGGGGAGAGCCGCTATGCGTGTACAAGTATGTGAGGGTCCAAATACTTTTCTAGCCCCGGGCCTCCTTTTATACTTTAAGGGGTATCCATAGTGGCAAACAGTCACTATTTGTCGACCAGATAGCTAATGGTGATATGATACCCAACTCTGGCAGTTAGGACAAAGTGCATTAAATGCACTACTAGATGTCATGCTGAGGATGCAGCCCAGCAAGACTGCCACGCCGCTTAACCATCTCTTGCTTGTCTGCTTGACATGCCTTTGGACATGTGTTATTTGGAGGTAATCGGTCTCCTAAGAGGCTGCCACTATAGCGACCACGATCCGAATAGACTGAAGTCTCTGTGTTCTGTGTCATCCCTGGATCGGGAATACTGACACACACAATACTTGAAGTATTTTTAACAAAGTGGCAATCACACACTTATTACATCGAATGTCTCAAAGAGAACTTATTACAAAAGTCTATGGCATAAGGCCATCTAATAAAATAACAGCGGGAGGCTTGGAAGATAAGTGAGTCCATCAACTCCAACGGCAAAGCTGAGTGCATGACAAACGACCTAGGACGTCTTAATCCTCGTCTGAAAAGTCTGCAACATAACATGTTGCAGCCCCAAACGGGTCAGCACATGGAATATGCTGGCGAGATAACAGAGTAGAGCGAGTAACAGAAATAAAGGCTGACACTATATGCATATTTGGCTGGTGGAGGCTCTAAGGTCAAAGTTTTTGCGTAAAGCCAATTTTTCCCTGCAACAAAGGAATAACTTTTATTTTTACTATCATGGTAGTTGAAACATCATTGAGAAGGTACCTCCATCTCATTCCCAAATAAAGTAGCCAATCATTAACCCAACAAATTAATTTTAGTGTGATGAGATCAACCAATAATTCAAGTACCAGATACTCAAGATTGTCCATAACCGGGGACACGGCTAATCATGATTAGTTTGTACACTCTGCAGAGGTTTGCGCACTTTTCCCCACAAGACTCGATCTCCTCCGTTGGATTTCTCGCACTACATGGTGTTTGAGAAACGAATGACCGAGACACAGCTTTTCAGAAGCATTCACTCTTTACCTCGGGTGGACCGGTACACCTACTTTCCCCTACATCTGCTAGTCCACCACTGAAAGAGCTCACACAACTTACTCATACTATGCCAGAGCCCATAATGGCATTGTGCCTGCACACGGAAGTTTCTAGCATGAATAGTTTTATGATCCCTTTGAGCCTGGGTGGCATTCCATAGGATAATCACACGGTTCCTCCGGGATTTCCTAGGACAACACTAGATTCTCCAGATGCCCTGCAACCAATCCACCCAGATGTGTATTCAAGTAGCCACCTTAAGTTGAACCATTAATTAACAACTCACATCTGTCATGGATTTCACTCAAACCCAAACCACGTCTACGAGCATAGCATAGCAACCTAAGCATAACATAGAAGTAACTCCCAAGGGTTTGAAAATAATGTAGGTAATAGGTTCTACCTCAATCTACGTCCCAGACCCACAAATTAATAGATCCTACTCATGCAATGTGTGAGGGTTTGATCTAATGCATAAGAACTGGGTAATAAAGGGTATGATCAAAGTGTTACTTGCCTTGCTGATGATTCGCAAAACCTAGAGACTCGTAGTAGCACGCTTTGCACTCCGGAAATTCTATCGCAAGCAAACAATAGCATACATAAGCAAACAAGCAAAGATGCACAAACAGAACTCCAAATAAGATCTAACCAGAAAGTTCAACTTAAAAACTCCGGTTGGCAAAAAGAATCAAATCAAATGGAGCAACGAAACATCAAACTGCGAAAGAAACAAGATCCATTTACTAGATTGGTCTAAGGTCAAATTTTACAGCAGCAAAACCTTATTCAAGTTGGTTAAGAAGAAAGAGCACGTCGAGACGAAGATCTGGGCTTTTGAATCGCCTGATTCCGACTCTCGAGTGAAAAGAAAAACTAAAAACAAGATCAGGGCAGAAATCACGATCGGAAATAATCGCGGAAAAAGCCCCGAAAAAGAAAACAGACGAACAGGCTAACGAACGAATGTTCGTTGTCTGTGTGTAATGGGCGAGCCGCGATCGTTAAAACAAACATACGGACGAACGTCCGCTATTTAACTAAACCGAAAAAAACCGAACCGATCTATTTAAAAAAAAATCTAGGGTTTTAAAAAGAAAACCGAACGATTTTAAAAAAACTGGTGGTACCTCAGCGGGTCGGGCGGAGGGTTGCGGGCGGCGAGGCGGGTTGCGGGCGGCGGCGTCGGCTACTGCGGCGGCGGGCTCGGCTGCGGCAAACGGCGGCGGTGGTGGTGCAGGCGAGACGGGGGGGCGGTTGCTTTATAGGCTCGGGGGGGGGGGGGGGG
>LR738710.1:367964562-367993525 GCA_902687465.1 Secale cereale
GGCGGCCACCCGGACTCCGGCGCGAGTCCGGCGCGGGCACGGCGGGGAAGGCGGGGGCGCACGGGCCGGCTGGGCCTTCGGCCCAGTTCGGTCTGAAACCAACTTTTTTTATCCTGACGCAGAAAAACTCAAAAATAACTTTTCGGCGACGAAAAATTCCGAAATAACTTTTCGCCGTCCTCTAATAAAATTTACGACACAATGAACATTTTTCCCTGACTTATATGCAATTTTGAAAAACGTGTATTTTTCCAATGCAAATAAAATCGCAAATAAATCTGAATAAAATTTCAAAAGTGATTTTAATAGTTTTCCTCCAATATTTCTTTTATTTTGGAGAAGTCATATTATCTCCGCTCATATATTTTATTAATAAATATTTTTAGGGAAGAAAATAATTAAAACGAAAGTGATCCCCGTACCGGTATTCGAGAAAACTCAAATATGAAAATGGTAGAATTCCCAACTCTCTCCGTAGGTCCTTGAGTTGCTTAGAATTTTCGAGGATCGCCACACACAAATGCAAATAAAATATGCAATGCAGTATGATCTATGTATAACATTCCAAATTGAAAATTTGGGATGTTACAAACCTACCCCCCTTAGAATGAATCTCGCCCTCGAGATTCGACTAGGCTAGAGAACAGGTGTGGGTGGTCCTGGCGTAGATCGTCCTCTCGTTCCCAGGTGGCTTCTTCCTCGGTGTGGTGACTGCACTGAACTTTGCAAAACTTGATAACCTTGCTGCGGGTGACTCTGCTTGAAAATTCGAGGATCTTGACGGGTTTCTCCTCGTAGGTCAGATCACTATCCAACTGAATTGCTTCTAGGGGCACTGTGTCTCTTAAAGAAATATCGGCCATCTCTGCATGACACTTCTCAAGCTGAGAAAGGTGGAACACATCGTGAACTCCTGACAATCCCTCGGGCAGCTCCAACTTGTAGGCAACCTCTCCCATGCATTCCAAAACACGGTACGGTCCCACAAATCTTGGGGCTAACTTTCCCTTAACTCCAAAACGTTTAACTCCTCGCAGAGGTGATACTCCCAGGTACGCTCTGTCTCCGATTTCATAGGATACTTCCTTGCGCTTCGAGTCTGCATAAGTCTTCTGTCTGGACTGAGCTACCTTCAGTCTATCTTGAATCAGCTTAACCTTCTCTTCTGACTCTTTGTTCAGATCTGGTCCAAATAACTGACGGTCTCCGACTTCATCCCACATTAACGGCCTTCGGCATCTTCTTCCGTAAAACGCTTCGAACGGTGCCATATTCAAACTGGCCTGGTAACTGTTGTTGTATGAGAATTCCGGGTAGGGAAAGTTGTCATCCCAACTAGATCCATAGTCTAACGCACAAGCTCTCAACATGTCCTCCAGAATCTGATTAACTCTCTCAGTCTGTCCATCTGTCTGCGGGTGAAAAGCTGTACTGAATTCCAGCCTCGTTCCCAATGTTTGGTGCAATTGATGCCTAAACTTTGAGGTAAACTATGTTCCTCTATCTGATATGATGGTCCTCGGAACTCAGTGCAGACATACGACCCTGGTCATGTATATCTTGGCCAACTTCACACTGGTATAATTGGTTTTCACGGGGATAAAGTGGGCTACTTCGGTCATGCGATCCACTACTACCCAGATTGAGTCATATCCTGATTTGGTCCTGGGAAATCCGGTGATAAAGTCCATGCCAAGCTTATCCCACTTCCATTCGGGTATCGACATAGGCTGTAGCAATCCTGCTGGCTTCTGATGTTCCGCCTTCACTCTCTGACATACATCACATACTGCTACATCCTCGGTAATATCCTTCTTCATTCCCGTCCACCAGAAATGTTTCTTCAAATCCAAATACATCTTTGTGTTTCCGGGGTGTATCGAGTATGGAGAATCAGGTGCTTCCTGCAGTATCAACTTCCTGATTTCCGCGTTGTTGGGCACATAGATTCGATCCTCAAACCACAAGTGTTGTGTTCGTCTTCACGAAAACCCTTGGCTTTTCCTTCACTCATCTTCTCCTTTATCTCGGAAATCTATTTGTCATCCTTCTGGGCTTCCCGTATCTTTCCCAGCAATGTTGAATGAACCTCCAATGTTGCCACAAAACCTCTAGGAACTATCTCCAAACGAAGCTCCCTGAGATCTTCTGCTAACTCCTTTGTCAATCCTCCCTATACTAGGGTATTTGTGTAACTCTTCCGGCTCAAAGTGTCTGCAACGACATTGGCCTTTCCTGGGTGATAGTGCAGCTTCATATCGTAATCCTTTATAAGCTCCAACCATCTCCTCTGTCTGAGGTTCAGTTCCATCTGAGTTAAAGTGTACTTCAAACTCTTGTGATCCGTGTACACATCACAACGATTTCCAATAAGGAAATGTCTCCAAGTTTTGAGCGCACGCACAACTGCTGCTAGCTCCAAATCATGAGTAGCATAATTCAACTCGTGCGGTCTAAGTTGACGAGATGCATAAGAAACAACTCTTCCATCATGCATGAGTACTCCTCCAAGTCCTAAGCGCGAAGCATCGCAGTACACTTGGAAATCCTTGCATATATCTGGCAAGATCAGCACTGGGGCTGTCATTAACCGTTTCTTCAACTCCTGGAAACTTTCTTCACACTCTTCAGTCCAATGAAACTTTGTCTCTTTCTTCAACAATGTCATCATCGACGTCGCAATCTTGGAGAAATTCTCTATGAATCTCCGGTAGTATCCCACGAGTCCAAGAAAACGGCGGATCTCTCCAACTGAAGTGGGTGCCAACCACTCAGTGACTTCCTGCACTTTGACGGGGTCCATTGCTTTACTTTCTCCTGATATAACATGTCCTAAGAATCCAACTTCCTTCAACCAAAACTCGCATTTGCTAAACATGGCGTACAACTAATCTTCTCTGAGTTTCTCAAGAACCAAATGCAAATGCTCCACGTGTTCCTCTTCGTTCTTTGAGTACACCAAAATATCATCAATGGACCACGACAAACTTATCCAAGAACTCCATGAATACCTTATTCGTCATACTCATGAAATAGGCAGGGGCGTTTGTAACACCCCAGATGTAACACCTTCCAATTATGGCAATATATGAAACGTTGACTTCATCAATTCCATTCTGGGCTCTTCTTCCATTTCGGGTTTCTTCGTTTTGTCGCGTGCGTGTGTGCATTTCATCCATGTCATGTTATCATATGCATTGCATTGCATTCATGTTGTCACTTGCACCCGGTCCCACTCGCCTCTTCCTGTTGTCCGTTTCGAGTTCCGACACTCACACACGTGCCCGTGGCACCCCCGAGTCCTTCTTTCGTGTTTGGCCATGTAACGTTCCCGGAATGAGGTGCGACTTGTCGTGCGTTGTTGTTTCGGTACTTGTAGGCCGCCTGTCAAGTTTCATCGCGTTTGGAGCTCGTGTGGTACACCAACGGTTAACCTAGTGGGCTAAAAGCACCTCTTCCTTTTGGACCAAGACCTCCTCCACAACAGCCCACTAACCCAGCACAACCCCTCCCATCATCTCGGTCGTTGGATCACGAACGTGTGGCCGAAAACCGCACGCCATTTGGAGTCTCCTAGCTCCTTATGCCTATAAAAAGGCCCCATCCCCTCCATTTTCGGGCGAAACTCTAGTTCTCTCCAGTTTTTCCCTTTTCCCCTGCGCCCCGCAGCTCCTCCAGCCGCTGGACACGTCCGCCGGACGCGCTCGGCCAACCGGAGCGCGCCATGTGTCCCGTCCGCCTCCCACCAGCCGCCCGGCCGCCGCGGGCCCGCCGAGGCCCGACTCTGGCCCGCCCCGGGCCGACGCCACCGCGCGCCCCCGCGCCTTCTTCCCCACCGCCGGCTTGACGCCCGCTGCCGCCCGCCGCCACCTCATCGCCGGACCCTGCCGCCGCGCTGCCCCGGCACTCCGCCTCCGCCTTCTGTCGGCACGCCGCCCCGGGCGCCACGGGCACCACCGCGGGCCGCCTCCACCGCCATGGCGAGCCGCCGCCCCGACCTCGCCACCGCCGGACTCCGCCGCGGGCCGCCTCCACCGCCGCGGCGAGCCTCCGCACCGGCCTCGCCACCGCTGGCCTCCGCCGCCGCGGGCCGCCTCCATCGCCGCCGGCCTCGCCTCCGCCGCCGCAGCTCCTTCTCCGGCGAGCCGCCCCAGATCTGGATCCGGGTGGATCAGATCCACCGATCCATTGATCCAAACGCTCCTCCCGTATTCCGGATCTCTCCGTCTTGGAACTCCTCCATCTCGTTTGACTTCTCGTGAGGTATAAAAACGACTAAGTCCCCAGATGTGCTATATTTTGTTGCCTCCTTTGCATGGCTGTAACTTCGTGCCCGTAGATCTGTTTTTAGCGTGTAATATGTCAAAATGATCGTGGTGATGTGCTTTTCATTTTGTTCCACTGTGGCATGCTTGTTTGAGTTCATCTTGATGACCTAATCATCGTGGCAAGAGTGCTATATGTTTAAAACTGCTGTTACTTGTAATTTTGTTGCCATGTTTGAGATATGATAACTTTTGCATGTTTATCCAAATGGAGCATATGATATGTCAAAATGTTCATTGTGAAGTGATCTACATGATGGTTGCTGTAGTATTCATGTTAGGTGTCATATTGACATGTTAATCTCTGTTGCAAAAGTGCATGTGGCTGTTAAGTGCTGAAACTTGTTATGAGATGCTGATTTGAAGTGCTCATTGCTATTGATGTGTTTGTCCTCATGCCACATGTCAATATGTTTTAGAAGCACCATCATATGGTCTTTGCTGTGGTGCAAACCATTTTCCATGATATGTCTTGAGGTGACTTAAACAAGCTTGTAAACAAGCCATGCCAATGATACTGTTTTATACTTCGCAAAAAAACTGCTAAGTTTGGAATCTGTTTTAACCTGATGCTATGTTTGCTTGATGCCCCACTCTAATCCATGCTTGTTTTGGAGTGGCCAATGGTCATATCTTGTTGTCCATGTTATGCTCTATCCATCCATGCCCTTACTTGCACATATTGCCTGTTGTAGCTTATTTATTTCTTGCTCTCAAGTTGCTATAAATTATACCTGTCAGGTTTTTATCAGCATGATCAATTTGGTGTAGCTTGTTGCTATTGATCCATACCTCCTATGGAGTTGTATGTTGTATGCTATGTCTACTACATATCCATGATGTTTATATGCTTAGTGGAGTTGATATGCATGTTGTTTTGTGCCTCCGAAGGCAGCATCGTGATGATGTTTTTGCCTTCCCAGATTTTGGCTAAGTCTGGATAATTTTATTGCAACTTGTCATGCTTGGCTAATTATGTTCCAGTAGGTTTTTGGGCGTGTTCTAAGTTCATTCTTGTTAAGTAACATGTCTACTTCATGTACATGCTCTTTGTCTCCATGTTTGAGTGCTGTAGCATAATTATTTCTTGCTCCAAACATGCCATGTGGCTGTAAACTGCAGCTTTGTGTGAATATTGTTTTGCTTGCCTTTTTCAAACCGTGTGTCCGTTTCCGGCAATCTTTATAACTATTTCAACCGAAATCTTCCCCTGTATCTAGTGGCATGCTTGGTTTTCCAAGATGATGCCTCCTCCATCATCTTCTCCTAAGGTTCAAGTGCTTCCACATGCATTTCCACATCATACTTGCATCATGTTGTTTGTGCATTGCACCGTGTTTGATATTGTGCCATGTTGTGTTCTTGTGTTGAGTAGAGCCAGGAGCTGAGTCTGAGAACGAGGGTCCTACCGAGGTTGAGTATGAGGAGCCGTCTTAATATCCCATCGACAACTCAACATGCAAGATGACCTGACCCAGATATCATTACTATCTTTGCCTACTGCTAGATGTCTCGCTCTTTAGCTTATTGCCTCGATGCCCATGTTTGTTTGTCAGCCTCCTATTGTAGCCATGAATCTCTCTAACCACCTAACCTAGCAAACCTTTGATTGGCTACGTAAGCTTCGCTCAGCCCCTCTTATAGCATTCCTAGTTGTAGGAGAAGATTTGAAGATTCTTGCTTCATGTTGAAGTTATTGTTGGGATATCACAATATAAATAATCTGTTAAACCAAATCCTCTATATGTTGGTAATGGGTCGAAGGCTAAGCCTCTCACTTGGTGTTTTGTTCCACCCATGCCACCCTAGGAACCGTTTAAACCGGTGTTATGTTCCTTGATTATGCGTTCCTAACACGGTTGGGGTTATGGGCCCCCCTCGATAACCCGCTTAGCGCTAAAGCTTTTCCAGCGAGGCCCGACATTGGTCTTACATTTCCCTAACAACTAAAACTTGCCGAGGGAGTAATTAACCCGAGGATTTGTTAATCAACCCCCCTGGGCCAGTGCTCGTTTTGAGTGTTGGTCCAAACTAGAGTCGTGTGCGGTACCCCCCTTGGCAACTTGGGTTTTGGTCACTGTACGCTGTGCTCATCCGGTCGTGGCCTGAGACTAGATACGCGCGGCTACTGTCAGGGTGTCGGCATGCCGGGAGGTCTTGCTGGATTAGTTTCACCTTAGTCGGAATATCTTGAGCACGGGATTCCGAGAATACTCGGGTCTTCCCACCTTGGAGTTGCGACTCCACAGATATTGAGCTTGTGATGGGCTAAGTTGGGACATCCCTGCATGGTTTTGATCTTTCGAAAGTCGTGCCCGTGGTTATGTGGCAGATGGGAATTTGTTAATATCCAGTTGTAGAAAACTTGACACCATGTTCATAATACACTACCAGCGTGAGTAACCGTGACTGTCATTTTCCGAAAGGGGTTCGGGAAGTGAACACGGTGGGGTTATGAATGACGTGCTTAGATAGGATCACTTCGTGATCACTTTGACATCCGTGGCACTTCTCTTCTCACTCTAAACACGTAAGATAGTGCTAGTGCAGCTGCAACCTTGTTCTTCAACCTTGTTCCACACCCAAGGCTTAGATAGTTTTGCTACCCGGGAACGGGATTGCTGAGTCCTCCGTGGCTCATAGATTCTACACAACACCAGTTGCAGGTACCATGGTGAACTACACAGGTGATGGCACAGAGTTGTATTGGGAGTTCGATGAAGAGCGTGGGCGATACTACGTGTCTTACCCAGAGGATCAGTAGTGGCTTCTACTAGGGGCGATTCAGACCTTGTGGTTTTATTTATGGTATCTTTCATTTGGATCTTCGTCCGTAGTCGGACTGTGATGTTATTTGGATGATGATTGCTTATGTAATGTATTGTGTGACATGGCGAGTGTAAGCCAACTACTCTTTTGCATTTTCATCCCTATTTTACATGAGTCGTGCAAAGATACCATACTTGAGATCATTCTAGTATGAGCTTATACCTTAAAGTCGTGCCTCGACACGTAGGAGGTATAATCTCATACTGGGCATTACAAGTTGGTATTCAGAGCCTTCTCCGACCTAGGAGCCCCCACTGATTGATCGAATCGTCGACAGGTTGAGTCTAGGCACACACTTGAAAATGTTTTGAGTCCTATATATATATATATATATATATATATATATATATATATATATATATATATATATATATATATATATATATATATATATATATATATATCGGAGAGTAGGATTTCTTTTTACTCCTCATCCATTTTCACTTTGGCGAGGACTCCTAGCGATTACTTATCTCTTCTACTCTAAAAAATTCACTAAATTTTTTTAGGTTCACGCGAGTATTGTTTGGATTGTTCCGATGTCTTTGTGACGAGAACATTGTTCTCGATGCCTCCTGTCATTTAGGGGTTGTGGCAGTGTCCCAGAGAGTTGAGCTCCGAGGTGTTGTCGTCACAAATCTATCGCAGCAGTTCTGGAATACTTAAGACAGCCGACATCGAAAACTCTTCTATGCGGTTAGTGGCAAGATAACCCTGACATCACCCAGTACTAGGGAGGTAGTTCAGGAGTATTGCCATAGCTTGTATAGCAGATGCGTTTCGAAGGTCTGAGGTAGACAGTTTCCGGAAATAACTGGTTATGTGTTGAAGGATGGATATAGCTGGATGTAGGATTAGAGTTGAGTGCGCGATGCTTCCCCTGTATCCCTAACACCTGATTGCATAACTGGAAACTGTCGGAAATTAATAGGTGGGTTCATCTAGTAGTTCGTAGGCATTCTTCCGACGGATGCATGATATGGAGTTCGGGGTTCTACATTGAGTGAAGTGGTTTTATGGGCGTTGTTCCGATCGGGAGTTGCATCTTAAAGGGTCCTTGGCTATGCTGATCCGGGGATTGCAAAACCCTTTTGTTACACGTTCCATAAGCTTTCAGCACGAATATGTCGAACGAAACTTCTATCTTGTATTTGTTCTATCCGCTCCTTGTTGTTTTTACCTTTTGTGAAGATTGTTGTACCATTAAACTGTGGATTACATTTGTTCATTTTGTTTGAATGTTCTTGTGAATACTTATGTTGCAATTCTAGCCGTTGATTCAACTTATATATTTTCAATCAATGGCTAATTATTGTCATCTCATTCAGGATGGCTCCTAAAAGGGTTCCCAACGCTAACCCAGAGGGTGAAGAAGTTCCTAATCGTCCTCCTTCCCCTCCTCCTCCGTCTGAGGCCTGGAGAGCAATTATGCAAGCGACGAACCAGAACACCCAGATGCTTATGCAAATAATGCAGAACATTCAAGGAAATCAAGAAAATCTAGGTGGTCATGGGAACCAAGGCCAAGATAATTTGTTCAACCAACCTCACTTTGCTACACTCAACCAGTTCCTGGCAAACCAACCAAAGGCGTTCAGTTACTGTGTGGATCCGCTAGATGCTGAAGACTAGATAACAGACATCAAGAAGCACTTTGAATGCAGTAACGTGAGACCTGAGGATTATGTCATGTTTGTCGCCTTCCAACTCAAGGATCAAGCCGCTGATTGGTGGCAGCAGTACAAAGATTCCAGAGAGGAACGTGAAATCTCGTGGACAGACTTCTGCAAGGATTTCCACTCTCACCACATTCCAACTAGTGTCATCGAAGGCATGCGTGAGCAATTCCGCAACCTGAAGCAAGGCACCATGTCCGTTTATCAATACAATGTCAAGTTCCAGAACCTTGCCCGCTATGCCAAGCAAGACACCCCAGATTCCAAGAGCAAGATTTATCAGTTCCGTGGTGGTCTGAAGGATGAACTCCAACTAGCTCTCACCTTGTTCGAGCCGGATGAATTTGATCAATTCTATAACATGGAACTTAAGCAAGGGGCAGCCCAGCTCAAGGTTGAAGCTTCCAAAAAGAGAATCAGAGATGCTATAAACTCCTCCTCTTCTTCCCAAGTGGTTGCAAAGCAGTAGAAGTTCTGGCTTCCACCTCCTCCAGTGTTCCTCCCTCCCAACAACAACAACAAGCACTCTGGTGGCCGTGGTTTCTCCCACCCACCCAACCCAAGCAATCAGTCCTAGAATCACTTTCAAGCTTCGAAGTCAAGTGCTCCTTATCACCGTCCTCTCTCAGAAGTGGTTTGCAACAAGAGCACTCAGAAGGGTCACTATGCTAACAAGTGTCCCAACCCAAGGCGCCTTCCGCCTCCTCCACCTGTCAGCACTGCTATTATCAAGCACAACCCCAAGTCAGCAAGAGTGAATCTGACGAATGCAGCTCAAGCAGAGAATTCTTTAGATGTGATACTTAGTAACCTTCCAGTTAATTCTATTCTTGCAAAAGTCTTGTTTGATTCAGGTGCATCACATTCTTTCATGTCAAGACCTTTTGCATTGTCACAAGATATGCCATTGCAAGCTTTGCCTAGTCCAATGTCTGTGCTTTCTCCGGGTTTGCTAATGAACTCCAACAACTTTGTTCCGGATGTATCTATTCATATGGGTGATTACCGCTTTCTGGTTTCTCCGGTTATTCTCGGCAACTCGGACATTGATCTTATTCTTGGGATGGATTGGCTTTCCAAGCATGATGCAAACATTGATTGTGCAAATAAGGAAGTCAAGCTTACTCATCCTGACGAAGACATGATTATCTTTGCCTCTCGAGATAACACAATCAGGCTATTCTCTCTCAATGACAAGGGCAAGATTAATGCCATCTCTCAAATTCCGGTGGTCAATGAATATTAAGATGTTTTCCCTGAAGAGCTTCCAGGCATGCCTCCGCATCGTCAAGTTGAATTCTTCATTGAACTAGAGCCCGGTACCGAGCCAGCATGCCGGCGTCCGTACAAGCTTTCCCCTGATGAGTTAAAGGAGCTAAAGAAACAACTCGATGAGCAAGAACGTATGGGTCTAATCAGGCCTAGTACTTATCCTTGGGCCTGTGGTGTTCTATTTGTCAAGAAGAAGGATGGCACGGAGCGCCTTTGCGTTGATTACCGGCCATTGAACAAGAAGACAATAAAGAACAAGTATCCGCTCCCCAATATCAATGAATTGTTCGAGCAGCTCAAAGGAGCAAATGTGTTCTCAAAGCTCGATCTTCGGATGGGTTACCACCAGATTCGTATCCGTGAAGAGGATATTCACAAGACCGCATTTAGAACAAGCTACGGCTCCTATGAATACACGGTCATGTCTTTTGGCCTCGCAAATGCTCCACCCACCTTCTCGAGGATGATGCACTTCATATTCAACCCCTACACCAATGAATTTGTTCTCGTCTATCTGGATGACATCTCGGTATTCTCCAAGAATGAAGAAGATCATGCCAAGCACCACCGTTTGGTTCTGGACAGACTCCGTGAACACAAGTTCTATGCGAAGTTCTCCAAATGTGAATTCTGGCTGGATAAAGTCTTATATCTTGGCCATATCATCTCTGCTGAGGGTATTTCTGTCAACCCCGAGAAAGTTGAAGCTATTGTCAACTGGGAACCCCCGCAGAATGTCAAGCAACTCCGAAGCTTCCTTGGTCTCGCTAGCTATTGCAGAAGGTTCGTTGAGAACTTCTCAAAGATTGCCAACACTCTCTCAAGTCTTTTGCAGAAGAATGTCAAGTGCAACTGGACTCCTGATTGTGATGTGGCATTCAAAACACTCAAAGAGAAGCTCATTTCTGCTCCGGTTCTTACTCCTCCGGATGAGTCCAAGCCCTATGAAGTCTTCTGTGATGCTTCTTTACACGGACTTGGTGGTGTTCTCATGCAAGAAAAGAAGATTGTGGCATACACTTCTCGTCAATTGAAGCCAAATGAGAAGAACTACCCCACACATGACCTCGAGCTAGCAGTAGTGGTACATGCCTTGATCACGTGGAGACACCTTCTGTTGGGCAGAAAAGTGGACATCTTCATCGATCACAAGAGCTTGAAGTACATCTTCACACAGCCTAACCTAAACCTTCGCCAGGCTCGCTGGGTTGAGATGATCCAAGAGTATGATTCAAGCATTAAGTACACACCTGGCAAGGCCAATGTCATTGCAGATGCCTTGAGCAGAAAGGCATATTGCAATAGTCTCCTTCTCAAGCCGTTTCAGCCCAAGCTTTGTGAATCATTCAGGAAGCTCAACCTCCAAGTTGTTCTGCAAGGCTTTCTTGCAAACCTTCAAGTCGATCCTACCTTGGAAGATCAGATCCGTGAGGCCCAACTCAGTGATGCTATGGTGCAGAAAGTGAACACATGGTATTGCCAGGGGTACTCCCAAATACAAGTGCTATCGCGTTGATGAGAATGACACCTTGTTCTTTGAGGACAAAATTGTGGTTCCCAAGGGTGATCTCAGGAAGCTCATAATGAACGAAGCACATGACTCCCTCCTCTCGATTCATCCTGGAAGTTCCAAGATGTACCAAGACCTCAAGCAATCATACTGGTGGATTCGCATGAAAAAGGAGATTGCCCAATTCGTGAATGAATGTGATGTCTGCAGAAGAGTGAAGGCAGAGCATCAACGTCCAGCCGGTCTCCTCCAACCTCTAGCTATTCTCGAGTGGAAATTCGACCACATTGAAATGGATTTCGTCACTGGGTTTCCCAAATCCAAGAAGGGGAATGATGCTATCTTTGTTGTGATTGACAAGCTAACCAAAGTAGCTCACTTCCTTCCCGTCAAAGAATCCATCAATGCAGCTCAGTTGGCAGAGTTGTACACTTCCAGAATTGTGTCGTTACATGGCATTCCTCAAGTTATCTCCTCAGACCGTGGAAGTTTGTTCACATCCAAGTTCTGGGACTCCTTTCAGTCAGCCATGGGCACTAAGATTCGTTTCAGCAGTGCGTTTCACCCTCAGACTAGTGGTCAAGTCGAAAGAGTGAACCAGATCCTCGAAGACATGCTCAGAGCTTGTGTCATCTCTTTTGGCATGAAGTGGGAAGATTGTCTCCCGTTTGCCGAGTTCTCTTACAACAATAGCTTCCAAGCAAGTGCCGACAAAGCTCCTTTTGAAATCCTCTCTGGCAGAAAGTGTCGTACCCCGCTCAACTGGTCCGAGACTGGTGAACGTCAACTTCTTGGCAATGACTTGATCTCAGAAGCCGAAGAAATGTGCAAAGTCATACATGAGAATCTCAAGGCCGCTCAGTCGCGTCAAAAGAGCTACTATGACGGCAAGCATCGTGATTTGGCGTTCGACATTGGTGATCATGTGTATCTCCGTGTTTCTCCTATGAAAGGAACCCAAAGATTCGGTATCAAAGGAAAGCTTGCTCCTAGATACATGGGCCCTTTCAAGATTCTTGGCAAAAGAGGCGATCTAGCCTATCAACTTGAGCTCCCCTCCAACTTTGCAAATGTTCATGATGTGTTTCACGTGTCTCAACTCCGCAAGTGCTTAAAGACACCTGAACGCACCATTCCGTTCGAGGAGATTGATCTTCAACAAGACTTGTCTTACCGTGAGCACCCTGTTGCTATTCTTGAAGAAACTGAGCGCAAGACCCGCAACAAGTCAATCAAGTTCTTGAAAGTTAAGTGGTCACACCATACCGACCGAGAAGCCACGTGGGAACGAGAAGATCACCTTCATTCCGAGTACCCTTCCTTCTTCCAGTCCTAGATCTCGGGACGAGATCTTTTTGAAGTATAGGAGAGTTTATAACACCCCAGATGTAACACCTTCCAATTATGGCAATATAAGAAACATTGACTTCATCAATTCCATTCTGGGCTCTTCTTCCATTTCGGGTTTCTTCGTTTTGTCGCGTGCGTGTGTGCATTTCATCCATGTCATGTTATCAAGTGCATTGCATTGCATTCGTGCTGTCACTTGCACCCGGTCCCACTCGCCTCTTCCCGTTGTCCGTTTCGAGTTCCGACACTCACACACGTGCCTGTGGCACCCCCGAGTCCTTCTTTCGTGTGTGGCCGTGTAATGTTCCCGGATTGAGGTGAGACGTGTCGTGCGTTGTTGTTTCGGTACGTGTAGGCCGCCTGTCAAGTTTCATCGCGTTTGGAGCTCGTTTCGTACTCCAACTGTTAACCTACTAGGCTAAAAGCACCTCTTCCTTTTGGCCCAAGACTCCCTCCACAACAGCCCACTAACCCAGCACAACCCCTCCCACCATCTCGGTCGTCAGATCACGAACGTGTGGCCGAAAACCGCACCCCATTTGGAGTCTCCTAGCTCCCTATGCCTATAAAAGGCCCCATCCCCTCCATTTTCGGGCGAAACCCTAGTCCCCTCCATTTTTTCCCTTTTCCCCCGTGCCACGCAGCTCCTCCGGCCGCCGGACACGTCCGGACGGCGCCGGACACGTCCGCCGGACGCGCCCGGCCAACCGGAGCGCGCCATGTGTCCCGTCCGCCTCCCACCAGCCGCCCAGCCGCCGCGGGCCCGCCGAGGCCCAACTCTGGCCCGCCCCGGTCCACCTCCCGGGCCGAAGCCACCGCGCGCCCCCGCGCCTTCTTCCCCGCCACCGGCTTGACGCCCGCCGCCGCCCGCCGCCACCTCGTCGCCGGACCCCGCCGCCGTGCCGCCTCGGCACTCCGCCTCCGCCTTCCGCCGGCACGCCGCCTCGGGCCCCTCGGGCACCACCGCGGGCCGCCTGCACCGCCGCGGTGAGCCGCCGCCCCGGCCTCGCCACCGCCGGACTCCGTCGCGGGCCGCCTCCACCGCCGCGGCGAGCCGCCGCCCCGGCCTCGCCACCGCCAGCCTCCGCCGCCGCGGGCCACCTCCACCGCCGCCGGCCTCGCCTCCGCCGCCGCCGCTCCTTCTCCGGCGAGCCGCCCCAGATCTGGATCCGGGTGGATCAGATCCACCAATGCATTGATCCAAACGCTCCTCCCGCATCCCGGATCTCCGTCCCGGAACTCGTCCATCCCGTTTGACTTTTCGTGAGGTATAAAAATGACTAAGTCCCCAGATCTGCTATATTTTGTTGCCTCCTTTGCATGGCTGTAATTTCGTGCTCGTAGATCTGTTTTGAGCGTGTAATTTGTCAAAATGATCGTGGTGATGTGCTCTTCATTTTGTTCCACTGTGGCATGCTTGTTTGAGTTCATCTTGATGACCTAATCATCGTGGCAAGAGTGATATATGTTTAAAACTGCTGTTACTTGTAATTTTGGTGCCATGTTTGACATATGATAACTTTGTGCATGTTTATCCAAATGGAGCATATGATATGTCAAAATGTTCATTGTGAAGTGCTCTAAATGATGGTTGCTGTAGCATTCATATTAGGTGTCATATTGCCATGTTAATCTCTATTGCAAAAGTGCATGTGGCTGTTAAGTGCTGAAACTTGTTAGGAGATGCTGATTTGAAGTGCTCATTGCTATTGATGTGTTTGTCCTAATGCCACATGTCAATATGTTTTAGAAGCACCATCATATGGTATTTGCTGTGGTGCAAACCATTTTCCATGATATGCCTTGAGGTGACTTAAGCAAGCTTGTAAACATGCCATGCCAATGTTACTGTTTTATACTTAGTGAAAAAACTATGCAAGACCTGATGCTATGTTTGCTTGATGCCCCACTCTGGTGACTTAAGCAAGTCTGGAATCTGTTTTAACCTGATGCTATGTTTGCTTGATGCCCCACTCTAATCCATGATTGTTTTCGAGTGGACAATGGTCATATTTTGTTGTCCATGTTATGCTCTATCCATCCATGCCCTTACTTGCACATATTGCCTGCTGTAGCTTATTTATTTCTTGCTCTCAAGTTGCTATAAATTATACCTATCAGGTTTTTATCAACATGATCAATTTGGTGTAGCTTGTTGATATTGATCCATGCCTCCTATGGAGTTGCTCCAATGGAGTTGTATGTTGTCTGCTATGTCTACTACTTGTCCATGATGTTTATATGCTTAGTGGAGTTGATATGCATGTTGTTTTGTGCCTCCGAAGTCTGGATAATTTTATTGCAACTTCCCATGCTTGGTTAATTATGTTCCAGTAGGTTTTTGGGTGTGTTCTAAGTTCATGCTTGTTAAGTAACATGTCTACTTCATGTCCATGCCCTTTGTCTCCATGTTTGAGTGTTATAACATAATTATTTCTTGCTCCAAACATGCCATGTGGCTGTAAACTTCAGCTTTGTGTGAATATTGTTTTGCTCGCCTTTTTCAAACCGTGTGTCCGTTTCCGGCGACATTTATATCGATTTCAAACGAAATCATTCCCTGTATCCAGTGGCATGCTTGGTTTTCCAAGATGATGCCTCCTGCATCATCTTCTCCTCATGTTCAAGTGCTTCCACATGCATACGCACATCATACTTGCATCATGTTGTTTGTGCATTGCATCGTGTTTGATATTGAGACATGTTGTGTTCTTGTGTTGAGTAGAGCCGAGAGCTGAGTCCGAGAACGAGGGTCCTACCGAGGTTGAGTACGAGGAGCCATCTTACGATCCCATCCACGACTCAACAGGCAAGATGACCTGAACCAGATATCATTACTATCTTTGCCTATTGCTAGATGTCTCGCTCTTTAGCTTATTGCCTCGATGCCCATGTTTGTTTATCAGCCTCCTATTGTAGCCATGAATCTCTCTAACCACCCAACCTAGCAAACCTTTGATTGGCTACGTAAGCTTCGCTCAGCCCCTGTTATAGCATTGCTAGTTGCAGGAGAAGATTTGAAGATTCTTGCTTCATGTTGAAGTTATTGTTGGGATACCACAATATAAATAATCTGTTAAACCAAATCATCTATATATTGGTAATGGGTTGAAGGCTAAGCCTCTCACTTGGTGTTTTGTTCCACTCATGCGACCCTAGGAACCGTTTAAACCGGTGTTATGTTCCTTGATTATGCGTTCCTAACACGGTTGGGGTTATGGGACCCCCTCGATAACCCACTTAGCGCTAAAGCTTTTCCAGTGAGGCCCGACATTGGTCTTACATTTGCCTAACAACTAAAACTTACTGAGGGAGTAATTAAACCGAGGATTTATAAATCAACCCCCCTGGGCCAGTGCTCGCTCTAAGTGTTGGTCCAAACTAGAGTCGTGTGCGGTACCCCCCTTGGCAACTTGGGTTTTGGTCACTGTACGTTGTGCTCATCCGGTCGTGGCCTGAGACTAGATACGCGCGGCTACTGTCAGAATGTCGGCATGCCGGGAGGTTTTGCTGGATTAGTTTTACCTTAGTCGGAATATCTTGACCACGGGATTCCAAGAATACTCGGGTCTTCCTGATACGTCCAAAACGTATCTATAATTTCTGCTTGCTCCATGCCTCTTTTGTGTGATATTGCTATGATATTTATGCACATCCATACACTTTTGATCATATTTGGACTAACCTATTAACTCAGTGCACCACAGTGCCAGTTCCTATTTTCTGCTGTTTTTCTATTTCAGTTTTCCCCCATATTAAAAATGCCCTAAAAATTCCGGGAAAAATACAGGAAAAATCAGCGTATCGGGAGCTTCCAGAAAAACCAAGGCACGACCAGAGGGGAGCCTGGGGTGGCCCAGGCGGCCACCCGGCGCGGCCCCACCCCTGGCCGCGCCAGGGGGGCGCCTGGGGCACCACCTCCGCCTCTGGTGACCCCCTTTTGCATATATATTGCTCGCGTCCCGAAACCATCGAGGACGGAACCCTTTTTTATGATCTCGCCTCTGTTCTGCCGCCGCCGCGCTTCCAAGATCGGGAGCACCACGAGAACTCTTCCCGGCACCCTGCCGGAGGGGAGAACCACCACCGGGAGCTTCTCCACCACCATGGACGCTTCCCGGATGAGTTGTGAGTAGTCCCCCTTGGTCCATGGGTCCATGACCAGTAGCTATGTGATGTTCTCCTCCCCTCTTTGTTCTTCATGGATTAGACCTCGTGAGCTGCCCTACATGATCGAGGCACATATGTAATCTTTATGCTGTTGCTCTGCTGAGTTTGCTGGGATCCGATGGATTATGAGATTATGTTCAGATTGTGTGTGAGTAATATATTTGATTCACCTCTTTTATATTTATGTTCTTGAGTAATTCTTGCATGTTCTCCGTTGCTGTTTATTGCTTTGGCCGAGTAGTAGGTAGTAACTCCAAGACGGAACGTTATGCTTGATTGTGGGTTCATGCCCCTCGATGACTAGCTTGAGTGACAAAAACATGAGTCTAGGGGATGTGATGTTGCCACAAGGGGGAAAACAACGGTGCTTGTACTTGCGGGTGCAAGGATTGTTTACTTTCCGCAAAGTTCTTTTAATGCAGTTGTCTGTTGCTTTGAGTTTACACTTTGGGTGGGACTCACAACTTAATACCAGCGAGATGTTCTGGATAGATATCTCAAGGTGGATGATTAGTAGTAGATGCAGATGGATTTCAGTCTACTTGCCTTGGCGTACCGCCCATGCTTTTGAGCCTCTACCTTTCTTTACAACATAGTTAGCATTGGTTTGCGCACATAATCCTGTCAATTGCCCAGCTATAATTTGTTTACCTCGCTTAGCTGTTTTATCGTCTTTTGGGAGAGAGACATCACTAGTGAACATCATGGGACCCCGGTCCATATTACCATCACTGATCACACCCGCTATTTACTTCCTGTTCTTATTTCCTAGTTGCAGTCGTACCTATCACTATTATCTCTTGCGTTTGATCCTTTTTAAACGACAAGGCCGGAGGGATTGACAACCTCTCTGTACTCGCTGGGAGCAAAGTTATTTGTATCTGTGTGCAGGTCCTGTCAAGCAAAAGTTTCTGGCGCCATTGACACCTTCTTGTCGACCCTCGGAGTCTCACGGGATTCGATCCTTGGTATCTTTTCCAAGGGAAATTTGCCGCTACGCTACATCTCAAACCTTCCACTTGGGGTAACCAACGAGGGGCGAGAAGCCATCAAGCAAGTTTCTGGCGCCGTTGCCGGGGACTCCACTCTTCAAGATAGGGGAGTTGCACGCTATCTTTTATCTTTGCTTTTTAGTCTTGTTAGTTTACCTTTCAGTTTTTGCTTTAGTGTCCCTTACCAAAAATCACAAAAATAGTTATCTTGCTTGTTGCTGCTATGGGTTTCGCCAAAAACACTAAGTGGGAGGAGTACACCCCTTCTTCCATCACGCCAATCACCACTATCGGGATCTACAAAAGTAATAAACCTTGTGATTATGTTAGTTTTAATGGAGAGTCATGCCCATGGCATGGTCTTCCGGGAAAAAGGTATGAGCCTTTGTTTAAAGTTGCTCCCACACTTCCCCAAACATGGGAAGACGTTCAAACTCTTATAATAGAGAGCAATTCAAACAAAGAAGATGACACTACAATTCTGCTCAATAATGATAAAATTGATTTTGATAATTGTAGTCTCTCAGAAGTTGTCACCTTTTTACAAAGAATGTCTAAAGACCCCCACACTAGCACGCTTAATCTTGCCTTCACAGAGCATATCACTAATGCTCTCATCAAAGCTAGGGAGGAGAAGCTTAGGGCATAAGCCTCCATACCTAGAAAGCTAGAAGATGGTTGGGATCCCATGATTAAAATTACGTTGAATAACTTCTCTTGCTATGCTTCATGCGATGTTGGAGCTAGTACCTCCGTTATGCCCAAAAGAATGTATGATATGCTTAAATTGAAATCTTTTGATCCTTGTTCTTTTGGTGTTCGTCTTGTTGATTCTTCCGTAAAGAAACCTTTGGGGAAGATCAACGATGTTCTTATCATTTTCAATGACAATTATGTTCCCGTTGATTTTACTATTATGGATATTGAATGTGAACCTTCATGTCCAATTATTTTGGGACGTCCTTTTCTTCGCACCGTTGGTGCTATCATTGACATGAAAGAGGGGAATATAAAATTCCAATTTCCTCTCAAGAAAGGAATGGAACACTTCCCTAGAAAGAAGATTAAGTTACCTTTTGAGTCCGTTACATGGGCTAGCTATTCTTTTACTCTTGATAAAACTTGATCCTCTCTTTTTGCATTATGCCTAGCTTAAAGGCATAAAAGAAAGCGCTTTTGGGAGGCAGCCCACAACGAATAAAATTTTATTTTGCTTTTGTTGTGTCTTGATGTTTGTTACTACAGTAGCATCATCATTGTATCTTTTCTTTTCAGCTTTGTGCCAAGTTTAGCCTCCGATTGCAAGAAAGTTCAAAAGTTGTGACGTGCAGTCTAGAAAACAGATTCTGTCCTTAGACAGAAAAATTCGTATAAAATCACCAGATCATCTTTTTGATCTGAATTTTTTTTTATAGCGTGCTCTATACAATTGGCTTTCGGGCGTCTGTTCTGAGTTTTTTGATTTGAGTTGCAGAAGTGCCCCGAAAAAATTATTTACTACCTGCTGGCCTGTTTTTCATAGATTCTGTCCTGTTTTGCCTTTTCTTCGTTTTGCAAACCTTAAGCTTGCTTTTTCTTTGCAAAAACCTTTTGGCAATATTGAGAAACAGTAGCTCTTCAAGATTATCTTTATTTCCAGCAAGGAAAAATTATTTTATTATGGGTACTAACCTCGCTAATCAGATTATGATGAGTTATGTATGAAGGGAGTTTTCAAGTGTGCGAGGGAAGATGATAAAAAGATTCAGGAGGGTCAAACGCTCAAGCTTGGGGATGCCCTGTGCACCCCCAAGAAATATTCAAGAAGACTCAAGCGTCTAAGCTTGGGGATGCCCCCATGCATCCCCTTCTCCATCAACAATTATCAGTTCGTCTTTCGTTCCACTATATTTTAATCACTTCATGCGTTATGTGCTATGCTTGGAGCGTCTTGCTTTTAGTTTTCTTTAGCTTTGCTTGCTGTTCATAACGAGTTAGAACCCAGCTTTCTTTGTGTGGGATAGAAACACACTCCACTTCAACCTAGAACACAACATAGGATTTTCATGCTTATCTTTGCTGTGTGTGTTCTTTGTCTTTCAATAGCTGCTGTCATGTTTAGCTCTTAGTTTTCATGCTTTTCTTTTTAAATAGCTTTTGTTTAGTTGGTTGCTGAACTCTCTTGAGTTTTCATGATTATCTTGTTAAGAGAGTTTGTCTGTTGCACTGAGTTGTGTGTCTTAACTTAAAGTAGGTAATTGAGGTCGCTATTTAATTTTAGTAGTAACTTGCAATAGTTTTGAGGTGTTGCCATAAGTAATGTCTGAACTTTTGGTGTCAAGAGCTTTAGCCTATTAGTGATAGATGTCGTATTTTGGGCAATCCGTGTTTATTTTCGAAAACCTACAAAATAGTTGAGAACTTTAGCTACTAAATGGATCACTAATCTTTGGAGGGATCGAATATTAGAGTACACTCACGTACCATGGGTCGAGGATGCGCAAGGGTAACCAAACCCCCATACACACCTCCTCGGGGTACTTGTCTCTTTGTGAACCTCCTAATTAGATTGAGAGTTACCGATAATAAGTGCATGAGTTCTTCGGACTAATGTGAGTATTCGAAAGTTGACACTTCCACCTGACCATATTTTTCTAGCCTCTTCAGTACCGTGCATTGCCCTTTCTCACCTCGAGAGTTGGCACATACTTCGCCGGTGCATCCAAATCCTTGGCACGATACGCTCTGTCATCATAAGCCTCATTATATCCTTCCTCAAAACAGCCACCATACCTACCTATTAAGGCATTTCCATAGCCTTTCCGAGATACATTGCCATGCAACATCCATCTTCTCATGACTTGATCTTCATGTCATACATGCTTTTTGCTTGATCGATGAGCCGCATGCTAGTTGGGCCTTGCCCTAATCATTGCTACATGACGCGCTAGTATCATTGCATATCCTGCTACACCGGCAGAGGCATACATTTGCATACATCATGATAGTTTCATTTTCTTTATGTTGAGTACTTTTGTAAAGTGTGAAAGATCTTCTATACTTCTTGTAATATATAGAGTGTTGCCCCTAAAGTGAGGAAAAGATCCCAAAGAGGACAAAATCAAAAGATCCCAAAGAGGACAAAATCAAAAGATCCCAAAGAGGACAAATGAGAGATAAATAGAAAGAGCCATTGAGGCCACAAAAAAATAAAAAAAATAGAAAAAAAAAGAGAAAAAGAAATAAAAAGAGAGAAGGGGGCACACTACTATTTCCTTTTGAGAGATCCACACTCGTACTCCATCTTATACCTTGTGCTCCATAGAGATTATCATTCATGCATATAGCTATGTGGGGACCTTTACACTATAGAACTTGGCTTGTATATTCCAATGACGAGCCTCCTCAAAAGAGCTCTAGGTCTTCTTGAGCAAGCAAGTTGGATGCACCCCCACTAGTTCCATTGGAGAGCTTACCTTAGCTCATATGTGCATCCGTTGCATGGCAATCCCTACTCCTCACATCATATCTATCATTTGGCTTTCTCTCGCCGATGATTGTCCTCATTGATGTGAGCCTTTCACACCTTTTTTGTCTTCCCCCTCTATCATTTTTCTCTCTTTGCCATCCTAAGTGTCGACTTTCTTGCTTACGCTCATCCATTGCATGAGTGCTCAAAATATCGAAAGGGAGTGGATCATTTTGACTTGTACCTGGCTGACGGTCTGGGGATGAGTCAAGATAAGATTCCAAAGAAGACCAAGTGTGAAACTTTAGTAGATTAAGTTCTCAACAATACAAAAACTATGTTTTACTCTCTCATATATCCCTATCCCCTTTCTTGCACGCAAGCACCATTTGGAGACATTAGAGTCACGGACAGCGAGAGCTCTTGCACCTTTATGTTCTTATGTTACTTGTTACAATGTTAATATAATATCTTGCTTGTTATGACTTGAATTGAATTACATGCCTTGATTGCTTTACTTAAAAGTTCTTATATGGTTGATAGCATGTCACCACAGAAATTATGCTTGTTATCATTTACCTACTCGAGGACGAGCAGGAATTAAGCTGGGGGATGTTGATACGTCCAAAACGTATCTATAATTTCTGCTTGCTCCATGCCTCTTTTGTGTGATATTTCTATGATATTTATGCACTTCCATACACTTTTGATCATATTTGGACTAACCTATTAACTCAGTGCACCACAGTGCCAGTTCCTGTTTTCTGCTGTTTTTCTATTTCAGGTTTCCCCCATATTAAAAGTGCCCTAAAAATTCCGGGAAAAATACAGGAAAAATCAGCGTATCGGGAGCTTCTAGAAAAACCAAGGCACGGCCAGAGGGGAGCCTGGGGTGGCCCAGGCGGCCACCCGGCGCGGCCCCACCCCTGGCCGCGCCAGGGGGGCGCCTGGGGCCCCACCTCCGCCTCTGGTGACCCTCTTTTGCATATATATTGCTCGCGTCCCGAAACCCTCGAGGACGGAACCCTTTTTTACGATCTCGCCTCTGTTCCGCCGCTGCCGCGCTTCCAAGATCGGGAGCACCAGGAGAACTCTTCCCGACACCCTGCCGGAGGGGAGAACCACCACCAGGAGCTTCTCCACCACCATGGACGCTTCCCGGATGAGTTGTGAGTAGTCCCCCTTGGACCATGGTTCCATGACCAGTAGCTATGTGATGTTCTCCTCCCCTCTTTGTTCTTCATGGATTAGACCTCGTGAGCTGCCCTACATGATCGAGGCACATATGTAATCTTTATGCTATTGCTCTGCTGAGTTTGCTGGGATCCGATGGATTATGAGATTATGTTCAGATTGTGTGTGAGTAATATATTTGATTCACCTCTTTTATATTTATGTTCTTGAGTAATTCTTGCCTGTTCTTCGTTGCTGTTTATTGCTTTGGCCGAGTAGTAGGTAGTAACTCCAAGAGGGAATGTTATGCTTGATTGTGGGTTCATGCCCCTCGATGACTAGCTTGAGTGACAGAAACATGAGTCTAGGGGATGTGTTGTTGCCACAAGGGGGAAATCAACGGTGCTTGTACTTGCGGGTGTAAGGATTGTTTACTTTATGCAAAGTTCTATTAATGCAGTTGTCTGTTGCTTTGAGTTTACACTTTGGGTGGGACTCGCAACTTAATACCAGCGAGATGTTCTGGATAGATATCTCAAGGTGGATGATTAGTAGTAGATGCAGATGGATTTCGGTCTACTTGCCTTGGCGTACCGCCCATGCTTTTGAGCCTCTACCTTTCTTTACAGCATAGTTAGCATTGGTTAGCGCACATAATCCTGTCAATTGCCCAGCTGTAATTTGTTTACCTCGCTTAGCTGTTTTATCGTCTTTTGGGAGTGAGACATCACTAGTGAACATCATGGGACCCCGGTCCATATTACCATCACTGATCACACCCGCTATTTACTTCATGTTCTTATTTCCTAGTTGCAGTCATACCTATCACTATTATCTCTTGCGTTTGATCCTTTGTAAATGACAAGGCCGGAGGGTTGACAACCTCTCTGTACTCGTTGGGAGCAAAGTTATTTGTATCTGTGTGCAGGTCCTGTCAAGAAAAAGTTTCTGGCGCCATTGACACCTTCTTGTCGACCCTCGGAGTCTCACGGGATTCGATCCTTCGTATCTTTGCCAAGGGAAATTTGCCGCTACGCTACATCTCAAACCTTCCACTTGGGGTAACCAACAAGGGGCGAGAAGCCATCACTTCCCACCTTGGAGTTGCGACTCCGCAGATCGTGAGCTTGTGATGGGCTAAATTGGGACACCCCTGCAGGGTTTTAATCTTTCGAAAGCCGTGCCCACGGTTATGTGGCAGATGGGAATTTGTTAATATCCGGTTGTAGAAAACTTGACACCATGTTCATAATACACTACCAGCGTGAGTAACCGTGACGGTCATTTTCCGGAAGGGGTTCGGGAAGTGATCATGGTGGGGTTATGAATGACGTGCTTAGATAGTATCACTTCGTGATCACTTTGACGTCCGTGGCGCTTCTCTTCTCGCTCTAAACACGTAAGCTAGTGCTAGTGCAGATGCAACCTTGTTCTTCAGCCTTGTTCCACACCCAAGGCTTAGATAGTTTTGCTACCCGGGAACGGGATTGCTGAGTCCTCAGTGGCTCACAAATTCTACACAACACCAGATGCATGTACCATGGTGAACTACATAGGTGATGGCACAGAGTTGTACTGGGAGTTCGATGAAGAGCGTGGGCGATACTATGTGTCTTACCCAGAGGATCAGTAGTGTCTTCTACTAGGGGCGATCTGGACCTTGTGGTTTTATTTATGGTATCTTTCATTTGGATCTTCGTCTGTAGTCGGACTATGATGTTATTTGGATGATGATTGCTTATCTAATGTATTGTGTGATGTGGCGAGTGTAAGCCAACTACTCTTTTGCATTTTCATCCCTCTTTTACATGAGTCATGCAAAGATACAATACTTGAGATCATTCTAGTATGAGCTTATACCTTTAAGTCGTGCCTCGACATGTAGGAGGTATAATCTCATACTGGGCATTACAGCGTTAGTCAATCCAAATGACATAATCGTATACTCATATAGCCCATACCTTGTGGTGGAGGTTGTCTTAGGTACATACTTCTCTCGGATCTTCAACTGGTGGTATCCTGATCGTAGATCGATCTTGGAGAATACTTTCGCTCCTTGAAGCTGGTCGAAGAAATCATTGATCATCGGCAGCGGGTACTTATTCTTAATCGTCACTTCATTCAGTGCCAGATGATCAACGACCAACCTTAAAGATCCATCCTTCTTCTCGACCAAAAGCACTGGGGCTCCCCAAGGTGATGAAATCCGGCGAATAAATCCTTTCTCCAATAACTCCTTAATCTTCTTCTTGATCTCCTCCAGATCATTTACTGGCATCCGATACAGTCTCTTCGATATTGGTCCGGTGCCAGGCAATAGCTCAATCAAAAACTCAATATCCCTATCCGGTGGCATGCCTGGTAACTCCTCTGGAAATACATTCGGATAATCCCTTACTACGGGCACTTCCTCCTGAACAACTCCCGTGAGAGAATGTACTTGTGTCCGTCTAGGCGAATGCCTAGATACATACTTGATCCTTTTTCCCTCCGGGGTGGTAAGCAAAATTGACTTACTGGCACAATCGATGTTCCCTCCATACATCGATAGCCAATCCATTCCTAGTATCACATCCAATCCTTGTGACTCCGACACTATCAGGTCTGAGGGAACAACATGTCGTCCAATGGCCAGTGGCGTCTGAAAACATCCTTGATGTGCCATATAATCTGCTCCTGGAGAACTTACTAACATGGGGGTCTTAAGGACTTGGGTGGGAAACTTATGTCTATTTACGAATCCCCTTGAAATGTATGAATGCGATGCACCAGTATCGAAAAGAACTATTGCGGTAAATGACTTAACCAAAAACTTACCGACAACTGCATCTGGTTGCTCTTCAACCTCCTCCACAGTCACGTGGTTCACTTGTCCTTTGTTGAACCGGTAGGGCTTCTTCCCGGTGCTTCCATTGTCGTTCCCATTCTTAGCTTCAGGGCAGTCCGTGGCGTAGTGTCCATTCTTCCCGCACTTGAAACACGTGACATGGCTTAAATCCCTCTTGGCGGGTGTGGATGGAGTAGAGCGGCTCTGATTATTTTGGACAAGAAGTTGCATCAAAGTGTTCTGCTGCTGGATCAACTGAGTGAGCTCAGGGGGAAACTGAAATCCGGGCTCACGTCTCGGAGGCATCTGATGGGTGTAGAGGGAAGAGATTAGAATAGAAATGGGGCCTAAGGGAATTTCACTACCCATATGCACATGAGACAAACACAATCATATAACACCAATCAATTTCAAGGAAGGGCTTACAAAGCTTCTAACTAACATTACAAAAGTACTATAAATTATACTCTTATGGGGGAAAACTACTAGTCATAGGGTGGTCATCTTGAAATTTTGATCGGCGGAAGATTCCATGATATCTGCTCCAGCTTCATCTTCATAGTCTTCATCAATATCATCGGGGTCTGAGTCCATGTCGTCGATGATGATGTAGTCCTCAGAACGAATCTCCTTGGGTTCTTCTTCTTCTTCTTCTCCTCCTGGTGCTGGATCTCCCATGAATTCTTCTAGCTTCCTTGTCAAGTCATCATTCTTCTCAACAAGTATTGTCATATCTTCCTCGTATCCGTCGCATGTAGACTTGAGTTCCGCTTCTAGCTTCAAGTTTCTAGTTAGCGCCTTCTTCAATTCTATCATCCCTGCGCACATCTGGTGCTCCTTTCATCGAATGTGCTGGTTTAACTCTTGGATGAACGCTGCAATGGACCTATCCTTCTGGGTAGTGATCATGTCCCATCGCTCATCCCGGCGTCCACAAATCTGGTAGATGGTGTCCTTTAGCTCCTGCTTGTAGACTTCTCGAATACGTCCCATTGTAATGTGGGCTAGCATACTCTTGCCTAGGCTCCAGGTTGGTGCATCAAAAGAAAACTCTATTGGCTCAGTGGATGGCGTGAAGGTCCTCCCGGGAATTTGAACTTGAAAACTCCATCGCTCCTCTTCTGGTAAAGTGGCGATGTAAGTCCCGATGAAGCTTGGTATTCTGATGTTCAGGTACTTAGTGACTTCCTTCAAGTGTCGTCCAAAAGGTGTGTATTCATCTGGTTGAGTGAAGTTGTTCCTTGGGTCCACCATCCTAAAGAGTAGAAAATGGAGAGGAGTCAGAAATGAGTAGAGAAGAGTGACCTATGGTTTATCTTAGTGGTCATGTCCTACAGTCAGCGTGTGCTCTGATACCATCTTGTAGCGACCACGATCCGAATGGACCGAAGTCTCTGTGTTCTGTGTCATCCTTGGATCGGTAATGCTGACACACATAGTACTTGAAGGATTTATAACAGAGTGGCAATCACACATTTATTACATCGAATGTCTCAAAGAGAACTTATTACAAAATTCTATGGCATAAGGCCATCTAACAAAATAACAGCGGAAGGCTTGGATGATAAGTGAGTCCATCAACTCCAACGGCATAGCTGAGTGCATGACAAACGACCTAGCACGTCTTACTCCTCGTCTGAAAAGTCTACAACGTAACATGTTGCAGCCCAAAATGGGTCAGCAAATGGAATATGCTGGCAAGATAACACAGTAGAGCAAGTAATAGAAATAAAGGCAAACACTATATGCATATTTGGCTGGTGGAGGCTCTAAGGTTAACGTTTTTGCGTAAAGCCAATTTTTCCCTACAACAAAGGAATAACTTTTATTTTTACTATCATGGTAGTTGAAACATCATTGAGAACGTACCTCCATCTCAATCCCAAATAAAGTAGTCAATCATTAACCTAACAAATTAATTTTAGAGAGATGAGATCAACCAATAATTCAAGTACCAGATACTCTAGATTGTCCATAACCGGGGACACGGCTAATCATGATTAGTTTGTACACTCTACAGAGGTTTGCACACTTTTCCCCACAATACTCGATCTCCTCCGTTGGATTTCTCGCACTGCATGGTTTTTGAGAAATGGATGACCGAGACACAACTTTTCAAAAGCATTCACTCTTTACCCCGGGTGGACCGATACACCTACTTTCCCCTACATCTGCTAGTCCACCACTGAAAGAGCTCACACAACTTAGTCATACTATGCCAGAGCCCATAATGGCATTGTGGCTGCACACGGAAGTTTCTAGCATGAATATTTTTATGATTCCTTTGAGCCTGGGTGGCATTCCATAGGATAATCACACGGTTCCTCCGGGATTTCCTAGGACAACACTGGATTCTCCAGGTGCCCTGCAACCAATCCACCCAGATGTGTATTCAAGTACCCACCTTAAGTTGAACCATTAATTAAGAACTCACATATGTCATGGATTTCACTCAAACCCAAACCATGTCTATGAGCATAGCATAGCAACCTAAGCATAACGTAGAAGTAACTCTAAAGGGTTTGAAATAAATGCAGGTAATAGGTTCTACCTCAATCTACTTCCCAGACCCACAAATTAATATATCCTACTCATGCAATGTGTGAGGGTTTGATATAATGCATAAAAACTGGGTAATAAAGGGTATGATCAAAGTGTTACTTGCCTTTCTGATGATTCGCAAAACCTAGAGACTCGTAGTAGCACGCTTCGCACTCCGGGAATTCTATTGCAAGCAAACAATAGCATACATAAGCAAACAAGCAAATATGCACAAACAGAACTCCAAATTAGAAGATCTAACCAGACAGTTCAACTTAAGAACTCCGGTTGGCAAAAAGAATCAAATCAAACGGAGCAACGAAACAACAAACTGCGAAAGAAACAAGACTCGTTTACTAGACTGGTCTAAGGTCAAATTTTACAGTAGCAAAACCTTGTTCAAGTTGGTTGAACGGAAAGAGGGTGTCGAGACGAAGATCGTGGCTTTTGAATCGCCTGATTCCGACTCTCGGGCGAAAAAAAAACTAAAAACAATATGAGAGTAGAAATCACGATCGGAAATAATCGCGGAAAAATCCCCGAAAAAGAAAACTAACGAACAGGCTAACGAACAAATGTTCGTTGTCTATGTCTAACGGGCGAACCGCGTTCGTTAAAACAAATGTACGGACGAACATCCTCTATTTAACTAAACCGAAAAAAACCGAACTGATCTATTTAAAAAAAATCAGATCTAGGGTTTTAAAAAGAAAACCCGAATGGTTTTAAAAAAACCTGCAGTACCTTAACGGGTCAGGCGGCGGGTTGCGGGCAGGGGAGTCAGCGGCGTGCGACCGCGGCGGGCTCGACAGTGGCGGTGGTGGGCTCGGCTGCGGCGTGTGGCGGCGAT
>LR738710.1:367993555-368030987 GCA_902687465.1 Secale cereale
GGCTTGACTTGGCCGAGGGGCCAAGCGGCGGCGGCGTCGGCCACCCGGACTCCGGCGCGAGTCCGGCTCGGGCACGGCAGGGAAGGCGGTGGCGCACGGGCTGGCTGGGCCTTCGGCCTAGTTCGGTCCGAAACCAACTTTTTTTTAAAATATCCTGACGCAGAAAAACTTAAAAATAATATACTAAACGGCGACGAAAAATTCTGAGATAAGTTTTCACCGTCCTCTAATAAAATTTAGGACAAAGTGAACATTTTTCCCGGACCTAAATGCTACTTTGAAAAACGCGTATTTTTCCTATGCAAATAAAATCGCAAATAAATCCGAAAAAAATTCCAAAAGTGATTTTAATATTTTCCCTCCAATATTTCTTTTATTTTGGAGAAGTCATATTATCTCCGCTCATATATTTTATTAAGAAATATTTTTAGGGAAGAAAATAATTAAAACTAAAGTGATCCCCGTATCGGTATTCAAGAAAACTCAAATACGAAAACTGTAGAATTCCCAACTCTCTCCGTAGGTCCTTGAGTTGCTCAGAATTTTCGAGGATCTCCACGCACAAATGCAAATAAAATATGCAATGCAGTATGATCTGTGTATAACATTCCAAATTGAAAATTTGAGATGTTACAGCCACATGCTTAGTGGAAGCCACTTAATCATCTTAGGGCTCTACACTACACTAATGGCCAACTCGCGTTGCGGTGCAGTGGAGCGGCGGCGCCTTGGCGGGGCGATGGTCCAGGCAAGCCTGCCAGGGAAAGCTTGGACATTCTCTTGGGGCAGACTCAACCCGGCCAGGCTCTCCTGCTCGGCAAGGGAGGCTTTACCAAGATGAAACCTTGTTGTCTTGGTCTTCTTGATCCGCTCTTTGACCTCTCAAAGAGCCGCTTCTCTGGCTTGGCCTTGCTACTCATGTTGGAGCTGAATGTAGAGGGTTGTTGTGCTTGTGTATGGTCCGGGCAATGAACATAAATGTTAGTTGCACCGACAGGAGCCCCGGGCCTGGCCCAAACATGCCACTGGGTATTATTCGGGTAGGCCCCAACAAGTACATATGCAAGCACTAGGGACACACCGCCGTTGGGGTTACATCTTTATTGATATCCTTCTTTCTTCTTCATTAACCTGTAATGGAATTAGTTTCCGCTTTTCCAGCCCATCATGTGAGACATCGTGGGATGATTTTAAGCCATGACTTGTCGGCTCCCAACGTCCCATGCTCACAGAGTGGCAACTGACGTTTTACTCACCCACCGCTCTTGCCATTTCCGCCATGTACGCTGCATGCATTGCGCAGGGTTGGTTGAGAAAATGTCGGGCGCAGGAAGGAGTGCCATGGCAGAAAGCCACGTGCAGGAGGGTTGTCTTGAATTTGTGCTTTGTCGGCGACGTAGAGGAGCCGGATTGGTGGAGCGGGGCGGTTGCCTCCTAGGTGAGGATGCAGCCCCCGACCACTTTCGCCTATGAAAAGTGGAGCGGGCGAGGGGCTAACTCACACACATCTTCTTCTCTTTCACCTTTTAGCACTTCTCCTCCACCAATGGCGAGGGGAAGAGGGCATGGTGGTGTTCCAACAGTGGCGACGAGGGTCTCTTCACGACAACGCCTTCCTCCCCCAGCTGGAGACGTGGGGGCAGAATCTAGCGCTTGTGGTGGAGGCGTGGGACGAGGGTGCGGCCGTCATGGGCCCCGGGGCCGAGGATGACATGGCGGTGCCCTAAGCGCCCCTCCTCCGGCTGTTCCGGGACCGAACGAAGGCCACATCGGGGACCAACCGCTGGAGTTCGTAGTAAAGCTGCTCCCGCCCCCGTGCAGCCTTCTTCGGCTTCCAACCCCTTTCGCAAGCATGATGGAGATTGAACAGCCACCAGGACTGAGGTTACACACGAGGGGCGGTTGCAACAGCAGCATGCACGTGGATGTAGAGTTCCCTTCTCCTCATGTCATGCTTCTCCAGTGTGGCTGGAAAACTTCCGCTAATTCTCATAGCTTGGTGGCGGGGCCCGTTCTCCATTTCAAGTTAATGGACGCCACCCTACTCACAGTCAAGGTCTATGGGCGTTCGGATGCTCGCTTAGGGTGTCTCAAAGAGAACTTATTTGATTAGTTGCCGATGGTCGGAATGTAAGCTTGTTTCCACACCTCCTTTCTAGGATCCGAGTCTACGGCAGGGGTCCCTGTAGTTAGTATAGAAGGAAATCATAGCTACATATGACCCTCTCTAAAGGATCATGGCAATTAAGTTCAACTAATCATGCATGTAAGTTTCTAGGCGCCAGCGCTTTGTCTCATTATCTTTGCACAGGGTGTGATCATGGCTTTGTACAAAGGGTTACATGCACATTGGCAAGGCATGTACAAAAGGTGGTTGCCGGGACTGAGCCCGTCAGCCACGCCTTACTGGTAGAACTTACGAAGATGCTCAATATTCCATAAGTTTGCACCAGGATGACATCTTCGGTCTCCAGACGGACAATGCCAGTCTAGTGACTCGTACTACTCGGTAAGGGCCTTTCCACTTCGGAGTTAACTCGTTGAAACCCTTGGCAGACTGAACACGCCTAAGGACAAGGTCGCCTTCCTCAAGGTTCCTGGAGTGAACATGGCGGCTATGATAGCGGCGCAAGGCTTTCTGGTAGCATGCAGCATGCACGACATCCCGGAGATGATCCTCCTGAAGGAGCATGGCATCGCCATGCCGGTGCTACTCTTGCGCTACTTCATCATAGGCAAGTACTCAAGGTGACCCGTATATGAGTTCTGTGGGGAGCATTGCTTCTGCCCATATACTAGGGAGAAGGGAGTCTGGCTGGTGGCTCGATTCGGTGTCATACGGAGGGACCAAAGAACCACCAACAGCTCATCGGTCCAGCGTCTGCCGCACTTTTTCAACTTATTGTTCTTGTCTTGAGTCCACGCAGCACTTCAGTGTTCATCCTCTCAGCTTATCCAATGCTCCGAGGATGGGCAACAGAGGCGAATGACACTTTGCTTCTGAGGGATTGAACATATTGCATGAAGGCGTGACTTGTAAATTGGGTGTCGTTGTCAGTGATCACTCTGGCAGGAACTCCAAAACAGCACACCAATCCCTTCAAAAACTTGATAGCTGACAGTGCGGTTACCCTCCTCGCTGGTTCCACTTCTGGCCACTTTGTAAACTCGTGGATTACAATGTACAAGAATTCAAAGGCCCTGACGGCGCGGGGGAAGGTGCCCAAGGTGTCGGTCCCCCAGATCACAAAGGGCCAGGACAAAGGGATCGTCTGGAGAGCTTAAGTTGGCTGATGTTCTTGGAATGGAGCTGGCAGGCTTCACATTTAGTGACTAGCTCGATCGCGTCTTGGAGGGCCGTGGGACAGTAGAAACCATGCCCGAAATCTTTTCCGACCAAGGCTCTTGATCCAACGTGAGAGACGCACACACCTTTGTGTATTTCTGCCAAAAGTTCCTGCCCCTCTTCCCGGCAGATGCACCTTAATTTCACGCTGTTGGGCCTCCTTTTGTATAATGTTTCATCAACAAACTGATACATATTGGCCCTTAGGGCTACAGTTTCGGATTTTTCTTGCTCTTCGGGGAGTTCTCCTGTTTGGAGGTAGTGGACGATGTGTCGTGCCCAAGTTGGAGCCTGAGGCTCGACAACAAGGATAAACAACAGTTCCTTGTTCATGGGAGCGCTTACCTCGACCACCAGAAGTGGTGGTTCGGCGGGAGGGTGCTGCTTACCAAGTGAAGCAAGGTCGTTCCTGGCAGTCGCTCTACCAGGGGCTTCAGGAAGCTCTGCCAGGAGATTGATGCAGAGCATCCCAAGGTCATCCCCATGGACATATCGGCATCTCACCAAGTGCCAAGTGGACCAATGACACGTGCCCGTGCAAGAGCTCTTGAAACCGAGGTGACTTCACTCCTCTCTCAACTCCCTCTCGAATCACTTGAGACATGGCTACTACCCTCATCGAAAACTCTATGCATACTAAGGTACATTGAAGACGACCATGGAGAAGCTAGGGAGCAAGAAGGATTGGAGGAGGAAGACAAGCGCGAAGATGGATTAGAAGAAGGGCAAAGTTGCACTTGCCCGGATGTTCGGACGATCTGGCCCCAGCCCGGACGATCCGGACACCACCCCGGATGATCCGGGTAATGTGCCTGAGGACACCTGAAGCACCACAGCCAAGCCGGATCATCCGGACCCAGCCCGACGTCTGGACAAACCTCCGGACGACCGGGCCCCTGTCGCCAGCCGCCGCCCGTCCGGACGATCAGGCAGAACATCTGGATCATCCGGGTCCCTGACAGCCGGATCATTCAAACCAACTTCTGGATTGTCTAGACCACAACATGCGTGCATGATGTTGGGCCGAGGCACATGTACCCTTTCGTCCCCTTAGCCTATATATATGACTCCACCTACACTTTTCTAGGGTTAGCACTGGTTTAGCTCATTTTATGAGGTACATCTTTTCTGATCCTCTTGGTTCTTCTCATTCGAGAGACCGTGGCCTCTACGGAGAAGATCCCCCAAGTGGAGCCAAGAACTCCTCAAGGATAAGAACTCGTAACCATGTATCATCCTTAGTTTGATGTAGATCTTGTATCACTCTTTGTGTTCACGGATCTAGCATACGTGTGACCTAATCTTGTTGATTTGAGTGTTTTCCTCTAGTTTCCCTCGCGTATTCACCGCGTGTTCTTTGTGTTCATCATGGGAATATCCTCCAACCGTGAAAGATCGGCCTATATCTGGTTAGCCCCGCATCATATGGTATCACGAGCATAGGTTCATCATGAATTTGGTGCCCAACACCTTGTTTACTAGCCTAATTTTGTTGTTTTTCGTCCAATTTCAAACACTCCCTACGAAAAGAGCCATACCAATTTTTTTTGTGATTTCTTTGTTTGATGAAGTTTTGTTGATTTTGATCCATGGATTAGCTGTGTAGCAAGTGGATCTACCTTTTCCCCACCCTCCACCTCCAAATCCATCAAAAAATCCACGAAATTTTCTTTTTCCCCGAGTTTTCGAGTTTTCCCAGGCTCATCCCGTGCGCGTTTGACCTGCCTGGATCATCCGGTTGCCACCCCGAATCATCCGGACGGCCGGAGCCAGACCATCCGGCCGAAAGCCCGGATCATCCAGCTAACCCTATGTGAACTGCATTTTTGCAGCTTTCCACCGCCGCCACTTCCGCCACTGCATACCTACCTACACTCCTACTCCCTACTGCCGCTACACCCTTGATATACCCAACCCTACCACCAATTACCCGCTACCTTACACAAATATCGATTTCGACCATTTGTCTTCATGACTTAAGTTGTGGTTTCTCCGTTTCCTTGGGTGTTTAGGCTAACTTGGAACGATACGATATCGATAACACCACCACTCATCTTCGACATGGACGGTAACATCGACGACACTGTGTCTACTGCCTTGCATTTGCATTGTAGCCCTCATAGCCCATTTTGCGTCACCTTCCTACCGAGACTAGCCATTTGAGTATTGCCAGGCCATGCTACTTGTGCACCTTAGTGATGGTCGTAGACATTGCATACTACATCATCATATCTCGGTATGACACAAGAGTGTTCCGCATAAAAAAGTTGCTACTTTGGTAAGAGGGATTTGCATAAGTGGCAAACAAAAAAAATCTCAAAAGAGAAAAAGAGCCAAAAAGCTTTTTAGCAAAAGAGCCTCAAACAAGCTTATAAGCAAATGACCATAGCATCATACATTGTCTTCAAAAAATATCATATGGTATAGTAATACATCATCTTGTGCTAAAGCATCGGAACAACATACACATATAGCATACTTATGATAGAAGTCGTTACTTTTTGTCTCTTATAGGTCGTGCACAAGTGCGTATCTACCTATTGAGCAATCGGTTAATGTCTCTAGTGTTGTGCGAAAAAAGCATTTTTCCGTGGATTCCACATTTTCTGCTCAATCCTTGGTTGCACAACTGTAATGCCCAGGATGGATTATACCTCCTACGTGTCGAGGCACGACTTAAAGGCATAAGTCCATCCTAGAATGATCTCAAGTTTGGTAATCTTTGCACATCTCATGTAAAAGAGGGGATTGTAAACATAAATAGTTGGCTTACACTCGCCACGTCACACAATTACATAACATGTCTCAATCATCATACATTAAGAATATCACAACCCTCTAAGGGCAAAACCCAAATGTCAAGATACCAAACTTAAATAAATAAACCACAGGCGGATCGAATCCTAGTAGAAGTCTCCACTACTGATCATCCGGATATCGAACATAGTACCGACTACGCTCCTCGTCGAACTCCCAATCCAGCTCGGTGCCATCACCTGGATAGCTCACAGCTGGACCTGCATCTGGTGTGGTGAAGTAACTGTGAGCCACAGAGGACTTAGCAATCCCGTTCCCGGGTAACAAGACTATTTAAGCCTTGGGAGAGGATAAGGCTGAAGAAAAGAATAAGTGTCTGCAACAGCAACTAGCAACTAGCTTACGTGAGTGAGAGCGAGAAGAGAAAGCCTCGGACGAGAAGTGATCACGAAGTGATCCTATCTAAGCTCAACAAACATAACCCCTCCGTGTTCAACTCCCGAATCCCTATTCGGAAATTGACGGTCACAGAACACACGCTGGTAGTGTATTAGAAACATTGTGTCAAGTTATCTACAACCGGATATTAACAAGCTCCCATCTGCCACATAACCGCGGGCACGGCTTTCGAAAGTTCATAACCCTGCAGGGGTGTTCCAAGTTGACCCATTACAAGCCCACGATCCGCGGAGTCGCAACTCCAAAGTGGGATGACCCGAGTATCCTCAGAATCCCGTGCTCAAGATATACCGAGCTAAGGTAAGGCTAATCCAGCAAATCCTCCCGGCGTGCCGACACCCTGATATTAGCCGCGCGTATCTAGTCTCAGGCCACGACCGGATGAGCACAACGTATAGTGGCCGAAATACCCAAGTTGCCAAGGGGGGCCCCGCACACAACTCTTGTTTGGACCAACACTCACATCGAGCACTGGCCCAGGGGGGTTGAATTAATTAAGCCTCGGGTTAATTACTCCCTCGGAAAGTTTTAGTTGTTTAGGCGAATAGTACCAATGTTGGGACTTGCTGGAAAAGACTTAGCACTTAGTGGTTTATCGAGGGGGTCCCATACACCCCAACCGTGTTAGGAACGCATAATCAAGGAACATAACACCAGTTTATACGGTTCCTAACGGCATGAGTGGAACAAATCACCAAGCAAAAGGCTTAGCCTTCCACCCTTGCCAATATATAGATGATTTCATTTAGAAATTATATAGTGTGATATAACCCAACCAAACTTCAACATGAAGCAAGCATCTTCGATCTTCACCTGCAACTAGCAATGCTATAAGAAGGGATGAGCGAAGCGTACTTAGCCAAGCAACGGTTTGCATAGGTAGGTTGGTTAATCATGGCAATGGTTACAAGTAGGAGGCTGACAAGAAGATCATGGGCATCGAGGCAAAACTATAGAGCGGAACTACTAGCAATAGGCAAAGATAGTAATGTTATCAGGGTTCGGTCATCTTGCCTGAAGAGAAGTCGTTCGTATCGTAAGAAGGGTCCTCGTGCTCAACCTCGTTGGAAACCTCGTGCTCGTACTCGTACTCGGTCTCTGCTTCCGGATCTAAACAAAACAATCACACCAAGCACAAATCAACAAGATGCAATGCGCACTCGAAAATGATGAATGCATGATGGATGCACTAAGGATGCACACGGAGCACGGAAATTAGCACTCAAGCAAAACACCTCAAAACAAGACAACAATATGATATTATTAATCTACACAGAAAATCAATCAAGTTTCATATAAGATTCGCTGAAATCGGAGTTACGGGCTAAAAGTTATGCCCGAAACAAGAAATGAGCGAAAGCTGAAAATTACAGCAACATAGCAACTTCGGAGCACAAAATAATTAAACTACAGCATTCAAACAACATGGAAAAGGACATGAACACAAACTAGACATATACTATAACAACTAAGTCCAAAGGTGCACCCCCAAAGGAGTCACGGTTCAATAGCAATGAACTTGGACATATTGAACTTGACAATAAAATTCTGGCAGCAGAATTTTATTGAAACTTTGGAGCAAAAGATAAACATACTACAGCCACTCAAATAAACATGTGAGAACATGAATGGAAAGAAAACAATATATACTACAAGGAACAATCAAGGTCCACTCCAAAACTATCATGCTTTGTCCTAGAACATCACACGAACATGGCATCGGAACGTTACAGATTTCAGACTTAGTGAAAAACCACTAAGTCCTAAAACAGCAGTTCATCATGGCATATAAAATAGCATGTTTAAGTCACCTCGAAACTAAACATGGCAAGTGGTAAGCACCTCATCAAAGTGCACATGATGGTGATTCCGAAACACACAAGCATGCTTCATGGAGATAAACACAACGATAGCAAGGAGCTCAACAAGATGGCATTTCATAACAAGTGAAACAACATCACAGCCACATGGCACTTTGAAACGATGATAACCATGGCAAGAATAAATCTAACATGCAACCTATCACATACAACGTGTAGAGCATGGCAAGACGAACACGTGGACATGTCATTTGCATCATTCGGACAAACGAGCTAAAAGATGACATAAAAACATCACATAACAGCAGTTTATATCACGATGCACTCTTGCAACATCAAAACAAGCACCTAGATGATCTCTAACATGCATGACAATAAAAGATAAAACGTAGTGCACGATTCCACGAATGTCTGGACATGCTATTTGCGCGAATCGGAGCAACACACAAAAAGATATCGCAGTATGAATATAGCATCAGCACACAAATAATCTGGGACTTGGAAGAATTTCCAACAACCTTCAGATCTGAGAAACCGGGCCGGAGGAGCTGGATCTGGCCCGGGAACGAAGACGGCCTGGCGGAGGCGCGGCCCGCGCGTAGAGGAGCTGCTGGCCTTCGGGCCTCGGGGCGGCTCGGCCCGCGGAGGAGGAGCGGCGGCCCGTGGTGGCGCGCGCCTGGAGGCGGCCCGCAGAGTGACTGGCCCGGCTCGGCTCTGAGGCCCGAGGCGGAGATGGCCCGGTGGGGAACCGGTGCTTGGGCCGGAGGGACGGGCCCGATTGGAGGCAGCTTGGAGCGGTGGCGTGGCGGTCCTGGCGAGGAGGTGGCCTGGAGGCGGCGGTGTACGGGCCAGGAAGGAGGGAGGCCTGGCGGTGAAGTAGGCCCGCCCGACGGGGATGTGGTCCCGTGGGTTGGGATCCAGGCGCGGGAGGCCTGGTGGATCGAGCCAGCCGGCTCGGTGGCTGCGGTCAGATCGGGCGGAGGCCTGCGGCGCTGGTCGATCGACCTCGCGACGGGCGAAGGCTGGGGGGGCTTCGATCGGGCGTTGACCCAGGCGCTGGAACGGATCTGGCGACGAGGGGCTTGCCCGATCCAGCGGTTCTTGCGGCGGCGGTCTGCTGCTTCGACGGATCGGCGGCGAGGAGATGCCAAGTGGCATAAGGTGGTGGTTAGATCCAAAAATTGAGGGGAGGAAGGGGAAAAAGATAGAGATGCCAAAATTAACCTAGGGGCTATATATATAGCAGGTAGTTAGGGTTAGGGGATTTGGGGGTGTTAGGAGCCCTCCGATCGCGATCCGACGGATCCGATCGCGGGGGTAGTCTAGATGGTCCTAGGAGAGGGTAGTGGGTTGCTGTAGGGGTGTTTCCGGGACACAAAGTGAAGGCACTTTGGACCCACACGAATAACTGATAGGATAGCCAACGGAGTCCAAACGCGACGAGATTTGAGAGGCGGGTTGCACACAACAAAACAACAACACACACAACCTCGCGGCACACCGGCAACGTTACACGCCCAAACAACAAAGTAGGCCTACGGGACGACACGGACACGTGAGGGAGCTCCGGAACGCGAAACGGACAACGAGAAGGAATGCGTGGAACCGGATGCAACCGACAACACAAATGCAAAGCGATGCACATGTCTACATGATATGAATGAATGCCACACACTCACACAACAAAACGACGAAAACCCGAAAGACAAAGAACCCGGAATGGAAATAGATGAAGCCGGAGATATATTATATACCCAAAAGGGAAAGTATTACATCCGGGGCATTACAAACTCTCCTCTACTACAAAAAGATCTCGTCCCCAGATCTAGGACTGAAAAAAGGAAGGGTACTCGGAACGAAGATGATCTTCTCGTTCCCAGGTAGCTTCTCGGTCGGTGTGATGTGACCACTTGACTTTCAGAAATTTGATGGACTTGTTGCGGGTCTTGCGTTCGGTTTCTTCGAGAATAGCAACTGGATGCTCTCGGTAGGACAAGTCTTGTTGAAGATCAACCTCTTCAAACGGAATCATGCGCTCAGGTGCCTTGAAGCATTTGCGGAGTTGAGACACATGGAAGACATCATGAACATTGGCGAAGTTTGAAGGGAGCTCAAGTTGATAGGCTAGATCGCCTCTTTTGCCAAGAATCTTGAAAGGCCCGACGTATCTAGGAGCAAGCTTTCCTTTGATACCGAATCTTTGGGTGCCTTTCATCGGAGACACACGGAGATAAACATGATCATCAATGTTGAATGCCAAATCACGATGTTTGCCGTCATAGTATCTCTTCTGACGCGACTGAGTGGCCTTGAGATTCTCACGTATGACTTTGCACATTTCTTCGGCTTCTGAGATCAAGTCATTGCCAAGAAGTTGACGTTCGCCTGTTTCAGACCAGTTGAGAGGGGTACGGCACTTTCTGCCATAGAGGATTTCAAACGGAGCTTTGCCTGCACTTGCTTGAATGCTGTTGTTGTAAGAGAACTCGGCAAATGGAAGGCAGTCTTCCCATTTCATGCCAAAGGATATGACACAGGCTCTGAGCATGTCTTCTAGAATCTGATTCACTCGCTCGACTTGACCACTAGTCTGAGGGTGAAAAGCAGTGCTGAACCTGATCTTAGTGCCCATGGCGGACTGAAAGGAGTCCCAGAACCTGGATGTGAACAAACTTCCACGGTCTGAGGATATGACTTGAGGAATGCCATGTAAGGACACAATTCTGTACAGCTCTGCCAATTGAGCTGCATTGATTGATTCTTTGACTGGCAGGAAGTGAGCGACTTTGGTAAGCTTGTCAATCACCACGAAGATAGAATCATTTCCTCGCTTAGATTTAGGAAAACCAGTGACGAAGTCCATTTCAATGTGGTCGAACTTCCACTCGGGGATAGGATGAGGTTGGAGAAGACCGGCTGGACGTTGATATTCTGCTTTCACTCTTCTGCACACATCACATTCGTTCACGAATTGGGCAATCTCCCTTTTCATGCGTGTCCACCAGTAAGACTGCTTGAGGTCTTGGTACATCTTGGAACTGCCAGGATGAATGGAAAGGAGAGAATCATGAGCTTCTTCCATTATGAGCTTCCTGAGATCACCTTTGGGAACAACGAGTCTGTCCTCGAAGAACAAGGTATCTCTCTCATCAACACGGAAGCACTTCTATTTCGGAATGCCCTTAGCAATACCATGTTTCACCTTCTTCACCATGGTATCACTGAGCTGGGCCTCACGGACTTGATCTTCCAAGGTAGGAGTAACTTGAAGATTTGCGAGAAAACCCTGCGGAACAACTTGAAGGTTGAGTTTCCTGGGTGCTTCACAAAGCTCAGGCTGGCACGGCTTGATAAGAAGGCTGTTGCAATATGCCTTTCTGCTCAAAGCATCTACAATCACATTCGCCTTGCCAGGAGTGTATTCAATGCTGGGATTATACTCTTGGATCATTTCAACCCAACGAGTCTGGCGGAGGTTCAGATGCGGCTGTGTGAAGATGTACTTCAAGCTCTTGTGATCAGTGAAGATGTCGACCTTTCTGCCCAACAACAGATGTCTCCACGTAATCAAAGCATGTACCACAGCTGCTAGCTCGAGATCATGTGTGGGATAGTTCTTCTCACTTGGCTTGAGCTGCCGAGAAGTATATGCCACAATTCTCTTATCTTGCATAAGTACACCACCAAGACCTTGAAGAGAAGCATCACATAACACTTCATAGGGCTTGGATTCATCTGGAGGAGTCAGAACTGGAGCAGAGACGAGCTTTTCTTTGAGAGTTTTGAATGCCACTTCACACTCTGGAGACCAAAAGTATTTGACATTCTTCTTAAGCAAGTTGGAAAGAGGCTTGGCAATCTTGGAGAAGTTCTCAACGAACCTTCTGCAATAGCTGGCAAGACCTAGAAAACTGCGGAGCTGCTTGACGTTCTGAGGAGCTTCCCAGTTGACAATTGCTTCAACTTTCTCGGGATTAAGCGCAATACCGTCAGCTGAGATGATGTGGCCCAGGTACAAAACCTTATCGAGCCAAAACTCGCACTTTGAGAACTTGGCATAGAATTTATGCTCTCGGAGTCGATCAAGAAGCAAACGTAAGTGCTTTTCGTGATCTTCTTCGTTCTTGGAAAACACCAGAATATCATCCAGATACACAAGCACAAACTCGCCAGTATAGGGGTTGAAGATGTAATGCATCATCCTCGAAAAGGTAGGAGGAGCATTGGCGAGACCAAAAGACATGACGGTATACTCGTATGAACCGTAGCTCGTTCTGAAGGCCGTCTTGGGAATGTCTTCCTCGCGAATGCGAATTTGATGATAGCCCATTCGGAGGTCAAGCTTAGAGAACACTTTAGCTCCTTTGAGCTGCTCGAAGAGTTCGTTGATGTTGGGGAGCGGATACTTGTTCTTTATTGTCTTCTTGTTCAATGGCCGGTAATCAACACAGAGACGCTCCGTGCCATCTTTCTTCTTGACAAATAAGACACCACAGCCCCAAGGAGACGTACTAGGTCTGATGAGACCCATACTCTCCTGTTTATCAAGCTGCTTCTTCAATTCCTTCAATTCATCCGGAGAGAGCTTGTACGGACGCCGGCATGCTGGCTCAGTACCCGGCTTGAGTTCAATAACGAATTCCACCTGACGGTGTGGAGGCATGCCTGGAAGTTCTTCAGGAAAGACGTCTTGATATTCGTTCACCACCGGAATTTGAGATATGCCATTAATTTCGCCCTTATCATTGAGAGAGAAAAGCCTGATAGTGTTATCCCTGGAGGCAAAGATAATCACATCTTCATCAGGATGGGTCATCTTGACTTCCTTCTGTGCACAATCAATGTGAGCATCGTGCTGAGAAAGCCAATCCATTCCGAGGATGAGGTCAATGTCAGAATTACCAAGAACCACCGGATTAGCCAGAAATCGATAATCACCCATGCGAATAGACACATTCGGAACAAAGTTGTTGGAGTTCATGAGCAAACCCGGAGAAAGCACAAACATCGGACTCGGCAAAGCTTGCAATGGCATATCATGCGACAATGCAAAAGGTCTTGACATGAAAGAATGTGAAGCACCTGAATCAAACAAGACTTTAGCAGGTATAGAGTTCACTGAGAGGTTACCCAAAATGACATCAAAAGAATTCTCCGCTTCAGCTGCACTCATCAGATTGACCGTTGCGGACTTTGGATCATGCTTGACAATCGCTGAACTCATAGGCGGAGGAGGAGGAAGACGCTTCGGATTCGGACATCTGTTGGCATAATGACCCTTCTGGCCACATCTGTTGCACACCACTTCAGAGAGAGCACGGAAATGAGAGCCACCTGACTTCGAGCCTTGAGACTGAAACTGGTTCTTCGACTTGTAGCTCGGGTTGGGTGGGTGGGAGAAACCACGACCACTAGAGTTCTTGTTGTTGGAGTTGTTGGAGTTGTTGTATGGAGCTCGAATCACTGGAGGAGGAGGAAGCCAGAATTTCTGATGCTTCGAGACCATCTGAGACGATGAGGAAGAGTGAACGGCACCTCGAATTCTCTTCTTAGAAGCCTCCATCTTAAGCTGAGCTGCTTCTTGTTTCAAAGCCATGTTATAGAACTTGTCGAATTCATCGGGCTCGAACAAAGTGAGAGCAAGCTGAAGTTCATCTTTGAGACCTCCACAGAACTGGTAGATTTTACACTTGGCATCAGGAATGTCTTGCTTAGCATAGCGGGCGAGGTTTTGGAACTTGACATTATACTGATAGACTGTCATGGAGCCCTGCTTCAGGTTGCGGAATTGCTCACGCATACCCTCGATGACACTTGTAGGAATGTGGTGCGAGCGAAAATCCTTGCAGAAATTCTCCCAAGAGATCACTTGACCTGGCCTGGAGTCTTTGTACTGCTGCCACCAGTCAGCTGCTTGATCTTTCAGTTGGAAGGCTGCAAACTTCACATACTCATCTTCTTTCACGTTACTGCACTCAAAATGCTTCTTTATGTCGGTTAACCAATCTTCAGCATCAAGAGGGTCGACACAGTAACTGAAAGCTTTAGGATTGTTGGCCAAGAACTGGTTGAGAGTAGCATGGTGCTGCTGGTTGAAGAAGTTGCCTTGGTTCCCTGGAACACCCTGATTAGCTTGATTAGCTTGCATCTGCTGCATCATCTGCATCAACAACTGGGTGTTCTGAGCTGTAGTCTGCATAATCGCTCTCCAAGCCTCAGGCGGTGGAGGAGGGGAAGGAGGACGATCTGGGACCTCTTTCACCTCTGGGTTAGCGTTGGGAACCTTTTTCGGAGCCATCCTGTAAGAGATGACCATGAATCAGCAATTGATTGACAGAAGGTATAAGCTGAATCAATGGAATGAATTGCAACAAGTCTTCACAATAATCATTCGAACAATAAGAACGAATGAAATCATTCGAACAAGAGGAACGAATGAAATTCTCAGTTAAATGATAACATCAATCTTCATGAGAAGCCACATAGGGGACAAAATGAAAAATAAGAAAACAACAAGGTACAAACGGGAACAAACACAAGATAGGAGCTTCGTTCTAACATCTTTGTGCTGAAAGCATATGAACGCGTTACGAAAAGGTTTTGCAATCCCCGGATCAGCATAGCCAACGACCCTTTAAGATGCAACTCCTGATAGTAACATTGGTCATAAACCCCTTCACTCAATGTAGAACCCCGAACTCACTAACCTGCATCCGTTGGAAGAATGCCTACGATCTACTGGATAAACCCACCTATAAATTTCTGAAAGATTCCAGTTATGCAATCAGGTGTTGGGGATACACGGGAAGCACCGCGCAATCAACTCTAAACCTACATCCAGGTGTATCCATCCTTCAACACGTAACCAGTCTTTCTCGGAAACTGTGTACCTCGGACCTTCGAAAAGCATCCACTATAACAAGCTATGGCAATACTCCCGAACTACCTCCCCAGTACTGGGTGATGTCGGGGTTATCTTTCCACTGGCCGTATAGGAGAGATTTTCGATGTCGGCCGTCTTAAGTATTTAGTACTGCCGCGATATGCTTGTGACGACAATACCCCGAAGCTCAATTCCCCGGGACACTGCCACAACCCCTAATGTCAGGAGGCATCGAGAACAATATCCTCGTCACGAGGACATCGAAACAATTCCAGAATACTCGCAGGATTCCTAAAAAAAAATTGGTGCAATTTTTGAAGATAGGAGAGACAAGAGTAGTCGTCAGGAGTCCTCACCAGAGAGAAAGGGGATGAGAAGCAAAGAAATCCTACTCTCCGATATAATATATGACTCAAAAAGTTTTTCAGTGTGTGCCTAGACTCGACCATCAACGATTCGATCAAACAGTGGGGGATCCTAGGTCGGAGAAGGCTCTGAATACCAACTTGTAATGCCCAGGATGGAGTTATACCTCCTACGTGTCGAGGCACGACTTAAAGGCATAAGTCCATCCTAGAATGATCTCAAGTTTGGTAATCTTTGCACATCTCATGTAAAAGAGGGGATTGTAAACATAAATAGTTGGCTTACACTCGCCACGTCACACAATTACATAACATGTCTCAATCATCATACATTAAGAATATCACAACCCTCTAAGGGCAAAACCCAAATGTCAAGATACCAAACTTAAATAAATAAACCACAGGCGGATCGAATCCTAGTAGAAGTCTCCACTACTGATCATCCGGATATCGAACATAGTACCGACTACGCTCCTCGTCGAACTCCCAATCCAGCTCGGTGCCATCACCTGGATAGCTCACAGCTGGACCTGCATCTGGTGTGGTGAAGTAACTGTGAGCCACAGAGGACTCAGCAATCCCGTTCCCGGGTAACAAGACTATTTAAGCCTTGGGAGAGGATAAGGCTGAAGAAAAGAATAAGTGTCTGCAGCAGCAACTAGCAACTAGCTTACGTGAGTGAGAGCGAGAAGAGAAAGCCTCGGACGAGAAGTGATCACGAAGTGATCCTATCTAAGCTCAACAAACATAACCCCTCCGTGTTCAACTCCCGAATCCCTATTCGGAAATTGACGGTCACGGAACACACGCTGGTAGTGTATTAGAAACATTGTGTCAAGTTATCTACAACCGGATATTAACAAGCTCCCATCTACCACATAACCGCGGGCACGGCTTTCGAAAGTTCATAACCCTGCAGGGGTGTTCCAACTTGACCCATTACAAGCCCACGATCCGCGGAGTCGCAACTCCAAAGTGGGATGACCCGAGTATCCTCGGAATCCCGTGCTCAAGATATACCGAGCTAAGGTAAGGCTAATCCAGCAAATCATCCCGGCGTGCCGACACCTTGATAGTAGCCGCGCGTATCTAGTCTCAGGCCACGACTGGATGAGCACAGTGTACAGTGGCCGAAATACCCAAGTTGCCAAGGGGGGCCCCGCACACGACTCTAGTTTGGACCAACACTCACATCCAGCACTGGCCCAGGGGGGTTGAATTAATTAAGCCTCGGGTTAATTACTCCCTCGGAAAGTTTTAGTTGTTTAGGCGAATAGTACCAATGTTGGGTCTTGCTGAAAAGGACTTAGCACTTAGCAGTTTATCGAGGGGGTCCCATATACCCCAAACGTGTTAGGAACGCATAATCAAGGAACATAACACCGGTTTATACGGTTCCTAACGGCATGAGTGGAACAAATCACCAAGCAAAAGGCTTAGCCTTCCACCCTTGCCAATATATAGATGATTTCATTTAGCAATTATATAGTGTGATATAACCCAACCAAACTTCAACATGAAGCAAGCATCTTCGATCTTCACCTGCAACTAGCAATGCTATAAGAAGGGCTGAGCGAAGCGTACTTAGCCAAGCAACGGTTTGCATAGGTAGGTTGGTTAATCATGGCAATGGTTACAAGTAGGAGGCTGACAAGAAGATCATGGGCATCGAGGCAAAACTATAGAGCGGAACTACTAGCAATAGGCAAAGATAGTAATGTTATCGGGGTTCGGTCATCTTGCCTGAAGAGAAGTCGTTCGTATCGTAAGAAGGGTCCTCGTGCTCAACCTCGTTGGAAACCTCGTGCTCGTACTCGTACTCGGTCTCTGCTTCCGGCTCTAAACAAAACAATCACACCTAGCACAAATCAACAAGTTCCAATGCGCACTCGAAAATGATGAATGCATGATGGATGCACTAAGGATGCACACGGAGCACGGAAATTAGCACTCAAGCAAAACACCTCAAAACAAGACAACAATATGATATTATTAATCTACACAGAAAATCAATCAAGTTTCATATAAGATTCGCTGAAATCGGAGTTACGGGCTAAAAGTTATGCCCGAAACAAGAAATGAGCGAAAGCTGAAAATTACAGCAACATAGCAACTTCGGAGCACAAAATAATTAAACTACAGCACTCAAACAACATGGCAAAGGACATGAACACAAACTAGACATATACCACAGCAACCAAGTCCAAAGGTGCACCCCAAAAGAGTCATGGTTCAATAGCAATGAACTTGGACATATTGAACTTGACAATAAAATTCTGGCAGCAGAATTTTATTGAAACTTTGGAGCAAAAGATAAACATACTACAGCCACTCAAATAAACATGTGAGAACATGAATGGAAATACAACAATATATACTACAAGGAACAATCAAGATCCACTCCAAAACTATCATGCTTTGTCCTAGAACATCACACGAACATGGCATCGGAACGTTACAGATTTCAGACTTAGTGAAAAACCACTAAGTCCTAAAACAGCAGTTCATCATGTCATATAAAAGAGCATGTTTAAGTCACCTTGAAACTAAACATGGCAAGTGGTAAGCACCTCATCAAAGTGCACATGATGGTGATTCCGAAACACACAAGCATGCTTCATGGAGATAAACACAACGATAGCAAGGAGCTTAACAAGATGGCATTTCATAACAAGTGAAACAACATCACAGCCACATGGCACTTTGCAACGATGATAACCATGGCAAGAATAAATCTAACATGCAACCTATCACATACAACGTGTAGAGCATGGCAAGACGAACACGTGGACATGTCATTTGTATCATTCGGACAAACGAGCTAAAATATATCACATGGCAAAGATGACATAAAAACATCACATAACAGCAGTTTATATCACGATGCACTCTTGCAACAGCAAAACAAGCACCTAGATGATCTCTAACATGCATGACAATAAAAGATAAAACGTAGTGCACGATCCCATGAATGTCTGGACATGCTATTTGCGCGAATCGGAGCAACACACAAAAAGATATCGCAGTATGAATATAGCATCAGCACACAAATAATCTGGGACTTAGAAGAATTTCCAACAACCTTCAGATCTGAGAAACCGGGCCGGAGGAGCTAGATCTGGCCCGGGAACGAAGACGGCCTGGCGGAGGCGCGGCCCGCGCGGAGAGGAGCTGCTGGCCTTCGGGCCTCGGGGTGGCTCGGCCCGCGGAGGAGGAGCGGCGGCCCGCGGTGGCGCGCGCCTGGAGGCGGCCCGCAGAGTGACTGGCCCGGCTCGGCTCTGAGGACCGAGGTGGAGATGGCCCGGTGGGGAACCACGGCTTGGGCCGGAGGGACGGGCCCAATCGGAGGCGGCTTGGAGCGGTGGCGTGGCGGTCCTGGCGAGGAGGTGGCCTGGAGGCGGCGGTGTACGGGCCAGGAAGGAGGGAGGCCTGGCGGTGAAGTAGGCCCGCCCGGCGGGGATGTGGTCCCGTGGGTTGGGATCCAGGCGCGGGAGGCCTGGTGGATCGAGCCAGCCGGCTTGGTGGCTGCGGTCAGATCGGGCGAAGGCCCGCGGCGCTGGTCGACCGACCTGGCGACAGGCGAAGGCTGGGGGGGCTTCGATCGGGCGTTGACCCAGGCGCTGGAACGGATCTGGCGACGAGGGGCTTGCCCGATCCCGCGGTTCTTGCGGCGGCGGACGGCTGCTTCGACGGATCGGCGGCGAGGAGATGCCAAGTGGCATAGAGGTGGTGGTTAGATCCAAAAATTGAGGAGAGGAAGGGGAAAAAGAAAGAGATGCCAAAATTAACCTAGGGGCTATATATATAGCAGGTAGTTAGGGTTAGGGGATTTGGGGGTGTTAGGAGCCCTCCGATCGCGATCCGACGGATCCGATCGCGGGGGTAGTCTAGATGGGCCTAGGAGAGGGTAGTGGGTTGCTGTAGGGGTGTTTCCGTGACACAAAGTGAAGGCACTTTGGACCCACACGAATAACTGATGGGATAGCCAACGGAGTCCAAACGCGATGAGATTTGAGAGGCGGGTTGCACAGAACAAAACAAGAACACACACAACAACCTCGCGGCACACCGGCAACGTTACACACCCAAACAACAAAGTAGGCCTACGGGACGACACGGACACGTGAGGGAGCTCCGGAACGCGAAACGGACAACGGGAAGGAACGCGTGGAACCGGATGCAACCGACAACACAAATGCAAAGCGATGCACATGTCTACATGATATGAATGAATGCCACACACTCACACAACAAAACGACGAAAACCCGAAAGACAAAGAACCCGGAATGGAAATAGATGAAGCCGGAGATATATTATATACCCAAAAGGGAAAGTATTATATCCGGGGCATTACAACAACCAAATTTATCTATTCGCGCGTGTGTTTCCGTGTGCCCACTTTGCTATTGGTCTACTCGTTATGTTACATTTGCTTCTTTTCAAATCAATTTCAACATCATTAAGTCTTACTCACAACTTGCATAAATTTTGTGCCACTATCCTTACCAAGCTCTTACAAAAGATTTACTTGTGTAGGTTTGAGAATCGACAAGAATTGGTACCAATGGTGCTATTTCTCGATTACACTATTGAGTGATCGTTGATCCAGCTACAACTTCGGTTAAGGTACATTTGGTATAGTTCTTCTCTTCTCCCACTCACATATGTGCTTGTGATGATGGATAGGCCAAGTAATTCTAATGACCCACTATTCGACGATCCTCAAGAATCGAACAACTACGTGAACAAAATTCACCTATTTGGTGTTCAACGAGCTCTCCATCAAGAGAATGAAGTTATGCAAGAGAGCATTGAGCTACTCACCACCGACTTGAGGCAATCCGAAGAGCGTACAAGAGAATACCTCGACGCTACTCTTACTCACTGTCTCGAAGACCTCAATGCCAACATGAGTACTCAAATGGAAGAGCTACAGACTTAAATGATCAATCGACCTTCTTCCACTTCTTACTTTCAAAGACGGAGCCGCTCAAGTCGTCATTCCGACTCCATCTCCGACTCAAGTACACCGACATCCAACACTCTTCATCGAGCCGCGTACCAAGATCGACATGCAAGCCGGAATCCAATTCACTGCAAGAGCTCACAACGCCAAGCTCTTGAAGCACCACATGCACTACGTGAGTCACATCGCGCTGTCACCGCATGCAATTGAGACACTCGTGAAGAAGAAGAAGCACTTTCTGATGAAGTTCAAGAAAGGCAATATCAAGCAAGATTACAACGCCAAGTTCCTCCACAACACGAGATGAGCAACAAGCTCGACAAGAACCACAAATTCATCAAGAGCAGAAACCTCAACAAGAATAACAAGTTCGCCAAGCGCAACAACATAATGAGAATCAACCACGCCAAGAACAACTTGAGGTTGACAATCCTCCACGTCAAGAACGTCATCCCGATAGGCAAGTGAACAATGAAGAGCACCGCTACGGCAAGCCCAAGTTCACCATGCCCAAGTTCTCTGGAAGCATTGACCCCGAAGACTAAATATTTTGCCTGCACAACTATGACGAGGAGAAGAAGACGGCGATGGCATCCCTAGAGTTTCAAGACTATGTTCTTATTTGGTGGGAGCAAGTCATCGTGAGGCGAGAAACAAAATGCGAACCACCAATCACCACTTGGAACCAAATGAAGGATGTATTGAGATCGCGTTTTGTGCCAACTCACTATAACTGTGACTTATTCAAGAAGTTGCAACTCCTCAAGCAAGGCACCAAGTCCATTGAAGAGTACTACACAGAAATGGAGATTGCCATGATTAGAGCCAACATCAAAGAATATGAAGAGAAAACAATGGCAAGATTCTTCAATGGACTCAACTATCCTATCAAAAAGATTGCAGACATTCAACCGTCCATGAACCTCCTCAAGCTAGTGCACCAAGCCAGCAGGGTGGAGCGATAAGTACAAGAGGACTACAAGTACTCCAAGTTCACTTCCAAGAACTACGGCTCCTACAACCAAGCTCCAACGACTTTGGCGCCTTCTACTTCAACCAAACCATCTCCAAGCTTAGGCGACAAGTCAAGCTACAAGACTTCGACAACATCAAGTCTTCCTCCTACTATGACCAACTTCAAGCCGAGAGCTTCATCATCTACAACTACTACCAAGTATACCTCCAAAACGAGTAATGTCAAATGCTTCAAATGTCAAGGACGAGGCCACAAGTCATTTGAGTGCAAAACCATATGGACCATGATCATCAACGACGATGGATCCTATGACTCGATGAGCGATGACGAGATGGAAGCCCTTGACCACGTGGGCATGCATCGTCGAGTGAATGATGATGAAGACAATCAAGTCTTTTGTGACAATGATCTGAGCCCCGCCTCGTTGTCTCCAAGGTCTTGACGCTTCAACACCAACAAGACGAGGACCAATGTTGCCACATCTTCCACACCAAGGCCGACATCAATGGACGTTCCGTCAAGGTTATCAACGATGGAGGAAGTTGTAACAATTTGGCAAGTGAAGAGCTATGCGACAAGGTACAATTGGTTAAGATGAACCACCCTCGCCCCTACAAGGTCCAATGGCTTATCGATGCCAGAACTACTCGAGTCGAGCACACTGTGGAAGTATCCTTCGAGATAGGCGCTTATGAGGAAACATTGGAGTGTGATGTGGTACCTATGACAATTTTCCACCTCCTTCTTGGATGGCCATGGCAATTCGACCGCAGAGTCATCCAAAACGGACATACCAATCATCATGGCTTCAAAATGAATGGAAATGAGTTCATGCTATGACCTATGTGGCCTAGTCAAGTGTTGGCCGACAAGCAAGTACCTACCCATCATGGAGAGAATGGTGAGAGAGCGATCCACCAAAAGGAGAGGGAGAGCCACAAGCCCTAATCGAGTGCCGCCATGACAAGAAACAAGAAACACCTAGTGTTATTCGCTACCAAAAGTGAGATCAGATAAGTGTGTGAGAACCCATCAAGGGTCCTTCACTTTGTGCTCTTATGCAAAGGTGAACTGGAACAACCTAACACTTCACCACCTCTACCAATAGTGTTGTCTCATTTGTTGCATGAATTCCAAGATGTCTTTCCCGACGAGGTACCTCCGGGTCTACCTCCTCTTCGCGGCATCGAGCACCGCATCGACCTCATCCCCGGAGAACCTATTCCTAACAAAGCACCATATCGCGTGAACACAAATAAACCAAGGAGATCCAACGGCAAATACAACAACTTATCAAAAATGGGCAAGTACGAGAGAGCTTGAGACCTTGTGCCTTTTCGGTAATCCTTGTCCCCAAGAAAAGATGGTTCATGTCGCATGTGCTCTGATTGTCGTCCCATTAGTGCTATCACCGTTATATACTGTCACCCCATCCCACGCTTAGATGATATGCTAGATGAGCTTAGCAGAGCCACAATATTTTCTAAGATCGATCTTAAAAGTGGCTACTACCAAATTCGCATACAAGAGGGCGATGAATGGAAAACCGCATTTAAGAGCAAATTTGGCCTATATGAATGGCTTGCTATGCCTATGGGCTTATCTTAAGCACTTGGTAGTTTCATGAGATTCATGCATTATTTTCTTAGACCTTACATTGGAATCTTTGTTATGGTCTACTTTGACGACATCCTCGTGTTTAGCAAGTCTCTAAAAGACCATGTGACTCATCTTAGAACCGTTTTACAAACTCTTCACAAAGAGAAACTCTATGCCAACATGCAGAAATGCAAATTTGGTGTCGACAAACTTGTTTTTCTAGCATTTGTTGTTTCTTCCAAGGGTGTGCATGTAGACGAAACCAAGATCGAAGCTATCAAAACATAGCCCCGACCCAAAAAATTACAACCAGTGCGTAGTTTTCTTGGTCTAGCCGGAGTTTATAGAAGATTTGTGAAGGATTTTAGCATCATTGGTACACCTTTACATGCTTTGAGTAAGAAGAACACACCTTTTTTTGGGGACCATCACAAGATACCGCGTTTAATGAGCTTAAGAATTTTCTTACGCATGCCCCTTTGCTTGCTTTACCCAATTTTGATAAATTTTTGAGGTACATTGCGACGCTAGCGGTAGTGTCATATGAGGTGTGTTAATGCAAGAAAAGCGCCCCATCGCTTATTTTAGTGAAAAACTTTTCGGAGCGCAACTTAACTATCCCATCTATGACAAAGAGCTATATGCTTTAGTGTGAGTCTTGCATGTTTGGGAGCATTGTCTTCTCCCTCATGAGTTCATTCTTCACACGGATCATGAAACACTTAAGTACCTGAAGGGTCAAACTAAGTTGAACAAGCGTCATGCTAAGTGGAGTGAATTCATTGTGTCTTTTCCTTATGTTATCAAGTATATCAAAGGCAAGTAGAATGTAGTTGCCGACGCTTTATCCCGCAAATGCAAGCTTGTTACTCAACTTGAATTGAATTTTATTGGCTTTTATCAAATAAAAGACTTGTATTGTATGTGCATCATGTTTTCTTTGCAAATCCTTATGTTAAGTGTTTGACGCATGCATCTTGGGAACGATATTACATGAATGATAGTGATCTTATGAGAGCTAACAAACTTTGCATTCTCGAGTCTTCTCTTCGTTTGTTACTTTTGCAAGAAGCTCATGGAGGACTTATGGTACACTTTGGATGCGACAAGACATTCGCCACGCTCTCCAAGAACTACTTTTAGCCCAAGATGTTCCACGACGTCTCACGCTTCACCAACCGATGCTCGACATGTCGCAAAGCTAATACTAAAGCTCAATCCGACGGTCTTTACATGCCACTTCCTATTCCATATCAACCATGGGAAGATATTAGTATGGACTTTGTGCTTGGTTTGCCTCGAACTCAAAATGGAAAGGATTTTGTCTTTGTTGCTGTTGACCGTTTGTTTTCAAAATGTCACATTTCATTCCACGCAACAAGATAGACAATGCTTCAGATGTTGCCAACCTCTTTTCTAGGGAAATTTTGAAGCTACATACACTACCCAAGACAATCGTCTCGGACCGCCATGTCAAGTTTCTTAGCTACTTTTAGAAGACGCTTTGCGCCAAGCTCGGCATCAAGTTACTCTTCTATTCGTCATACCACCCACAAACCGACGGCCAAAGGGAGGTCACGAACTGCACACTATCGACACTTCTTCGCGTGTTGATCATGAAGAACCTCAAGGAAGGGGAGCAATGATTTCCCATCGCCGAGTACTCCTACAACCGTGCAAGACATTCTACTACTGGCAAGGTCCCCTTTGAGGCCGTCTATGGTTTCATCTTGTTGTTCCCATTGGACATCCTTCCCCTACCTCTACAAGAGCGCACAAACATGGATGCAAGTGCCCGAGCAAGCTATCTCAAGAAGATGCATGTAAGATACAAGGCACACCATCGAGCGTCAAGTTCAACGACTCGCGTCCAAGATCAATGTCAAAAAATACCCCATGATATTTGAAATTGGAAATCTTGTGTGGCTACACCTTTGCAAGGAATGTTTACCCAATGAGCGCAAGTAAAAGTTACTCCCACGCGCCGACGGACCCTTCAAGGTGCTCACACGCTACAACAACAATGTTTACAAGATCGATATCCCACGTGACAAGTACAATGTGAGTGATATATTCAACGTCAAGGATCTCTCCCCCTTCCATGGTGATGAAGATTCCGATCCAAGGCCGGATCTTTCCCAATGGGGGTGGAGCTTATACAGAGAATCCCAAGGTAATCCCCATGGACCTATCATCGAATCACCAAGTGCCAACTGGACCCATGACACGTGCTCATGCAAGAGCTCTTGAAACCAAGGTGAATTCACTCCTCTCTGAAGTTCCTCTCGAATGAATAAGACATGGCTACTACCCTCATCGGAAACTCTATGCATACTCAGGTACATTGAAGACGGCCACAGAGAAGCTAGGGAACAAGATGGATCGGAGGAGGAAGACGAGCGTTAAGACGGAGAAGAAGAAGGGCAAAGCTGCACTTGCCCGGATGATCCGGACGGATGTACGGATGAACCGGCCCCAGCACGGACGATCCGGACACCGCCTTGGAAGATTCGGGTAAAGCGCGTGAGCACACCCAAAGCGCCATCGCCAAGCCGGAGCATCCGGAGGATGTCCCGGATCATCCGGATCCAGTCAGACATCCGGATAAACCTCTGGACGAGGCCCCGTTGCCAGCCGCCACCCGTCCGGACGATCCGGGAAAGTGTCCGGATTGTCTGGGTCCCTGACGGCTTGATCATCCGGACAAACTTGCGGATCATCCGGACCCTGCGTGAATGATTTTGGGATGAGGCCCATATACCCTTACGTCCCCTTAGCCTATATATATGACTCCGCCTACACTTTTTTAGGGTTATCACTGGTTTAGCTCACTTGCGAGATAGAGCTTTGCTCATCCTCTTGGTTCTTCTCATTCGAGAGACCGCAACCTCTACGGAGAAGATCCCCCAAGTGGATCAAGACCTCCTGACGGAGAAGACCCCCCAAGACATCCTCATGGAGAAGAACTCGCTACCTTGTATCGTCCGGAGTTGGATTTGGATCTTGTATCACTCCTTGTGTTCCCGGATCTAGTGTATGTGTGACCTAATCTTTTTGATTTGAGGGTTTTCCTCTCGTTTCCCTCGCGTTTTCCCCTCGTCTTCTTCGTGTTCATTGTGGGAATCACCTCCAATCGTGAAAGATTGGCCTAGATCGGGTTAGCCCCGCATAGGAGATGATTGCTGGAGTCCAACTTCCTCCTTTTTCTGGCCATCATTGAAGGGGATACAAATGGTGGAGTTAGGTGGAGGACAAAGGTTCCTGGTTCCACAGGGAGCTTTTGTGCAGCGTATTTTGACAGATGATCAACAATGTTGTTTTTCGCACGTGACACGTGCTCTGTTTGTAACTTGTCGAAATGCTCTTCCAGCTTCCTCACTTCCTCTACGTATGATTCCATCAATGGGCTCTGGTAATACTTATTTACTTGCCTCACCACGAGATGTGAGTCCCCATGGACGATCAACTTTCTTATTCCCAACTCCATTGCGATCCTAGGCCTGGCAAGGATCCCCTCATACTAAGCAGTGTTGTTGGTGGCTTTCTCCTAAGGGAAGTGCATATAAACCTCGTATTTGAGGTGCTCTCTAGTGGGTGCAATAAGGAGCACTCCAGCGCTAGCGCTTTGAAGTGAGAAGGCACCACTACAACAAAACACTTCTGTGATAATACGTGTTTGTCACAGTACGTCATGTTTTCTGTCATGCATGTACATCCATGATGATTTTATTGTAGAATCAAGATAGTCATACCTATGCTATTGTAGAAGTGTTCCATGACAATACAAAAATTATTATCACAAAAGAGTCCACTTCCATCACGATAAATGTCGCGTCATGGAAGTGCTTTAGTCAAGGGTAACCGACACGTGGCATCCATCATAACGGGTCGCCGTTAACCTATCAGGTCTGGTTTTGGATCCGATGACCCGCTAACAACCATGACCAATGGCGATTTTCCATGTGTAAAATTCTCATTGGTCGAAGGAACCACATGTTAGCTCCGCGTTGGCACAGATGTCACTCATCCAATAGGCGAGATGTGCCTATGATATGTTGACACGTGGACCGGCCCAAAAGTGTCCCAATAATATTAAATGGGTCGGCCCAACTGAAGGCCCACAAGATTGTGGAGATCATAATGGGCCGGCCTAGCTAAAGGCCCGGAAGATTTAGCAGACCATAACAGGCCAGCCCAGCTAAAGGCCCACAAGATTTTGAAGACACTAGTGGGCCGGCCTGTTAGGAGGTTGCCATGTTTTGGGCCAAATGCCGGCCCATATTTGATCTGGTCCATTAACAGCCTGCCATGTTCTGGGCCTAATAAGGGCCTATAAGAGATCCGACCCGTTAATAGCCTACCATGTTCTAGTCCATATTACGACCCATATTAGATCCGACCCTTTAAGAGCCTTTCAATCTTTGGGCTAAATTACGGCCCATATTAGATTCGGCCCGTCAGCTGGACGATGTGCTTTTGGGCCCCTTGATGCCCGATTAGGAATTCTGTTTGCTAAAGGCCCATTTAATAGTACGACCTGATATTAGTTTTGGCCTGTTAAAGGCCCGTTTAACATTTCGCCCCTATATTTATATTGGCCTGCTAAAAGCCTGTCATATAGTTGGGCCTAATTATGGCACGCTTTGCATCCGGTCTGCGCACAGCCGATAATCTGAATGGGTCGAACAAGGGTCGAGACAATTTCGGCATGTTAACGACCCGTGATGTGATTGGCAAAATCATGGGCTGGGGTCTATTTTGGTCTTTTTTCGGCCCGTGAGCTGTTCGGCATGTTTCAGGCCCAACCTCCTTTTTAGCCTACTAAAAGCCCATTGATTTTTCAGGAAAAAAGGGCCGACGATTTACTCGGCCTCTTAAAGGCCCGAAACTACTAGTGGGCCAATTTACGTTTAGGCATGTTAACGGCCGAGATTACTAGGCCCACGATGTGGCCCATCCTGCCGACCCGATAATGTACCGTAATTTTATGTTTTAGCCCATTTACTTTAGAGCGAAGACATGATATATATATACAGTAAAATAATTGCAGTATCGTGAATAAGAAAAAACCTAGACTATACAATAAATGAATTATGACATATTACATCCACTAGGCATCAAAGTTTGCCACCAGTGATAATAAAGCACAAGCGGATAACAGATTACATACACTAGGCATCAAAGATCGCCGCCAGTGCAAATAAACACACCGACAAAATAATATACAAAACCGATAACACTTCAATAGAGTTCAAGAAAGGTTAGCCCTACTCGAGAGCTGTAGCGCAAGCAGCTGAGCAAGCTGATGATACTGCGCATGTTTGACGCTTATATCCTCCAACTCTTGCTGCATAGCATCAATGGACACACTGGACTTCTCGTTGATCTTCAATAGAGATTGGAGTTCAAGTAGGGGTTCAGCTGAACCATGTCTTGCTGCTTGAAGTTGAGACTGAAGAAGTTATACAGATTCAGGTGGCGACTTCATCAAGCTTGTTTCACTACTATTAGTGAGTAACTTCAACACTACATCAAGACATGATTTTGGAGTTGTGTCGCTACTCCAAGATGTGTTGCCTTCTTCCTGCAATATATTAGAGGGACATGCAATGGGTTCATCTCACTATCATTATGTCAGTTCTTCATGGGGTCAGAGGTATCACTCTGAAATAGAAACAAGCAGACAGATGAGAGGTTTTGCACATATAAGTATCAGTGCTGGCAATTCATCACATTTCTTATTAGCGAATAAAGAGATATACTTTAAAATAGCTTTAACACAATATGGTATTGTTCAGGTTAAGACATGGCAGGAAATGACATTGTGAAGGAGTTGGCAGCTTCACGACACCATTGGATTACAGATCAAGAACTCAAGCATACATGCGGTACTAAAGAAGACATAAGTATCAATGGTTAGTGTGTTGTCCATCTATCCCAATTCAGATTGGCAAACAAAGAGACGGTTTAAATAATAGTAGAGTAATATGACATTGTTCATAGTTAAGACATTGCAGAATATGACATTCTGATGTAGTGGATAATTTCTAACACCACAGGATTATGGATCAATAAGATATTCATACATGCAGTGCAAAAGAAGATCACTTGCTCTGTATAGTTTAGTTTACATGGTATGAAGAAGGAACTTGGTTGTACAGCTGAAAACTTAAATTGAGAAGGACAAACTTATGTTTATGAACTTAATAATAAACTTTAAACATGAAATTTAATGCAAACACCAAAAATAAGCAGCTGTTGCAGTTATGCCTAACCAAATATACAAAACAAAGTTTGAAGGCTTCAGAAGAAGAAACTTACATTAGTGGTGAAGACTGACTCTATAAAGCCCTTGTACAAGCTGATGGTGGGGTAATTCAAGAAGTTTCCCACATAATCTTCTTCATAAGAATTTCCTTTATTCTACATTTCGTTAAGTGTAAATATAGATGTGGTAATATAAGAAAAAATGGAGAACATTTAAGATAAGATGAAGGTTGATGCTACATAACCAACTAGCTATAAATGTAAGTACACCGAACGGGCAAAATGTACTGCCAAGAGCTAAACTTCTGCAGTACCATTGGTTTATCCAACCTTATGGTAAGAGTAAATATAGATCTGATGTGTAGAACATGGAGGGCAAAGGAAAATAAGCTGCAGAGTGATCGTACATGAAAAATTAGTTGTCTATATAAGTACACTGATAAAGGATAGCGGGTACTTAGAAGAACAATGCAGAGCTAAACTACAATTGATAAGCAAGCTATCATGCATACTGTTGTCACATAATGAACCAAGTATGAATGCAAGTACAGTTATACAGGACAACAGGTACCAACAAGAGCAAAGCAGCGAGCAGCATATTTGAGATATCCCGTCTTCCTTTCAAACCGGAATTCTTCTTCCAGCAGATTTCCTGCAAGAGAAATCAGTAAGGCACATGCGGAAAAGTAGAAGTTCAAATTGTCATGTGATATCATAAACAGTACCTCATCCTAGGAACGAGACCAGTGCATAACAAGGTTTTTCCATTCAATGTCTTCTAAATTTAGCACAGGAGACTTCACCGGAAATTCATTTATAGACTTGCCATCAAAGTTTGTTTTCCTCAAGTAACACTGATACTGCTGCAATGCTTCCTTGAAAAGCACAAGCATGCTTTGCTTGTCATGACTATGCAGATTGACCCTCGCCTACTTACAAGAATGTAATGTAAATCATTGATGTGTTCAATCAGCAGAAAACAGGAAAATAATCACCATGAATAATAGCACTTACACGTAAGTGGGACATGAATATGTGAAAACGGTGTTTGTCTTCACTATAATCTTCCCATGATGGGAATATATGCATGTAGTTCCTAAGAACATTGAAAGAATTGTATTTTAAACTATGAATAACTGGAATGGGGTTTCAATCTGCAGAAATTGTCCATGTCTGTAGTTGGGATACGTATTTGGCCGGTGGACTTGCTGTACTTTTTGATGGAGTGGGATTTTTCTGTGGTACGACTAGTGCTATGGCAACGGAAATCGGCATACCTTTTGCTGGAGTGAGGTCATGTGTGGTGTGGCTAGTGGTATGGCTAGTGAAGTATGGGTACAGTCTGGTGGAATCAATCCTACGTTTTGTGTCACTGGTTGGAAAGCCTATATAAGTGGGGTGCTATCTGATTTCTCCGGCACCAACACATTTTTCAAGGACTTTGCTGGTGCTCCTTCAGATTCGACACTCACCCTCTTCCTTTTTGATGTCGGATGCACAAGAACAACATTTGAGTGGGAAAACATGGTATGATGACAAATCGAATATGTATTGATAATGGATGGGTATGGCATCTTGACATATATGATGAGTAAACTAAGAAGATGACAGTGCCACGAAGTAGAAGAAATGCAAGACACCTTATGCATGATACATGCAATCAGTAAAACCTTGCCAAATTAGAACAGGCACCTTGATGCATGAGCAGGATGGGCCATCCGCCTTCGACTCCTCGAGGTCGGAATAGTCATTAGGATCATATTCTGAACAAGAATCTGCAGGTGGGGAGAGTATGAGTTTCAATGTATCCAAAATGCAACTCAATGCCTTGGTACCAAGTTTGTTAGTCATTGCACTGTTCTGTAATATTCTTCTGATGCCTGCATTCTCATATTAATTGTGATTACGTGCAATATCTAAGAAGCATGAAAACATACACAGTAGTGAGATTATCTTTGTAATGTAGAGGATATTCTAATATAATAGGGGCTCCCTGTAAACCCTTGTGTGCTACCACTGGATTCTGATGAGAGAGCTCATGTGTGTTGTAATATGGTGTATGCATTAATATAATCTGGCATAACTACACAAAAAATAGGCTCCTTGCTAGGAGCTCCATCAGTAAGGATAGTCGGCAGATGATAGGTTCATAATATATTGTATAGAAAGTTTATTGCCAAACCATGATAACAAGAGAACACAACAACAAGGCAGATCATAGTGTAGATAAAAGGGGTACACTATACCCAGCATAAATAAATCGGGAAAATAGAACTGGCTGGAAAATACGGTGTTGTATTGCCACTACTAATTGAAAGCCTATCGATCACCTACAGGCCTGCTCTATCAGCTGTTGACTGGAGATGTACCTGCTCACCTTCCTGACAAGGAACATACTATATTTATTAAATAAAGCATAACAAAATAGGAACATGCTAGACAGAAGAGGAATCATATTATTGAGATTCTGCTTCTTTCTATACAATGTTGGTTGCCCAGTCATGATGAATCACAGCGCCCAAAGAAATGCAATTCCATGTTGTCTCTCTATATGTGGCCACATGCATTTGGAAAATAAAGTGGGAGCATTAGCTAACCAATTAAATGCGTGTCTTTTAACTAATATCAGTATCATATCACAATTCGTATTTGAAGAAGTAAGCTTTGGACTTATGATTGGTGTGTTGTTTAGCTTCAGGAGTGGACTGCTTCTAGTGTGACACAAAGCACCAACACAGATCATAGTGTAGATATAACGTGAAAACTGTAAGCATCATAAGTAAAATCAGGAAAGTGGAACTTGCTGGAAAGTATGGGCTACTATTGCCGGTACGACTAGAAATGATTCGGAAAACAACTCTCTTCAACTGAATGTGCGGTACTGTTAATATCAGTGTAACTCTCAAAGCCGACACAACTCCCCGCATTTTCTTGCTAATCTTATAGGATTCATGTGGGCAGGCCACTACAATTCCTGTTCCTATGTTTACAAAATCCTACGAATCAAAGAGGCTCGAAGAGTTGAAAGTGTCCATCCCAACCAACCGAATAGACCAGTACACTGCCAATGTCCCTGCTCCTCTTCACAACAAGGAACATATTGTACTGCACTATTATACTCCCTCTGTTCCAAAATATAAGTCTTTGTAGATATTTCCTCTATGGATCATATACATATGTATACAGATACATTCTAGAATGTAGATTCACTCATTTTGCTCCATATGTAGTCCATGGCGGTATCTATACAAAGACTTGTGTTTAGGAATAGAGAGAGTACTTATTAAAGAAGAATAGAAGAGGAACATGCTAAAGAAGAGCAAGCAGATTTAGCATAATAAAATGTTTGTTGCCTAGTGGCCACATATGATGAACCAGAGCACATTAAGAATGCAACTCCCTGATGTCTCTCCATATGTGGCGCACCTGCTTTTTGAAAGTAAAGTGGGATCATCAGCAGACAAATTAAACGTTATCTGTTTTATTAATCTCAGCATCAAATCAGATTCATATTTGAGCTACAAGTTTGGAATTATTAGTGGCACATTGTTTAACTTGATGGATTGAGGAGCAGTGGTAAGCAGCTACGATGATGGTACTAAATATAAAGGAATGTATGCATGCAAGTCGCGTGACTTTTGTCATTTGGGTCAGTCGACCAGTTCAGGAGGTTGGATGAAGATCCTACGTCTTCTAACCCTTCTTCTTCCTCCGTTCTGATTCTTCCTTTATGAAACACAGCACGGGCCGCCGGCCGAACCAGCAGCACTAACCCCCCGCCCTCCCCTGCACCGCCCCAACTCCATTTGTTTAGCTAGTGTGAAATATAAAAGGGGAAAACCACAAGCATTGCGAGTATAGTGTCGATCGTGCCATGGCGGATCTGAAGGTGCAAACCGGAAAAGGCCAACTTTGCAACCAAACAACTAACAAGTAAGATCATAAGTGGTGGACAAGAAATCATAGTAAAGCAGTAACAATCTATTTCTTGCTGTGATAAATAAGTTGAGCAGATACGAAAGAGTACGGCCTCTGGTGCGGCGCTGTGTATGCATCTGCTGAGAATTTCACGGTGTTGCGATGGCTGTCGGCGGCTTGGAAGCAGATGTAGGACAGCAGACAGTGGCGGCGGGGGGAATATCCAGGCGCAGTGGACGAGACGGCCGTAGGAGCAGTGCCGGCAAGGTGGACGACGGCGGGGATGAAGCGAGAGGACGGGATGGAAGGATCTAGCTGGTCCGAAGCCGTGGATGAGAGAGGTCGATCTCTTGTAATGGACGACCACGCCGGGGTATCAGCTCCGGCATGGTGGAGGAGGACAGCGGTGGATGTGGTGGCGGTCGGAGGTGGCTGGGGTGGAGAGGGTGTTTTGGCACCCACGGAGTACGAATAGGGAAATGGAGGGAGAGAGGTAGGGGGACCATGTTTTTGGGACGAGCTTGTCTCAAATGTGGGGAAAGTTACCAACTTATCCCCAGTTTAAAATTTTAGACATCACAGGAATATTGGGCTGCTGGGGATAGGACGGTAATCTCACATACACTAAAAAAAATTGGCTCGAGATTTCGGCCGAGAAGAGTTTGTTTTGGCGCCCACCGTGTACGAATCAGGGGAGGTGAGAGGCAGAGGCAGTTATGTCACCCTCCTATCCCTATCGAAACCTATAGAAATCGAGCCGATAGGCTTTGGGTGTCAGGGATAGGCAGTAATTTCCATCTCGCTGATTTTGGTTTCGGGTGGTTACTGCGAGTTTCTACGCTTTGTTCATTTTTTCAGAAAAAGAGTGCACGTTTACCGTGCCAACTCACTTCGAATCCATTTTCTTTTGTTTTTTTTCGAGCAGGATCCAGTTTGTATTCGAATACAAATCTATATACATCATCTTTTTATATATGCTTACAAATGCAATGATCTCAAAATTATAAGGTTTAATTCAAGTTTTTTAAACCAAATTATGTTCAACTTTTAATTAAAAATTTTGAAACCAAATTATGTGCAACTCAAATGTATGGACCGGTAATATCAATATACCAAATAACATCTGCATGAGCAAATTCAAATTAGTATGCATGCTTGATAGATAAAATTTGCTTCGAGTGTGAATTAAATGTACCATCATCTGGAATTCAAATTTTTTAATCCCTTTCATGTTGACATCTTCTATACACACAAGTAAATATTTGAATCTTGTTTCATGCCCATCTCTCTCTAGGTTTCTCTCGCATGGTCCTTCATGTAGTTACCACTCTCCTTTCTCCATGTCACCCGCACGCTCAGTACATGCTTCTCCCTTATTTGCAAACATGGTCTCTCACCGTGTCCCTCAAGAAGTTTCACACTCTCTCTATCTTCATAGATTACACGGTTTTCATTATCTCTCACGTCTCTATTATTCTCTGGTATCACTATAGCCACCTAAGCTTTTTTTCACCACCACACATGCACTCTCACTCGTATTTCACTTTGTCTTTCTATCTAGGGTTCTCTCACGCACCCTATCTATATCTATATCTATATCTATACTCTTCTAAAAAACAAAGTTGGTGAAGATGGTGTGCCTGCCATCCTACAATTTAGGTGACCCGATCCATCTGACGGATAGGAAGGAAACTATGACAATTTTGCGAAAAGATACCCGCACTCCTCTCCATCTCCGTTCCATCTTCATCTCTGTTCCAAAACAAACATTATTCATTTTTTTACCGACCAGACAAACTCTCCCCCCTCTCTCTCTCCCTCTCTCTCACAGACACACTACTCCCGCTTTGGATCCCCCAACCGACTACCATCTCTCTCTCTCTCACACACACACACACAAAACTCTCGCTTTCGCACCCCTGACTCGTATCTCTCTCACAAACATTGATCGACCAGCCTCTAGATAGGTTAATCCATCCAACACACATTTTCGCACCTTGTGTCTATGTAGATATTTTGTCCCTTCTTGAGACATGCCCTCTCGATCATGGACACGCACACTATCGCCTCATTTTATGGTAATACCTCTTGCACTTCGTGTCTTTGTCACACACACACTCTTTCCTCTTCCTCTCCCCTTCTTTCTCTCTCACACACATGGGCTTTTTGCAACAATGTCCCACTTCTCGAATATTGAAACCTATCACATTCCTCCCTTATCTCATCAAAACAACCAAAGGAATATATTTTGAGTGAACATAAGATATTTTTAGTGATATATATATGGAAATATATTTTTTCTCTACTTTATCTATACCTCTATATGTATATTTATATCTATATCTATACCAATATAAAAAGGCCCAAAGGGGCAGATCCAATTAATCTCGGCCATCAAATCATGTCAATCCAACTACCTAAATTGCTTCAATATCGAGCGCTCAACACGTTTAGCATGCAGTTAATTTCATGCCAAATATAGTGCTAATCACATAATAATATGCAAATATTGTCCTACTTAATATCCGCATGCACTTAATATACTTTCAAATTAACATTGCACGTACACATTGACTAGTATCTCTACTCCTATAAAAGACTCATTTGGTGATGATGATGTGTTTGCCATCTGCATTTCTGACCATTATGTCGGTGTACAAAAAGGGGGGTACCCTTTTTGTACCCCTATGACTGTGCACGGGCAGTCTGAGCCACGGGCACCACCACACCAAGCATGGCAAGGGAGGTGAGCCAGGGTAAGACCGAAGCTCGATGGAACTAAAGCCCAAAGCCAAGACCACAAAGAGCAACGGGACGAAGCGGGATCCACCGGCGAGATCCTTGCCGGGAGCCGGTTTTAGCAGCCCCGGCAAGATCCTTGCCGGGGCCGGCTTTAGCAGCCCCGGCAAGACCCTCGCCGCAGAAACTCGCCCCACGCCTACGGAGCGGATCACCCTTGAGTCCACTGCCCCCATGGGGCAAGGATTCTGTAATGCCCAGGATGGGACTATACCTCCTACGTGTCGAGGCACGACTTAAAGGTATAAGCCCATTCTGGAATGATCTCAAGTTTGGTATCTTTGCACGACTCATGTAAAAATAGGGATGAAATTGCAAAAGGATAGTTGGCTTACACTCGCCACGTCACACAATATATTACATAAGCAAAACATCATTCAAAACATCACAACCCGACTACGGGCGAAGATCCAAATGAAAGGTACCAAAAACATAAAGCCACACGTCCGAATCACCCCTAGTAGAAACCACTACTGATCGTCGAAAATGTCACAAACATACGACCACTCTCTTCATCGAGCTCCTAGTTAAGTACTTGAACCAGCTCCTGCACTGTTCTCAGCGGTACCTGCATCTGGTGTTGTAGTATCTGTGAGCCACGAGGGCTCAGCAATCCCATAACCATGGGTATCAAGACTAGCAAAGCTTTATGGGTAGGAGGAGGTAAAGTGGTGAGATTGCAGCAGCGGCTAAGCATAATATGGTGGCTAACTTACGAGTACAAGAATAAGATGAGCGTCTACGCAAACGGTCGCAAACTAGTAGTGATCGCTAAAGATCCTGAACTACCTACGAGTCAAACATAACCCCATCGTGTTCTCTTCTCAAAGTGAAAAGAGACAGTCACGGTTACTCACACAGTTGTGTGTTTTACTTCGGATCCTCTGACAAGTTTTCTACAACCGGACATTAACAAATTCCAATCTGCCACATAACCGCGGGCACGGCTTTTGAAAGTTCATAACCCTGCAGGGGTGTCCCAACTTAGCCCATCACAAGCTCTCACGATCAGACGAAGTGATAAATATAATATCATCACCCCTTATCTTAGGGAAATCCGATCAGGCTCGGCATCCCGGTGCACAAGACATTTCGACAATGGTAAAACAAGTCCAGCAAGACCTCCCGGCGTGCCGACACCCTGATAGTAGTCGCGCTTATCTCGTCTCAGGCCACGACTGGATGAGCTATGGTTACAGCGACCAGATACCCCAAGTTTCCAAGGGGCGGCGCCACAAGCTGCTCTATTCGGGACCAACACCATCAGCACTGCCCC